>CM066039.1:280848763-281585013 GCA_033557465.1 Ichthyophis bannanicus | reverse complement strand
CTGCCTCCTATCCCATGACGTTTTAGTTTTGCCAAAAGTCTCTGATGAGGGACCTTCTCAAAGGCTTTCTGAAAGTCCAGATACACTATATCAACCGACTCACCTTTGTCTGTTTATTCACACCGTCAAAAAAACATAACAGATTAGTAAGACAATGCCATATTGGCTGTCTCCCATTAAGCCATGACTATCTACATATTCAGTAATTTTGTTCTTTATGATGTTTTCTACCCTTTCCCCCCCCGGTACAGACATCAGGCTCAGCGGTCTGTAGTTGCCCGGGTCACCCCTGGAACCCTTTTTAAAAATTGGCGTGTTATTAGCCATCCTCCAATCTTCAGGTATTACAGATGATTTTAATGATAGTTCAGATTACTAATAGCAGGTCTGCAATCTCATATTTCAGTTCTTTCAACACCCTTGGATGTATACCATCCGGTCCAGGTGATTTGCTATTCTTCAGTTTATCAAATAGTTGTAATACATCTTCCCGGTGTATCAATATTTCTTTCAATTCTTTCGCAGTATCACCTTTAAATACCACGTCAGTCATGGGTAACATCCCTACATCTTTCTCAGTAAAGACTAAAGCAAAGAATTTATTCAGTCTCTCCGCTATGGCCTTGTCCCCTCTTAGTGCCCCTTTTACCCCTCTATCATCTCATGATCTAAATGACACTCACAGATTTTATGCTACGAATGTACTTGAAAAAGTCTTTATTATGTGTTTTTGCTTCCACTGCAAGCTTCTTCTCAAATTCTCTTTGCCTGCTTTATCAATGCTTTGCATTTAACTTGCCAATGCTTGTGCTGTTTCCAGTTTTTGTCATTTGGCTCTTTTTTACATTTCCTGAAAGATGCTTGTTTTGGCAACAGCCTCCCTGACCTCACCTTTAAACCATGCTGGCAGTTTTTTGCACTTCCTTCCACTTTTCTTAAAGCATGGAATACAGCTGGTCTGGGCTTCCAAGATAGTATTTTTAAACACCCCCCAAGCTTGATGCAAGTCTTTAACCTTTGTAACTGCTTTTAGTTTTTTCTTAACTATTGTCCTCATTTTATCATAGTCTTCCTTTCAAAAGTTGCACCAGATCTGGTGTTCTACTAAGGCTTCCCCCTCTGGTCTGTTCATGAACCAGCTGCTCCAAGAAGCAGTCATTTATTTCATCTAGAAACTTTATCTCCCTAGCATATCCTGCCATGACACTGACCCAGTCGATACTGGGGTAAGTGAAATCACCCATTATTATTACCATGTTTGTTAGCCTCCCTGATTTCTTTGAGCATTTTATCATCCATTTGTTCATTCTGGCCAGGGGGTTGATAGTACATCCCCACTGCCAGCGCCTTCCTCTTTTTACATGGAATGTCAATCCAGAGTTTCTACATCAAATTTTGTTTCCTGTAAAACTTTAATCCTTTGTGACACAATGCCCTCTCTAAACAGAGCTGATCAAACTGGTGGAGGGGTTGCATTCTATCACTGCGATATAGTTTGTACCTAGATATCAGTGTCCCACTGGTTGTCTTCCTTTCCCCATGTTTCTGAGATACCAATCTCATTTAGTGCTATATAGTCTAACTCTCCCTTATTTTTTAGGCTTCTAGCATTTGCATACAAGCATTTTAGAGGCGCTATTTTATTCATATTAATCTGGCTATCGGTAGGCAGGGGTAATTTGGAATCTTTAAGCTCTCTGCTCGGTACTCAAGGGCATTTGGGCTACTTTTGCAGAAGCACCCTGTACATCATGAGATATCACTGCAAAAAGCCTTCTCTGCTTTGGTTAATGAGGATGCCCAATCCAGGAAAGCTGAAGGGCCCTTAAATGAAACACTCAATGCCCAATCTCCTGATAACTTGTGTTTCAAAGAAACTCAGGTCACTAATAGAGTGTATTATACCAAAAAAATCAACTGGCACACACTCAAATATAACAAAAATCTGTAACTTTGTATATGGTTATGGACAAACTGTTGCAACTCAAAGCTGCTATGTTTTACACTGGTTTATTCTAAGAGTAGGAAGGTCTCAGTACTATCGGGCCGGTGTTCACCGTGACACAAGATCACAAACACCAATTGTCAATGCCCTTTTTCACATCAGCGACCTCTTACACAAAATCCCCAAACCAAACCAATCAAATAGAAAAGCCGCGAACAACAACCTGCAAACAATTCAGCATAGCGTGGTCTTTTCAACCCCAACGCCTCCATTCAAGCGCTATTGAGCGTTTTGCCAATCCTGTCGCTTCTTCAGGGGGACAACTAAAAACAAACATACAGCAAACAATATAAAAGACATCATCCAAACTCCTATACCTAATAGCACCAATATAAAAACTAACACACTTACCCCAACACATCAGGGTGCTGCACGCTAACCAACACGCTAACCAACACACATGATCCCTTCAGAATTCAACTCCCTTTTAAACCTAAACTCTCCAATCACATCAACAGACCTAAAAAGCAACCAACTCCACCCCTAATATTACCAAACCATCATGGACTCAAATGCAACTTCCCCACTCAATCTGGGCATTCAGCCCTTCGGGAATCACCGTGCCAACTGTAAAAATCCACCTCTGCTCACATAGCACTAACGATTGTTCTCAAGTACGACCCTCTCTGCCCGTTAATATCTGATCTAAACAAAAACATTGTAAATCCGAAAATGAATGGCCTTTATCATAACAATGTGCTACTATCGGGGCTTCTAGACCCCTTACAAGAAATCCTGCTCTTATGTTCTAGAATTCGCTTTCTAAACGATCTATTAGTTTTACCTATACATAATAATTCACACGGGCACTGAATACCATATACCACTGAGCAGGAACTACAAGTAGTATGTTTCTTCAATCTGAAAAGCTTACTTCGATAGGTCAGATGAGAAATAGTACTGGAAACATCACATATTGAACAATTCCCACAAGGGCTATAACCCTCCTTGACAGTTTCTCTGCACAAGGGGTGCAATACTGAGGGACACAAGTAATCCTGCAAATTACGCTGCCGTTTCCACACACACCTAATAGATTTATCCTTTAAACCTGGGATAATATTGATAACCTTCATATGTCTCTTAATACTACATTGAATCTGAACACTAAATGAAGAATATTTAGAAATGAAATTTATTTGATCCCCCATTATCAATTTTCTTTCGGGGATTCAACAGCAAAGCCCTATTACTAAATGACACCCTTTTAAATGCCTTTTGGACCACCTTATTAGGATATCCTCTTGACAGAAATCCTTTTGCTAAAATTTTAGATTGCTGCCTAAAATCCTGATCATCAGAACAATTCCTCCGATATCGCACAAATTGCAAGAAAGGTAAACTATCCCGTAAACAAAGAGGATGTACACTTTCATAGTGTAAAAGCGTATTTCTATCAGTAGACTTCCTATGCACTGAAGTTATCCAACTATTTAAACCTTTCTGGATCACCACATCCAAAAACACTATTTCATTATAATTAAAGGTACTTGTAAACTGAATGTTATCATCAGTAGTTGAGCCACAACAGGAATTCCTGAAAAACAGTATCAGTGCCATTGCACAGAACAAACACATCTATGAAGCGGCACCACAGCTTAATATGAGAGACACAAGGAGAATCTGAAATACACCGTGATTCAAACAAACCCATAACTAGGTTAGCGATAGATGGTGCCACCATGGCCCCCATCGCAACTCCAGAAATCTGATGGTAAATCTTATCCTCAAAAATGAAATAGTTCTGAAAAATGGCTAGCTCAGTTATCTGTAACAGGAAACTGATCATCTCATCTGCTAAATCCCCTCGACCACAAAGAGCACTTTCAACAGCTTGATATGCTGCCACCTGTGGAATCGAGGTATACAATGACATCACATCTAGTGTAGCTAATGAAACAGTGGGGGAGCTCGCCAGTGTTCATTCAAAATGAATAGTATCCCTCAACTAGGACGGGATATCTAACAATGGATGTAAAAAAGAATCGACAAACACCGACAACGGCTCCAATACTGTACCCCTTGTCGAAATAATAGGCCAACCTGGTGGACATACATAATTTTTATGTATCTTTGGAAGAAGATAGAACTTAGCAACAACCGGAGACTGAGCATTCAAAAACAAACATTCTTTCTTAGAAATAATCTTAGCCTCTAAAGCCCTCCCCATTAAATCTTTAATTTTCTGATGTAAACCCTTAGTAGGATCCAAGGGTGCCATCTTACATCAGTCTTTTTTCTGCACAGCCCATCAGACGTCTGTCTGCACCACAGAAAAAGTTGCATTTTTCTGCCATCTGTTTTATTTTCATCCAGTCACGTACCATCACCTTGGTTCCAGGAACCCTTTTTGGGGTTCCCTTTTTCTTGGGTGTGTGGGATTTTCCATTGTGCCCTCCCTAACCAGGACCTTGGACTTTGATCTCGTGGGTACCATTTTCCCCACTATGTCCTTGGTTAATGGATTTAAGCAGTGTGACCGCTGTGGGCACAACATGTTCTGCACAGATCCATATGACTGCTGCCTGCAATACCTCAGAGTCTATCACAATGCCTCTGCCTGCTTGCTCTGTCTTCAGATGACGAGCAAAGGTCGTAGGAATCATGAAAGGACATGGGAGATGCTGTTTGGCCACAAGACCTCTTCTTCAGCCTCAGCTTCGAGCGTGGAATCAACACCCTTGGGGGGGGGCATCGTGAAGGCCTAGGACTCTCCTGGCGACCATGCTCACTTGGAGCCCCAAGGTTGCGGTGCATCATCCTCAGAGAGCTGTTCCCAGAAGGATTGCACTTTGTCCCTGGCAGCAGCGAAGACTGATGCCAGAACTGGGGGTAAGACCCTCAGCCACCAGCATCAGAATCCTCAGCGCAAGGTTGCAGGT
Source organism: Ichthyophis bannanicus (assembly GCA_033557465.1). Classification (NCBI taxonomy): domain Eukaryota; kingdom Metazoa; phylum Chordata; class Amphibia; order Gymnophiona; family Ichthyophiidae; genus Ichthyophis; species Ichthyophis bannanicus. The sequence goes on along the minus strand of CM066039.1, from coordinate 281,580,126 downwards.
GATGGCCAGGAGCAGCCCTCAAATCTGCCCTGGTGGGAGGAGACTCCCATTGGCATTGGGGGATTGACCTTGGTCCTCCGATAACATAGGCATAGAGGAAACCCCCTCACTGAAGTTGGCATCGGGACAGATACCCTCAGTACCCATGCTGGTGGCTGCGGAGCCTTCTGGCCTGGAGGTCAGGATGGAAGCCTTGGGAACATGGCCTCTGCCTTCCTGGCCCAAACAGTGGGATCGGGTGCCTGGTTCCTTCAGGTCCTCTGGCCCAGGGACAGGCTCTTCCACCGTGAGGGTGGTGCCTGATGAGATCCAGCCGATCCTTTTCCCGCTCAAGACCTCAAGTCTAGCCCACAAGTGCCTCTGGTTCAGAGTGCTCGGGCCTGAGGCCCATTGGTGTTCTCAAGGTCTTGTCCAATTCAGACTCTGAGTGGAAGACCAATGATGAGTCCCTGGACACCTGGTGACACTGGGATGTCCCCTCTGACCCATCTCTGCCACAGGAGCATCAGTGGTCCCTGCCCAAGGACCTCTCCTTCCTGGACTTTGGACATGGCAAAGGCTCTGGCCTTCACCACAGTGCTTAAGGTGCATCGAGATCCTACAGTACGATGCCCCATCTAAGGAGGATCTCATGGTACCTGTTCCCCCTATCTTGGAACACCTGTTGTTCAGGATGTGGGAGTCACCTGTTATGGTGCCCATTGTGAGCAAACAGCTTTATTCCAAAAAAGACAGCTACCACACAATTCCATGGTGGTAGATTCGGCCATGCATAGGATCAAGAGCTAAAAGACTCATGCCTCTGTGCCCTGGGCAGAGAGGCGCACAGCATGGGCATGTATGTGAGGGACCTGGCTGGGTTCTCGGCTGGTCTGGCCAAAACACCTCTGCAGTGGTTGCAGACTCTAGTGTCCACAGTCAAGAAGTACTCCAAATATGTCACTTGAGCTGCGGTGGACATGGGTGCCTGCTGCCTGCCATGGTTACAGTCCTTTGACATGGAGCTGTGTGTTCAGGACAAGTTGGTCAATGTCACAGGGTGGGGGGTGGAGTACACCTTCTGTAAGCCCATGACAGACAAGGCTGCAGAACTGGAGTCAGAATATATGACCACAACTAGGCTCTCCCAGAAAACCACAGACCCTTTGACAGAAGGCTTCGGGGAAAAATCCCTTTTGCCCGAAAAAGAGGAAGGCTTATGGAACTTACCCCCAGTATCCAGTCTACCCCGCTCCCCAGCAGGCCAAGGGCACAGCCCTCGTAAACCTAAGGCCCTTAAACCCCAGCCTGTGCCTCAGCTGCAACTGGAGGGAGGAGTTAGGGTTGACTCCTTGAGTATGGCCTCTCTTCCCCTACAAGGTTGAGGGCCACAGCATACGGGGGGGGGGGGGGGGGCATTTAACATTCTTTGCCGATGCCTGGGTCCGCCAGGTGGTGAGGGACAGTTGCCGCCTCCATTTTGAGCAGCCACCCCTCTGTTCTTTCCCAGAGACCTTCCCATGACTCATTTTCACCAAGACCTTCTGCAGCAAGAGCTCTAAGGCCTCCTCACATACAAAATAGTCAAACCTCTCCCACTACCTCCTAGTTCCTAGAACAGGCAGCTTTTGGCCCATCCTAGATCTGCAGGATCTCAATCTGTTCCTGGTGAAAGAAGTTTAAAATACTCTCCCTTGGAACATTGCTGCCCTACCTCCAGCAGGGAGATAGATCAGGATATAGGTATAAGCATCTTTTAGATTCAAGGAGCTGTCATCGGGGGCCTGCCCTTTGGACTGGCTTCTGCCCCACAAGTGTTCACAAAACGCCTGGCAGTGGTCACTGCCTACCTTTGACTGCAAGAGGTGTTTGTTTCCCCTACCTGGACAACTGGCTCGTCAAGAGTGGCTCTGCCAATGAGGTCCATCTGGTGGCATGTCACACCACTCATTCTCTAGCACTTGGGGTTGTTGATGACAAAGCGCAAGTCTCATCTGCAGCCAACGCAGCGTCTGGAGTTCATAAGAGCCCTTCTAGATACCATCCAGGCAAGGGCTTGCACCTGGTGGCTCTCACTATGGAAGTGCAGGGTCATTCAATGGCCTCAGCCTGCCTCCTGTTGCACCTTATGGGACACATGGCCTTGACAGTGCACGTCACTCAGACGTCCTCTCCGCATGCATCAGGCCCAGTGGAGTCAGGCACCAGGGCACCCGGAGAACAAGATTAATGTAACTGTGTCTCTCTAAATACCTCATCTGGTGGCAGGAGCCATTCACCTCATGGCATGGCTGCCTTTTCAGAACCCGTTACCTCAAAGGATCTTCACCAGAGACATCTCCAAACTGGGCTAGGGGCCCACTGATGGTCTGCAGACCCAGTGTCTGACTCACCAGGAAATCTGTGTGGAGAAAAATGAGGATAAGGATTGAGCATAGATTAAAATTTGGATATGTTCAGAAATGGAGAGAGATCTTGGTGTTACCCCAACAGCTACAATCTCAGCCACTTTTCATCACCCACCAATCCCCTACTGTGTACTTTATATTTGAGGTCTATTTTTCTCACCTGTGGTACCCTAAGAGACAAAGGGTACAGCTAATCTTCCATATGCTGAGTTTTTTCTGGAAAGAACCTAGGTAGAGAAGATACTGTAGATAAAGGTTTACTATGTTCTATTTCTAAGTGCTTGGTGATGACTTTTGCAGTATCTCTAGTAGCAGCACTTCATTAACAAGCTCAAAACCACCAACTTTAGAAATTCTTCATGCACTGTTCAACACAGTATTTCCAATTCATCTTTTAGAGACTGATTCTTAGTTGCACTAAACCAAGCAAGGAGATGTGTGGTGTTTAAGTAACACAGTATCCTGAAAGACCTACGTCTTATGTGATATCTTCAAGACAAAAAGTATGACCCCTGAAGGGCAGTCTCTGACCACCAAATCAAGGCGAGGGAGACTGCCTAATAGTTGGGCCAGTCCTGGATAAGTTAACTAGACCATTGCTTAGAGTGACAGCTTCTGAAGGCCAGCAAAGAGCAAGGCATTCAAAACTAAATAGGTTCTGACAATAAAGGGAGTACATAAAGGTGCCAACAACCTTGATTTAACTCAGGGACTGACCCTGAGCCATCTCTTCTCATATACTATGCCAGTGGGTGCAGAAGGTTAAGGCCTGAGTAGAGATTGATGAGTCCCCTTTAGGAGCTATTGCAGCCTTAGTGTTCTAGTCCTTGGATCCCAGAGGTGCCCAGGCAGAAGAGGTTTGGTTTTACCTTCTAATTTTCTGTGAGTTTCAGAAAAATCCAGAATGCATGGGTAATGCCCATCAGCCAGCAACAGACTATAGAGCTGTGAACTCTCACCTATATTAAGCATTGTGCAGCTACTCAATTTCCAGTATTTCTGTAACAAAGCAATAAAGGAAGCCACAATATGAAACCTAAATCAACTCCATGGAAGGATGGCAACCAGGAGCACATACCCAATGACAACTTGCTAAGTGCAAAGGATTTGCCAACACAGAAGCAATCCTTGGGAAAAGACAATTCGGGTGAATCCTCTCAACTGGTCTGGTGAAACTGAAGGAAAGAAAATTAACAGGCAAAATTTAAATTTCTTTCCTTATAGTCCAAACCATTCCAGAACACATGGGATGTAACAAAAGCATACCTTATGTTGAGCAGCATGCCTATACCAAAAACAGGTCCTCCCTTGCCCTGATATAAGAAGTATAGGAGAGTGGTCAAATAGCTTTCAGTTCTCAGTCATATTTCTAACGCACAAAATTTGAATGAAAGTAAAAATTTAGGGGTCGCCCCATTTGGCAGTTTTTGTCATCTGAACTAAATAGCAGACAACTGGAATATCTGGTAACTGGCCACTGAAGATTCTACAGAAACTCATCAAAAAGGGGCTAAGCCTGCCAAAAGTTCAGACAAAAACTAGAAGGGCCTTGAAAATTCAACAATCTGGTTTGGGTAAGTCTTAAGAACTGATAAAAATTCAATGTCATTGAGAGGAGCTCTCACTGTAAATGGTGCTTCATCCACTGTCTGAAAAACAGCCAAATCTGTGATATTCTTGGACTCGTGTGCAGTCATTCTGAACCAAGCCTTAAAAAGGAATTATTTTCAATACATGTCTTTTCACATCCATAAAATGTTCAGACTAAGATGACCTTTCAATGTTTCACAATCAGGCTGAAATTTCACAGGTAAGCAAGCTATCCTTAATGGAAAAAATAAACCTTGTGGAGCCATGATTCTACAAACGTTAAACTTTTTTGCATTGGGTTGTGAACCACCTTAGTGTATAGTGCTTAGTGAGTACAAGATGCGACTACCCACAAAGCTGTGCTGCCCCTGATCCAATGCACGCAAAAGGACTGCAATGGAAATCCTCTGAATACAGGCAAATTGTACCCTTAATCCAATGCACAATGATAGCCTTTGTTGCTGCTTCTCCCTACTTTGCACTAAACAATACGGACTGACCTTTAGAAGTCAATAGTAACACCTCCAGAAAACTGATTAGAGGCTGCCAAAAACAGTAATAGCCTAAGCAGAGACCATTTCTGAACACCCTCCTCTGTAAAAGGATGGTGGCTCCAAAAACTGACTGATGTGGAATGTGGACACTATCTTATGTAAGAAGACAGGATCATACAAATAGGAACACCTACCTCTGTGAAACAAAAAAAAAGTTCCTGACAAGACAAGGCTTGCTTCTCTGAATGTGTCTTGCTGAACAAACCGTCACCAAACATGCCACCTTCAAAGTGAAATCTGTAAAAGATGTCCACTTCAGAGGCTCAAAGGATTGGGCCCCTGGCATGATAAAAACCATATTGTGCCACTCCGATACAGTTGTGCCACTTCCCTTAAGAATCTGACCATCTTAGTAGGCTATTGAGGGGCCCTCCAGATAACACCAAATAAAAGCCAAAAGCAGCTACCTGCACATTTAGGGAAGATGGCCTGCTTAGCCCCCCTTTAAGTCACCATGCAGAAAAGACAAAATAAGCAAAACCAAAACCTTAAAGAGAGGCTCTGCAAAAACCACACCAACCCTTAAATACTCTCACTACTTTGGAATATGCCAAGTAAGTTTAGCTCTTACGAGCCTGGAATAGCATAGTAATGAAAGAGCTGGATGCAAGGAAATCTGACACAGTGGTAAAGGAGTGGAACACCAGAATGGCATTGATAGAGGTGGTGGTGTCAGTCCAAGCAGCTATTCTGTGAATTGCATTGAAAGCACTGTTCCCTCTAAGCTGTGCGCATGTGCGCGCGCACACACCTCGCCGAGCGAGCGTACTTACTTTACAACAGAGCGCACAAAAATTACGGCTCTGATTCTGATAGAAAACAACACAGACGTCTTAAAATTTAAAAGTTATGATTGTAATTACTAGAAATTTCCAGCTTCATTTAGTAATCATTTAATTTGATTAAAATCAATGTGGTGTACATACTGTATTCTGACGTGTAGTCAAATTTTAAACTATATAACTCTGAGTGACGTTATGTGGCGCACAAAAATTTAACCTTCTTTCAAAAGCTGCACACAGCTGATATTTTATGCGCACACAGCCTACAGAAAATTAGAGGGAACATTGATTGAAAGGGAGATTATCTTTAAGTACTAGGAAATGCAGTCAATAGACTAAGAAAATGGTGTCAGAAAAATACTGCATTTATTTCCCATTGTGTTCGGTGCCACAGGCTTGATTAAGAATTTCCAAGCACACCTTTGATATGTGACCCATCTTATGAACTCCAGAAAAAGGCTCTCTTTGGCATGATGCAAGTACTATGCTGAGTAGTATTAGTACATTTGAGAGACTGAGATCATACTGTCCTCATACCCTGACTTAGAAGTAAGGTTCATGACAGTCATGGTATGCACAAAGCTAACGGCTAAAAGATACTGCCGAAAGGAACAATAATAATACAAAAAACCAAAACCACTTCCTTTCACCATCCTTACTTAACAAAATCCAATCAAGATATAAACAATATAGTTCAAAAGATTATCTTTAGGGTAATTATATACAGGCCTCAGTAAATGCTCACACCATTCATTTGGCGAACGGTGTCACCATAGGATAGAGCTTCAAGGTTTTCATACATCACCGGCCTTCCCTTTTTAATTTAATCCAATATAATACGTTATTTCTAAAAAAGTACTTTTTTAGGATTCGATATATCAATTAAAATTTCATATCAAACTGATTTAATCTTCAATAAGACCTTAATAGAGTTTATTAAATTATCCAAAATTAATTTTTTAAATTTAATTTTTATATAATGTAATTTTCATAATATTCATACTATCCATAAAAATATAGGTTTCCCAAAATTCAGTGACTTGCACCAGAACTGGATATTCAAGTATCTGAAAGAAATAGAGATACTTTTGATAGTGCACAATCGGTCACACAACAGTAATCCGTTACTTATCTTTGGCGCTATCGCTGCTTCAAATGCCGCTTCAAAAGCCCTGCACCATATTATCGGGTTTCCAAGGGTTTAGAGCAAAACACCGGATTTTTCTGCATTAAAGATCAAACTGCGCTGAAAATCCTACAAAAGCTTTTGTTTCACCCTTCCGGGCTTCATCAGGGATCCAGCGTTTTATCCGGAACAGAGTAATAAGCATTTAAACTTGAGCTGCCATTTCGCTTCACCGGTTACCGGATAGCGTTTGACGTCGATCTCTTTAAATAGATATCCAGAAACGGTGATTGGTGCGGAATTTGTGACGTCAACGACTCCGCCAATTTTTATTATTCTCAATCTCACATAACAAAACAACAACTAACCAACATTAAATTCAAAAAGACACAAAAGAATTCCACGCGTTAAGAAACCTAAACAACGAAAAAGTACCACATTTCAAAAAATATACCAAAAAACAATATACTAAAAAACAGATATACCGAAAAACAGATCAAAGCTCACGGGACTACTGGCTAAATATTTAGAAAAAAAGAGCCCACTCGATTTTGTCATTTAATCCTCGTGGGATAAGAGTATGCATCTTATAGATCCATTGTTGTTCTTTCTGGAGAAGAAGACGTCCCCTATCCCCTCTTCGTATGTCGGGGAGTAATTGTTCAATAACGGTACAGCGAAATTCTTGAAAAACGTGATTCATGACATTACAATGTTGAATAAGTGGAGTTTCTAAACTAGCTTTCCCAATGCTATATTTATGCTCTGCCAACCTAGTGCGTAATGAGCGAGTAGTCTTTCCAATGTACAACATTAGGCAGGGGCACCACAGCGCATAGATAACATATGAGGAATTACAGTCAGTAGGTTGTTTCAACTGATATTTACATTGAAAATGGGAATGCAATTGATTTTCCATTAAGGTACAATATATGCATCGTCCACACTGTCGATGTATAGAGGAACTACTAACTGTTTGACGGGGTACTGCTGAACAAAGCTGGTCTCGTAAATTACGACCTCTTTGATATGCCATACGAACTTGATACTGAGACAAAACCGGATGTGCTGCAAAAATTTTCCAATTCTTATGAATAGAAGCCGCCATTCGGCTAGAAACGCTGGAAAAAGGTAAAACACATGTAAGGATTGTAGACTGTGTTAACTGACACGAGTCATCGGACCTAGGATATAATAACCATTCTCTATGATTATATTTTGCCCACGTCTACTACTCGCTCATTACGCACTAGGTTGGCAGAGCATAAATATAGCACTGGGAAAGGTCGTTTAGAAACTCCACTTATTCAACATTGTAATGTCCTGAATCACGTTTTTCAAGAATTTCGCTGTACCGTTATTGAACAACTACTCCCCGACATAAGAAGAGGGGATAGGGGACGTCGTCTTCTCCAGAAAGAACAATGGATCTATAAGATGCATACTCTTACCCCACGAGGATTAAATGACAAAATCGAGTGGGCTCTTTTTTTCTAAATATTCAGCCAGTAGTCCCGTGAGCTTCGATCTGTTTTTCGGTATATCTGTTTTTTAGTATATTGTTGTTTGGTATATTTTTTGAAATGTGGTACTTTTTCGTTGTTTAGGTTTCTTAACGCGTGGAATTCTTTTGTGTCTTTTTGAATTTAATGTTGGTTAGTTGTTTTTTTGTTATGTGAGATTGAGAATAATAAAAATTGGCGGAGTCGTTGACGTCACGAATTTCGCACCAATCACCGTTTCTGGATATCTATTTAAAGAGATCGATGTCAGACGCTATCCGGTAACCGGTGAAGCGAAATGGCAGCTCAAGTTTAAATGCTTATTACTCTGTTCCGGAAAAAACGCTGGATCCCTGATGAAGCCCGGAAGGGTGAAACAAAAGCTTTTGTAGGATTTTCAGCGCAGTTTGATCTTTAATGCAGAAAAATCCGGTGTTTTGCTCTAAACCCTTGGAAACCCGATAATATGGTGCGGGGCTTTTGAAGCGGCATTTGAAGCAGCGATAGCGCCAAAGATAAGTAACGGATTACTATTGTGTTCAGTTGTGTGACCGATTGTGCACTATCAAAAGTATCTCTATTTCTTTCAGATACTTGAATATCCAGTTCTGGTGCAAGTCGCTGAATTTTGGGAAACCTATATTTTTATGGATAGTATGAATATTATGAAAATTACATTATATAAAAATTAAAAAATTTAAAAAATTAATTTTGGATAATTTAATAAACTCTATTAAGGTCTTATTGAAGATTGAATCAGTTTGATATGAAATTTTAATTGATATATCGAATCCTAAAAAAGTACTTTTTTAGAAATAACGTATTATATTGGATTAAATTAAAAAGGGAAGGCCGGTGATGTATGAAAACCTTGAAGCTCTATCCTATGGTGACACCGTTCGCCAAATGAATGGTGTGAGCATTTACTGAGGCCTGTATATAATTACCCTAAAGATAATCTTTTGAACTATATTGTTTATATCTTGATTGGATTTTGTTAAGTAAGGGTGGTGAAAGGAAGTGGTTTTGGTTTTATGCACAAAGCTAACCCATTTGGAGAAATTGCCTCGAAAGAAACTTTTGCTTTAGACATGATCTCGAGAGCCAAACTAAGACTCAAGCAAGATGGACCAAGGTCTCTTGCAAATGATAGGGTCAGCTTGTTCCAAATTGAAGTTCCTTATCGTCCCTCAAGTCCAGTCCCAGAACCTCTGGGGCTGTGATCCTCCTCCAGAAGCTTGGAGACTGAGAACGTCACTCTTGTGATGTCACCGGCATATATAACCACTGGATCCGCCTCCTTGCTCCAGTTATCTCAGTCTCCAAGCAGCTGGAGGATCGTGAGCCTGGAGATTCTGGGTTCACTTGAGGAGCAATTAAGGAGAGAGTTAGAGTAGGGATTTCTAAGGTTGTTTCTTGTTTTTGGTTGATTAAAGGAATTGGGGTTGATATCCCTTTAAATCTGAAGTTAAATTTTATGCTGAAGTACTACCCTCCCTCCCTCTTCCTCTCTGATCCCGCTGTGCCGAGGTCCTGTGCTGCCTAGGAAGCAGGCAAAGCGAGGACAGTGAAAGCAGTTCTTGAACCCGTGCGGGGTTCGGTGATACCGGCTTAGACTCACGCAGAAGTGGTGCCTGCTAGAGTCAGAGGCCGCAGGAGAGGAGAGCTGCTGGGCTGCCAGCATTTTTTGATCATGTGTGTTTTTCTGCCTGCACGGAGGTGAGCACGTGGCTGAGCAAAGGCAGTTGGGGGCAGAGACAGCATGGAGGCAAGGATACAGCCAGTCCCCTTGTTGTTCGCATCGCGGTAGCTAGGTCAGCAGGTGGGACCGGGTGGAGTCAGCCGCGCCGCATGGTGGGAGCACAGGAGATGCCGTTTTGTGCAGGCAATCTTCAGGAGCTCCTGCGTGGGCCGTGAAGCCTCGTTTTGCATTTTAGGCGGCAAGGCTAGCATGGCAGCGGGGTGCTTGACACTTCCACGGCAGTTTTGCAAAAAAAAAACAAGTGAGCAGTTGAAGTCTGGGGCTAGTTCTCAGCCGCCATTTGGTGGGGGGGGCTGGGACTAGGCTCAGGCAGGCATCTGGGGGGCTGTATGGGCAGCCGGGCATGCCTTCTAGGCCGCGCTGTTTAGTTTGTGGAGCTAGACAGGGTTCTGTGTCGGAGACCAGGGTATGTAAGGGCTGCATTCGGGAGGCAGCTTCGATGGAAAAGGCGTTGGAGGCAGTTGGTGAGGGGCATACCAGCATTCCTGGGCTGACGGAACAACTTTCACCCGAGACGCCCCCTCTGGAGCCGGTAGCAGGGACTGCTTCCTCTTCGGAGCTTCCGAGTGCTCAGCCATCGTTACCAGGGGGGCCTGGCGGCAATTTTTATGCCAGAATTTGTTACGCTGATTCAGCAGGCGTTCGGAGGCCCTCAGGGAAGGCCGGCAGCTACTTCCGCGGTGGGGGTGCCAGGAGAAAAGAGGTTAGGTCCGCCTCTGGGCTCTGTGGAGGCGGGCATTCCTCCAAAGAAGCTCAGGGGAGAAAGAGATCCGTCGGAGCCTTCCATAGCTTCGGAGGGTGCTCACTCCGAAGGAGGAGACCCTGATTTGGAGTTAGAGGATGATTTGTAGGATGGAGAAATAACGGATCCAGAGGATCAGGTTAGAGTGGTGCATGTCTTTCGTAGGGAGGAACTGCCAGTGCTCATTTCAGAGACCCTCAAGGCTCTGAATATGCTGGCGATGGAGCTGGCGGAGGATTCGACCCTGGAGGACCCATTACTACAGGCCTTTCAGAAGTTTAAGAGAGCTTTTCCTGTCCACAGGGTGATGCGTGAGATGATTCAGGAAGAGTAGGACATACCTGAGGCGGCCTTTAAAGGAGCAAGAGTTATGTCTCGCCTTTACCCTCTAGTAGATCAGGATCAGGAGGAGTTTAAAGCTCCGCGAGTTGATGCAACTGTCTTGGTGATTACTAAGAAGACTACCATTCCCGTAGAGGGGAGGGCGGCCCTCAAGGATACTCAGGACAGGAAACTCGAGGTCTTATTGAAGCAGGGGTTTGAGGTGAATGCGCTGTCCTTACAGGTGTCTATTTGTGGAGCTTGGGTGGCGAGAGCCCGTCTTCACTGGTCACAGAGGATTCCAGGGGACTCAATGGACGGAGCAACTGAGGAAGCGTCCAGGCTGGAGACTGGGGTCGCTTATTTGGCCAATATCCACTATGATCTCATACAAGGGTTGGCGAAGAGTATGGCCTTGGTGGTTGCGGCTCAGCGTTATCTTTGGTTGCACAATTGGGCTGCTGATGGCTCAACAAAGACCAGATTGAGTAAACTCCCCTTTAAAGGTAAACTGCTCTTTGAAGACTTGGATAAGTTGGTGAAGGACTTGGAGTCAAAAGGTGGTAGGCTGCCAGAAGAGAAGCAGGGGCAGCCAACTCCACCACCCAAGGGGCAGCAAAGGGAGTTTTGCTGATTTCGTCCCCCGAGGTTCGGTCAAAGCCAGAGGGGTCGTTTTCCCTATAGGTCCCAGGGTTTGAGGGTTTCGAGGAGCGAACAGAGGATTTGCAGCCTCTCCCTCCTTGAATCTTCGAAAGTCGCAATGAAGTTGGGGTGTCCAGGTGGGACTCATGCCCTTAGGGGGCCAGCTACGGGAATTTTATCCTGCCTGGGTCCAGATTACGTCAGACCAGTGGGTGTTGGAGGTCACTCAAGGTGGTTACGCATTGGAGTTTTGCTGACCGGTGATGGATTCTTTCGTGAACTCGCAGTGCAAGGCACAACTCAAGTGCACTGCGCTATGGCAGATGGTGCAAAAGTTTCTAGCGCTCAAAGACATAATGCCGGTGCCACCAGACCAATGCGGCAGCGGTCGGTGCTCTATTTCGTGGTCCCGAAGGAGGACAGGACCTCTCGGCCAATTTTGGATCTCAAAAGAGAGAATTGCTGCCTTTGGGTATCCCACTTTCATATGATCAGTCATAGTGGCAGTATGAGAGGGCGAGTATCTTACCTCTCTGGACCTTTCGGAAGCGTACCTGCACATTCCGATCCGTCAGGATCATCAGAAATACCTCAGGTTTGCTGTTCTGATGGGACATTTCCAGTTTTGAGCGCTACCATTTGCGCTGGCACCTTGGACATTCACCAAGGTGATGGTTATCGTAGCGGCGTCTTTGCGCAGAGAAGAGGTGCTGGTGCATCCTTATCTGGACAATTGGTTAATCAGAGCAAAGTCCAGGGCAGAGAGCAAGACGGCTATGGCAAAAGTGATAGCGTTCCTGTAGAATTTTGGTTGAGTGGTCAATCAGGAAAAAAGTCTGTTGGTTCTGTCACAGATCCTAGAGTCTCTGGGAGCAAGCTTCGATATGAGAGTGGGACAAATTTTTCTGCCGAAGTCTCGGGCACTGGCGTTGAGGAAGTTAGTCAGGGGATTTCTCAGCAGACAGAGTCCGATGGCGTGGCATTATCTTCAGTTGCTTGGGACCATGGCCACGACTATCGAGTTGGTACCATAGGCGCGAGCGCATATGCGACCGTTGCAACGAGCCTTGCTCAGGCAGTGGTCACACCAGAATGATCCGTTATCACGGAGGCTGCCCTGTCTGCCGAAGACGCGTCAGGCACTGCAGTGGTGGCTCAGGCCAGACTGTCTAGAAAAGGGAATGCCCTTGGAGGTTCTGGCAAGGATTGCCCTGACTGCTGCCAGCCTCGTTGGCTGGGGGGCGTACTGTCAACGGTGGTTCGCTCAGAGTCAGTGGACCACACTGGAGCGGAGTTGGTTGATCAACAGGTTGGAATTTCGCGCAGTATCATTGGCACTGTGAGTTTCAGCCCTATCTTCGAGGAAAAGCCGTTTGGGTGTTTTCTGACAATGCGACAGCGGTAGCTTATATCAATCGTCAGGGAGGTACCAGCAGCATAACGCTGGAGGAGGAAGCCGAGGGGCTGCTCGAGTAGGCAGAGGCGCAGTTGGTAGCGCAGTTGGCAGCGCATACAGCAGGAGTGAACAACGTGGAGGCCGATTTCTTGAGTTGTGTAAGAGTGGATCCAGGAGAGTGGAACCTTCATCGGGAAGTGTTTGAAATGCTAGCACGGCGTTGGGGCAGGCCAGTAATGGATCTCATGGCCAGGTTTCAGTCCACAAAGGTCGAGCGTTTCTTCAGCAGAAGGCGCGAGAGAATGTCGGAGGGTCTGGATGCACTGATACAGCCTTGGCCCAAGCGCCAGCTCCTATACGTGTTTCCACCTTGGGTGTTGATAGGCCGGGTGTTGCAACGAATAGAAGGTCACAGAGGACTGGTGCTGTTGATTGCGCCGGACTGGCCAAGGAGGCTGTTGGTAGCGGAGCCATGGTGCCTGTCCTGTCAGAGACCTACTAACTTGGGGGCCATTAGTCATGCCACAGGTGGATCGATTCTCTTACGGCTTGGCTCTTGAGAGGGCAAGACTGAGGAAAAAGGGTTATTCCGTGGCTGTCATTGGAACTTTGTTAAAGGCGCGGCAGAGATCGACTTCCTTGGCATATATCCGCATATGGTGAATATTCGAGGCTTGGTGTGTGGACAGGGACTTGGAGGCGTTACAGGTGTCGGTGCCTCACGTGTTAGCGTTCTTGCAGGATGGCTTTCAGAAAGGTTTGGTGGCTGCAGTTAGCGGCGTTATCCTGTTACAGGGGAAAGGTTAGAGAAGAGACGCTGGCAAGCCATCCAGTTATAAAGCGTTTCCTCAGAGCAGTGGTGCTGTTGAGGCCGCCGTGTAGGCAGATGGTTCCAGCATGGGATCTGCAGATAGTGTTGTAGGCATTGGTGCGGCAGCCCTTTGAGCCGCTGTCTCAGGCGACTCTAAAGGATCTCACTCTCAAGGTGGTGTTCTTGGTGGCTGCTTGGCGAGAAGAATTTCAGAGTTGCAGGCTGTCTTGTAGAAAGCCTTTTTTGTCGTTCTATGACTCGAAGGTGGTCTTGCGAACGGTGCCAGCCTTTATGCCCAAGGTAGTCTCGGCCTTTCATGTGAATCAAGTAGTTTCCTTGCCGGCTTTCAGGAACTGGTTAAAAGATAGAAAGCAGAGGGTAGGGCTAAATGGCCAATTTTCCCAATGGAGAAAGGTGAATAGTGGTGTACCCCTGGGATCTGTGCTGGGTCTGCTGCTTTTTGACATATTCATAAATGACCTGGAAAGTGGAATAACGAGTGAGATTATCAAATTTGCAGATGAGACAAAACTATTTAAAGTTGTTAAAACCCAAGAGGATTGTGGAAAATTGCAAGAGGATCTTGATAAATTGGAAGACTGGACATCAAAATGGCAGATGAAATTTAATGTGGACAAGTGCAAGGTTATGCACCTAGGGAAGAACAACCCAAACTATGGTTACACGATGCAAGGTTCCACATTAGGAACCACCACCCAGGAAAGAGATTTAGGCGTCATTGTGGATACCATGTTAAAACCCTCGGCCCAGTGTGCAGCGGCGGCCAAGAGAGCAAATAGAATGCTAGGTATGATAAGGAAAGGAATGGAAAATAAAACAAAAGATATTATAATGCCTCTATATCGTTCCATGGTGAGACCGCACCTTGAATATTGTGTGCAATTCTGGTCGCCATATCTTAAAAAGGATATAACGATTTTAGAAAAGGTTCAGAGAAGAGCCACCAAAATGGTAAAGGGGATGGAAGGATACTCCTATGAAGAAAGGCTAAAAAGGTTAGGGCTCTTTAACCTGGAAAAGAGACGGCTGAGGGGAGATATGATAGAAGTCTATAAATTAATGAACGGAGTGGAACGGGTAAGCGTAGATCGATTGTTTACCTTATCAGAATATAGAAAGACTAGGACATGCAATGAAGCTACAGGGTAAACTATTTAAGACTAATAAAAGAAAATATTTTTTCACAACGTGTAATCAAACTCTGGAATTTGTTACCAGAGGATGTAGTAAAAGCGGTTAATGTAGCTGGGTTTAAAAAAAGGTTTGGACAAGTTCCTGGAGGAAAGGTCCATAAACCATTAAGAAGGGACCCAGGATATCAATGCTTGAACCAATACAAGCATTGTGTAACCTCTGTCCCTTGGGGAAACTGCTAGGTACATATGACCTAGATTGGCCACTGTTAGAAACAGAATAGTGGGCTTGAAGGACCTTGGTCTGACCCAGTATGGCATATCTTATGTAAGTTTTATTATTGTTTCCCTTAGTTATCTACAGGTTCAGGTTGTTTAGATTGTTGGTAGTGTTACTAAATTGTTGCTCCGGTGAGTCTGCTTTATCAATAGGTAACTGGAGCGAGGAGGCGGATCCGGTGGTTATATATGCCGGTGACATCTGCGATGCTTCCCCTTGGGCCCAAGAGCTTACAAGCAGGAAACAGCCTTATGTTGTCCACTTTTGAATAAAGCTTCCCTTGTTGTCACCAGAGGTATTCTGGGACTTGTAGTTAGTTTATTCTTTAAGGACAAATTGTAGTTGTGTCGGTGGTTCAAGGCAGCAAGAAAATTTATTTTGTGGGGATTTCCAGGGCATTTAAGCTCAATACACAAACAAGGCAAAAAGGATGCTTCTCCAACATAAAGGATAAATCAGGTAACAGAGAATGACGTAACAAAAACCTCTTTTCACTGTTCAGCTGTTCTTATTCCCACAAGCTTACACCGAGGACTGCCTCGTGTGGTCATTCAACAGAAATACAGATAAACTTGCAACAGCTGTGATTTTCTTTTCTCCAAGCAAACGTCTAAGCACTGCTTCTTAGCTTCAGAAGGCAATTAAGCTTAGTAAAACACAGTATTAGCTTTCCTTAATTCTAAGCAGGTATTGCACTTATTCTCTATATTGTTTCACAGTCTCTCAGCTCAGTTCAATAATGCAGACTCTTCTTTTAAACACAATGCGCAATCCATTGCTACAGGTTCACACTCAGAGCTTGGCAAACAGGAATCTATTTGCATTCCTTCTATGGCAACAGGATATATGGTATCTCTATCAAAGTTACAAACTCTCCCAGACTTTCTCTGCTTTAGAAATTCCTGGAACTGATTCCACAGCAATTCAGCTTGTAAAGGCACAGTTGTATTAGGGGAGTGAACTTTTCCCTCAGCAAATAACTCTCTCTGTGCTTCTAGCTTTGAAGACTCAGCTGTTCTGCTTTTATCAGGGCTATGACTTTTCCCATACGTAAAAATTTCCACCCACCTCTTAGCAGTAGACGGTGAGGGCTCTGCTTCCTGGACCTTAGCAATAGCAAACTGTTTCTCTGTTGATTTCTCAGCCCTGAAACTGCTGGCTTTACCTGGGGGAAGGGTTCCTCAGACAAGCGCCGATTTCTTTCTTCCTGGGATCCTCCAGGCTCTGAAATTCAGCCTCCTTATGTCCTTCTCCAGTCCCTCTTAGGTAGCTGCTTTCCTGGGAGTTTTCATCTTTCTTTCTCCTCCAGCTATGCTCAGCCTTGCTCTCTCCGTTGTCCTTTGCCTTCCTCCTTCCCTCATCTTTCTGCTCTGCTCGTGGTTTTAAGAACCATTGGCTGCTAGGCACTCCCTGTTCTCTGCATCTGTGTGACCAATCATCAGGCAAAGCACAGTTACTTACCTGTAACAGGTGATCTCTGGGAACAGCAGGAATAAGTCTTCACATATGGGTACGTCGGTACCGACAGAGCCTGCGCGGGAACGCTCCCCAGCTTCCCAAAAAGGAAAGCTTTTGGGAGCATCCCACAGCGCCTGCGCGCTGCCTTCCCACCTTTCCTAACCGCCTCTCCCCAGTTCGAGTTTTAAAGCTGAGACAAAGAGAGAGAGGAAAGGAAAAATAGATAGAGAGATACAACTCCTAGGGGAGGTGGGTGGGTGGGTTGTGAAGACTTATCCCTGCTGTTCCCAGAGATCACCTGTTACAGGTAAGTAACTGTGCTATCTCCAGGAACAAGTAGGAATGAGTCTTCACATATGGGGACTCCCTAGCTAAAGATGCCTGGGAGATCCCCAAGGTTATGAGACCCTGGGAAGGGTTCTATCTCCTCCTATGGATCTCAGGCATCCATCCAGGGAAGGAGGGCAGGAGTTGATTAAGCATGGAACAGGTGTTTGAGAACAGCCTGACCAAACAAGGCATCCCGGCGGGAGTCCTTGTCCTAACAGTAATGGGCTGTGAAGGTATGAACTGAGGCCCAGGTGGCCGCTTGACAGATCTGGTCGATGGACACAGAATTTAGATGAGCCATAGAGGTGGCCATGGCCCTCCAGAGAAAGGTTCTTACTCTGGTAGGCGAAAGAAATACACTGAGCAATCCAAATGGACAGTGTCCTCTTAGAGACTGGAAGTCCCAAATGAGAGGGATCAAAGGCAACAAAGAGTTGAGAAGACTTTCTATGTTGCTGTGTCCTTTGTAAGTAAAAGGCAAGAGCTCTCTTACAATCCAGGGTATGAAGATTCCTCTCTGCACTTGATGTATGAGGACCTGGAAAAAAAGACAGGTAAATATACCTCTTGATTAAGATGAAAAGGTGAGACCACTTTAGGCATAAAGTGTGGATTGGTCCTGAGGACTACCTTATCATGATGAAACCTTGTATAAGGTGGATTAGCCACTAAGGCCTGCAGTTCACTGATGCGGCGAGCTGAGGTGATTGCAGTGAGGAAAATAACCTTCCAGGAAAGAAATTTCAAGGAGGTGGTGGCTAAAGGTTCAAAAGGTGGCTTCATAAGCTGACCAAGAACCAAATTTAAGTCCCATGCCACCGGAGGAGGCCTAATGGGAGGTTTAGTTAAAGTTAGGCCTCTCATGAATCTTGCAATAAGAGGATGAGAGGAGATAGGCTGTCCATTGATAGGCTTAAGGGATGCTGCAATAGCACTCAAATGGACTCTTACTGAATTTGTCTTAAGGCCTGCATTGGAGAGATGCAGGAGATATTCCAATAGAGAATTCAAAGGTAGTGCTAGAGGGTCAAGACCCTTCTCAGTACACCAAATGTTCCTATGCTTTTAAATGGAAAAGGTTTTCCATTTGGTGTATTTGCCAATCTTTGCCAAACAAGTTTTCTCCTGTACAGGGAAGATTTCCCAAGCCATCCTGGACCCAAGATTCTAGATCAGAAGCTTGGAGCCAAGCAATTCTGCGTGCAGCTATGGCAATGGCCGAAGCCCTGCTGGCACCCTCAAAGGAGTCAAAAGCTGCACGGTTGGAAAACTTTGAAATATCTTGAGTATGCTTAATCCAAATAAGAAATTCTTCCCTTTTATCCTCTAGAAGAAAAGGGAGGAAAGTGTGCAGCTTATCTGCAACTTCTTTCAGAAACATACCCATATAAAGACTATAGGAGTTGATTCTGGCAATGAGCATACTGGCTTGGAAGATTTTCCTACCAAAAGCATCCAAGGTCCTGCATTCTCTTCCTGGAGGAGCAGAGGAGTGTCTCTCTGCACTCTTTTTCATAGCTGACTCCACCACAATAGAATGGTGAGGAAGCTGTGTTTTATGAAACCCAGGACAAGGAGGGACACGGTACATAATGTCCAATCTACGAGAATGAGGAGAGATAGTGAGAGGAGTCTCCCATAAATCAATCGTGATCATAAAGAATCTCATGAATTGGCAAGGTGATTGCCTCCTTAGGAGCCTTAGAATAACCTAAAATATCCAATTTTTTAGCTCTAGGCTCTGCTTCAGAGGTTACTGAAATAGAGAGCCCTTTAGCCACTTCTCTTATGAAGTCTTGAAAGGACAAGTCCTCTGGAGGAGACATTCTTCTTTTTGGAGAAGGCGGCTCTTCAGGAAGGGCTATGGATACTTCAGCAGACTCCTCCGATGCATCAGAATCTTCGGAGGAATCAAAGTATCAACTGTCAGGGTGCTCTTCCAAAGCTCGATACGCATATCGAGCGGTATCGACATCGGGCGTCATCGGGACCGGTTCGGTACCGATGGGCATCCCTGGACAGGGAACCGCTGCAGTCGGCATCCTGGTCGATGTCGATGCAGTCGGTACCAGTACCGACACTGGTGCCGGTACCGGAGCCGATACCGACAACAGAGTTTGTTGTGGTATCAGCGGCGTCGCAGTTTGAATGAAGGCCGTGATAGCCTGCTGCATGGATAGAACATTCTGATCCATCGCCGCCATGAATGCCTGGAATTTGGTACCGGAAGGTTGCGCCGGTACCCCAGAGCATTCTAACAGGTGATCGGTCGAGGCCGTGCCATCGATGTCAACCTGTAACCCCATAGGTGGAGCTTTGGAAGCCGGAGCTTCCCGCCGGGGTTGTTTTGCCGGTGCAGGATCCTCGAGGGCAAGCCCGGAGGCATCTCGATGCTTGGAAGGAGATTTATGTTTGGTTACCTGAGATCCATGAGAGGAAGTAGAAGCCCTGGAAGACGTCGATGCCACTGAAGCTGCATCAGAGAAAAACAGCACATGGAGCTTAGCTGCTCGGTTCTGTAAACCTCGTTTAGACATCAAGGAGCAGGACGAACAATCCAAAATGGAGTGGTCAGGACCCAAACATTTAAGACACCATTCATGGGTGTCGGTGACAGAAATAGTACCGCTGCACTTAGTGTATTTTTTAAACCCGGAGGCTGGTTTTTCCATGAGGAAAATTTCTCGTGAGGCCTAAGGCCCAAAAGAGGAAAAACACACTAAGTGAGGGAAAATTATGTTTTTGTTTTGTTTTGTTTTTTTATAAGAAAAGAAAGAAAGACCGGCGGTACCGGTCCGACGTCGGGGAAGGCAGACGCGCGACCAAAGAAATAAAATAAAACAAAGAACTTCTTCAGCGGTGACAGGAACACGACCTGCTGGCTCCGCGGAAAAGAAGAACTGGGGAGAGGCAGTTAGGAAAGGCGGGAAGGCAGCGCGCAGGCGCTGTGGGATGCTCCCAAAAGCTTTCCTTTTTGGGAAGCTGGGGAGCGGAACCGCGCAGGCTCCGTCGGTACCGACGTACCCATATGTGAAGACTCATTCCTGCTTGTTCCTGGAGATGCTTGTCTCCACTCCTGATCTAGGGCGTGGCTTGACCTTAGCAGGGAGCTGGGTTTTTTTCTGATCTGGCTTGCAAGTCTTATGCACAAGTGAACTGTCATTCATTTCAAAGGGGAAACTAGGATTTTCTTCCACTTCCATGTCTTCCTGGGAGCTTTCATCACTACACATCACAAGAGTGACATTCTCAGTCTCCAAGCTGCTGGAGGAGAATCACAACCCCAGAGGTTCCAGGACTGGACTTGAGGGACGATAAGGAACATCAATTAGCAGGTAAGTCTAATTTAACCATACACCAGGTCCACCTACCACAGATGCCTCTGCTAGTCCAAGACAACTCGGATCATCCTAGGATGTGCTGTAATCCTGTCCAGTAACCTACCTAGGATAGGGCAAGAACAAAACATAACTATGGCCACAGTCAGGGTTACTGTATATTTCAGTGCATCCAGGACCTCCAAATTGACCTCCTTGCACCTGCTGAAAAAGCAGAGAATGTGAATGTTCCACTGGGTTGTCATAAAAGACATGGTGAGTGTCTCCCAACAATTGCAAATGAAGCAAAAGGCTTGCTCTGACAGTGTCCACTCCCCCTGATCCAGAGAATACCTGTTGGTATATAGTCTGCCTGCACATTTTCTGTGGCTGCAATATGGATTGCTGACATATCCACACAATGTTTTTTGGAAGTTTTTCAGGAAAGTCTCTGAATGACAGGTGCATTCCATATCTCCCCCTCAGTCAACTGACAAGTGCCATAGGCATGGCATAGTCCAAATGTACCCCAACAGCTTTCCCGTTCAGAGGTAAGGTGGCCTCCAAAGCTGTTGATGGACCAAGCAGACTCTGAATCATGTTGTTCAGGGCTGTTGGTCAAAAGCAAACAGTGCATTCCCCAACCCAAAAGGTTTGCATCGGTCATGTCTCAGTCATCTAACCTAGGAAGCTTCAGATCCATTTCTTTCAAGAAGTTGGAAGGGGATAATCACCACCACAAGATGGCTGTGGCATCTCTTGTTCAGGGAAGACATTGCTGAGCCATTGATTTGGCCATGAGGCCCTGAAGTGCTTGCATTGGAAGCTGAGCCCAAGGCATCACATCCATGGTGTCTGCCATCTTCCCCAGGACTTGCATGTAATCTTTAGCACCCCCAGCACTGAGGGCCCAGATCTAGTTCTGCAACATTTTTCTATGAGAGGAATACCTTCCCCTTCTGGGTATCAAAGTGCACCCTAGATCCTCCAAGGACTGAGAGAGTTTGCTTTTCTCAATCAAAATCAAATCAATCAATCACCCGTGTCCTGCCAGCTCTAAGCTTCTTAATTTGGCCTAAATGAAGCAATCAAGCTATGAATTAAAATCCCCTTCTTTGTGTAGTGCTGCTGCAATGACAACCACCATAACTTGGTAAAAAGTCAAAGAAACCATAGTAAGGCCAAAAGGAAAGCACTCTGAACTGAAAATAAGCCCAGAGAACCTTGAATCTGAGATATCACGAATGAGGTCTCCAGATCAGGATGCAAGGAAGCCAGACATAGTGGTAAAGGAGTGGAACACCAGAATGCCTCTGGAGGTTGAATGTGGTAAAATGCCTCTGAAAGGCTGAAATAACTGAACACAAGTTCTCTATATGAAAACGAGGAATTCACAAAACTAAATTCACACCCTTTAGATACAAAAGGAGACTATAGGTGCCTTCCTTCTTTGGCACTACAAAATACATGTAGTATTAACCTGTACCCCAATCCTGAGGAGACATCGTAACTAGTGCCCACAACCTTATCAAAGTAAAGAGGATTGCATCCCTCTTGGCACCAAATACCAACTTACGAATGAAAAATCATGAACTTATCAGAACCACAGCTTTTGACACTGCCAGAATCGGATTGGACCTGAAGCAGGGTTGAAAATTGGTTACTGCAGCCCAAAACATGACACGTCATCGAGTTCTGTATTCTGGATGAGTTGTTTCACGCTAGTAGTATGGCTTGTTCTCTAAATTACGACAAAGCTAAGTGAAGTTTTTACTTTTCATTATATAAATTAAAAAGGAGAGGTCACAGTGGCACATGGATTGCTTGGTTGACCAGCTCCGACAAAAAGAAAGAATTGGATGGGGGATTTATATCAGGATCTTAATGGTGAAGGACCAAATACCAACTGGCAAGGTAGTGGGAAAACTCCCATTTGTAATCTCTGCAAATCACATCCAGCACCCACAGATCTGTCGAGGCAAATACTACACCAAACATCAGTAGTAAATCTGAGAGACAGATCATACTCTGCATACTTACTGGCTTTAGAAGAGAGTTTCATGACTAACATAGTATGTGCAAAAACTAACCCATTTGGATAAACTGCCCTGCAAGAAGCCCCATGCAGCCAGAAAACAAAACAAAAAAAAACACCTTGTTTTTTTGGGAGGCTCTGGAGAGCAAAATCACACCACACATGCATTCTATAGATCCTGCTTGTCTATGGAAACGCTTCCTTAAATCTTAGTTTGGCATGCATGTTTCCCTAGGCAGAGAAAAGTGCAACTGACATGAAGATGAAGGCCCTGAACCACCTTGCTCTTGGCCATTTTAACACAACAAGAGCTATTGGGGACATCTTGATCCAGTCAGAAAACAGCTGGTGGTGGTGGAGGGGGCAGCTATCTCAGACAACGTTTCCTACACAGTACTTAATTTTTTTTTTTTTTTTAAAGCAGTGGAGGAGAGGACTAAGCTAGAAAAACAAGCTCTTCTGCCAGGTGCCTACTTTGTCTGAATTTGAGAAAACAAAAACAAACAAAAAAAAAAGCCCACAGCTCCAGATGGCAATAGGGATATTCTCCAGTTACAAGCAGGAAGTCAGTCCTCACATATGGGTGACGTCGGTGCCAACGGAGCCCTCGTGTGGAGCAATTCCCCAGCTTTCAAAGAAAGCCTTTGTGATTGCATCATGCATGCACGGTCTCCTTTCCGCCCAAGGGTGCCATCTTGCTCAGTCTTCTTTTTTCTGCGGAGCCCAATGGATGTGGTCCTGTTTCCACCGTGGAAAAAGTAGAAAAGTTGATTAGCTTTTTCAGCTTCCCAGTTCGACACCAGTTCCCCTTCCCGCCCTCTGCTCGGTACCGAATCTGGTCCTATTTTTCATTTTTGTCCTTCGTGACTAGCGTTCGCGCTCTTTAGTTTTCACTGGCAGCCCAGTTGTTTGACCTCGCAGGGGCCCTTTCCTCCCCCCCACCCCGATGGCTGCCAGCGGGTTTAAGAAATGTGATCAGTGTAAGAAGTTGATGTTTCTCACCGACACACATGACTGCTGCCTCCGTTGCCTCGGCCCCGACCATGACCCGGTGGTCTATGGGCCATGTGGTAAGATGTCTTCGAAGTCTAAGGAGCAGGCAACAGCAGCGTGACAGGATTTTTTCCAGAGTCCACCTCCGGCCGGGCCCGGACCTCGTCAGAGGCCTCGACATCTCGGGAAATTGGAGGCTGAGCACTGTTGTGGGTCCTCTGAGCAGGGGTCTCCCTCCAGGAGACATCGGAGGAAAAAGAAACTCGTGAGGGCGGCGTCACTGGACGCCTCTGATCGGCTTGGGCCCTCGGGTTCCAGGCCACGGAGCCAGGACCGCCGCCCCGGGTCATCTGAGTCGGAGCGGCTGGCTAAACAACCTCGTAGGGAGCTCGAGGTGTCGGACAAAGTAACTTCTGTTGTCCTTGTGGACTCTCCTCCGGGAGAGCTGACGTCGGGGCCTAAGATGGGAGCTGCGGAGCCTTCTGAGCTCAGTCTCAGGTTGGCAGCCCTGGAGAGCAGCATGGCCGCCTTCATGGAGCAGTAGCGGGCACTGATGGCCAATCTCACCAGTCCATCCTCCCCGACCACCGGGATGTCAACGTCTAAGTCGACGCCGGAGGCCAGGCCGAGCCGATCCTCGGGTCGATCCTCAGACAAGGTCCCCCTCAACCTCCCGTTCGGGACCGAGGTCGTCGACACCAGTGCCCTCGGCGTCGAAGCGGTTGGGCCCAAAGCCCTCGAGGCAGGAGCCTGAGTCCTCCTCGGAGGACTCGGTGTGGGAGACAGAAGAGGAGGAAGACTCCCCAGACACCTTCCAGACCCGGTGTATCCCATCAGACTCGCCAGGTTCGGAGCCTCGGACTAGATCCCCGCCAGAGGACACTCGGTTCTTGGACTTTGTCAAGGACATGGCCAAGGCTTTGGCATTCCCTGCGGATTCTGAGGAGGAGCTGAAGAGCTCGATGCCCTCCAGTATGACTCTCCCCCGAAGGAGGCCCTTACTGTACTAGTGCCTCCGATGTTGGAACGGCTGATGCTCCGCATGTGGGAGGCCCCAGCCTCGATGCCGGTACTCAGCAAGCGGGTCGATTCCATCTATCGAGTCCGCAAGAGTCCTGGGTTCCAGAAAGCGCAGCTGCTGCACAACTCCATGGTTGTGGAATTGGCCTTGCACCTGCTGAAAAGCCAAAACACACACTCCTCCGTGCCTCCCCGCCAGGAGGCCTGGAACCTGGATGCCCTCGGCAGAAAGTGCTACCAGGGCTCGATGCTGTCATGCCGTGTCCAAACTTACCAGGTGTACATGGGCATGTACTTGCGAGACCTGGCAAAGGAGATTGCCGGGTTCTCAGCTGGCCTGTCTGAGGAACCCTTGCAGCACTTCAAGGCCTTGTCCACGGGGATCAGAGAGTGCTTGAAGTTCATGTCTCGAGCAGCTTACGACGGCTTTGAGGCTTCGGCCCGAGTAGCCGTGGCTGGCATCGGTACACGCCGTCAGGCCTGGCTCATGTCGTCGGACCTAGAGCCATGGGTTGAGGACAAGTTGGTTGATGTCCCGTGCCGAGGAGACAACCTCTTCGGCAAACCCATGACTGAGAAAGCTGCAGAACTCGAGTCCGAGTACTTGACCCGGACAAGGTTATCGAAGACGACATCTGCACCTTCTCACAAGGCAGCCTCGGGGGGAAAAAGCCCTTTTTCCCCGAGGAAGGGTGTGGCTTACAGAAAACTACCCTACTTACCAGGCCTCCCCAGCAGGGGCAGCAGGCCACATAAGCCAAAGACCCCCAAGCCTCCAGCTCCAGCTCCTACCCAGCCGGGAGGGGGTTTTTGACTCCCAGTGCATAGCTCCTCTCCCACCAGTGGTTTGGCCCTGCACAGGAGGAAGGTTGGCCCTGTACGCTCACAGATGGCCAGCCATTACTACCGATGCCTGGGTTTGGCAAGAAGTCCAGCAGGGCTACTTACTTCACTTCCAACAGGTGCCCACCTCCTTTTTCCCCAGGAGAGCCTCTCAGGCCCCCTCTTCACAGGAACCTCCTCCTGCAGGAGTTGGTAGGTCTGCTAAAGGATCAGGCGGTGGAACCGGTGCCCCACCACCTGCAGGGGCAAGGCTTCTACTCCAGGTATTTCCTCATACCAAAAAGAAAAAGGAGGCCTTCGCCCCATCCTGGACTTGTGAAATCTAAACAAGTTCCTGGTGAGGGAAAACTTCAAGATGCTTTTGCTTGGAGCCCTACTGCCTTACCTCCACCAGGGAGACTGGCTATGCTCCTTAGATTTAAAAGGATGCTTATACTCATATCCTCATACACCCAGACCACAGACAATACCTCAGGTTTGTGGTCGGAGGAAACCACTTCCAGTACAAGGTGCTTCCCTTTGGCCTAGCTTCCCTCCCAGAGTATTTACCAAATGCCTAGCAGTGGTGGTGGCCTTCCTCAGAAGCCAGGGAGTCCACATCTTTCCATACCTGGACGACTGGCTCATCAGGGGCCAATCGGCACAGCAGACCACTGCTCGCCCAGTCACCCTGCTCCAGCACCTAGGTTTTGTTATAAATCACGAATGGTCCACTTTACTCCCCACTCAGAACTTAGAGTTCATAGGGGCAAGATGGGACATGCTTCAGGCACGGGCGTACCTACCGCTGGACAGGGCGAGGCGGTTGCTGGACTTGGTACAGCAGGCCCAGCACGAACCTCAAGTCTCTGCCTCCGCTTCCTGGGCCACATGGCCTCCACGGTGCAGGTGACTCCATATGCTCATTTCCACATGCACACAGCTCAATGGAGTCTCAGAGACCAGTGGATGCAAGCCACTGGTCGCCTCAGAGACAGAGTAGCGATTTCCAAGCTGCTGGTGACAGCCTTGCAATGGTGGCTTCACCCTCCCAACTTGCTTCAGGGAGTACCATTCCAACCTCCCTCTCACACCAAAGTGCTGACGACAGATGCCTCCTTGCTGGGCTAGAGTGCTCATTGCTAGGGTTCATGCACTCAGGGTCTGTGGTCCTTGCGAGAGGCTGCATTTCAGATCAATCTTCTAGAGCTTCGAGCCATCCGCCTAACTCTTCAAGCCTTTTGTCATCTTCTTGCACATCAGTCGGTTCTGATACAGACAGACAATCAGGTAGCGATGTTCTACATCAACAAACAGGGGGGGGGGGGCGCACAGGATCCCGCATCCTATGCCAGGAAACTCTGGAACTCTGCTCTTTTGCTGTGGCACATCACATGTCCCTAAGGGCAGTTCATCTGCCCTGTCAGGAGAACCTCCTGGCTGACAAGTTGAGCAGGATTCTTCAGCCTCACGAGTGGCAACTCAACCGGGATGTAGCCCAGCAGATCTTCAACCGTTGGGGTCTCCCATCCATGGATCTCTTTGCCAGCCCGGAAAACCATCAGTTGCTCTGGTTCTGCTCGAGTCAGCCGCATCCGCTGAGCGTGGCAGCGGATGCTTTCCTGATCTCGTGGGCACAGGGCCTTCTCTGTGTTCCCACCCATGCCCCTGGTGGCATGCACTTTATTCAAGATTCTTCGGTACAAGGCCTCGGTCATCCTGGTAGCACCCATGTGGCCAAAACAACCTTGGTTCCCTCTTCTCCTTCAACTGGCGGTCGAAACTCCACTCCCTCTGGGGGTGCAGCCTGACCTCTTGACCCAGGAACAGGGTTCCTTGCTACACCCCAATCTCAGATCCCTCAACTTAATGGACTGGCTGCTGAGAGGGTAGTACTTGCTCCTCTACTCCTTCCAAAGAGGTTGAGGTGGTGTTGCTGGCCTCTAAGAGGCAATCTACTAGGAAATCCTACACGTTCAAGTGGCGTAGGTTTGAAGGGTGGTGTACCCAGAATAAGGAGGACCCGTTCACTTGTCAAGTACCTCAGGTATTGCAGTACTTGCTCCACCTCTCGGAGTTAGGCCTCAAGTCTCTGTCAGGGTCCACCTGAGTGCGCTATCAGCTCACCACTCTCCAGTGGAGGGGCAACCTCTTTCAGCTCACCCTTTGGTATCCTGATTCCTCCAGTGCCCTCCTACTCTTGAAGCCTCCAATTCGCCCACCGGCTACAGAGTGGGACTTAAATGTGGTCTTGCAGCGGCTTACTTGCCCACCTTTTGAACCAATGGCCACCTGTCACCTACGTTTCCTTTCCTGGAAAGCACTCTTTCTGGTGGCGCTCACGTCTGCTCGACGGGCGAGCGAGCTGCGAGCTTTAGTATCGGACAGGCCGTATACACGGTTTTATATACTCACCCGAAGTTCCTTCCAAAAGTGGTTTCTTCGTTTCACCTCAATCAAGAGGTGGTTCTTCCAACCTTCTTCCCCAGGCCACATACCAGCAGAGCAGAAGCGGTTCTGCATACCCTGGACTGTAGGAGGGCACTCGCCTTCTATCTGGAGCGTACACAGGGGACATCGGAGAGCTTCCCAGCTCTTCGTCTCTTTTGACCCTAGTAAACTGGGTCTCCTCGTCTCCAAGCGCACGTTATCCATCTGGGTGGTGGACTGCATTGCCTGGGCGTACAGGGCAGCTGACCTCCAGCTGCAGGGCCAAATCACTGCCCACTCTGTCAGGGCTAAGGCTGCATCAGTGGCTAACCACCGCTCTGTTCTGTTGGCAGACATCTGCCAGGCCACAACTTGGTCTTCAAGCCAGACTTTTGCAGCCCACTACTGCCTGGAGAGAGGGTCCCAGCAGGACAGTGTTTTCGGTCAGGCGGTACTCCGTAACCTATTTGAGGTTTAGGCAACTCCTACCCTCCGACCCTTTGGTGTCAGGCTACTGTGGGGTTGCATTCTTGGAGAAAAATCCTATCACTGTTGCTGTGGCTCTTCTAGAGGGAGCCATTTTCTGCTATGGGTTCTCAGTAGCCTATAGCTAGGGAGTCCCATATGTGAGAACTGACTTCCTGCTTGTTCCTGGAGAAAGCGTAGTTACTCACCTGTAACAGGTGTTCTCCAGGGACAGCAGGAATCAGTCCTCACAACCCTCCCTCCTCCCCTGGAGTGGCAGTCCTTTGATTATTTTTTTCTCATTTTTGCCGTCTTTTTAGCTGTTATCTGACCAAGATGGCACCCTTGGGCAGGAAGGGGACCGTGCATGCGTGATGCAGTCCCAAAGGCTTTCTTTGAAAGCTGGGGAATTGCTCCGCACGAGGGCTCTGTCGGCACCGACGTCACCCATATGTGAGGACTGATTCCTGCTGTCCCTGGAGAACACCTGTTACAGGTGAGTAACTATGCTTACTTTTCCCGCTACACAAAAACTAGTCAAGTAATAGCTGAGCAGGAAGGTAGACTTGTGTCAGCATGATCTGATGGTTACTTGTTTATGGGCTCACTTCATTCCTGTTCATTGGAGGACATGATATATGTAGAGGTGGTGACAAGATCAATATAATTGCTGTTTCTGCAAAAATTATATAATTCACTATCCACCTTCAACCTATAGAATCTATTTTATAAGATGTCTATTTCAAAATTAGTAGTGCTGTGCTGCACTGCACATTCTCATTTTTGCTAAAAACCTTTAACATGTTTACCTGCTCTTTGGGATATAACCCACTCACCTTTGCTTCTGTTCCCGTCTTATCTCATCAATAGTGAGGTTGTAGAAGTCATTGGGAAGCTCAAACTGGGAGGCCTGTGATGAGGGCTTAAATACAAAAGGCTGGCGATCCAGTCTCGCCTTAACCGGCTCCATGCTTAACAGTCTCTCTCTATGGTGCTGAAGTTGGTCCAGGTTTGACAAAATCTCCTCCTTCAGCACATAGAAGTCCTCTGTTGCCTCTGCAAACACAAAAATTACTCATTTTCCCCTTCTTTAAACATGATTGGGCATACAGATTGTACCTGTGAATAATCCCAGCAATTATGAGCTCTACAATTATGGAGAGACATAAATCCCATTATCTATGCTGCTTAAATAACAGCATGTTAATAAGGCAAGCTCTGCTCATCCTTCTTGAAACAGGCTAGCAAAGCAATGCAGTATCCTGCTACATTAACTTAACAGCTTTTTTGGGAGGGGGGGATGTGGGGGCAGGCTCTCCCTTATAAGGAAAGAGGGGAATGCATTAGAGCAGAACAAAAATGAAGAGCATAAGTCCTATAGCACTAGTTTTTCCAGCTTTCATATTGCCAGCATGAGTTTCTTTAGAAGTAGACTGCCGTGGCTTTAGGAACTGAACTGATTTTGAGGCTCTCTTACCTTGTTCTGAGACAGGTATTGTTTTCTTCTCAAACCCAATGGCCTCAAAAAATTCCTTGGCTCCTTCAAGACAGCTTATCCGCTCCTAGGAAAGGAAAACACTATGAAGAACCACTGCTCTTGAACCAGCAATGAGCATACTATGAATTAAAAACTTTACCTGGAAAATTCGATTTGATAGCTTGATTTTTTGATATTTCACTTCATCAGGATGACTACAAATATTCTCCAAGTACCTGTATGTCAGCAGACAGAAGAAGTTACCTTGTGAATAGCTGTGACTCAATCATGCAGAAAGGACACATATGGTCCCTCAATGTAGGGTTCCACTCTTATGCTGCCAAGAACTTGGACTATAATATTAATGTGCCTTACTAGAAGCCATATACAAGTTTAATTTGGATTCTTTTTATTTATATATTTCTTCCCCTCTAATTTAGGGAATCCCAGGGTGCATCAAAGGCAAATTATTAATTCACTTCAGATAGTAAAGACATACAGAATTAGTGGATTTCAATAAAAGCTAACAAAATAAAGTTGCATCATTAATTCCTATAGTACAAAACACATCTGACCAAACTTGCTCTAAGAGGCATGTTTGCTAAAGTAGAATTAGGCTTTACCTGCTCATTTTCTTTCCTGGAGTCCAATAAAGTAGTTATACTCACCTACCAACAGATGGAGCATGAGACACACTGGCTTGAAGACACCACCCTATAAAAAGCCTGTGCAGCCTATCCACAACCATTAAGAACCTAACAAAGCAGAAAATGGAGTCCCAAAACCCAATCCTCCATCAGCACTTTTTATCTATGTATCTGTTTGGCCTCTCACTTGGTTTGCAGCTTGTCGTGCTGTGAGGGCTTGCGTGCATCAGTGATGCTGAGAGCTAAACTATCGGTAGTTTAACTACTGGCAGGGTCTCCCAAGATGGACAGGTCTCAGCTGAGGTGCCAGACCAAGACAAACCACCCATCTGGGCAGCAGCAGAATGGGACAGTGTTGACGGCAGAGGATCACATTTTTGTGACAACGGCAACACCAAACTTAAACTGCGTGGAAGAAAGGCCCGGCAATCTACTTCTGTATCTTGCCATGAAAACCCAATGGATAGTTACAACAAAACAAATTGTGCTATGGTGCTGGAAGATGAGACCCCCAGGTCAGAAGGCACTCAACTAGCTACTGGGGAAGAGCTGAAGACTTTTCAGAGTAAAGCCAGCATTTATGATGTGGTTGGATCAAAGCCCTCGGGAAGTCTGACTGCTGATGTAGCTGCACATGAAATGAGAGTCAGAAGCTGTAAAGATGTCTTACACATTGGAACATGGAACGTACGAAGCATGAACCAAGGGAAGTTGGAGGTGGTCAAGAATGAAATGGAACGTGTACAACTTGATCTGTTGGGTGTCAGCGAACTGAAATGGACTGGCATGGGGCACTTTGCATCAGATGATCACATGGTCTACTATGCTGGAAATGAAAGACAAAGAAGAAATGGTGTTGCATTTATAATAAAGAAGAAACTTGCAAGAACTGTAATGAATTACAATGCAGTCAGCGAACGCTTAATCTCCATTCGTCTACGAGGATTGCCTATCAACACAACTATAATTCAAGTATATGCCCCAACAACAGCTGCAGAAGAGAATGAAATTGAAGAGTTCTATGAACAAGTACAAGCTGAAATTGACAGAACATGCAAACAGGATATCCTGATAGTCATGGGTGACTGGAACGCAAATGTTGGCAACAAAGAAGAAGGCAAAGTAGTTGGAAAATATGGACTTGGCAACAGAAATGAAGCTGGAGAAAGACTGATAGAATTCTGCAAGACCAATGATCTATTCATCTCAAACACCTTCTTCCAGCAACACAAGAAGCGACTGTACACATGGACTTCACCGAATGGATTATATAAAAATCAAATTGACTACATATGTGGAAGTCAACGATGGAAAAGCTCTGTAACATCAACAAAGACAAAACCTGGAGCTGACTGTGGTACAGATCATCAACTATTAGTATGCAAACTCAAGCTAAAGTTGAAAAAGAGCAAACCACTCATGAATGCAGCAAAATATGACCTTGAGAATATACCACTGGAATTTAAAGACTGCCTGCAAAATCGATTTGCTACTTTAGATACAAATGACAGAGCTCCGGAAGAGTTATGGAATGACATCAAGAAGGTTGTGTTGGAAGAAAGCGAGAAGTCTCTACAAAAGGTGAAAAAGCAAAAACGGCCAAAATGGATGACGGAAGAAACTCTGAAAATTGCCCAGAAATGCAGAGAAGCTAAAGCCAGAGGAGAAAGAAAGAATCACAGAACTCAGATTTCCAACGTGCAGCAAGACAGGACAAGGAAAAGTACTACAATGACACTTGCAAGGAAATAGAAGCAGAAACTATTAGAGGAAGAACAAGATTGGCTTTCCTAAAGCTACGAGAGTTAAATAAAAGGTTCCAGCCTCGAATTGGAATGTTACAAGATGCTCAAGGTGGAAGGAATATACAGAGTTTTTATATGATAAAGATCAAGTGGACCAACAGCTGTTTCAACCTGTACCTTATGATCGGGAACCATTGGTGTTGAAAGAAGAAGTTGAAGCAGCATTGAAAGCCTTATCAAAGAACAAAGCACCAGGCATTGATAGCATTCCCATAGAAGTATTGCAGCAATCTGATGCAGCTGTTACCGTACTCACAAGGCTCTGCCAAGAAATATGGAAGACAACATCATGACCAACTGACTGGAAAAGATCTGTGTTTATACCAATACTAAAGAAAGGTGATCCAACTGACTGTGAAAATTATCGCACAATCGCTCTGATCCCACATGCCAGCAAGATTCTACTGAAGATTATTCAAAAGAGACTACAACCATACCTGGAACAAGAACTACCTGAAGTGCAAGCAGGGTTCAGGAAAGGGCGAGGAACGAGAGACATCATTGCGGATGTGAGATGGATCCTTGAAAAGACTAAAGAATACCAAAAGGATATCTATTTGTGCTTTATCGACTATAGCAAGGCTTTTGACTGTGTAAACCATGAGAAACTCTGGGCCACATTAAGAAGCATGGGTATACCAGAACACCTGATCGTTCTCTTGCGCAATCTGTACATTGATCAAGAAGCAACAGTTTGAACAGAACAAGGAGAAACAGAATGGTTTAAAATAAGCAAAAGGTGTAAGACAAGGCTGCATACTTTCCCCCTACCTGTTTAATTTATATGCAAAACAAATCATCAGAGAAGCAGGATTGTATGAAGACAACAGAGGGTTAAGATTGTTGGAAGACTCATCAACAACCTTCGCTATGCTGATGATACCACATTACTGGCTGAAAGTGAAGATGGTCTGAAACATTTGCTTCTCACAATCAAAGAACAGTCTCAAAATGGGCCTGCACCTTAATGTAAAGAAGACAAAGATCATGACAACTGGCATAATCAACAGGTTCATCGTTGAAGGAGAAGAAATTGAAATTGTGAACAACTTTAACCTACTTGGATCAACTATCAATAAAGAAGCAACAAGCAGTCAAGAAATCAGACGACGCATTGCTCTTGGCAGAATGGCTATGAAAGACCTAGATAAGATTCTCAAGAGCAGAGATGTCTCTCTCCATACAAAGATTCGACTTGTTCAAGCCATGGTATTTTCAATAACATCATATGGATGTGAAAGCTGGACAGTGAAAAAGATAGACAGGAAGAAAATTGATGCCTTTGAATTATGGTGCTGGCAGCGAATACTGTGTATACCATGGACTGCCCGAAGAACAAACCAGTCGGTACTAGAGGAGATCAAACCATGAGAAACTCTGGAAAGTGGAATAACGAGTGAGGTTATCAAATTTGCTGATGACAAAACTATTTAAAGTTGTTAAAACCCAGGAGGATTGTGGAAAATTGCAAGAGGATCTTCATAAATTGGAAGACTGGGCATCAAAATGGCAGATGAAATTTAATGTGGAGAAGTGCAAGGTTATGCACCTAGGGAAGAACAACCCAAACTATGGTTACACGATGCAAGGTTCCACATTAGGAACCACCACCCAAGAAAAAGATTTAGGCGTCCTTGTGGATACCATGTTAAAACCCTCAGCCCAGTGTGCAGCGGCGGCCAAGAGAGCAAATAGAATGCTAGGTATGATAAGGAAAGGAATGGAAAATAAAACAAAAGATATTATAATGCCTCTATATCGTTCCATGGTGAGACCGCACCTTGAATATTGTGTGCAATTCTGGTCGCCGTATCTTAAAGGATATAGCGATTTTAGAAAAGGTTGAGAGAAGAGCCACCAAAATGGTAAAGGGGATGGAAGGCTACTCCTATGAAGAAAGGCTAAAAAGGTTGGGGCTCTTTAACCTGGAAAAGAGACGGCTGAGGGGAGATATGATAGAAGTCTATAAATTAATGAACGGAGTGGAACGGGTAAACGTAGATCGATTGTTTACCTTATCAGAATATAGAAAGACTAGGGGACATGCAATGAAGCTACAGGGTAAACTATTTAAGACTAATAAAAGAAAATATTTTTCACTCAACGTGTAATCAAACTCTGGAATTTGTTACCGGAGGATGTAGTAAAGGCTGTTAGTGTAGCTGGGTTTAAAAAAGGTTTGGACAAGTTCCTGGAGGAAAGGTCCATAAACCATTATTAAGAAGGGACCCAGGATATCAATGCTTGAACCAATACAAGCATTGTGGAACCTGTGTCCCTTGGGGAAACTGCTAGGTACGTATGACCTAGATTGGCCACTGTTGGAAACAGAATACTGGGCTTGATGGACCTTGGTCTGACCCAGTATGGCATATCTTATGTTCTTATGTTCTTAAACCTAAGCTTTCTTTAGAAGCTCAGATGACAAGACTTCGACTTTCATACTTTGGACACATCATGCGAAGAGAGAGATCATTAGAGAAAGACATTATGCTTGGCAAGATAGAAGGTCAACGCAAAAGAGGAAGGCCAGCAATGAGATGGATCAATACAATAACAGCAGCTACGGGTACCAGTCTGTCATCAATGAGCCGCCTGACTGAAGACCGAACACAATTTAGGATAGCTATCCAGAGGGTCGCCATGAGTCGACTCTGACTAGACGGCACTTAACAACAACATCTGTTTGGCACTTTTTAAAAAACCCACACACTGAAGCCCCAAAAAGGGGGCAAAAAAAAGAACAAACATAGCAGGGCTCCCAGCAAGGAACTATAACCACAATCACTGTCAGAACCAACTTATACCTCGACTGCACAATCAATACCATTCTTCAAAAACAGCTGCAAGAAAGGAAACTCGCTCAAAATCCTGGATGGGTCCTGGAGGGACTTCAGGAAAGAAAATTAGTAGATAAGGCCTAATTTCATCTTTTTAATCATCTCTCCAGCCCAGTCCAGACATGTGGGACATATCAAAGCAGTACTAACAAGGGGCAGGGACAGAAATACCAGCCTACAAACACCCATGCTCCAAAAGCTGCATCCTGCCTGGCCTGCACATCAAGCCTATGATGATGCACAAAGGAGTAAAGGAATGACCATGTTGCTGCCTTACAAATATCCTGAGGTGGCATAGGGCCAAACTCTACCCAAGATGATGCCAGAGCTCTAGTGGAATGTGTTTGCAATCCCGATGTCAAGGCTCAACCCTTCAAATAGGCTGAAGCAATGGCTTTTCTTATCCAACGGGAAATAGAGGCCTTAGAGGCTGCTTCTCCCTTCATCGGGCCACAAAAACAAGATAAAAAGCTGCAACAAAACACCTGAAGACTTATTTAATTTATTTATTTATTTAGCTGTATTTATATCCCGCTTTTCACCGGGTCAAAGCGGTCAATTGGGGGATACATTTAACACGAGGGGATGAGACACACACACATTCATACTTACAGGGAACATGGGCAATGGAGGGTTAAGTGGCTTGCCCAAGACCACAAGGAGTGCCTATAGGACTAGAAATCCCAGTCCCTCCGGCCTGAGATTGCTGTCCCCAGGTGGGACTTGAACCTCAGGCCTGAAGTACCTTGTCCTAACCACTAGACCACTCCTCACCTCCAAATACCTCTTGAAAGATTACCCAAAGACTTGGGTAATCTCCAAATACCTCTTGAAAGATCTACGAACATCAAGCATATGCAGGACCTGAGACTGAAGACTTCTGCACCCCAGAGAGCGCCGGCAATGTGACAACCTGATTTGAGGTAGAAGGCAGACACTACCTTAGTAAGAAAGCATAGTTGCTTCTCCAGGACCAAGCAGGAAGTCAGTCCTCACATATGGGTGACGTCGGCGCTGACGGAGCCCTCGCGGAGCAATTTCCCCAGCTTTCAGAGAAAGCCTTTGGGAATTGCAGCGCGCATACGCGGTCCCCTTCCCACCCAAGGGTGCCATCTTGCTCAGTCTTCTTTTTTCCACGGAGCCCTACAGACACTGTTTGTGATCGCCACTGAAAAAGTTGATTTTATTTATTCTTTTCTCGGTTCGACGCCGGATCCTTTTCCCGCCCGGACCCGATACGCCGTATCGAGTCCGTTTTTTATTTTTTCGGTTTTTGTCCTTCATGATTGGCGTTCGCCATTTTTTCTTTTTTCACTGGCAGCCCTGTCTTTTGACCTCGCAGGGGCCCTTTGTCCCCTGATGGCTGCCAGCGGGTTTAAGAAGTGTGATCGGTGTAAGAAACTTATGTCTCTTACCGACACACACGACTGCTGCCTCCGCTGCCTCGGACCCGATCATGACCCGATGATCTGTGGTCAGTGTGGCAAAATGTCCTCAAAAGCGTTGAGGAGTCGGCAGCATCAAAGAGAACGAATCTTCTGACTCCGCGTCCGGCCGGGCCCGGACCTCGTCAGAGGCTTCGACGTCCCGGGACTCCGGTCCTGAGCATAGTCGGAGTTCCTCTGAGCGGGGGTCTCCTGCCCAGGAACATCATAGGAAGAAGAAACCCGCGAGGGCGGCGTCGGTGGATGCTCCTGGTTCCTCGAGGGCCAGGTCGCATAGCCCCGATAGCCGTCCCGGGTCCTCGGAGTCGGAGAGGCCTTCGAAACATCCTCGTCTCGCGATGGAGTCTCCTGGACACATGAGTACTGTAGTCCTCGTGGACTCGCCTCCGAAGGAGCAGACGCTGTCGGGGGCTGCTGGGTCTCCTGAGCTCGGACTCAGGTTGACGGCCTTGGAGAGCAGTTTCGCTGCCTTCATGGACCAGCAGCGGGCATTGATCGCTGGCCTCGCCGGTGCATCTGCCCCGACCACCGGGATGTCGACGTCTAAGTCGACCCCGGAGACCGAGCCGATCCTCGAGTCCATGCGATCTCGAGTCGATCCTCAGTCGCGGTCTCCCGTTCGGGACCGAGGTCGTCGACGCCGGCCTCGGCGTCGGGGCGGAGGGCATCGGTGCCCGCCCGACCGGAGCCGCTCGATTCCTCCACCGAGGAGTGGGCTGGGAGACGGAGGACGAAGAGTCCCCAGGTACTTTTCGGACTCGGTGCGTCCCATCGGACTCGCCCGAGTCCGAACCTCGGAGACGGTCCCCCCCGGAGGACACCCGGTTCTCGGACTTCGTGCGGGATATGGCCAAGGCCTTGGCATTCCCCACGGATCCCGAGGAGGAGCCTCGAGCCGAAGAGCTCGATGCCCTCCAGTATGACTCTCCCCCGAAGGAGGCCTTTACTGTACCGGTTCCTCCGATGCTGGAGCGACTTCTCTTCTGCATGTGGGAGAGCCCGGCGTCGGCGCCGGTGTTAAGCAAGCGGGTCGATTCCATTTATCGAGTCCGCAAGAGCCCCGGGTTCCAAAAGGCACAACTACCGCACCATTCCATGGTGGTGGAATCAGCCATGCATCGACTCAAGAGTCAGAAGATGCACTCCTCGGTGCCTCCCGGTCGGGAGGCCTGGAACCTGGATGCCCTCGGTAGGAAGTGCTTCCAGGGCTCTATGCTTGTTTGTCGCGTCCAGACCTACCAGCTCTACATGGGCATGTATCTCCGAGACCTGGCAAAGGAAATTGCCGGGTTCTCTGCTGGTCTCTCCGAGGAACCTTTACAGAGGTTCCAGGCCTTGTCCACTTGTATTCGGGAGTGCTCGAAGTTTATCTCTCGAGCAGCCTACGATGGCTTCGAAGCATCGGCTCGACTTCAGTCATCCGACCTCGAGCCATGGGTACAGGACAGTTGGTCGATGTCCCCTGCAGAGGTGAAAACCTCTTTGGCAAGCCCATGGCTGAAAAGGCTGCACAGATTGAGACCGAGACTCTGACCAGGACTCGGCTGTCCAGAAAGACCTCTGCCCCTTCTCAGAAGAAGAAGGGCTCAGGAAAAAAGCCCTTTTACCCGAGGAAGGCGGCTGCCTATAAACACTACCCTCATCAGGCCTCAGCAGCTCCCCAACAGGGTCAGCAGGCCAACGGAAGGGGTAATGGGTCCCGTAGGCAGCAGGCCCCCAAGCCCACAACACCGGCCCCTGCTCAGCAGGGTGGGGCTTTTTGATTCCGTCAGCATAGCCTCTTCCCCTCCGCTGGTTTCTCTCAGCACAGGAGGCCAGCTGGTCCACTTTGCCCACGGGTGGTCAGCCATCACATCAGATACCTGGGTGCTTCATATAGTTCAGAAAGGCTATCTTCTACACTTTCACCAGGTACCTCCCTCCTACTTTCCAGGGGAGCCTCCAAGACTCCCTCTGCACAGGGACTTACTCCTTCAGGAGTTAGCAAGTCTTCTTCAGGAACAGGCTGTGGAACCGGTGCCCCACCACCTGATCGGTCACGGCTTTTATTCCAGGTACTTTCTGATACCAAAAAGAACAGGAGGCCTCAGACCCATCCTGGACTTGCGAAACCTCAACAAGTTCCTGGCAAGGGAAAAGTTCAAGATGCTTACCCTTGGAATCCTGCTGCCCTACCTCCAGCAGGGAGACTGGCTATGCTCCTTAGATCTAAAGGATGCCTATACTCACATCCTTATTCATCCAGACCACAGACAATATCTCAGGTTTGTTGTGGGAGGAAATCATTACCAGTACAGAGTACTGCCCTTTGGCCTATCCTCCGCCCCCAGGGTGTTCACCAAATGCCTAGCAGTGGTGGCGGCCTATCTCAGACTTCAAGGCCTTTTTGTATTTCCATACCTGAACGACTGGCTCATCAGAGCCCAGTCTTCCCAAGAGGCCACTCAGGCCACTCATCGCACTGTGACTCTGCTCCAGCACTTGGGATGTCATAAACTTCACAAAGTCCACTTTGCTCCCCTCTCAAAATCTCGAATTCATAGGCGCAAGGTTGAACACACTTCAGGCGCAGGCCTTCCTGCCTCTAGACAGGGCACACAGGCTCATGGATCTCGCCAGCCACTTTCACAGCAATTCCCTGGTCTCTGCCAGGCAATTTATGAGAATGCTCGGCCATATGGCTTCCACGGTTCATGTGACCCCCAATGCCCGCCTGAACATGCGACCTGCTCAGTGGTGCCTTCGCACTCAATGGCATCAAGCCTCAGGGAGCCTGGCGGACTCAGTACAGGTATCAGACCTGCTGGTCTCTTCTCTGCGGTGGTGGCTTCATCTCCCAAACCTGGTGCTGGGAGTGGATTTTCAATCTCCTCCGCCTTCTCAGGTGCTGACGACCGATGCTTCTCTCCTGGGTTGGGGAGCACATTGCCAAGGGACATGTACTCAAGGCCTCTGGACTCCTTGGGAGTCTGCTCAGCAGATAAACTTCCTGGAGCTCAGAGCCATCCGCCTAGCTCTGCGAGCCTTCTCCCACCTCACTTCTCACCAGTCTGTGCTGGTCCAGACAGACAATCAAGTTGCAATGTTCTACGTGAACAAACAAGGAGGCACAGGCTCCTCCCTTCTCTGTCAGGAGGCACAAAAACTGTGCTCTTGGGCCGTCCTTCACGGCATCCTCCTCAAAGCTGTCTGTCTATCTCCCAGGTCAAGAAAATTTCCTGGCGGACAAGCTGAGCAGGATCCTCCAACCACACGAGTGGAGATTGGATCCGTTGGTGGTTCAGCGGATCTTTCTCAAGTGGGGCCTCCCCACCATGGATCTATTTGCCAGTCCCCTGAACCGGCAGCTTCCCAGATTCTGCTCTCGACAACCGCATCCTCTCAGAGTAGCGGCGGATGCTTTTCTGATTCCATGGTCCACAGGCCTCTTGTATGCCTTTCCTCCCATGCCACTAGTCTCTCGAACGCTCTTCAAAGTTCTCAGAGACAGAGCCTCGATGATCCTAGTGGCTCCCCGGTGGCCAAGACAACCCTGGTTCCTGCTTCTAATGCAGCTGGCGGTGGACACTCCTCTTCCTCTGGGGTTTCAACCCGATCTCCTGTCACAGGATCAGGGGACTCTCCTACACCCCAACCTCCGGTCCCTTCATCTGATGGCCTGGCTGCTGAAAGGGTAGTCCTTGCTCCCCTCCTGCTGCCTCGGGAGCTGGAAGAGGTCGTCTTGGCCTACAGGCGGCCCTCCACCCGGAAGTTCTACGCTCTTAAGTGGCGTCGCTTCTCCGTGTGGTGTGCTCAGCAGTCTGAGAATCCCTTCTCCTGCTTGGTGGCGATGGTCTTGCAATATTTGCTTTACCTCTCCAATCTGGGCCTTAAGTCCAACTCTGTCAGGGTCCACCTCAGTGCTCTCTTTGCGCATCATGCACCGGTGGATGGCAGGCCTCTTTCCAACCACCCTTTGGTGGCTCGTTTTCTACGAGGCCTCCTTCTCCTTAAGCCTCCTTTGCGCCCACCAGCCCCTGAATGGGATCTGAATGTGGTCTTGCAGCGGATTACCTGTCCGCCCTTTGAACCTATGGCTACCTGCCCTCTTCGTTTTCTTTCCTGGAAAACCTTGTTCTTGGTAGCCCTTACCTCTGCTAGGCGCGTTAGTGAACTGCAGGCCCTAGTGTCTGATCCTCCTTACACTAGGTTCTACAGGAATAGGGTAGTCTTACGGACTCGCCCTAAGTTTCTTCCAAAAGTGGTTTCTCCTTTTCATCTCAACCAGGTGGTGGTTCTTCCGACCTTCTTTCCCAGGCCGCACACCAGCCGGGCTGAAATGGTCCTGCATACCCTGGACTGTAGGAGGGCCTTGTCCTTCTACCTTGACCGTACGCAGGAGCATCGGAGGGCTGTTCAGCTCTTCGTTTCTTTTGACCCCAATAAGTTGGGGCTCCCTGTCTCCAAGCGTACTTTGTCCATATGGGTTACTGACTGTATCGCTTGGGCTTATGGGGCGGCTGGCCTCTCGTTGGAGGGTCGAGTTACGGCTCATCGTGTTAGGGCGAAGGCTGCGTCAGTGGCTCATCTCCACTCTGTTCCGTTAGCAGATATCTGCCGGGCCGCTACTTGGTCTTCAAGCCAGACTTTTGCGGCCCATTACTGCCTGGAGAGGGAGTCCCGCAGGGACAGTGCTTTCAGACAGGCAGTCCTCCATAATCTCTTTGAGGTTTAGGTAACTCCTACCCTCCGGCCCTGGTGTTGGGCTACCGGTCGGGGGCGTTTTCAGAGAAGATTCCTTCCGTCTGTGCTACTGAGCTAGAGGGAGCTCATTTTTCCGCTTGAGGTCTCCGGTAGCTAAGCTAGGGAGTCCCATATGTGAGGACTGACTTCCTGCTTGGTCCTGGAGAAAGAGTAGTTACTCACCTGTAACAGGTGTTCTCCAGGAGCAGCAGGAATCAGTCCTCACAACCCTCCCTCCTCCCCTTGGAGTTGCAGTCCTATCATTTCATTTTTGCTAATTTTTTTGCTGTCTTTTAGCTATGTCATCAGACTGAGCAAGATGGCACCCTTGGGCGGGAAGGGGACCGCGCATGCACGCTGCAATTCCCAAAGGCTTTCTTTGAAAGCTGGGGAAATTGCTCCATGAGGGCTCCGTCACCCATATGTGAGGACTGATTCCTGCTGCTCCTGGAGAACACCTGTTACAGGTGAGTAACTACTCTTTACCTGTTGTGGGAGTTCCCCCTAGACAGCAGGGATATACTGCCACACTCCATAAAGATCATCTCTGATGGCACCTCTGTGCCAGGCTCTCCCCTAGCTACCCTTTCTTTCTTTTAGCATTTTATTATCCATTTGTTCATTCTGGCCAGGCAAACTGTAATACCTCCCACCCTGCCATTGCCTTCCCTTTTTCACACAGCATTTCTATCCATAAAGATTCTACAGTGTATTTTGTTTCCTGAAAAACATTTATCCTGTTTAACTTGATACCCTCTAACAGAGTGCAACCCTTCCACCAAATTTGATCTACCCTATCATTGCGATATAGTTTGTACCCAGGTATCCAATGTCCCATTGGTTGTCCTCCTTCCCACCATGTCTCCGAGATATTATATCTAACTTTTCATTTATTGCTCTATATTCTAACTCTTCCATCTGATTTTTTTTTTAGACTTCTAGCATTTGCATACAGGCATTTTAGAGGTTTTTTTATTCAAATTAATCTGGTCCATCTAGTCTGCCCAGTAAGAAGGCTGGAGTAAGATGGCAGGAGTAGGTGCCACTCTGTGCAGGCCCACCCCTCAGGCCACCTCTCCCCATATCTTTGCTGCTCATTTTGCCTGAGACAAACTACCCGAGTCTATGGGAGGCGCAGGGGAGAATCAGATGAGTCGGGATCCGGGGGCTGAGGCAGAGAGTTGCGTTTTCAGCCTTTATTAGAAAAGGCCTTCTTACTGGGCAGACTAGATGGGCCATACTGGTCTTTATCTGCCGTCATTTACTATGTTACTATACGTCAGGTTATCAGTTGATGGGGTAATCTGGAATCTTTCAGCTCTGTCTACTCTGTATTTAGAGCCATTTGGGTTACTTTAACCTTTATTGGAACTCTCTAATTGGGATGCTCTAACTTCCCTCTTTTGCTTGTATCCTTTAAGGATACACCATTCTGAATCATGCACTCTTGGGCAATTATTGGATTTCCCCTATTATCTAGTTTAAAAGCTGCTCTCTCCTTTCAAGGTTAATACCAGCAGCCTGGTTCCACCTCAGTTAAGGTGGAGCCCATCCTGTCAGAAAAGCTTCTCCCCTTCCCCAGAATGTTGCCCAGTCCTAACAAACCCCAAACCCTCTTTCTTACACCATTGTCTCATCCATGCATTAAAGTCTGGACTTCAATAACCCACGCTGCCCAGTCAAGATCGCAACCATGGTGAAAAAAAACACTAAACCTAGGGGCTAATGTGCCCCCACAACACTGTAAGCACCAGCCTCACTGAAGAAAGAAGGGCATCGCCTTCACCATACCAGATGAGAAACTGGAGGAACTCTGTGCCCTTCCTTACCATCCAGGGAAGCAAGGTAACTTGAACCCCTGGAACACTAAGATTCCCTCTCAGGGAAACCAGAATGAGTCCAGAATCTTACTCACCTTGACCTGCCAACATGAAGGCATCTCACATCCACTTTTTCTCCAGGACCAAGCAGGAAGTCAGTCCTCACATATGGGTGATGTCGGCACCGACAGAGCCCCCGTGCGGAGCATTTCCCCAGCTTTCTAAGAAAGCCTTTGGGAATGCAGCATGCATGCGCGGTCCCTTCCCGCCCAAGGGTGCCATCTTGCTCAGTCTTCTTTTTTCCGCGGAGCCCGATGGACATAGTTCGTTCTCACCCGAGGAAAAAAAAAACACCATCTTGAAAACTGGACTTATCCACTGCCTCTGGCGGAGAATTGGAGAAGCTAGTCCATCTCATCATAGATGGAAGGCAACCAACCCTGCAGACAGAAAAATGTGTTGACTTAAACAATTGCTAAGACCTGGCTGCAAGCACAGAGTCCCTGTGATGACCTCAAAGACGCTCAACCTACATCAAAGGCAGAAAGAAAACTTAGCTCCCAAGCAAAGACGATTGCTGAGGCAGAACTCTCCAGTATGAGCAGGGCTTAAAAGGAGGTCTTTTTTGTTTTGTTTTGCTTTTGTTTGTTTTAACAAGAAATCATTGGAAGCAGAATGCCAAAACCGTGCCTTCCAAGACCATGGAGAATACAGTGACTTGCCCAAAGATATGAGTGACAGTGTGAATCAGACCCCAAAAATCTTGGGCTGTAGGCTGCTGCTATTAACAACTAGGCTATTCCTTCACACTTTTTTTTTAATACCACAACAAATGTCCACATTGGAAGAGAGCAAAAAATTCTCTTACCTGCACCTTCTGATGGTAAAGTTGTAGAGCTACCCCTGCCGCTCTGAGCCAGCCCGCCCTTCCCCACTAATGAGACTGGAAATATACTGATACTCAACGGGGTAGAAAGCTTGCTTCTGAGCAGCACCACATTACTAGATGGAGCTATAAGCCCTGTATGCTTATGTCAAACATTAATTTTATTTAACAGTTCTTATATACCGCTTTATCATTGAATCAAAGCAGTTTACATTATAAAACTCACAGGATTTACAAGGAACTTGTTATGAAACTTGAGGGGGGTGGCATGCAGATGCACTGATGCATAACTTATTTACAAAGAACATATATACATACAGTGAGTGGGTGCGGTTCAACTGGTTAAGAGTTAAGTGGTTACATGGATATGATCAGTAAAGAGGAATGTTTTTAGTTGTTTTTTTAAAGTCCTTCATGTCAGTGGTGGACCTTAGTTTTCCCGGGAGAGTGTTCCATATGGCTGGTGCTGCAAGCAAGAATGCTCTGTCATTGATTCCTTTGCTCTTTTGTATTCAGAGGGTGTAGGGATAGTGTCAATTGTACTCTCTGTCTCCTATGTCTATTATTGTCTCTGGTGTAGAACATCTCTAGAGCTCCCGCTGTCATGTGATTTCTTATTTTGAATACAGTCAGGGCAGATTTGTATCTAGCACGTTCGGTGATAGGAAGCCAGTGGAGTTGATGTACGAGGGGAGTTTATGTTCTTGTTTATTTGCACCATTGATGACTCTAGCGGCTGTGTTTTGTACCAGTTGTAACAATCGTGTAG
The DNA here is from genome assembly GCA_033557465.1 of Ichthyophis bannanicus. Lineage (NCBI taxonomy): Eukaryota > Metazoa > Chordata > Amphibia > Gymnophiona > Ichthyophiidae > Ichthyophis > Ichthyophis bannanicus. Next base: position 281,535,796 of record CM066039.1, on the reverse strand, counting down.
CTTCCTTGGGTAGACCTTGATAAATTGCGTTGCAATAGTCTAGGATAGGGGTTATAATTGCTTGACAAACTGAACAGAAATGGTCCTGGTTGGAGTGGCTTGAGTCTCCGAATGGTGGCAAGCTTATATAATGCATTCTTAGTGATTGTTTTGATGTGTGGTTGTAGGTTTAGCTGGCAATCAAGTGTTACTCCAAGGTATCGGATTTCGTCCTTAATTGGGATGATAGAGTTTGCTATTATTATTGAAGTGGGTAGGATGTGCGAGGTATTCCGAGTGATGATTAGTGCCTCAGTCTTTTTCATATTTATGTTAGGTTATTGTTGAAAACCCAGATGGATATTTCATGGAGACAGTTTATGATGCAAGAGTAATCTGGAGAATCTAGGTTGATTGGTGTGTATGCCATGTCGTCAGCATAGATAGCATATTGTAGCCTGTGCTTCTTGAAAATATTGCATACCAGCTATAAGTAAATGTTAGAGTACGGCCGACAGAGAGGATCCTTGAGGGTACCCCTTGTGTTTAAAAAGCAGCAGATGTGTGTGATCCTACCTTGACCCTTCTGTCTTTGGGTGCTAAGGTATGATTGAAACCACGTGTGGTAGTGTTGCATAGGCCAATGTCCTTTAGTCTTTTTAAGAGGATGTTGTGGGATACTGTATCAAAAGCTGAGGAAATGTCGAACACTAGCAAGAAACCAGCCTTGATGTTGTCTATTCTTCTGAGCAGGGTGTCGAATAGATGGATGAGTAGAGTCTCAACACTGTGGTTAGGGCGAAAGCCAAGTTGATGTGGGTCTAGTGGAGCGTGTGTGTCTAGGTCAGCGATGGCGAACCTGTGGCACGCAAAGGCCTTGCAGCTGGCACGCGGGAAGGTCCGCAACCAAGATATGCGGCATTAAAAAAAAAACACAAAAAAAAAAACCTGCCGGGGCCGGGGCCGCCGTGGCAGAATCGAGTGTGCCGCGGGGCCCCCCCGCCCAGCAGAGCCTGCCCTCCGTCCCCGGTATCACCTCTCTCAGCTGCCTCCAGTCACACGCGCCGGCTTTCAGAGCGCGAGGGGAGTTTCTCCCTCGCTGCTCTGTTAAGCCCGCGGGGGCTGATGGAAGTTCCCATCAGCCCCCGCGGGCTTAACAGAGCAGCGAGGGAGAAACTCTTCCCTCGCGCTCTGAAAGCCGGCACGTGTGACTGGAGGCAGCTGAGAGAGGTGATACCGGGGACGGAGGGCAGGCTCTGCTGGCGGGGGGGCCCCGCGGCACACTCGATTCTGCCGCGGCGGCCCCGGCCCCGGCAGCGACAGCTTTCTTTGTAAAAAAAATTTCGCTGGGGGGGGGGTTAGGACTGGTGATGGGCTGGGGGGGTTAGGAGTGGTAATGGCTGTGGGCTGTTGGGGGGTTAGGACTGGTGATGGGCAGGGGGGGGGCAACGACAGGAAAAGGGCTGACGGGGGGGGGTAGGAGTGGTGATGGGCTGGGGGGGTTAGGAGTGGTAATGGCTGGGGGCTGTTGGGGCTAGGACGGGTACTGGGCTAGGGGGGGCTAGGACAGGAAGGGCTGGTGGGGGGGTTAGGAGTGGTGATGGGCTGGGGGGGGTTAGGAGTGGTAATGGCTGGGGGGGGTTAGGACAGGAAATGGGCTGATGGGGGGGTTAGGAGTGGTGATGGCTGTGGGCTGTAGGGGGGTTAGGACTGGTGATGGGCTGGGGGGGTTAGGAGTGGTAATGGCTGTGGGCTGTTGGGGCTAGGACTGGTACTGGGCTATGGGGGCTAGGACAGGAAATGGGCTGATGGGGGGGTTAGGAGTGGTGATGGGCTGGGGGAGGTTAGGAGTGGTGATGGGCTATGGGGGGGCTATGGGCTATGGGGAAGCTAAGTCTATATGGGCTGAAGGGATTAGGACTGGAAGTGGGTTGATGGGGGCTTAGGACTGGTAATGGGCTATGGGGGGCTAGGACAGGAAATGGGCTGATGGGGAGGGGTTAGGACTTGAGGTGGGCTGTTGGGTGGGGTTAGGACTGGAAATGGGCTGATGGGGGGTTAACACTGGAGGTGGTCTGTTGGGGTTAGGACTGGTAATGGGCTATGGGGGGGTTTAGGACTGATAATGGGCTATGGGGGGGCTGGGACAAGAAATTGGCGTATTGGGAGAGGTTAGGACATGAGGTGGGCTTATGGGGTTAGGACAGGTAAATGGCTGTGGGCTGATGGGGGGGGTTAGGACTGGCAATGGGCTATGGGGGGTTAAGACTGGTAATGGGCTGTTGGCTGATGGGGGCTGTTTGGTAATGGGCTATGAGGGGTTAGGACTGATAATGGACTATGGGGGGGGCTAGGACAGGAAATGGGCTGATGGGGAGGGGTTAGGACTTGAGGTGGGCTGATGGGGTTAGGACTGGTAATGGACTGTGGGCTGATGGGGTTAGGACTGGCAATGGGCTATGGAGGGCTGACTGGAAGTGGGCTGATGGGGGTTAGGACTGGTAATGGGTTATAGGGGGGGCTTAAACTGAAAATGGGGTGATGGGGGGTTAGGACTGGAAGTGGGTTGATGAGGGGGGGCTAGGACTGGAAATGGGTTGGGGGGCTGCTAGGACTGGAAATGGGCTGATGCAGGGACTAGAAGGGAATGGATGCTGGGTGAGGCTGGAACTAGAAGGGAGCTGGTGTTGGGGGAGGATTAGAATGGGATGGGGCTGGGAGAGTAAAATGGAGAGGGGAAAAATATTTTGTGTGGGAGGGATAAAAAATCTACAATTGGCCGGGTATTGGGAGAATAAGTGGGGATTGAGGATGGAGGGGTAAATTTTGAGTAGATGAAATAGGAATGAGGAAAGAGCAAAAGGAGAAAGATTAGTATGTTAAAGCAGATGTAGAGAGAGAATGGAAAAAAAAAAACAAGACAGAAGAAAGGACAAATGGACAGCAGATGGAGAGTTAGCAGAAGACACGAAGAAACCGGAAGAAAGTGGCTGGAACAATTGCAACTGAAAAAAAATGCACAAAAGGTAGAAAAATATCTCTTTATTTTGAATTTATTAACTGGAATATGTCAGCTCTGGGAAATGTGCATCATTAATTTTTGCGCTTTGTTTAGTACAAGAGGAAATTAATTTATAGTTTTATTTCTACAGTGTTGTTGTATATTCCAAGTTTGGCTTTTGGGGTTCCCAGTTTAATTATTGTCTTCCTGTTTCTAAATTGTGATTCCTTGTTTGGTGATGGTCTGTTCTGCATGTGTAACTGAGCTGAGGTATTCTGTTTATATAATTCCTATTTGACATTGCCACTTGTTCTTTCCCCAGTAGGTCATGTATTGTTGTTCTCTGAAATGTATTGGTTTAATATTTGCAGTGTTGCCTTTTGATAGTTAGGGTATGGTGCTTTGTGAGTCCTGGTAGTGCTGTTAGGATACGGCGGGTTTGCTATGGGTTCTAAATGGGCAGCATTTGTAGTAGTTCCTAATGTGCCTGGCGGTTGGTACTGGATTATAGTAATGTAGAAACCTTTTAGTCTTTCTTTATCCATATACTCATTAAGAGGCATGTTTACTAAAAGTTAGTGTATGGTAACATTATGCAAATATTTATGCAAATGAGGCACCTTATGCAAATGAGGCTTTAATTGACGTGCTGGCACTTTGAGGAAATTCTTTGGTTTTGTGCGGCAGTTTGGGCACTCGGGCTCAAAAAGGTTAGCCATCACTGGTCTAGGTGATCCTGAAGCTGTCTTTGCACTGTATTCTCAATAACTTTGGCCAAAAAAGGGAGGCTGGAAATTGGTCTAAATGTAGCAGGATCTGTAGGGTCTGGTGTCATCTTCGGGATTGGACGGATAGTGGCTTCTTTGAGTGCGGTGGGCATGTAGCCTTGAGCTACCTATTAAACTTTGGATGACTTTGATCAATTCTTCCTTTGTTGATTTTATCCATGCCACTGGGCAAGGATCAGTTGGAGCTGTGCTTGAGTTTAGCTGGGTTATTGTGTGGGTAACTTGTTCAATTGTAGGGATGTAAAAATCACTCCACTTGCTTATGTTTGGTCTTGTGTTTAGTATAGGTTTTGGGTGCTCACGGGGTGTCTGTTCTTGGTAAGGAGAAAATCTGCAAGTGTTTGTATCTTGACATTGTCTTCTTGTGATGGTTCTTTTGGAAGGGATCACTCTCTCTCGAAAAGCTCTCTATGCTTGTTGCTCGCTTTTTAAGATGAGATTAGTGTGGTATTGCTCTTTTTTTTCTAATATTGATAAGGTTGTTGTAATCCTATTGCATTATTTGGTATTCCTTTAATGTGTTATCTGAGTGGTCTCACCTCCATTGTCACTCCTTCTGGCGTAGCTTTCTTTTAGCTGTTCTGATAATCTCAGAGTACCAGGGGGCAAGGTTGTTTCTTGTACCCCTAGGATTAGCTCTGTCCCATTCGGGTGTTCTTGCAGCTGTGCTTATGGTAGTGTTCCATATGTCTACAGCCTTGTCTAGATCAGTGCAGTCTTGGGGGAGGTTATGGAGGATGTTGCTGAGAAATTTGTCTGTCGAAACCCTTAAATCTTCTTGTCAGGTGTCGATGGGAGCTGGATCTTAAATTTTATAGCATGGTGGTCTGACCAGGGTACGGGCGTTACTACAGGGGTGCTTATGCTGTCCTGTTCTTAGAGGCTCTTGGTTGCAAATACAAGGTCTGGGGTAGATCCTGAGCAGTGCGTAGGTTGGGTTGGTAGTTGGTAGAGTTTCAAGGATCTCATGGCTTGGTGGAAGGCTGTTTCATCTTTGCTGGATGTTAAGGTAAGGTTTAAATCTCCTAGTACTATCATAGATTTGTAGGGAGACTTGTCTGCACATAGTGATTCCAGTATTATTGATATATCTACAGCACCTGCATTGGGGGGATCTGTATTTTAGGCAGATGGCTATATGATTGTTTTCGATGTGGATTATCTCACAGTTCTTGGAGCTTGAGGAGCTGGTAGTCTTAAATTTGAGGTCCGTTCGGGCTAGGATAAGTACTCCTCCTCCTCTCTTCTGAGTGTGGGGACAGTTGTATGATGTGTGTGTCTGGAGCAATGTTCCCTCTAAGCTGCGCTGGGTCTGCTGCCAACATTCCTGCCGGTGGGGGGAGGTGCAGTATGATAGATGCTCTGCCCCTCCCCCCCACCGGTGGGAATGCCCTTTAATCTGCGCTGGGTCCTCCGCTGGCATTCCCTCCGGTGGGGGGAGGGGCAGGACATCGATCGCACTGCACCTCCCCCCGCTGGCAGGAATGTTGGCGGCAGACCCAGCACAGCTTAGAGGGAACATTGGTCTGGAGTGATCTGGTTTAGAAGAACTTGGTCTGTGCTCTTAAGCCATGATTCAGTGATGCATAAGATGCCAGATTGGTGGTATTGAATGTGATGAGTAAATTAGACTTACCTGCTAATTGTTGTTCCTTGCGGAACTCTAGTCCAGTCCCGGAACCATAGAGTTGTGAACCTCCACCAGCAGCTTTGGAGACTGAATATCTTCATCTCTTTGATCATCCAGCTATATACAGCCCCAAGGACCGCCCACACATCAGTACCTACTGACAAAGCATACTAAGCAGAGCAACAAATAAGTAGATATAACCACACAGTGGAAAAAAGGATCCTGACCCTAAAGATCCCACTACTAGCGAAAAGCTTTTTTTTTTTTTTTTTTTTTTTTTTGTATTTCTTATGAACAATCTCCCGCCTACGGGAAGACGGACCAGAACAGCAGTGGCGACCCCTGCGCAAAACACAAGCAACAAGAGGCGCCACCGCTCACCCTCCAAATTGGCCCCGAAAGGGAACTAAGGCGTGCTGCAAGCAGAGGAGCTCTGACCGAAAGCATAGAGAACAGAAACCCTGGCAGACTCCTATAATGACTATCTTCTTGGCTGGCAGCAAGACAGGGAGGGATCCGGGACTGGACTAGAGTTCCGCAAGGAACAACAATTAGCAGGTAAGTCTAATTTACTCTTCCTTAGTGTCTCTCTAGTCCAGTCCCAGAACCATAGAGGATGTAACAGAGCAGTATATCTCAATGGGAGGGCCTCGCTAGTCCAGCCTGAAGCACCCGAGAGCCAAACCGCGCATCCGACGCCGCCTGCACATCCAGACGATAGTGCTTAGCAAAGGTGTGCAAGGACGACAACGTCGCCGCCCAACAAATATCCACCGCCGGCACCAAGCCAACTTCTGCCCAAGACGCCGCCTGCGCCCTAGTCGAGTGAGCCCGAAGCCCGGCAGGAACCATCTTGCCGTGTAAAAGGTATGCCGACGAAATCGCCTCTTTCAACAAGCGGGAAATGGAAGACTTAGACGCCGCTTCCCCCTTGCGCGGACCGCCAAAGGCGACAAACGATCGGACTTACGGAAGGATGCCGTTTCCCGCAAACACCGGCGAAGCGCTCGACGGACATCCAACGCGTGCAAGGAGTTATCCGCGTGCTTACCGCGTTCCTTGGCAAACACCGGGAGAGACACCACTTGATTCATGTGAAACGCCGAAACTACCTTAGGCAAAAACGCGGGAACTGGTCGCAATACCACCTTGTCGGCCGAGAAAGACAGATAGTGTTCCCTACACGAAAGAGCCTGCAACCCCCGAAATCCTGCAAGCTGACGAGATCGCCACCAGAAACACCGTCAACGTCAAGTCCTTCAACGAAGCTTGCGCCAAGGGTTCAAACGGCGAAGCCACCAGAGACCTCAACACCAAATTCAAGTCCCACGAGGGAACTAAAGCCCTGCACGGAGGACGCATAAGCAACACCGCTCGCAAGAAGCGCTTCACATCAGCATGGGACCCCAATAGCTTGCCCTGAACTTTGCCTCGAAAACACGCAAGAGCTGCAAGTTGTACCCTCAAGGAACTGGCCGCCAGGCCCTTGTCCACTCCTGCTTGCAAGAAGGAGAGGATCTGAGGAACGGAGGTCCGCAAAGGCTGCAATTCGCGATCCGCACACCAGCTCTCAAAAATACGCCAGACCCGGACATACGCTAGCAACGTGGACCGACGCCGTGCCCGCAACAAGGTAGCAATGACCTCCGGAGAATAACCTTTGGCTCTTATTCGCGCCCTCTCAATAGCCATGCCGTAAGCGAGAATCGAGCCACCTGAGGCATCTGCAGTGGCCCCTGCCGAAGGAGATCCGGCCGAGGAGGAAGCAGCCACGGATCGGCCACACTCAACCACACCAGATCCGCATACCAAGGCCGACGAGGCCAGTCCGGGGCAATCAGAACCACGGGACCCGGATGCCGCTCGATCCGCTGCACCAGGCGACCCACCAGAGCCCACGGAGGAAAGACATAGAGCAGCCCGTACCTTGGCCACCTTTGTGCCAATGCATCGAGGCCTTCTGACATGCGTTCCCGACGCCTGCTGAAGAACCGTTCGACCTGCGCGGACTCGAAGGTCGCCATGAGGTCCATTATCGGCAGACCCCAACGACGGACCAGCAACGCAAATACCTCGGGATGTAGAGACCACTCTCCGGGGTCTACTCTGCAACGACTCAGAAAGTCCGCCTCCACATTGTGAACCCCCGCGACATGCTGGGCCGACAGACATTGAAGATGCCGCTCTGCCCATTCTAGAAGCAGATCCGCCTCCGCTTCCAACGCCGCGCTGCCTGTGCCTCCCTGGCGATTTATGTAGGCTACCGTGGAGGCATTGTCGGACAGCACCCTGACCGCCGCTCCCTGCAGCCAAGGCTGAAACGCAGTCAGAGCCAACCACACGGCTCTCATTTCCAGACGGTTGATGGACCACTGGCCCTGAGCAATCTGACCCTCGCAATGAGCCCCCCAGCCGCTCAAACTGGCATCCGTCATCAGCAGACGCCAGACGGGAGACTCCAAGGGCATACCGTTCGCCAGAGAGCGCCGACGCAACCACCAGCGAAGGCTGCGCCGAACCCCCAAGGGGCAAACTAACTGACGAGCTAGCGAGTCGGACTGATGACACCATCGACGCAGCAGCGCTCGCTGCAGGGGCCGCATGTGCGCCCTTGCCCACGGAACTACCTCGATGGTCGCCGCCATCGTGCCGAGAAGCTGAAGGTATTGCCAAGCCGAGGATGACCGTCTCGCTAGAAACTGCTCCACCAGCCGCCTCAGTGCCCGCGCTCTGTGCACTGGGAGAAAAACCTTCCCGTTGCCGGTCTCAAAACGCGCCCCCAAATACTCCAAGGTCTGCGAGGGAAGAAGGCTGCTCTTCGCCCGATTGACCACCCAGCCTAACAACTGCAAAATCTGTACGACCCGTGCCGTCGCTCGGAGACTCTCCTCCCTCGACTTCGCCCGGATCAACCAGTCGTCGAGATAGGGATGCACGAGGACACCCTCCTTCCGCAGGAACGCCGCTACCACCACCATGATCTTCGTGAAGACCCGTGGCGCCGTCGCGAGGCCGAAGGGCATGGCTTGAAACTGAAAATGGCCCATCGGCAGTGCAAACCGCAGAAATCTTTGATGTTCCCGACGAATGGGAATGTGCAAATAGGCCTCCGTAAGGTCTAGGGACGTTAGGAATTCCCCCTCGCGGACCGCCGCTATGACCGAGCGCAGCGTTTCCATGCGAAAATGCGACACCCGGAGGCACCGATTCACTCACTTTAAATCCAGGATTGGTCGAAAGGTGCCCTCCTTTTTCGGCACCACGAAGTAGATGGAGTATCGACCGGACCCTAACTGCCCCTCCGGCACGGGGGCGACTGCCCGGAGCCGAAGCAGCCGGGAAAGTGTATCTGATACGGCTCTTCGTTTCCAGGGAGCGCTGCACGGGGACATAACGAAGGAATCTAGCACCGGTCGATGCAGCTCGAGCGCATATCCCTCTCGTATCACTTCTAACACCCACTGATCGGATGTGATAGCAGCCCAGGCAGGGTAGAAATCCCGTAGTCTGCCCCCTACGGGGATCACCGCCACCGGAGCCGGCCTCGCTTCATTGTGACTTTTTGGGGACCTGCGCCTGGAAGGAGCCAAAACCTCTACCTGCCCCCCGAAATCCGCGGAAATCTGTCCGCGCCCCGGGTATCTGGAACGCTGGGACTGACCAAAGCGGGAGGCACGAAATCTCCGACTGCTGAGACCCCGGAAGGTGAAGGTCGGCTTCCCCTGCTTGGGCTTATCCTCCGGAAGCCGACCCCCCTTAGAATCCCCGAGATCTTTACCAACCTATCCAAGTCCTCTCCAAATAACTGCCCGCCCTTAAACGGCAGCTTACTAAGGCGAGCTTTAGAAGAACCATCAGCCGCCCAATTGCGTAACCAAAGAGAACGATGCGCCGCTACCACCGATGCCATGCCGTTAGCCAACCCCCTAATGAGGTCATAGTGGATATCCGCCAAATAAGCGGCACCAGACTCCAATCTGGACACCGCGGCCTCCTGTTCCGCCGACTGGGGCCCCTGCAACTGCTGAGACCAGCGGAGGCAGCCGCGCGCCGCCTGCATTGACAGGGCAGAAACATCAAACGCCTGTCTCAACAAGCTCTCGATCTTTCTATCCTGCGCGTCCTTCAACGCCGCAGCACCTTCCACCGGGATAGTAGTCCGTTTAGTAACCGCGGAAACTGCCGCGTCCACCTTCGGCGAACGAAAAAGCTCTCTATCAGCCTCCGATAGAGAAAACAACTTAGGCAACAGTCTAGCCCCGCGCAAGGCGGATTCTGGACTGTTCCCCTCCTTCTGGATCATAGCCTTAAAAACCCTATGGAGCGGAAAGACTCTGTGGGAAGTGCACACCGCCTGCATCAAGGGGTCCTCCAACTGGTCCTCCGCAGCGGAATCTTCCACGGGTATGTTCAATACTTTGAGGGTTTCGGCAATCAGTGCCGGAAGTTCCTCTTTATGAAATACACGCACTATTCTACTACTCTGCTCGTCGTCAAACAACTTGCCGTCTTCTAAATCTTCCGCAGACTCTAGCCCGAGAGCCTCCCCCAGCCCCTCGTGGGACTCATCCCCAGGAGGCGCAGAATCCACAACACTCGGGGGCCGGCTCTTCTTTTGTGGACCGGTGTCTCCCTCTACTGAAAGTGGGCGCTTCAGCCCACGGCGGGGCAGGGCGGGACCGAACCTCCACCCGCCGGCTGCAAGAGAGCCAGAGCCTCCTGCATGAGAGAGAAAAAAGCGGGTGGAATTCCCAGGGATCCCTCCTGGACGCCCCCCGCCAACAGGCGCTCTGGCACCTCAGAAATCCCCGGATCAAGGACCATCTCTGCCTGCCTTGATGTCCCTTCTGTAGAGACAGGAGGGAGATCCGCACTGGAGCCCTCCAGAGGATCCTCCATGACAGCACCCACAGCAGAACAAGTGGCACAGACTCTGGCTTCCAAATTACTACTTCTACGAATGCCACAATCCAGACACCGAGGACTAGGAGGCATGCCTATGCACACAGCCCTCTACCAGCAAAGCAGAGACACCTTGCTGAAGCAAACAGAGCAGAAAAAAAATCGTGATTTTAAAAGTGCTCAAAAACGCTCCAAATCGCAGGATTAGATAGAGCTGGGGTCAATTAGCTGATATCTGACCAAAAAAATCAAAAACGAAGCTCCTATCCCTAAAAAAAAAAAACACAAAGAAAAAATGACTTTAAAAATCCAAGATGGCCGCCGGACCCGATCCCGCCAAAAAAAGGACTATAAAAAGTACCCAAAGGGTCTAAACAAACTCCCCAGAGCTGATTCCAGGCTACCCCAAGGCCTCTATCACTGCCTTTAGAAATAAAAAGTCCCAAACTCTACTCACCCACACACAGGAGAGAAGGGGGGTTCAAAACTCTGAGTGCTGTCCAGCGTGCCTGTCACAAGCTCTGAGTAGCAGTTATCAGAGCCAACATCAGAGTTAATAACCGCTCAGGGCAGCTCGGGGAACCCCTAAATCAGTTAGGGGACCCTCAGAGCCTACTGCTGTATTTAATTGCTGCAGTTAATTGCCTTCAACCTTCTCCTCACCCACCAAGGGGGTTCGGTAGAAAGGAGACCTGTGTCCTTTGCAGCTCCCCTGCTTGTTTGACCTATGGGGAGACTGACAGAGAAAGAGAGAAAAAAACAGATCAGATAAAGGCAGAAGGGACACAGCCAAAGAATTCCTCCACAGCAGCAGCCCAGCACCTAAACCTAGAAAATAATAAAACACTAAAGCTCTGCTTATTTGTTCCTAAGGAGCCCAGTTCTGGGCTCTGACTTCCAAGCTGCTTGGAGACTGAGATACTGATGTGTGGGCGGTCCTTGGGGCTGTATATAGCTGGATGATCAAAGAGATGAAGATATTCAATCTCCAAAGCTGCTGGTGGAGGTTCACAACTCTATGGTTCCGGGACTGGACTAGAGAGACACTAAGGAACTTTAATTGTGTTTATTTTATTGCGAATGGAGCAAGCATTGATCAGCCCTATGTTGATAGGGGGGCTAGTGGTAGCTTCTGGGTGATGTAATATAGCGTCAGGAGATGTTTGAATTCTTATTAATCTAGGGGTTCTCCTGCATGATTGCTTGAATGTGGCTTGCCAACTTCGTTGGTGGGGTAGTATGAGAAGGAGATGTGGTTGCAGGGATACTACGGATGTAGTGTAGATATATGTAGCTCTGGTGGGTCTGCATAGTAGACCAAGTATGATGAGGAGGGCCAGGATATGTTGCTTTGCTATGGGTCTGTGCATCTCTGATGCAGCCTTGTGGGTTTCTTGTGAGAGTGCAAACCAGTTTAGAGTGCCTTACTTTACTCCCTGTTGTCTTCCACCTCTTTCTCCAATGCTGTCTTGGGAGGGCTGACAGAGGCAAGACTCTTGTTGTCTTATTCAAGCATGGGGGGTTGTGGAGGTTGCAGTCTAGGCTCGATTAGCGTTCCCTCGCTTTGATCGTTTGCATCTGGTTGCTTTTGGTTTTGTATGTCGATCTGATTGCTAGTCGGGTTGTGCTGGGGAAGCTTGATTGGTCTAAGGACCATGCCAAAGGGCCCTCTGGCGAGGCCCTCAGGCACAGGCCCGCCCTTCGGAGTTTGAATTTATGCAGTCCTGCAGGGGCCTGATTTGCCTTCGGTGCAGGGAGCAGGAGGAGTTTGCGATCCTGCTCCCTGTGCTGGACGCTGATCAGGGCGGGCTGATGGAGCATTGTGCCATACACAAGCCCCAAGCCTATGAACTATCCCATTAAGGTGGGTTGCCAAAATCTTTGCCAACAATTTCATGTCCAAGTTAAGAAGAGATATGGGTCAATAAGAAGCACCATCTCTAACATACTTATCTTCCTTTGGGATTAGGGAGATGCCCACCCACCCCATGGTATCTCCCAGCACCCCCTCTCCCTAGGTTGATTAAAAGGTTGCAGCAGGGATCCCACTAAAATTCCCGAATTTCTTGTAAAAAGGCACCTTGAACCCATCCAGGCCTGGGGCTTTATCTATTTAAGAGACTGAATAGCCTTGACTACTCCCCCCCTGCAATCCCCTTTTCTAGATCATCTGCCACCTCCCTTTCCAGCTTCCTAAGGGGAATGGAGTTCAGAAACTGTCAATCTCCCCACATTGGAGGCTTGGACTGAGAGACATACTGCGACTCATAAAAGGAGACAGAGGTATCCATCTTGTCTCCCTTTGCCACAACTTGACTGTGTGACCCCTTAATCTCTATTATCTGAGGCTTTGCTTTTTGCCACCTCAGCTGCTGGGCCAGAAATCTTCCAGCCTTATTTCCCCCCCCCCCCCTCGAAATATTCCTGTTTCAACATTCTTATCCTATAAATATGTGCCATTCATGCTCAATGCATTTAACTGGGATCGGATAGCCAATAGCTGCCCCCTCAACCTCCCACTGGGATCCCTCATGTCTGTGTCCTCCAACTCCTGCAGTTGTTTCTGCAGCTGCCAATGCTTCTTCCCCTCCCCCCCTTGATCAAGACACCCCTAATCATGGCTTTAAACTCATCCCAGATATTACCTCAGCTCATAACTTCATCAACATTCCTGGAAAAAAACACACTCCCTTGTAGCCCACTCTACATCCACCACCACCACCCTCTCATCCTGTAGCAAGGACACATTCTGCCACCAGAAAGTCATACCCCCTATCCCTGTTGAGGGATAGAGGGATCTTATCTCCTGGTTGGATTATGCACGGGTTAACATCCATATCCACCCGAAACAGCCTAGCAGCACTTTCCTTTTCTAAGCACAACGTGTCAATCCTTGAATAGGACCCATGAACAGTAGAGAAAAGGGAAAATTGCATCTTACCTTGGTTTAACCGACGCCAGGCATAAACCACACCTTGATATTGCACAAAAAAACCTTTTCAGCCTTGCCCTATCTACCCTCCTCCCCTCCCTGGGTCCCAAGTCACATTGAAATCCCCCACCTACAACCAAGACACCCTCCCCCCCAGACTCTAGATTCACTCTCCCGGTTCTTCAAAGAACTTTCCCTGTGCCCCATTTGGGGCATACAAACTGACTATTTTAAACCACTTTCTCAATTCTCACCCGGGCTATTAAGAACTTCCCGGCCGTATCCTGAACCAACTCTCCTATTTCAAACTTAAGCCCATCTGAAAAAGAAAAAACAAACACAAAGCCACTCTCCCTTTCTTTTTCTCTACAGTGTTTGATGCAAACAGCCTAGTTGAGGGTTTTTTTGGGCACACCAATCACTTGTGCGACCTAAGTAAATGCATTTCTTGAATCAGGAGCACAGAATCCCTCAGTCTTGTCATCTCCTTATAAAGCTTCCACCTTTTCAAAGGAGAATTGAAGACTCTGATGTTGAGCGTAACCACCCTCCATTCACTATCCATTACCTTGCCACTCCCCCCCATGTTCACCAGTTGAGCCCCAATCCTATTTGCAGTCAACACCCCCCTCCCCCTTCCAGCACACACACACTCATATCCCCTTAACAACCTCCCTTTATAACAACCTCAAAGAACAGAGGATGGCACCTTCTAGAGGAGAGATGGAACCTCCATTAACACCCAATACAAACTCCTCATTCCCTCTCTCCCCCCCCCCCCCGCTCTCCCATAATACTGTAACCAACAAAGATCTGTAACTCAGAGAAGCCTTATTTATTTATTTAGCAACTTTTCTATACTGCTGTATCTACAAGTCACAGCTGTGTACATGGAATAAATAGAACAAAAACATTACATAGAACATAACCAATAAATACTCAACAAAAGTTAAACTATTTACATAGAGCAGAGTGGGGTTGGATGTGAACATGGTCAAACTGTGGTGGGTGGACAGTTAAAAGTCTGGTCCATAGTTCTCCAGGAAGAGGAGTGTTTTTAGTTTATGCCAGAATTCCACCACATCCGTGAGCGAGCGTAATTCAGGTGCGAGGAAATTCCAGATGGTGGGGGCATAAAATGAGAAGGCTCTACTGGTAGTGGAAGAGTTGGAGTGGGTGAAATCACTTGGGACTGATAGGAGGTTGTCATTAGTTGATCTTATCGCTCTCTTGTTGAGAGGTTGTTGCAGAAGAGAGCATAGAATGTTTGTTGAGACTTGGTGAATTGTCTTAAATATGGTTAGGGAAACACTGTCTTTAATCCTCATGTGGATGGGGAGCCACTGAAGCTGTTTCAGAGGGGGGGGGGGTGATATGTCCTTGTGAACCAGTGCCTGTGATGATTCTGTCTGCTGTGTTTTGAACTATAACGAGAGTAAAGTTGATTTTGGGAGTCCCTGGTATGTTACGTTTGCATAGTCTAAGAAGGGGGTGATGAGGACTTGGCAGACACTTCTGAAGTCATTCTGATCCAGTAGGGGCGAAGGTGTTGGAGGGTTCTTATCTGGAAGTAAGTAGCATTAGTGACTTGTTTGATGTGGTGGTTGAAGCCCAGTTGTTGATACAGGGCTATGCCAAGATATTTTATTTATTTGTTGCTTAACTTGTAAGGTTAAATTGGCCTGTTTGTTTTATTGGGGGGGGGGGGATTATTTATTTGTTTATTTGTGTGCTTTTCTATACCGCCCCTTCCAGAGATCAGGGACGGTTTACAAGGAACTTAAACAACAATATAACAAACAGTGAAATATTGCATTACATAGAACATTAGGTGAACATAAGAACTATGTTACAAGGAAACAAGGTGTAAATCAGTTACATTAAGAACATATTGGAACATACAAACTATGTTACAAATAAACAATGCGTAAATTATTTACATGGTTGAACAAAACTATTTATAATAGTTATTTGTAATCATATGTACAGTGTTGGGAGGAGGACTATTTAGAAATGGTTATTTAAGGAAATAGTTAGGATTCAGTGAAAGCGTGGTTACTCACCTGTAACAGGTGTTCTCCAGGAGCAGCAGGAATCAGTCCTCACTTATGGGTGACGTCGGCGCCGACGGAGCCCTCGCGGAGCAATTTTCCCCAGCTTTCAAAGAAAGCCTTTGGGAATTGCAGCGCGCATGCGCGGTCGTCTTCCCGCCCGAGGGTGCCATCTTAGCCAGTCAGATGACATAGCTAAAAAAGACAGCATAAAAATTTGCAAAAAGAACATAAGCAGACGATTGCAACTCCAAGGGGAGGAGGGAGGGTAGTGAGGACTGATTCCTGCTGCTCCTGGAGAACACCTGTTACAGGTGAGTAACCACGCTTTCTCCAGGACCAAGCAGGAAGTCAGTCCTCACTTATGGGACTCCCAAGCTCAAGGCTACCGGAGACCCTAAGCACAAAAAGGAGCTCCCTCTAGCTCAGCAGCACAGAAGGAAAGAATCTTCGCTGAATTATCACCCACCGGTAGCCCACATCCGGGATGGAGGGTAGGAGTTGCTCAGACCTCAAAGAGATTACGGAGGACTGCCTGTCCGAAAGCACTGTCCCTACGGGACTCCCTCTCGAGACAGTAATGGACCGCAAAAGTCTGGCTCGAAGACCAAGTAGCGGCCCGGCAGATGTCTGCCAGCGGAACAGAGCGGAGGTAAGCCACTGACGTGGCCTTTGCCCGAACGCAATGAGCCGTGACTCGACTTTCTAAGGAGAGTCCGGCTGCCCCATAAGCCCAAGAGATACAGTCCGCAACCCAGATGGACAGAGTACGCTTGGAGACTGGGAGCCCCAATCTATTGGGGTCAAAAGACACAAAAAGCTGAGCAGCTTTACGGTGCTCCCGCGTACGGTCAAGGTAGACGTTCAGAGCCCTTCTACAGTCCAGGGTATGGAGGACCGTCTCAGCTCGGCTGGAGTGTGGTCTGGGAAAGAAGGTTGGAAGTACCACCTCCTGATTGATGTGAAAAGGGGAGACCACTTTAGGCAGAAATTTCGGATGAGTCCGTAGGACCACCCTATTCTTGTAGAACCTAGTGTAAGGGGGATCAGACACGAGGGCCTGCAATTCACTTACGCGTCTAGCGGAAGTGAGGGCTATCAAGAACAGTGTTTTCCAAGACAGAAAACGGAGAGAACAGGTAGCCATAGGTTCAAAAGGCGGACAGGTGATCCGCTGCAAAACCACATTCAGGTCCCAGTCAGGCGCTGGCGGGCGCAGAGGTGGTTTAAGTAGAAGGAGACCTCGGAGAAACCTCGCTACGAGAGGGTCGTTGGAGAGAGGTCTGCCGTCCACCGGCACATGATGTGCTGAAAGAGCACTGAGGTGAACTTTGACGGAGTTGGACTTAAGTCCCAGATTAGAGAGGTATAGCAAGTACTGCAAGATCACCGACACCGGGCAGGAGAAGGGATCCTGAGACTGTTGGGTACACCAAACGGAAAAACGATGCCATTTAAGGGCGTAGCATTTGCGGGTAGAAGGTCGTCGCGAAGCTAAGACGACCTCCTCCACCTCTGCCGGCAGGAGAAGGGGAGCAAGGACTACCCTCTCACCAGGCCATGAGGTTGAGAGACCTGAGGTTGGGGTGCAGGAGGGACCCCTGATCCTGAGTGAGGAGATCCGGTTGTACCCCCAGAGGGATTGGATCCTCCACCGCCAGTTGCAGCAGGAGCGGAAACCACGGCTGCCTGGGCCAGCGAGGGGCCACCAGGATCATGAAGGCTTTGTCTCGGAGAACCTTGAAAAGAGTCCGAGAGACTAGCGGGATGGGAGGGAAAGCGTACAGGAGGCTCCCCGACCATGATATCAGAAAGGCGTCCGCCGCAACCCGAAGGGGGTGTGGCTGACGAGAGCAGAAGCGAGGAAGCTGCCGGTTGTGAGGACTGGCAAAGAGATCCACCGTGGGGAGACCCCACTTGAGGAAGAGCTTCTGGACTACCAAGGGATCCAGACGCCACTCGTGCGGCTGGAGGACCCTGCTGAGTTTGTCTGCAAGGCAATTTTCCTGGCCCGGGAGATAAACTGCCTTGAGGAGAATGCCGTGACTGACGGCCCAAGAGCAGAGCTTCTGTGCCTCCCGGCAGAGGAGGAAGGAGCCCGTGCCCCCCTGTTTGTTCACGTAGAACATGGCAACTTGATTGTCCGTCTGGACAAGGACGGACTGTTGGGAAGGCAGGTGGGAGAAGGCCTTGAGAGCTAGGCGGATCGCCCTGAGCTCCAGGAAGTTGATCTGCTGAGCAGACTCCCACGTGGTCCAGAGGCCCTGAGTACGTGCCTCTTGGCAATGTGCTCCCCAGCCCAGGAGGGATGCATCGGTGGTCAGCACCCGGGTCGGCTGAGGTGACTGGAAAGGCATTCCGAATATCAGGTTCGGCTGCCGGAGCCACCACCGGAGAGACGAGATCAGCGGCTCGGAGACGCGCACTAGGTCTGCTAGGCCGCCCGTGGCTTGTCGCCACTGCTGGCGGAGACACCATTGAGCAGACCGCATATTCAGGCGGGCATTGGGGGTCACATGGACGGTGGAAGCCATATGGCCGAGCAGTCTCAGGAAGCGCCTGGCGGAGACCAGGGGCTGGCTGCGAAAGCGGTCGGCTAGGTCCATGAGCCGTTGAGCCCTGTCGAGCGGTAGGTATGCTCGCGCCTGAGGAGTGTGCAGCCTTGCGCCGATGAACTCGAGATCCTGTGAGGGGAGCAAAGTGGACTTTGCGAAGTTTATAACAAAGCCCAAGTGCTGCAGCAGAGTCACCGTGTGGCAGGTGGCGTTGGTGACCTCCTGAGCGGACGCTGCTCTGATGAGCCAGTCGTCGAGGTACGGAAAGACATAGAGGCCGTGAAGCCGGAGATGGGCCGCCACGACCGCGAGACATTTTGTGAAGACTCGCGGTGCGGAGGACAGGCCAAAGGGCAGTACTCTGTACTGGTAATGATTTCCTGCCACCACAAACCTTAGGTATTGGCGGTGGCTTGGGTGGATGAGGATGTGCGTGTAGGCATCCTTTAGATCCAAGGAGCATAGCCAATCTCCCTGCTGGAGGTAGGGCAGAAGGATTCCAAGGGTAAGCATTTTGAACTTCTCCCGCACAAGGAACTTGTTGAGGTTGCGCAAGTCCAGGATGGGTCTTAGGCCCCCTGTTCTCTTTGGTATCAGAAAATGCCTTGACCTCTCAGGTGGTGTGGCACCGGTTCCACCGCCTGTTCCTGCAGAAGACCTGCTAACTCCTGAAGGAGCAACTCCCTGTGCAGAGGGGGTCGCGGAGGTTCTCCCGGAAAATAGGAGGGAGGGACCTGATGGAAGTGGAGAAGATAGCCTTCTCGCACGACCTGAAGCACCCAGGCATCTGCGGTGATGCTGGACCACCTGTGGGCGAAGTGAACCAGCCGGCCTCCGGTGCTGGGAGGAACCAGCGGGGGGGGAGAGGCTATGCTTAGTGTGTCAAAAGCCCCCACCCTGCTGAGCAGGGGCTGGTGGTGCAGGCTTGGGGGCTTGCTGCCTACGGGACCCGTTACCCCGTCCCTTGGCCTGCTGGCCCTGTTGGGGAGCTGCAGGGGCCTGATAATGGGGGTATTGTTTGTAGGCAGCCGCCTTCCTCGGGTAAAAGGACTTTTTCCCCGAGCCCTTCTTTTTCTGGGAAGGGGCGGAGGTCTTCCTAGAAAGCCTGGTCCTGGTGAGAGTCTCAGTCTCAATTTGCGCAGCCTTTTCCGCCATGGGCTTGCCAAAGAGGTTTTCGCCTCGGCAGGGGACATCGACCAACTTGTCCTGCACCCAGGGTTCAAGGTCTGACGACTGAAGCCAAGCCTGTCGGCGGGCACCGATGCCGGCTGCGGCCACTCGAGCCGATGCTTCAAAGCCATCATAGGCTGCTTGGGACATGAACTTTGAGCATTCCCGAATGCCAGTGGACAAGGCTAGGAACCTCCGCAAGGGTTCCTCGGACAGACCAGCGGAGAATCCGGCTAGCTCTTTAGCCAGATCCCGGAGATACATGCCCATGTATAGCTGGTAAGTCTGGACACGACATGCGAGCATAGAGCCCTGGAAGCACTTCTTGCCAAGGCCATCCAGGTTACGGGCCTCCCTTCCAGGAGGCACCGAGGAGTGCATCTTCTGGCTCTTAAGACGATGCATGGCCGATTCCACTACCATGGAATGGTGTGGCAGCTGTGCCTTTTGAAAGCCAGGGCTCTTGCGGACTCGATAGATAGAATCGACCCGCTTGCTCAGGACCGGCGAGGAGGCCGGACTCTCCCACATGCGGAAGAGTAGTCGTTCCAGCATAGGAGGAACCGGCACAGTAAAGTGTTCCCTCGCGGGAGAGTCATACTGGAGGGCGTCGAGCTCTTCGGCTCGAGGCTCCTGCTCGGGATCCGCAGGGAAGGCCAAAGCCTTGGCCATATCCCTAACGAAGTCCGAGAACCGGGCATCCTCCGGGGGGGACTGCTTCCGAGGCTCGGACTCCGGTGAGTCCGATGGGACACACCGAGTCCGGAAAGAATCAGGTGACTCTTCCTCCTCAGACTCCCAGACCGACTCCGACGAGGACTCGGTGGGGTCGGCCCGGACAGGGTGCGGCGCCAGCCGCCCCGACGCCGAGGGAGTCGGCGTCGGCGACCTCGGTCCCGAACGGGAGGCCGATGGTGACCTCGACCGAGGATCGACTCGAGTTCTCATCGACTCGAGGATCGGCTCGGTCTCCGGGGTCGACTTGGACGTCGACGTCCCGGTGGTCGGGGCAGCGGCGCCAGCGAGCAGTGCCCTCTGCTGGTCCATGAAGGCAGACAGTCTGCTCTCCAAGGCCGTCAACCTGAGTCCGAGCTCAGGCGACCCAGCAGCCCCCGACTCGGGCCCCGACGGCGTCGGGCCCGACGTCGGCTGTCGCGGAGGCGAGTCCAGAAGGACCACAGGACTTACCCGGGCAGGCATCTCCGACTCCAGGCGAGGTCGCTTCGGGATGTGTTCCTTCTCCAAGGACCCGGGGCGGCTGTCGGGGCTATGCGACCTGGCCCTCGCGGAACCAGGAGCGTCCACCGACGCCGCCCTCGCGGGTTTCACCTTCCGACTATGGTCCCCGGAGGGAGAACCCCGGTCGGAGGAGCTCCGGCGACGGTCCGAGCTGGAGCCTTTCGACGCGGAGGCCTCCGACGAGGTCCGGGTACGGCTGGGGTCAGCGAAGATTCTCTCACGCTGATGCCGCCGACTTCTCAACGCCTTTGAGGACAATTTGCTGCAGGGCCCACAGATCAGTTCCTCATGATCAGGGCCCAGGCAGCGGAGGCAAAAGTCGTGTGTGTCGGTTAGTGACATATTTCGGTCACACCGACCACACCGCTTAAACCCACTGGCAGCCATCGGGGGAAAAAGGGCCCCTGCGAGGTCAAAGGACCGGGCTGCCAGGGAAAACGAAAACGAAAGCTGACTAAGTCAGAAAAACCGAAAAAAGTAAGAGGACTCGTGACCGGCGTCGCGAGTCCGGGCGGGAAAAAGATCGGCGTCGAACCGAAGGAAAAAATAAAGAAGAAAATCAACTTTTTCGCGGGGACAAGACGGGGACGTCTGTAGGGCTCCGCGGAAAAAAGAAGACTGGCTAAGATGGCACCCTCGGGCGGGAAGACGACCGCGCATGCGCGCTGCAATTCCCAAAGGCTTTCTTTGAAAGCTGGGGAAAATTGCTCCGCGAGGGCTCCGTCGGCGCCGACGTCACCCATAAGTGAGGACTGACTTCCTGCTTGGTCCTGGAGAATGGGAAGTATCAGAGATGGTTATAAGAAATGTTAACAAAAATGAGTCTAGAATTAGGTGGGATAGACTTGTGTTTGGTTAGTTGTGTATTCTTGTGTAGTGTATTTGATTGTGGGTTGTAGGTTGCTGTAGTGCTGACTAAACAGGTAGGTTTTAAGTTCCTTCTTGAAGGAGGTAAGGTCCTTAATCTCTCTTAGGTATATTGGAAGTTTGTTCCATTGGCTGGGATGACGTGCATGTTCCATGGTATGACGTGCATGTTGAGCCATTGGATGATGGATTCTAGGCATTGGCTAATAGTGGAGTAGTCTGGGTTGGTGGTGGAGAATGGAGTGTAGATTAGGATGTCATCCGTGTTTAGCCGATAGAGGATTCTGTGTGATTTTACATAGGGGCTCGATGACAATGTTAGAAAGCAGTGCTGATAAAGTGTAGTTACTCACCTGTAACGGGTGTTCTCCAAGGGCAGCAGGAATCAGTCCTCGCATATGGGTGACGGTGGCGCTGACAGCCCATGCAGAGCATTTCTCCAGCTTTCAAAGAAAGTCTTTGGGACATGCCACCATGTTTGCGTGGTCCCCTTCCCGCCCAAGGGTGCCATCTTGCTCAGTCAGATGACATAGCTAGGATGGCAGTAAAAACTAAAACAATGTCATCTGACTGAGCAAGATGGCAACCTCGGGCGGGAAGGGGACCACGCAGACATGGCCATCTCCCTCACGCAATGCGCTGTGATCCGGTGCTCGGAGGGAGAAGCCAACTCGCTCACAGGCGAGGGTAAAACAGTCCGTCACCCAAGAGGACAGAGTTCACTTAGTCACAGGGAGCCTGCTGGGGACATAAGCTGAGGAGCTCTTCAATGGGCCAGAGACTACTGTAAGTAGAAGGACAAGGCCTCTTTGCAATCTAGTGGATGAAGTACTAGCTACTCCCTGCTGGCATGAGGCCGCAGAAAGAAGGTGGGGAGGACCACCTCTTGGTTGAGGTGGAAAGGAGACACCACCTTTGGAAGAAATTTGGGGTGTGCACAGAACACTACTCTGTTCTTGTAGAACCTTGTATATGGTGGATCTGCCACCAGGGCCTGGAGTTTGTTTCACTCTTGAGCGGACATGAGGGTCACCAGACAGGCCTCTTTCCAAGACAGGTATGGCAAGTGGCCAGGGGCTCAAACAGCGGTTTGGTGAGCTGGGAGAGTACCATGTTGAGGTCCCACTCTGCTGCTGGAGGGGGATGAGGGTGGGGCTTGGATAACAGGAGGCCCTGGAGGAACCTGGAGACCAGAGGCTGGCTTGAGAGGGGGTTTCCCCTCTATAGGGTGGTGGTGAACGGCTATGGTGCTCAGATGTACCCTCACAGAGAGTTAGACAAGTGCAGTAGGTACTGAAGTACTAGTTGCACATGGAAGGAGAAGGTACTTTCTCCACTTAAAGGCATAAGCCCGTCTGGTTTAGGGTTTTCGGGAGGCCAGTAAGATCTTCTCGACTTCTCCTGGAAGATTGAAAGGGGCCAATGCTATCCTTTCAGCAGCCACGCTGTTAGCATTAGCAACCCCAAATTGGGGTGCAGGAGGGGAGCCCTCCTCCTGGGACAGGAGGGTTCAGGTCTCGGCCCGGAGGGACTGGGAGTACTACCGACAGGGAAAGCAGCGGAGGGAACCAAGGTTGCCTGGGCCACCTGGGGGCAATCAGAATAACTGATGCCCTTTTGCTCTGGACCTTGAGGGTCCTGGCAATCAAGGGAGGGAGGGAGGGAGCTGGTGGGAATACCGAGTAGGCCCTCGGACCACGAGATCAGAAAGGCATCTGCTGCCACTGTCTCCAGGTACAGCTAATGGGAGCAGAAGCGGGGTAGCTGTGTGTTGTCTGGAGAGGCGAATAGGTCCATCACAGGCCTGCCCCAGAGGTGGTATCTTTATCTTTTATCTTTATCGAGATATTCGATATACCACCCAGGCAATTGCATTAGAGCGGTACACAATCATAGAGCTATTTCATTACTCATAAGAACATAAGATATGCCATACTGGGTCAGACCAGGGTCCATCAAGCCCAGTATCCTGTTTCCAACAGTGGCCAATCTAGGTCATACGTACCTAGCAGTTTCCCAAAAAGACAGAGGTTCCGCAATGCTTGTACTGGGTCAAGCATTGATATCCTGGGTCCCTTCTTAATAATGGTTTATGGACCTTTCCTCCAGGAACTTGTTCAAACCTTTTTTAAACCCAGCTACACTAACAGCCTTTACTACATCCTCCGGTAACAAATTCCAGAGTTTGATTACACGTTGAGTGAAGAAATATTTTCTTTTATTAGTTTTAAATAGTTTACCCTGTAGCTTCATTGCATGTCCCCTAGTCTTTCTATATTCTGATAACGTAAACAATCGATCTACGTTTACCCATTCCACTCTGTTCATTAATTTAATGACTATCATATCTCCCCTCAGCCATCTCTTTTCCCGGTTAAAGAGCCCTAACCTTTTTAGCCTTTCATAGGAGTATCCTTCCATCCCCTTTACCATTTTGGTGGCTCTTCTCTGAACCTTTTCTAATAATGCTATATCCTTTTTAAGATACGGTGACCAGAATTGCACACAATATTCAAGGTGCGGTCTCACCATGGAACGATATAGAGGCATAATATCTTTTGTTTTATTTTCCATTCCAGAGCAGCTCCGTTTCTGAATCAAAGATCATTAAATTAATTTATGGAGAAACGAACCCTGCTAGGGCTCACTCCATACCACTGCTTGTAAGTAGACAAGAAATAAATCAAATAAAATAAAGAAAATCTTTATATAAAATCTTTCAACAGGAGCCAGCCAGGAAAAACCGTCCGTTCCAGTTGCTGAGGACTGCAAGACTGAAGGTTAGCCAGCAGGGGGAGCCAGATACCAACTATGCAAAACTTCAGTTTTTGCAGTCCTCAGTTGCTGGAGAGGATTGACAACCCTCTTGATCCTGGACTGGCCCGGAGAGACGATCAGGAATATCTTTTGTTTTATTTTCCATTCCTTTCCTTATGATACCTAGCATTCTATTTGCTCTCTTGGCTGCCGCTGCACACTGGGCCGAGGGTTTTAACATGCTATCCACAATGACGCCTAAATCTTTTTCCTGGGTGGTGATTCCTAAATGTGGAACCTTGCATCATGTAACCATAGTTTGGGTTGTTTTTCCCTAGGTGCATAACTTTGCACTTGTCCACATTAAATTTCATCTGCCATTTTGATGCCCAGTCTTCCAATTTATCAAGATCCTCTTGCAATTTTCCACAATACTCTTGGGTTTTAACAACTTTAAAAAGTTTTGTCATCTGCAAATTTGATAACCTTACTCGTTATTCCACTTTCCAGGTCATTTATGAATATGTCAAAAAGCAGCGGACCCAGCACAGATCCCTGGGGTACACCACTATTCACTTTTCTCCATTGGGAAAATTGGCCATTTAGCCCTACCCTCTGCTTTCTATCTTTTAACCAGTTCTTGATCCACAGTAGTACACTGCCTCCTATCCCATGATTCTTTAGTTTTGCCAAAAGTCTCTGATGAGAGGGACCTTGTCAAAGGCTTTCTGAAAGTCCAGATACACTATATCAACCGACTCACCTTTGTCTACCTGTTTATTCACACTTTCCAAAAAAAACATAATAGATTAGTAAGACAAGATCTTTCTTGTCTAAAACCATGTTGGCTGTCTCCCATTAGGCCATGACTATCTACATGCTGAGTAATTTTATTCTTTATGATGGTTTCTACCATTTATCCCGGTACTGACATGAGGCTCACTGGTCTGTAGTTTCCCGGATCACCTCTTGAACCCTTTTTAAAAATTGGCGTTACATTGGCAATCCTCCAATTTTCAGGTATTACAGATTTTAATGAAAATTCACAGATTACTAATAGCAGGTCTGCAATCTCATATTTCAGTTCTTTCAACACCCTTGGATGTATACCATCTGGCCCAGGTGATTTGCTACTCTTCAGTTTATCTAATAGTTGTAATACATCTTCCCGATATATCGATATTTCCTTCAATTCTTCCGCACCTTTAAATACCACTTCAGTCATGGGTAACATCCCTACATCTTCCTCAGTAAAGACCGAAGCAAAGAATTCATTCAGTCTCTCCGCTATCGCCTTGTCGCCTCTTAGTGCCCCTTTAACTCCTCTATCATCTAATGGACCAACTGACTCTCACAGGTTTTTTGCTACAAACGTACTTGAAAAAAATCTTTATTTCGCGGGGTTTAAACGCCACTCATGTGGGTGAAGGACTCTTCTCAGCCTGTCCGCTAGACAGAACTTGTGCCCTCCTGCTTGTTGATGGTTGGCCATCTGGATCAGCATAGGCTGATGTTACAGGCGGTGGTGGAATGCTTGTAGGGCCAAGATTGCCCTGAGCTCCAGGAGATTGACCTGTAGGAGTGACTCCTCCTGAGACCAGCTGCCCTGTGTGCAGTGGTCTCCATAATGTGCCCCCCAACCCAGGAGGGAGGTGTCTGGTCAGGGTCCTCTAGAGTGCAGCTGCCTGGAAGAGCATTCCCACCTGGAGGTGGTGCAAGTTTTGCCACCAGTTGAGAGACTCTGCCGGTTGGCAGGTAACCCTTGCCCTGTCCCGTAGCTTGTCCAAATCCACTGTGAGCAGAGGCACCACTGGGCTGTCCGCATGTGTGGGCTGAGGGTGTGACGTGGACCAGCAAGGCCAAATGACCCAGCAGGTGGAGGAGGAGATGAGCCAGCACTGACCAGAGGCGTTGTACCTCTCCTGTCAGTTGCCCGAGACGTTTTGCCCTCTCTTTGGAGAACAGCCTTGACCTGTAACGTGTTTAACTGAGCACCTATGAATTCCAGGCTTTGGGCTGGAGAGAGATGGGATTTGAGGTAGTTTATGACGAACCCCAGGTGCTGCAGAAGGAGAGTTGCACGCTCTGTGGCCTGACTGACCTCTGAGGCCATACAGTCCCTGATGAGCCAGTCTAGGTAGGGGAAGACGAAAGCCCCTTGCAGGCGCAGGTGGGTGGCTACCACCACCAGGCATTTGGTAAAGACCCTTGGCAAGGAGGCCAGGTCAAAGGGTAGCACTGTGTACTGATAGTGCCCTCCCCCCACCAAACAGTAGGTACTGCCTGTGGGAGGGGTGGATCAGGATGCAAATGTATGCATCTTTTAGGTCCAAAGAGCAAGCCAATCTCCCTGGTGGAGGTACGGCACCAGTGTTCCTAGGGAGAGCATTTTGAACTTCTCCCCTCAACAGGAACTTGTTTAAGTTTTGCAGGTCTAGAAGCCTTTTCCCCATAGATGTTTGGGTACAGGTTCTACTACGTTGTCCCTGAGCAGACCTGCGATTTCTGAGAGCAGAAGGGTCTGGTGAAGGAGAGGTCTCACCAGCTCTCCTGGGAAGGACCTGGGTGGTATCTGCTCTAGGTGGAGGAGGTATTCCTCCCTTACCACCTGCAGTACCCACTGGTCTGAGGTGACCTTGGCCCACCAGTTGGTGAAGAGTGCCAGGCGGCCCCCTGTGGGCTGGTGAATATTTCCCAGGGGAGGAAGGGCCCTGCCCTGGGAGTCAAAAGCTTACCCCTGGTTGGGTGGGAGCTGGGGCCTGGGGCTTCTATGCCTTTGGTTTCTGAGCTACCTGGCTTTATCTTTTAGGGTGAGAACCCTGTTGCTGGCCCGAGAAGGGCTGGTAGTGGCAACTCTGATGAAAGGACCCCTTTTTCCTCAGGAACAGGGGTCTTTCCCCCAATGGTTTCTTACAGGGAAAGGATGAGGTCTTTTTGGAGAGCCTGTCGAGCCACCACATTGGCCTCTATCTTGGCCACCTTGTTGGTCATAGGCTTGCCAAACAGGTTCTCCGTGGTGCAAGGGACATCGAGCAGCTTGTCTTGGACTCAGTGCTCGAGGTTGGAAGACTGCAGCCAGGCTTGGTGCCAGCTGCTGCTACTCAAGCTGCTGACTCTAAGACCTTACCACCAGGAACTTGTCTAAACTTTTTAAACACAGCTACATTAACAGCTTTTATTACATCCTCAGGTAGCGAATACCAGAGTTTGATTAAGTGTTGAGTGAAAAAATATTTTCTCTAATTAGTCTTAAATGGGTTACACTGTAGCTTTATTGCATGTTCCCTAGTTTTTCTATATTTTGATGGCATAAAACAATCGATCTATGATTACCCATTCCATTCATTAATTTATAGACCTCTTATCATATTACCCCTCAGCCGTCACTTTTCTAGGTTGAAGAGCCCTAACCTTTTTAGCCTCTCTTCAAAGGTGTATCCCCCTTTACCAATTTGGTGGCTTTTATCTGTACCTTATCTAATGCCGCTATATCCTTTTTAAGATACAGTGAACAGATTTGCACACAATATTCAAAGTGTGGTCACACCATGGAATGATACAGAGGCATAGCACAGTTACTTACCTGTAACAGGCAGGGCCGGATTTACCTATACGCCATGTACGCCATGGCGTAGGGCCCACAGCTGGCAGGGGCCCACAAAAAAAGAAAAAAGTTAATTTTTTTTTTAAATAAAATTTTAAAAAAAAACCTGCTGGCTGCCGCCGCGGGGCCCCCTCTGCTGCCGCGGCAGCATCGACTGACCCGCGGGGGCCCCCTCTACAAGCTGACTCCGTCGGTTCGTTCCTTCCTCCCTCCCTCCCTCCGTGCAGGCTGTGAGAGACGCAAAAGTGTCTCCTCGCGTCTCTGTTAAGCCCGCAGGGGCTGATGGGAAATTTCCCATCAGCCCCTGCGGGCTTAACAGAGACGCGAGGGAGACACTCTACATTCGCGCGCCTCTCACAGCGTGCACGGAGGGAGAGAGGGATCGACGGACCGACGGAGTCAGCTTGCAGAGGGGGCCCCCGCGGGTCAGTCCGTGCTGCCGCGGCAGCAGAGGGGGGCCCCGCGGCGGCAGCCAGCAGGTTTTTTTTTTTTAATTAAATTTTACTTTAGGCCGACGGGGGTGGGGGGGTAGGACTGGAAATGGGCTGGGGGGGTTAAGGCAAGAGGTGGGTTGATGGGGTTAGGACTGGTAATGGACTGTGGGCTGTTGGGGGGGGCTTAGAACTGGCAATGGGCTTTGGGGGGGGTTAAGACTGGTAAGGGGCTGTGGGCTGTTGGGGGCTGTCTGGTAATGGGCTATGGGGGGCCTAGGACTGGAAAGGGGCTGGGGGGGTTAAGACTGGAGGTGGGCTGATGGGGTTAGGACTGGTAATGGGCTGTTGGGGGGGTTTAGAACTGGTAATGGGCTTTGGGGGGGGTTAAGACTGGTAATGGGCTTTGGGGGGGGGGTTAAGACTGGTAATGGGCTGTGGGCTGATGGGGGCTAAGACTGGTAATGGGCTGTGGGCTGATGGGGGCTGTCTGGTAATGGGCTATGGGGGGGCTAGGCCGGGAAGTGGGGGGGGGGGTTAAAACTGGAGGTGGGCTGATGGGGTTAGGACTGGTAATGGGCTTTGGGGGGGGGGTTAAGACTGGTAATGGGCTGTGGGCTGATGGGGGCTAAGACTGGTAATGGGCTGTGGGCTGATGGGGGCTGTCTGGTAATGGGCTATGGGGGGGCTAGGACTGGAAATGGGCTGGGGGGGTTAAAACTGGAGGTGGGCTGATGGGGTTAGGACTGGTAATGGGCTGTGGGCTGATGGGGGGGTTAGGACTGGCAATGGGCTATGGAGGGCTGACTGGAAATGGGTTGATGGGGGGTTAGGACTGGTAATGGGTTATAGGGGGGGCTTAAACTGAAAATGGGGTGATGGGGGTTAGGACTGTAAGTGGGTTGATGGGGGGGCTAGGACTGGTATTGGGTTGGGGGGTTGCTAGGACTGGAAGTGGGCTGATGGGTGGCTAGGACTGGAAATGGGCTGATGCAGGGACTAGAAGGGAATGGATGCTGGGTGAGGCTGGAACTAGAAGGGAGCTGATGTTGGGGGAGGATTAGAATGGGATGGGGCTGGAAGAGTAAAATGGAGAAGGGAAAAATATTTTGTGTGGGAGGGATAAAAAAATCTACAATTGGCCGGGTATTGGGAGAGTAAGTGGGGATTGAGGATGGAGGGGTAAAATTTGAGTGGATGAAATAGGAATGAGGAAAGAGCAAAAGGAGAAAGATTAGTATGTTAAAGCAGATGTAGAGAGAGAATGGAAAAAATCTAGCAGAGAGAAGAAAGGACAAATGGACAGCAGACGATGGAGAGTTAGCAGAAGATACGAAGAAACCAGAAGAAAGTGGCTGGAGCAATTGCAGCTGAAAAAAATGCACAAAAGGTAGAAAAATATCTCTTTATTTTGAATTTATTAATTGGAATATGTCAGCTCTGGTAAATGTGCATCATTAACGTCTGCGCTTTGTTCAGTACAAGAGCAAATTAATGTATAGTTTTATTTCTACAGTGTTGTACTTTCCAAGTTTGGCTTTTGGGATTCCCAGTTTAATTATTGTCTTCCTGTTTCTAAATTGTGATTACTTGTTTGATGGTCTATGTTCTGCATGTGTAACTGAGCTGAGGTGTTCTGTTTATATAATTCCTATTTGACATTGCCACTTGTTCTCTTTCCCCAGTAGGTCATGTATTATTGTTCTCTGAAATGTATTGGTTTAATATTTGCAGTGTTGCCTTTTGATTGGTAGGGTATGGTGCTTTGTGAGTCCTGGTAGTGCTGTTAGGATACGGCGGGTTTACTATGGGTTCTAAATGGGCAGTGTTTGTAGTAGTTCCTAATGTGTCTGGCAGTTGGCACTGGATTATAGTAATGTAGAAATCTTTTAGTCTTTCTTTATCAATACACTCATTAAGAGGCACGTTTACTAAAAGTTAGTATATGGTAACATTATGCAAATATTTATGCAAATGAGGCCCCGCACCCCCCTTGGGCCGCCCCTGCTGGGGGCCCACAATTTTTGTTGGCGTAGGGCCTCACTCAAGGTAAATCCGGCCCTGGTAACAGGTGATCTCTGGGAACAGCAGGAATGAGTCTTCACATATGGGTACGTCGGTACCGACGGAGCCTGCACGGGAATGCTCCCCAGCATCCAATCAGAAAGCTTTTGGGAGCATCCCTCGTGCCTGCGCGTTGACTTCCCGCCTTTCCCACTGCCTCTCCTCAGTTGAGTTTCATAGCTGAGACAGAAGGAGAGAAAGAGGAAAGGAGATAGATAGATACAACTCCTAGGGGAGGTGGGTGGGTTGTGAAGACTAATTCCTGCTGTTCCCAGAGATCACCTGTTACAGGTAAGTAACTGTGCTATCTCCAGGAACAAGCAGGAATGAGTCTTCACAACCCAGGGAGAGATCCCATAAAATGCCAGGGGAGATCCCATAAAATGCGTATCCCTGGAACAGGACGGCATTTCCCAAACCTGGATCCCCGGCATCCCCTGAGGGATGGGGGTAGGAGTTGAATAGAGAAGAGCTGTAGAGGAACAGCGAATCTAAAGACTACAGAAAAAATGAGTCTTTAGAATGTATGTCAAGTATCATTAAAATATTTAATGAACTAGTACAATAGAGAGCTTACCTACTGGGTTGTAGGAAGTAGAACTGTGATGGAGTGTACTGTAGATGCAGTAGCGGAATCCTCAAGGTAACTTCACAGCAGTGAGGATGAAGTTCCAAACCTGGAATGGGCAGGTAACCCAGGTGTCAACTGGGGCAGGAGAAGAACGGCAGGTCTTCAATGGAAAGCTTTATGGGAAAAAGCTGAAAACTCTTTTAGGTACAGAGTTATTAACATTGAGGACTAAAAGAAGAAGACTGACCAATCTGGAGAATTAGCCCAGTCCTGAAGGGAAGAGGGGGTATGTAAAAAAGCCCCTATTCCCAAGGAGAACAGAAGTGTACTCAGAAATACTGAAGATGTACACCGTCTTTCCTAGCTGGTAAGAGATAGGAAGACATTGAAGTTTGATACTTCATAGACAGGGAGATCTGTAACAAAAATAGAAGCTGTTGACATCACAGCAGTAATTGTGTGTATAACCGCTCCCACTTACTGAGCCGCATGAGAATAGGCAAGTTGACTGTCTGGACCTCTTAAGAAGGTAAGAGCTTTATAGCACAGACAGTAAGGGAGATAGCAGGTAATACATGGCGTCCTATGAACATCTCCCAATGGGTATATCTATATCTATATATAGATGGAGAGACATATATATCTATATATATGTGCATATGTCTAGATATGTGTGAGATATATCTATATCTATATAGGCATGACTTATGCCCACACAGATTACAGAAATATGTATGTATAGGACATATACATACACGAATATAAGTCTGAGGATACATGCCTGCAACTGAGCCCTACAAAAACATTCACATGGGGAATGTGATGGGAAAAGATTCATCTAATAAGGGGGTGAAAACCACCTGAAGATATATAGAGAATCTATTTCTGCGGTGCAGGAATGTAGTTCAGTGGAATAACCAGGATGGTTGCGTGAAAAAACAGAGGATAATAGCAGTCTGGCAAGAGCACGTCAGGAGTACTTTAGGACTCTGACATGTCCAAAGGACAAAAGAAAAACGCATAAACTAAGACACCAGGATGACCCAGCCAAGGGACACAGGGGTATCAGGTACACTAAGAGTATGCGTTGTCCAAGTGGAGCAGAAAAGCATAATGCCAAGCTGTAAGGAAAAAGGGGTAGATTCCTGCAAGATTGGGAACTCCTTGGACATTCACGCAGAAAAAGCTTGTCTTCTGTATCACAACAGGAGACAAGAGGGTATAAAGAACCCATATAGTCATGGAATTATATAAAAGTTTTTTCTACTATATGGAAAAAAACCCTCGGAGATAAAGTTCAATGCTCTGTAGCAAGGGCCCATAGTAGTAAGCTTCTCTGAAGATTGCAGAGAGCATTGTGCAGGAGAATTATGAGATAAAACTGACTGAAGTCAGGTGTGTTGCCACATCCTAGGAAAGGATATGGCTAGAAGAAGATAACCTGCAGTGAGTAGTATTATGCAAGATAGTTGAAAGTAGCTTGCTATGAGTACTACTAGAGTAATCACTGGAACTCCTGCATGCACAGCAACTGAACAAAACAGCAGAGGGGATTCTCCTGTATAAAAACAGAGAGAAAACAGACAAAGGGAGCGGAGATATTCCCGTCCCTGTCTGACGAGTTGCATTGAAGGATAACAAAAAAGTCTACACTGGAAAGAAAGAGAAGTGTTTCAGTATGGTACCAACTCAAGCAGGGGAAACCCTGGAAGAGAGGGGGTTGGAAGGTGATTTACCATATGGTAAGTCAGCTGAAGGAAAAGATGTCCATGTGGGGACAGAAAACTATCATGGGATAGTTGTAACCTCCCTTCGTAGTAGTAAGAAGGGGAGAATTCTGTAACCCATGGACAAAAATATCCTAACAGCTTAGCATACTGAAACCCAGTGTAGAGTTTGAAGAATAAACCTCTGCTAAGAAGAAGTTAACTGTAGATTGCAACATATAGGAACCTATGGTTGCTGTTTATGAATAGACTGGTTAGAGTCTGGAGACCTCAGACTAGGATGAGATGTCCCTTGCTTGGGTACATCTGGAGGATGGGCAGGAGAAGGGTGAAACCTTCTTTTCTTAGGGAAAGGAGGTTTGGTAGGACATTTCCTACGTCCTGGGGAAAAAGAAGGCTTAGGATGGTTTCCAGAACCAGGGAAGTCAGTGGAGCAATGAGCAACCTGACCTAAAGCCTCTCTCTATTGAAGAGATTTTCTCCAGTACAAGGAGAATTACCCAGTGTATGTTGTGCCCATCTGCTCAAGTTTGAAGCTTGCAGCCAGGCTTTACGATGTGCTCCAATGGCAATAGCAGAGGATCTGCTAACAGACTCAAAAGAGTCTAGAGAAGCACGAGAAAGAAACCAAGAAATATTCCTGCTATGATTAAGAAGCAAGGAATAGTCAGTGGCCTTAGGCTCTGACAAAAAAGGGGACAAAAGAGATCATTTCTCTGTGACCTCCTGAAGTGTCAGACTCATATAAAAAATATATGAGATAATTATTGAAGCCAGCATAGAAGTTTGGAAGGTTTGACGTCCAAAGGTATCAAGTGCTTTAGATGCACGACCTGGCAGATAAGTAGAATGCTTCTTCTTGCTTCTTACCTTCCTCATTGCTGATTCCACTACAATTGAATGATGTGGAAGTTGATTTTTTTGAAACCCTGGAGAGGGAGGCACCTGATACAGAACATTAGTGGCTATAGAAGGCGAAGGAACCTTTAAAGGTGATTCCCACATCCTCAGAAGAAGATCCTGCAAAGAATGATGTAAAGGAAGCATTATATTTTCCTTTTCTGCAGGATCTTGGTTAAGAGTAGAGCCAGGAATAGGAATGGCAAGAAAGGTTGCCATGTCAAGGAGAAATTTCTGAAAAGAAGGATCTCCAATGGGAACTATTCCTGGGTAAGCTGAGGTGGAAGAAGCAGCTTGAGCACCAGAAGATATACTGGACTGGTGCAGAAAAAGAATCCTGCTAGATAGACAGTGATACTGACAGTTCTGATTTGAGGCAGTTAGTACTGCATCGTCAGTGCCCGGTATCGATTCCAAGCTAGGCATAGAAAGGATCGATGGCACCGATGGAACTGTAGGAATCAACATCGATACCGATACCGGTATCGGAGACGGTAATGTCATCGAAGCAGTAATCGAGGGCTGCTGAAGCGGTACCGAGGTAGCCAGAGAGCCTTGGTGAATATCCTCGGTACTGCGTAGTCGGAAATGATATGGATCGGTTCCGAAACGCGTCGGTACCAAGTCATCTAGACTGGACATCGATTGTAGACTCGGCATCGAAGGGAGCGAGTCTATCGATACATGTCTAGAAGGTACCGACGTTGGTGGTGGTATCGGCGATGCCGATACAAGAAAGTCAATCTGAGTCGTATCGATTGTTTCCGAAGGTACCGAGGACGTCCGAAGACGATGCTTGGTGAAGAGTGGAACACTCGACATCGGCGCTGATGTCGGGGTATCGGTACCGCTCGAAGCCGATACCAACCCCGAGCATGGCGAAGATACAGGAAAGTCAATCTGGGTCGTATCGATCGGTCCTGAAGGTACCGAGGATACCAGATGACGATCCCAGATGAAGAGTGGAACACTCGACACCGGTGCCGATGCCGGGGGATCGGTACCACTCGAAGCGGATACCACCCCCGAGCATGGCTCAGGTATGTTCTGTGAGGGGTGAGCCCCAGGAACAACCTGAAACCCCGTAAATGTTTTGGAGCCCGAAGGCTCCCGCCGTGGTTTTATTGCCAATGGGGTCTTGAGGGCAAGGCCAGAGCCGTCATCATGCTGGGCATGAGACTTACCCTTCAAGAATTGGCTAGTCTTAACAGACTGTTTGTGGGTTACCTGATCCTGGAGAGAAGAATAAACCGGTGTCCTCACCTCAGGAGGAAAAACGGCATCGAGGGAAACTCGAAAAAGGGAAGGTCTTCTCCCAATAATATAGCCTGAGGTATCAGGGGAAAAAGAGTCAGGACCCAAACAGGTTAGACACCAAGCATTGGAGTCTAAAAAGAAAACTAAGTTTCCACAGTGAAGGCACTTCTTAGGGGAAGAAGGCTCCATGCTGGAAAAGGCCTGGTAGGCCCCAAAAAGTTAAAACAAAAAACTGAGGAGAAAATATTTCTCTAAGTTTGAAAAAGAAAAGGAGTAAAGCACCGGCGGTACCGGTATCGGCGGGAAAGACAGCCGCGACCACAAGAAAATAAGGATTTTAAAGAAAAAGGTTTCTGCGGTGACAGGACGACGTCCTGTTGGCTCCGCGGAAAAACGAAAACTGAGGAGAGGCAGTAGGAAAGGCGCGAAGTCAGCGCGCAGGTGCGAGGGATGCTCCCAAAAGCTTTCTGATTGGATGCTGGGGAGCATTCCCGTGCAGGCTCCGTTGGTACCGACGTACCCATATGTGAAGACTCATTCCTGCTTGTTCCTGGAGATTATAACCTCCTTTGTTTTATTCTCCATTCCTTTCCTTATGATTCCTAGCATTTTATATGCCTTCTTGGCCGCCGCTGCACACTGGGTGGACGGTTTCAACATGTTATCCACAATGACACTTAAATCTTTTTCCTAGGTGGTGGTTCCTAGTTATGCACCTAGGAAAGAACAACCCAAACTACAGTTACATGATGCAAGGTTGCACATTAAGAACCACTACCCAGGAAAAAGATTTAGGCATCATGGGTAAAATGCTGAAACCTCTTCCCAGTATGCAGCCACGGCCAGGGAAGCAAATAAAATGCTAGAAATCATAAGGAAAGAAATGGAGAATAAAATCAAGGATGATATAGTGCATCTGTATTGTTCCATGGTGCAATTGCACCTTGAATAAATGTGTGCAATTCTGGTTGCCATATTAGAATTAGAAAAAAGTACAGAGAAGAGTCACCAAAACGGTAAAGGGGATGGAAGGATATCTTACGAGGAAAGGCTTAAAAGGTTAGGGCTCTTCAACTTGGAAGAGACGGCTGAAGGGAGATATGATAAAGGTCTATGCTTAGATAGGTTGTTTTCTCCATCAAAAAGCAGAAAGCCTAGGGACACGCAATAAAGCTACAATGTAACCCCCTTAAAAGTAATGAGAAAAGAGTTTTTTTTTTTTTTTTTTTACTCAACACGTAATCAAATTCTGGAATTCATTACCAGAGGATGTTGTAAAAGCTGTTGGTGTAGGTGGATTAAAAAAAGAAAAGAAAAAAGGTCCATAAACCATTATTAAAGAGGACCCAGGAAATCCACTGCTTACCATAGGTTCCACAATGCTTGTCCCATGTACCTTTTTGGGAAAATGACAGGTACAGTACTTGTGGCCTGGATTGGCCACTGTTGGAAAACAGGATACTGGCTTGATGAACCTTTGGGTCTGACCCAGTATAGCATTTCTTATGTATCTTGCACACTAAACTGGTTCCAAACCCTGAATTTGGCTGTCCATCTGGATGGATGTGGAAATGGTAAGTGAAGCAACAGCTTTGGAAACACAATGTTTCCTAGTCATGTTTCTGCTGTTGGAGTATCAGACCTTGGCTTAAAGAAGTTAAGCGCCCTGCTCCCCGAATGCAAAGAATTCCATGGGGCACTCAACATGCCACTTTTTCTGACTGGGAGGAAGGGAGGGAAAACAAACAAACATTCTCATTTGTAAAATCTATGAGTAAATTAGACTTACCTGCTAATTGTTGTTCCTTAAGGAACTCTAGTCCAGTCCCGGAACCATAGAGTTGTGAACCTCCACCAGCAGCTTTGGAGACTGAAAGATGTCATCACTTTGATGTCACTGGTACAAGTAGGCAGGAACCGCCCCCAATCACCAGTACCTATTGACAAAGACTCAGCAGAGCAACAAATAAGTAGAAACAGGCATAAGAAAGTAATCAGGCTAGAGACCCGAACAAAGAACAGATCAAAACTACCAAAGAAGAAGCAGCATCCGCTACCAAGACGCCAATACCGCCTCTTCTCCATCAAAATAGGAACATGTTCCGGCTGTGTCTTGTTTTTTTTCCATGTGGTTACCCAAATGAAAAGAAAAACCTCCAGCCCCAGAAAGAGAAGAAAACACTCTCCGGAGCCCTCGAGGCTCTGCAGCGCCAAAAAGATGTCCCTTCTTTTCTCTTACCTTGGCACCGCTAACCCTCTCCTGCAGCTGTTTAGGCATATGATCTGTACCGTACTTCTGAACTAAAACAACTGCAGGCTGAATGCCGAGCCCAGCAACGGGAGGGATCCGGGACTGGACTAGAGTTCCTTAAGGAACAACAATCAGCAGGTAAGTCTAATTTACTCTTCCTTTGCGTCCCTCTAGTCCAGTCCCGGAACCATAGAGGATGTAACAGAGCAGTGAAGATCAACGGGAGGGACCGGCGAGGCCAGCCTGAAGAACCGCTGAACCAAAACGCCCATCACTCTGCGCCTGAACATCCAGTCGATAGTGCCTGGCAAAAGAATGCAACGAGGACCAAGTTGCCGCCCTACAAATGTCCACCACCGGCACCAAGCTAATCTCCGCCCATGACGCCGCCTGCGCTCTAGTAGAATGCGCCCGAAAGCCACTAGGCACCTTCCTGCCACGCAACAGGTAAGCCGACGAAATAGCCTCCTTCAGCCAGCGCGAAATGGACGACTTTGCTGCCGCCTTCCCTTTCCACGGACCGCCAAACGCGACAAACAACCTATCCGATTTCCGGAAAGATACCGTCCTACGGAGGTACATCTTGAGCACCCGACATACGTCGAGACGATGAAGTGGACCGCCGGATCGCCCAGACCGCTCTGCCGAAAACACCGGAAGGGCCACTACCTGGTTAACATGGAACGGCGAGACCACCTTTGGCAAAAAGGCTGGTACCGTGCGCAAAACCACCTTGTGGCGATAAAAGGTTAAATACGGCTCTCTACAAGACAACGCCTGCAACTCCGAAATCCTGCGGGCGGAACAAATGGCTACCAGAAAGACAGTCTTCAACGTCAAATCCTTAAGTGACGCCTCTCGCAAGGGCTCAAAAGGCGCCGCAATCAAGGCCTCCAAGACCAAATTGAGATCCCAGGAAGGCAGCGAGTCGCGCCGCGGAGGACGCAACAACACCGCCCGCAGGAACCGGCGAACATCGACATGGGACCCAAGCACCTGACCCTGGACCTTCCCCCGATAACAGGAAAGCGCCGCCAGCTGTACTCGCAAGGAACTAGCCGCGAGACCCTTCTTAACCCCGTCCTGCAAAAAGGCTAGGATCTGTGGTACGGAAGCCCGAAGAGGCGGAAGAGCGCGATCCGCACACCACGCCTCAAACACGCGCCAAACACAGATGTACGCTAAAGAAGTAGACTGCCTACGTGAGCCCAACAAGGTAGCAACGACCGCTGAAGAGTATCCTTTAGCCGTTAGCCGCACCCGCTCAAGAGCCATGCCGTAAGCGAGAATCGACCCACCTGCGGCATGCGAAGCGGCCCCTGAAGCAAGAGATCCTCCCGACGAGGGAGCCTCCACGGTTCGTCCACCAGCAACTGCACCAAATCGGCATACCACGGCCTCCGAGGCCAATCGGGCGCCACCAGCACCACCTGACCCCGGTGCCGATGTATGCGCTGAATCACCCTGCCGATCAGCGCCCACGGAGGAAAAACGTAGAGGAGCCCCTCCATCGGCCACCTCTGCGCCAACGCATCCAAGCCTTCCGACATCCGCTCTCTCCTCCTGCTGAAGAACCTTTCTACTCGGGCGGATTCGAAGGTGGCCATTAGATCCATCACCGGCAGTCCCCAGCGGCCCACCAGGAGTGCGAAAACATCCGGATGCAGGACCCACTCCCCCGGGTCTACCCTGCGCCGACTCAGAAAATCCGCCTGGACATTGTCGGTGCCGGCCACATGCTGAGCCGACAACGCGCTGAGAATTTCCCTCGGCCCAGCTCAACAGCCGAGACGCCTCTTCCTCTAAGGACGGACTCCCCATGCCGCCCTGATGATTTATATAGGCCACCGTCGTCACATTGTCGGACAGCACCCTTACCGCTTTCTGGTGCACGAGCTCCCGAAACTCCTGAAGAGCCAGAAACACTGCTCGCATCTCCAACTTGTTGATGGACCACTGCCGCTCTGTTTGCGACCACGGCCCCTGGGCTATCTGGCCTTCGCAGTGCGCTCCCCATCCTGTGAGACTTGCATCGGTCGTCACCAGTACCCAGGATGGAGTCTCCAGGGACACGCCGCCCTCTAGATTGCCGGGCTGCAACCACCAAAGAAGGTCCCGCCGTACCTCCAAAGGACACACTAGCCGCCGAGACAACGCATCCGTCTGATGTGACCAACGCCTGAGCAGGGCGCTCTGGAGAGGGTGCATGTGAAACCTGGCCCACCTGACTACCTAGATGGTCGCCGCCATGGTACCCAGCAGCTGCAGATATTGCCACGCCGTTGGAGCTGGCTGCCCCCGAATGTTCCGCACGAGATCCTGTAAGGCCTTCACTCTGCTGCTGGGCAGGAAGACCGCGCCCCGTCGAGTCTCGAAACGCGCTCCCAGGTACTCCAGAGTCTGAGAGGGCACCCGCTTGCTCTTTGCAAAGTTGACCACCCAACCTAGGCTCTCCAAAAACGCTATCACCCGAGCGGTGGCCGTAACACTTTCCTGCTCAGACTTCAATCGTCCAAATACGGATGCACGAGAATCCCTTCTTTGCGTAGCGCCGCCGCGACAACCACCATAATCTTGGTGAACTTCCGAGGAGCCGTCGCGAGCCCGAAAGGCAATGCCTGAAACTGGAAATGCCCCATCGGCACTGCAAACCGAAGGTACTTCTGATGCTCTTGACGCACGGGAATGTGTAGATAGGCCTCTGTCAGGTCTAAGGCTGTCAAGAACTCTCCCATCCTGACTGCCGCAATGACTGAACGCAAGGTCTCCATCCGGAAATGGGTAATACAAAGACATCGATTTACCCTTTTTAAGTCCAAAATTGGCCGATAGGTGCCTTCTTTCTTCGGAACTACAAAATAGATAGAGTATCGACCACACCCGCGTTGGCCCGCCGGGATGGGAACCACCGCTTCAAGCTGCAGCAGCCGCTGCAACGTGTCCTTGACTGCGCGAAGCTTCCTCGGAGACCCGCACCGAGAAAGGACAAAGGAGTCCAGCACGGGCCGCTGAAATTCCAGGGCACAGCCGTCCCGAATGACCTCCAACACCCACCGATCCGAGGTGATTTGGACCCAGGCAGGGAGAAACTCCCGCAACCTTCCTCCCACGGGCACCTCGGCCACCTGGGTCCGCCTTATCTCATTGGGATTTCTTACTGTTTGAGGATTGGAAGGAGGCAAAACCTCTGCCCGCCCCCCTGAACCCTCGAAATGGCTGACCCCTAGCTGGGAACCTCCCCCGCTGGGGCAGGGGAACGCACGAGGATCTGAACCTACAAAACGTCCCCAAGAGACCCCTGGCCCCTGATGTACTACGGCTCTGCTTGGGCTTATCCTCCGGGAGGCACCCCCCTTGGACTCCCCCAGATCCTTGACTAACTTCTCCAAATCCTCACCAAACAAAAGCTTTCCTTGAAAAGGCAGTTTACTAAGCCTAGCCTTGGAGGCACCATCCGCCGACCAGTTCCGGAGCCAAAGATATCGGCGAGCGGCCACCACCGAAGCCATCGTCTTGGCCAGCCCTCTAATAAGATCATAGTGGATATCGGACAGATACGCCGTACCCGATTCCAGGCGCGCCCCGTCCTCTGCCTGTCCCTCCAGCGGATCTCCCTGCAATCGCTGGGACCATCTCAAACAGCCTCTCGCCACCCACGCCCCCACTATGGATGCCTGTAAGGACAAGGCCGAAACGTCAAACACCTGCTTTAACAAGGTATCCAACCGCCTATCCTGTACATCCTTCAATGCCGCGGCGCCTTCCACCGGAATGGTGGTTTTCTTCGTGACCACTGACACTGCCGCATCCACTTTTGGAGAACGAAAAAGTTCTCTATCTTGGTCCGAAAGCGGATACAAGCGGGCCAGATTCCTGGTCCCCCTCAGAGGATTCAGGCGAGTCCCATTCCTCCTGAATCATCGCCCGAAACACCCGATGTACCGGGAAGACCCGCTGAGGGATCCGCACCGCCTGTAATAACGGGTCTTCCAACGCGTCCTCCGCCACAGGAACGCTCATAGGCATGTTTAACGCTTTTAAGGTTTCCGCAATCAAAGCCGCCAATTCTTCCTTCCGAAACACCCGGACCACTCTATTCCGCTGCTCCTCGTCCGGTAATTCTCCGTCCTCTAACTCTTCCTCGGAGGGAACTTCAAGATCCATCTCCTGCACCGTTTCCTCCCCTTCCACTCCAAAGGAAGAAGAACCTTCATCAGCTGCCTTCCGAAGCTTCTTGAGAGGAACCTCCTCCTCATCTCGGGGAACCCTGAACCCTGTCCGCTTCTGACCCTGTGGACTATGGACCCTTGTCCCCACAGCAGGTTGCAGTAAGGCAAACGCCTTCTGCATCAGGGAGAAGAAGTCTGGAGGGATCTCAACCTCTCTGGCTGACCGGTAGTTGTCCGCTCCTGGAGGACTGAGCCCAGACGAGCCCGGCCCCTCCGGAGCCCCAAGAGAAGGCAGTCCAACCTCCCCTTCCCCTTGGGAAACAGGTGCCGCATCCCCAGCAACCTCCCCCAAAGGCCTTTCCAGACTTGCAGCTTCCACTGAGCAGGGCTTACACACCCCTGTCTCCATCACCTCAGTGCGCTTCACCCCACACACGAGGCAGCAGGGCTTAGCTGGCATAGTAAGGCAACCCCCCAGAGGGAACAGCTGCAACAGAAGCAACAAACCCCGACTAGTAAAATCTTTGTTTTTTGTTTGTTTTTTTATTGCACACCAACCGCTCAGGAAGGGCCCCACTAGAAGAATCCTGCCAAATTGAAACAAAAACGAAGCTCCTAAGAGCCGTAGGCAACAAAAGAAAAAGCAACGATGAAAAAAGAAAAAAACCCGCGGCTCTCAAAATGGCCGCCGGCAATTTTCCCGCCGCTGAAAAGACGCGGCAATAAACCCCGTGCCTGCAGTTACCCCCCAAAAAGGGCCGTCGTGCAAGGTCTGCACCCCTCCAATGCCCCAGGGAACTGGCTGTACTCACCCTGTCCAGGCAGGAAGGCGGGGGGGGGGGGGGGGGGGAAGAGACAGTGCACCTCGCAGCTCAGCCCTTGCATGGCTTCGGCTGCGGTGCTAAGAATGCTCGGTGAAGCAGGCAAATCTCGCAGGGCCTGTCAACCGGCATTTCCCCTGTTGCTTCCTTTTTTCTGCCTACCACCTGCTCCTCACCCCTTCAAATCGGGTTCGGGAGAAGGGAGGCTAAGCGGGGCTGCTCGTTTAAACGGTGGGGCTCTGAAAACAAAAAAACACTCGTTCCGGTGCAGAAGGAGGGGGGGGGGGGGAAGGGAAGGGAGCCAAAGAAAGGGAAAAGAAAAAGGGAAACTTGGCAGCAGCAGATCTAAAATAAAGCAAAGAAATAGTATCAGAAATGAAAACCCCAAAGGATAAAAGTCTGCTTATTTGCTCTCTCTCTGAGCCCAAGTCCCGGGCTCAGAACCTCCAAGCTGCTTGGACACTGAAAGTACTGGTGATTGGGGGTTCCTGCCTACTTGTACCAGTGACAAAGTGATGACATCTTTCAGTCTCCAAAGCTGCTGGTGGAGGTTCACAACTCTATGGTTCCGGGACTGGACTAGAGGGACGCAAAGGAACTTACTCTTACTAACTTTTATAAAGTAACAGCTCCAATATATATTACATAGAGCTTACTACTTTTACTATGATTTCAGACTCGCACACCTTACAATGCCAAAATGTATATCTGATCCTGTCTAGTGAAAAGGTACTACCACATATTCACTTATCACATAAGCAGTACTAAAACAGAATATTCAGGTCCTGCTGCTTTAACTACATGGGTTCAACAAGTGCATACTCACTTTGCCATTGTCTCTGTGCCAATTTTCACGTTTTCTCGGTCTTTATTAAATGTGTGGATCTGCATGATGGAAGCAGTTACTGGATCTTTGGAGAAATGCTAGAGGGTACAAAAACCAACAGATTAAAAAAATGCTTTCAGAAGCAACCTGAAATTAAACTGACATTTTTAAAGTTCAGTTGTTTCATATTTCAGAACACACATCATGTTTTAGTCATAATTTCTGCCTCCTGCCTCAAATCTCTCAACAAAGCACCCGAACAAGATCACAAAGAAGCATTAACCAAAACCTTCTAGCGATATCTCCTCTCAAGACTAAAAACACGTAACATGCCAGCAACAGAGCCTTCACTCTCGTCGCACCTACAATATGGAATGCACTCCCAAAAAAGCGGTATATAAAACATGTTAAATTAATAAAACAAACATACATCAGTGCCCTTGTGTGGCAGCAAACCTGCTTATAATGCACAACTTATTACCAAATGCCTCCACCTCCATTCGCATAGCAGGAAAGACATGTACAGACCTCCCTTTGTTAGCAGCTCCAGATATGGTATATTTGCTATAACTCCTCAGATGCTGTTCTTTTCTGAGCCACCACCACACAGGCCTAATTGGAGGTCCAAGACACGACACTGCCTCCCTCCACTCCCCGATGCAGGCAATATCTTTCACCACACAGAGTTTGCTCTTCCCAGAGAACAACTCAGCCAAGTTTTGGACCATCTTTTGCAAGTCAAATCTGAATATCATCTCTTTGAAGCCCACATTGTTAGGATGACATGACAATGGGAAAGGCACAGTGAACAGAATTTGATCAGATAATCTGCAATAGTGCACTTACAAGTAGTATTGCCTCTCTTATATGTGCTTCCCGCTGGTCTTTTGTCAAGGTGGCCCCGGTCAATGGGCATTTGAAGTAAACGCCAGATACTGACATATTAGCAGGCTGTTTATCATCTACATTGACAGGACCCTGAAGAAAGAGTTGAAATCAGTACCTAAGGGGAAGAGAATATTTCTGTAGAAGGTGGCAAAAGAAAGCTCAAAACTTCAATAGCCACCTACAAATGTGGTTAAAATTTATTTAGTCACCACTGCTTACTTAAAATACTAATGTTTTACACTCTCTATGTAAATCACCACAATATTCAGGAGAGTTCACCAGGACCTACTCCAGCATAGAAATGAATGAACTTTGAAAGTCTATAAGTTTTTTTAATCAATTCCAATAGAGAAATCACCAAACTTAAGAATCCCCTTTTTTTTTTTTTTTTTTTTTTTGCACACACAGCGCTATATTTTCCCCGAGATTGGGACTTTCAGATTGTAGGTTACTGAGAAGCCCACACTATTCTCTTCAAATACAA
The DNA here is from genome assembly GCA_033557465.1 of Ichthyophis bannanicus. Lineage (NCBI taxonomy): Eukaryota > Metazoa > Chordata > Amphibia > Gymnophiona > Ichthyophiidae > Ichthyophis > Ichthyophis bannanicus. The sequence continues at coordinate 281,491,932 of CM066039.1, read as the reverse complement.
TCTTTACCTTGTGACCCATGGAAGTTTCCAATTCATGTGCAGCTGCTTCAGCCTCAAGCTCCCTTTTCACTAACAGAAGAACAAAAATCCACACAGTTAAAGACAAGGTGGAAAAACATCAAAAGCTAAAGGGCTATATAGCGTAGATACTCACCTGTAACAGGTGATCTCCGGGAACAGCAGGAATTGAGTCTTCACATATGGGTGATGTCAGCACCGACGGAGCCCACGTGGGAACGCTCCCCAGCATCCTATAGGAAAACCTTTGGGAGCATCCCACTGCACCTGCATAGCTGCCTTCCCAACTCTCCCTCCTCAGTTGAGTTTGTAGCCGAGATTTATTTTATTTAACAGTTTTTTATACTGCTTTATAATGTCAAAGCGGTTTACATTGTAACAAACTTGGTAAAGTACATTAAAGAGGGACATTGATAACTTGGGATTTTTCTGAGCAATGGAGGGTTAAGTGACTTGCCCAAGGCCAAAAGGAGTGCTAGTGGGAAACAACTCCTAAGGGAGGAGGGTGGGTTGTGAAGACTCAATTCCTGCTGTTCCCAGAGATCACCTGTTACAGGCGAGTAACTACACTATCTCCAGGAACAAGCAGGAATGTAGTCTTCACATATGGGACTCCCTAGCTTGGAGATGCCAGGGAGATGACCACAGAGTGAGCTGTGAAACACAAGCCTCAGTGGGTCATGTATCCTCCTATGATATCTGGTATCGAAACCCGAGACAGGGGGTAGGAATTGATCTAAGTCTAAAAGAGATACTAGAGAACAGCCTGGCCAAATGAGACATCACAGCAGGAATCCTTGTCTAAGCAATAATGGGCCGCAAAAGGTGTGGACAGAGGACCAGGTTGCTGCTTTGCATATTGCATCAATCGCCACTGAGCATAGATATGCTATTGAGGCGGCCATTGCTTGCACATTGTGCGCTGTGACATGACCTTCAAGGGAAAGTCCTGCACCGTCAAATGCAAAAGATATACAGTCTGCAATCCATTTGGAGAGTGCCCTTTTGGACACTGGTAGACCTAGATGACTGGAATCAAAAGCAACAAAAAGCTGTGAAGCTTTCCTGTGCTGCCTAGTTCTCTGGAGATAAAAAGCCAATGCGCATTTGCAATCCAGAGTATGAAGGCTTTTTTCTGCACTAGAGGAATGAGGTCTAGGGAAGGAAACAGGAAGGTAAACCAACCGATTTAAATGAAAAAGACAAAACCACCTTTGGCATAAAGTGAGGATGAGTCCTAAGGACTACTTTATCATGGTGAAACCATGGATAAGGAGGGTCAGCCACTAAAGCCTGGAGCTCACTGATGCATCTTGCAGAAGTGAGGGCAATTAGGAAGGTGACCTTCCAAGAAAGAAACTTGAGAGACGTAGTGGTTAGGGGTTCAAAGGGTGACTTCATAAGCTGTCTGAGGACAACAATGAAGTCCCATGCCACTGGTGGTGGCCTAAAAGGGAGACTTAATTAAGAGTAGGCCCCTCATAAAGCGAGCTACAAGCGGCTGAGAGGAGACAGGTTGTCCATCTAGGGCAGGGATGGGCAATTCCGGCCCTCATGCACCACAATCCAGCCTGGTTTTCATGATGTCCCTAATGAATATTCATGAGATCTATTTCCATCCACTGCCTTCCGTTATATGGAAATAGGTCCATGAATATTCATTAGGGGCATCGTGAAAACCAGGCTGGAATGTGGTGCAGGAGGGCCGGAATTGCCCACCCCTGATCTAGGGGTATGTGAGATGCCACAATAGCACTTAGGTGGACCCTTACCAAATTGGTTTTGAATCCAGAAGACGAGAGGTGGAGGAGATATTCAAGTAATGCTTCCACAAAAACCAAAAAAGGATTAAGATCCCTCTTTGAGCACCAGATTGAAAACCTTTGCCACTTAAAGGCATAAGAATGCCTTGTGGAAGGTTTCCTTGAAGCCAATAGGATATCTCTAACCTGTTGAAAGAGGTTGATGTCCTGGAGCGCTATGCTCTCAGCAGCCATGCTGTCAGATGTAAGGACTGCGGGTTTGGATGCAGCAGCGTCCCGTTCTCTTATGATAGGAGATACAGAGCACATCCCAACTCTAGAGGTCTGGCCCGAGAGAGACATAGAAGCAGAGGATACCACACTTGTCATGGCCAACGTGGAGCTATGAGAATCATGTAGCCCCTGTCTCTCTAGAGTTTGAAAAGAGTTTTGGGGATAACTGGAATGGGAGGATAGGCATATAGGAAGTCCTGACCCCAGTGAAGGTGAAAAGCATCCATCGCCTGACTGTTCTGAGCAGGGGTTCTGGAACAGAAGCAGGGAAGTTTGGCATTTTGAGGACTTGCAAACTGGTCTATATCTGGGGTTCCCCAGATATGAAAATTCAAGCAATCTGGTCCGCATGGAGAGACCACTCGTGAGGCAGTAGTACTCGACCGAGTTTATCTGCCAGGAGATTGTTTGCCAGGGAGATATACTGTTAGTAGGTGAATCTGATGGCGTACGGCGAAAGACCATAGATGTAGGGCTTTGTTGCACAATGCTTGAGAAAGAGAAATTAGACTTACCTGCTACTTGTAGTTCCTTGAGGAACTCCAGTCAAGTCCCGAAACATCTGGGTTGTGCACCTCCTCCAGCAGCTTGGAGACTGAGCATGTCACCCTTTTGATGACACTGGGGTACTTAAGCAGCTGGCACCGCCCACCAGCCCCCAGTAATCTATTGACAAAGCAGACTCACATTAGCAACAAATAAGTAGTTGAGCAATAAACAAATTAATTATTCCTTACCAACTGATAACTCAAGAAAAACCATCTTCCCTCAACCAGGAAACTGCCATCCCCTTGAAACAGGAAGGCAGCAGTGAAGCCTTGAAGCAGTGCCGCAACGCACTGAACCCAAAGGCCTACCGCGCCTTGGACCATTCTCGTATTCTCTTGCTACGCTACTCTTGCTCCCCCCAGTCCCTGCCTACACAGGGCTGCCCGGTTCTCAGGCAAAGGAGCAACCAAATCAAATCCTCAAAAAACAAACACTGAAAGGGTGGGATCCGGGACTGGACTGGAGTTCAAGGAACTACAATTAGCAGGTAAGTCCAATTTCTCTTTCCTTATCATCCCTCCACTCCAGTCCAGTCCCGTCCCGAAACCTCTGGGATGTAACAGAGCAGTCTACTCAATGGGAGGGACCCGCGACCGCAGCCTGAAGCACTGCAGAACCAAACCTGGACATCCAGGTGGTAATGCTTTGCAAAGGTATGTAACGAAGACCAGGTTGCAGCCTTACAAGTTTCCACTGGCAGGACCAGGCTAAAAACTCTGCCCAGGAAGCCGCTTGTGCTCTTGTGGAATGCGCCCACAAGCCTTCCGGCACCCCTCCTTTCAGGATATATGCTGAAGCAATGGCTTCTCTAATCCACTGGGAAATGGTGGCCTTTGTGGCCACCTCAAAAAGAACAAGCGCTCCGACTTCCTGAAGGATGCCATGCAGCTCAACTAACGTCTCAGGATTCTCCTAACATCCAAGAGCTGCAACTGCGCCCCTGCCAAATCTCCCACCTGCGACCACAAGGTGGGTAAGGCCACCACCTGGTTCACATAGAATGTGGATACTACCTTTGGTAGAAAGGAAGGTACGGGTCACAGAACCACCTTTTCCTTGAAAAAGGACAGGAAAGGCTCCCGCCAAGACAAGGCCTGGAGCTCTGAAATCCAACGCGCCAAACAGATTGCCACCAAGAATACTGCTTTCAAAGTGACGTCTTTCACTGAAGCCCGACTCACTGGTTTGAAAGGCTCCCCTGTGAGAGCGGTAAGCACTAGGTTGAGATCCCATGGCAGAAGCACCAACCTTCTCAGTGGTCGCAAACGACTCGCTGCCCTCAAGAACCTGAGCACATCCGGGTGCGCACCCAACGCCACCCCTTGAGCCTTACCTCTGTAACAGGAAATAGCCACCAGCTGCACCCTCAGAGAGATGGCAGCCAAACCCCTATCGAAACCAGCCTGTAGGAAGGCCAGCATCTCTGGAACAGAAGCCAAGGCTGGACAGGACTGCCAATCTGAACACCATGCTTCAAATATACATCAGACTGACATACGCTAAGCACATAGCCACGCTATTGAAGGCTCGGAGAAAGTCTAATCACTGAGGCACCATAGCCTTTCTTCCTTAGCCTTGCCCTCTTGAGCCATGCCGTAAGTGAGAATCGATCCACCTGAGGCATGCATACTGGACTTTGCATCAGCAGAGCCTCTCGGATGGGAAGACGCCACAGGCTGTCCGCCAGAAGCCATACCAGATCGGCATACCACGGACATTGTGGCCAGTCTGGGGCAATCAGTATCACCAGACTTTGGTGAGACTATCCTTTGTATCAACCAGCCGATGAGTGCCCATGGCAGAAACACAACAGTTCCCCCGCAGGCCACTTCTGTACGAGGGCATCCAAACTCTCCGACATCCTTTCCAGTCATCTGCTGAAAAACCGGCTTGCCTTGGCAGACTGAAAAGTTGCTATCAGATCCATCACTGGGCAAACCCAATGACCAATCACCTGTTCGAACACCTCCCCGATTCAGAGTCCACTCGCTGTGGTCCATTTGTACCCGGATTCAAGTAATCTGCCATGACATTGTCCACCCCGGCAACATGCGCCGCTGACAAAGCCAAGAGATGATTCTCCGCCCAGGCCAAAAGAACCTCTGCCTCCAGTGCCACACTTCCCGTGCCGTCCTGGTGATTTATGTAGGCCACAGCTGTGGCGTTGTCCGTAAACACCCTGACTGCCCTCTCCTGTAGCCAGGCCTCGAAACTGCAGCGCCTGAAGCACTGCTCTCATTTCCAGCTTGTTGATTGACCACGCACTCTCCTGCGTGCTCCACAGCCCCTGAGCGAAGTGCCCTTCGCAATGGGCTCCCAACTGGCCAGTGGCATTCGTCATCAGTGACACCCAAGATGGAGACTCGAAAGGCATTCCCCTCCCCAGAGTTTCCGGAAGCAGCCACCACTGCAATGCTCCCTTAGTCTGCCTTGAGCACGGAAGCCGATGGGATACAGGGTGAGTCTGGTGGGACCACCAACGCAGGAGAGCCCTCTGTAAAGGTCACATGTGAGTCCTCGCCCACATGACCAACTCGAGAGTGGCCGCCATGGTTGCGGCATTCGTAAGAACCGCTGCAGCAGCCAGCGCAACCCTTGGGCCCGCTTCTCTGGCAGGAAGACCTTTCCTTCCTTGGTATCAAAGCGTGCCCCCAAATACTCTAGTTCTTGGGAGGAGTCAACCTACTCTTGGCCATGTTGACCACCCACCCCAAACTTTCTAGAAACCATACTACTTTTGCCATGGCTCTAATGCTCTTGCTCCCGGAGTTTGCCTGAATGAGCCAATCGTCCAGCTACGGGTGTACCAGAACCCCGTCCCTGCGGAGTGCCACCGCCGCTGCCACCACCATGACCTTGGTGAAGGTCCTTGGGGCCACGCTCAAAACAGAAAGTGTCCCATCAGCACTGCAAACTAGAGGAACTGCTGGTGCCCAGGCCTGATGGGAATGTGCACATACACCTCGGACAGGTCCAGTGACGTCAGGAACGCCATGCTCTGCACCACCACTATGATGGACCATAGAGTCTCCATGTGTAAATGCAAAACTGAGGCAGCGGTTTATTCCCTTGAGATCAAGAATCTGCCGAAAGGAGCCTGCCTTCTTGGGCACCGCGAAATAAATGGAGTATCGACCGCGCCCAAGTTGGTGTCTGGGTACCAGCACAACAGCCCTTAGCTGTAACAACTTACTAGGGTCTCCTTTATCGCCGATGCTTTGCCCGGTGCTCCACAAGGGGACTGCACAAAGGCATGGCCAATTGAGCGTGCCCATTTGAGGGCAGCGCCTTCTCGGAACCCACTGGTCCGACATGATCTGGACCCAAGCGGAGTAGAACTCCCGCAGCCAGCCCTCCACGGGAATCAACTCCACCTGAGCCCCCCTCATATCATTGTGCCTTCTTAGGCAAGATACAAACCCCCTTCCTGCTCCCCGGAAGCCCTGCCCACGAAAGGCAGGCTTGCCTCTAAGACCCAAACATGGAGGGTCAAAAACATCCGAAGTCTCTCGTCTGCCCCTCACCTGTTGAGGCAGTGCAGGTCTGCTTCTGCCTATCCTCAGGCAGGCGACCACCCCCCCCCCCCTTGGATTCCCCCAAATCCTTAACCAACTTATCCAAATCCTCCCCAAAAAGCAACTTGCCCTTGAAAGGGAGCTTACTCAGACGGGCCTTGGAGGACCCGTCTGCCGCCAAGCTCCTTAGCCACAGACAACGGCAGGCCGCTACCACAGAGGCCATGCTCTTCGAGAGCCCCCTGATGAGGTCGTAATGGGAATCTGCTAGATACGCAGCCCCCGACTCCAACTTTGCCGCCTCCTCAGAGGAGTCAGTTCCTGGCTCTCCCTGATGCACCCACTGAGACATGCCCTTGCCACCCATGCCCTGCAGATAGAAGCCTGCAAGGCCAAGGCATTGCTTTAGTAGGGTCTCTACCTTACTGTCCTGGGCATCCTTGAGGGCTATGCTACCTTCTACCGGGATTGTAGTCTTCTTGGTGACCACAGACACTGTGGCATCCACTTTTGGAGATTCAGACAACTCACGCTCTTGCTCTAGCAAAGGGTACAGCTGTGACATGGCTCGTATCCCCTTAAGACCCGCCTCAGGCAGACTCCACTCCTCCAGGATCATCTGCTTCAGTACTCTGTGTACCGGAACGACCTTCTGCGGCTTTCGCACCGCCTGAAGCAGCGGGTCTTCCAGTGCTTGCTCCTCTGCCAGCTGAGCAGCTGGCATATTCAGCTCTTTCAAAGATTCTCCAATGAGAGCTGCCAATTCCTCCCTACAAAATACCCCGACTACTCATGACTTGTCTTCTTGCTCCTGGAGTTCCCCTTCTTCCAATTCCTCCTGAAGGTCGAGCTCTGACTCCAGATCCGGTACATCCGACCCTGAGGAGCACTTCTGCCACTCCTCTGAGAGATGGGTCTTCTTTGCTCGCACTTTAGTCATAGGACTCTCATCTGCCGAAGACTTCTTAGTCCCCCTGTCTCGAGCGAGCAGGGTGTCCTGCTATCCCTACTGATGCAGGCAAAAGACTCCGTGGAGCAACAAAACAAACTCGGGTGAAAAACCTCCCAGAAGCCCTGCCCCACTCTGGCACGCAGAAGAGGGCCCGGGTTCAGATGAAGGTGGGGAGGCTGGTTCCAGCACCTCCAACATCCCCTCCCTGCCTCCTGACTCTCCCCAACCGGGAAGGGAGGCCCTTCCAAACCTTCCTGAATCACCTTCTCCACTGTAGCGGTCTCCTGAGAGCATCCCCAACAGATTCCTTCATTGATCGCTCCCCGTCTTGTTCCGCAGACCAGACACTGAGGCCTAGAAGGCATGACGCCCCTGGAAGTAGACCTGCGTCTTAGCTCCAGGAATAGATGCATTCCCCACCACCCCTTCACCCCCAGTAGGACTTCCAAAGCCCTGGAAAAAACTGGGAGCAAAACAAAACTAACAGAGTATTCGCACACTACGCCCCCAGACACTGGAACAACCTTCCACCCACCATTTGATCAATCACGGACCTCAAGCAATTTCGAAAAGCTTTTAAAGCACCACCTGTTCCTTATACACTTCTCCCAATACCATAACCCCTTACCGACTCCCCCAACACAACCGAATCCCTCAGTATGAGGCTGCAATTGTTCTGTCGCACGTCACACATTATGTAAATAGAACACTATCACTGTATAAAGTTGTATAACATAAATGCACAAAGTTTCCCAAAGTTTTTTGTCCTGGTTAATTTCCCTGTTATATGTAAACTCATGCCGGCCTATTGCTGTTCGTGAGTAGTTTTGTTCACTGTAAACCGCGCTGATGATAAAGAGTGCGGTATAAAAGAACTGTTAAATAAAATAAAGTAAAACCAAGTAAAAACCCCACAAAATAAAAACAAAAATCAGAATCCCTGTCTGTTGGGGGGGGGGGAGGGGGAGGACAGGACACCCCCTGCTAATGGCCAACAAGCCATGCCACTCGCACGCGCCGTTTCCTGAACTCTGCCAAGTGGCCGAACCTGCTACAGCCTGCCATCACTCACGGCCAATTCCGTGCATTTCCGGTCACAAAAGGAGTCTCCCCCGGCTTACCTCACGCCCGGGTCTCCTGAACTCCTTCTCCTCCTTGTGAAAAAGGGCTTTGACGCCAAAGGGAAAAAAAGTGAAACTGCCTGCCTGCAGCTGCGGCGTTGTCAGCGGCTCCTCATGGGATCGGGAGCCGCCTTGTCCCAGCACACACCTGCAAGACTCCACTGCCTGAGGACGAAGGAGCCTGGTGATCCTGGGTTTTGTTTTTTGGGGTTTTTTTTAAAGAGAAGGTGAAAGCAGGACTCTGCTTTAGAACACAAACCAAATTGAACCCACAAACTAAGCTAACTAACTCTCCTTAGCTGTCCTGTAATGAGTTCAGCTGCTTGGAGACTCAGCTTACTGGGGGCTGGTGGGAGGTGCCAGCTGCTTAAGTATCCCAGTGTCATCAAAAGGGTGACATGCTCAGTCTCTAAGCTGCTGGAGGAGGTGCACAACCCAGAGGTTTCGGGACTGGAGGGACGATAAGGAACCTGTTCCACCTTGCTTGTTCACATAGAACATGGCTACCTGATTGTCCGTCTGGACTAGAACTGTATGGGAGCAAAGGTGGTCTTGGAGCACCCTGAGAGCATTGTGGATGGCTCTGAGTTCCAATAGATTTATGTGAAGTCGTGCCTCTTGATGAGTCCAAACACCCCGAATGGAGAAAATTGTTCAGATGAGCTCCCCAACCCAAATTTGGACGCATCTGTCGTCAGGGTAGATTGGTGTGGTGGCATCTGAAAAGGTGACCCTACAAGAAGGTTTTCTGCCACCATTGGAGAGACGAAATGAGACTTGCAGAGTTTATGATTCTGTCCCCCAGACGACCGGATGCTTGAGTCCACTGCGAAGCCAGGGTCGATTGTGCTGCACACATATGCAGATGAGCTTAGGGAACCACATGGCCCAGTAGTTGAAGCATTTCTTGAGCAGTTAGGAAAGATTTCATACATGCCTGAGAAGCTAGCTGAACAATTTGAGCAATTTTTTTTAAAGAGAAGGTGAAAGCCTAAACACCTGGAGGGTGAAGTACCCTCAGGGAAAAAAAAAACAGAAGTTTGTTTTGTTTTTTTAAAAGAAAGAAATTAGAAACAGAAGAAAACACCGACGATACCGGTGCTAGCGTCGACGGGAAGGCAGATGCGACCACAGAGAAGTAAATTTTCTGCGTTGACAGGAATTGCTCCCTGTCGGCTCTGCGGAAAACAAAAACACGAGGAGGGAGAGTTGGAAAGGCAGCTACGTAGGCGGATACTCCCAAAAGACTTTCCTATAGGACGCTGGGGAGCGTTCCCGTGTGGGTTGTCTGTGCCAACGTCACCCATATGTGAAGACTACATTCCTGCTTGTTCCTGGAAATTAAGATTTATTCTTTAGATACAAGAATAGATAATTGCATCTTATGGGTCAAGTAGACTTACCTTGGGCTTTGATAACATCATGAGATGTGAGGGGCTTGGACTTGGCTTGATTCTGCTCCATCCTGGCCATAGCTGCAGCAGCAGCTGCAACCTGAGCACCATCAGTGGATGCCATGCGGAGTTTTGGGGTTTCGCTAGTCACCTTCTCTTTGGATACCTTATCACTGTACAGAGACAAGACTTACATCTATTAGAAACCATAAGAAAGGGAGATCAAGATGAACAATGACAATTAAAAATGACTAAAAATTAGACTCCAGGCACTGAAGACATATAGGTAAATTGGTGGGCATCTGTGAGAGCTTGTGGAAATATAAGATTGGCTAATATGCGGTTTAATCAAGAACAAAGAGGTAAGAAGGTAGGCAGTATCTCTGGAAGGCTAACCCTTTACAATGCCAGTGGCTGCAAGATGCATTGAAAGATTCCATTATGTTAAGAAAGTAATAATCACCTAATATGTAAAAATCTTAACCCCTCATGTACAGAAAAGAGAAAGTCCCATCGTAATTCAATGAGTCAATTTAATCGTAATAAGAATCGAATAAAGAAGAAACCTGCAGTCTCAGGCAAAAACGGCTATATACTCCCAGGTTTAATTTCACCTCGAGGGTAATGCCAGATTACATCACCGACCGCTCTAATAGGTTTCTTTTAAATAATTGAAATATTCTTAGACTAATTGTTCTCATTACTTGAGCGCTTCTCTTGCTGTTCACAAATATCAGAGATTATACCAGTTATTCAATATCATAATTATGCTTATCTTGGGATTCTTTCAAGTTTCAAAGGGTCTCAGGGTTGCCTGAGACTGCAGGTTTCTTCTTTATTCGATTCTTATTACGATTAAATTGACTCATTGAATTACGATGGGACTTTCTCTTTTCTGTACATGAGGGGTTAAGATTTTTACATATTAGGTGACTATCACCCTCTATAATATAAGACCTATTGAAGAAAGTAATAATGGCTAGAGAGTCACATTCCTAAGCTCCCCAACAAGACCTCCATCCTTAACGAAAACTCCATTTATAAACGAATCACCGCTAGCAGTTAGTCAATCTGCCTTCTTGAGATTTTGCTTGTGCTTAAATAGCACTATGATTTTGTTTCCCAGTTCGTACCAAAATAAACATCCATTTTTTATTGACAAGCAGGAAAAGTCCTCAAATATGAGCAATGTATTTGACAGAGCCCGTGTGGGAGTAATCCCCAGCTACTTCTTCCCACCTGCCACCATGGTACAATTTTACCTCAGTTTTCGTTTTTCCACAAAGCCCAATGGATGCATCAAGACTACTCTCCATTTGGTAACTCCCCATTCCTTTTTGGGGAATTCTTTGAGCCATTGTTGGCTTTTTTGGCTACCTACCTGCTGTCACAGTTTTTGTCTACCCTTCTTAGTAATCCTTAGATTTTGAGACCATTTAAGGATTCCTTTAATTTTCCTCAACACCATTGCCCTTCTGAGGTGTAGGTGCTTCATCTTCAAGTTAACTCATTTCATTTTTCAAAATCAAGCCATTTGATTGATTTTGCTGTAGCTATTTTTCCAGCAGATGTCACAAACACTTGCCAGCGGGTTTAAGAAGTGTCCCAGGTGCCCATGACCATATCCATCATGGATACTCATAGCTGGTGCCTTCAGTGCCTGAGACCAGATCATCAGCTCTCTTCTTGCAATTTGTGTTTGTAGATGACAAAAAGAGGGCTCAAAAGGTCAAGAGAAGCAGCACTAAATAATTTTTGACATTTATAAGTCAGACCCATCATTGTCGGCATCAGCTGGACCAGTCTTATTGGAATCTAAGGATGAATCAGATGCCGGCAGTGCACAGACAGAGGACCTCAAGCCCACTCTGAGCCTAGCACCTGTAGTACCTCGGAGCATCAGCCATGGATCGATGTCCACTTGAAGGTGAAGGATTCATCTGATGCCGAAGGGTAATCGCGCTAAGCTAGAGTGGAGGCTCTCGTGCTTCAACATCTAAGCCCTCAAACATAGCATCGAGATAAAGGAGGATTTGCAGGAGTGCCTCTCTAAGCAGCCCCAAAGAGAGGAGAGCTCATCCTGTAGGATACATCAGGCCGAGGGTTCAATTCCCACATAGGGACACAACAAGTAACCTCAGGCCAGAGGGACTGAGGTCTCTAGTCCCATGGCCACTCCTTGTGGCCTTGGGCAAGCCACTTAACCCTCCATTGCCTCAGGTACGCTTAGATTTTATTCCTTCGTCCCTGAAGGGCTCACAGAGTGCCTGTTAGAATATATCTGCAAACCACTCTGAAACACAAGGGTGTTATATCAAATGCCTAAAACATAACTATCTCATATCTGAACAAATAGGGGTGACCTACATGGAGCAGTGGGTACACCCTTAAACAAAAGGCATGGAGAGAGGTGACCTGCACAGAGCAGCAAGTGCACCTACTTTTGCCGCACAGACTAGATGGACCATACTGGTCTTTATCTGCTGTCATATACTATGTTACTCTGTAAAACCATAAACCATGTGCCGTGGAGAGAATCTTCAGAGAAAAAGTCTAAGAGAAGCTTGGCTTCATCAAAAAGCAGCATGTCACATAAGATATGCCATACTGGGTAGGACAAAAGGTCCATCAAGCCCCATATCCTGTTTCCAAACAGTAGCCAATCTAGGTCATAAGTATCTAGCAGTTTTCCCAAAAGGCACAGGCCCATAATGCTTGTATTGGGTCAAGCAGTGATATCCTGGGTCCCTTTTAATAATGGTTTATGGACTTTTCCTCCAGGAACTTATCCAAAACTTTTTTAAACCCAGCTACACTAAACAGCTTTTACTACATCCTCCGGTAACAAATTCCAGAGTTTGATTAAACGTGGAGTGAAAAGATATTTCTCTTATTAGGTCTTTTATTTATTTATTTATTTTATTTATCTATTTCTTCTATACCGCCCCTTCCAGAGATCAGGGGCGGTTTACATGGAACAAGTAAACAAATTTGTATACTAATGTATACATTACATGGAACAGAGATTTTTTAACTTTATACAGATAATAGTTATTAACAGAGATTTATAACATTGTAACTTGTCCCCTAGTCTTTCTATATTCTGATGATGTAAACAAGCAATCTACGTTTACCCGTTCCACTCCATTTATTAATTTATAGATCTCTATCATATCTCCACGCAGCCGTCTCTTTTCCAGGTTGAAGAGCCCTAACCTTTCTAGCCTTTCTTCATAGGGGTATCCTTCCATCCCCTTTACCATTTTGGTGGTACTTCTCTATACCTTTTCTAATAACGCTATATCCTTTTTAAGATACAGCGACCAGAATTGCACACAATATTCAAGGTGCAGTCGCACCATGGAACAATTCAGAGGCATTATAATATCCTTTGTTTTATTTTCCATTCCTTTCCTTATGATACCTAGCATTCTATTTGCCCTCTTGGCCGCTGCTGCACACCGGGCAGAGGGTTTTAACACATTATCCACGATGACGCCAAAATCTTTTTCCTGGGTGGTGGGTCCTAATGTGGAACCTTGCACTGCGTAACCACAGTTTGGGTTGTTGTTTCCTAGGTGCACAACTTTGCACTTGTCCACATTAAATTTCATCTGCCATTTGGATGCCCAGTCTTCCAATCTATCAAGATCCTCTTGCAATTTTCCACAATCTTCATGGGTTTTAAACAACTTTTTCTGTCATCATGTTTCTATGTTTCTATAAATAGTTTTGTCTCATCAGCAAGTTTGATAACCTCACTCGTTATTCCCTTTTCCAGGTCATTTATGAAGATGTCAAAAAGCAGCAGACCCAGCATAGATCCCTGGGGTACTCCACTATTCACTTTTCTCCATGGGGAAAATTGGCCATTTAGCCCTACCCTCTGCTTTCTATCTTTTAACCAGTTCCTGATCCACAATAGTGCACTGCCTCCTATCCCATGACTTTAGTTTTGCCAAAAGTCTCTGATGAGGGACCTTGTCAAAGGCTTTCTGAAAGTCCAGATACACTATATCAACCAACTCACCTTTGTCTGTTTATTCACACCATCAAAAAAACATAACAGATTAGTAAGACAATGCCATATTGGCTGTCTCCCATTAAGCCATGACTATCTACATGTTCTTTATGATGGTTTCTACCTTTTTCCCCCAGTACCGACGTCAGGCTCACCAGTTTGTAGTTTCCCAGATCACCCCTGGAACCCTTTTTAAAATATGGCGTTGCATTAGCTATCCTCCAATCTTCAGATATTACAGATGACTTTATTGATAGTTTATAGATTACTAATAGCAGGTATGCAATCTCATTTTTCAGTTCTTTCAACACCCTTGGATGTATACCATCCGGTCCAGGTGATTTGTTACTCTTCAGTTTATCAAATAGTTGTAATACATCTTCCCGGTGTATCTATATTTCTTTCAATTCTTCTGCAGTATCACCTTTAAATATCACTTCAGTCATGGGTAACATCCCTACATCTTCCTCGGTAAAGACCGAAGCAAAGAATTCATTCAGTCTCTCCGCTATTGCTTTGTCCCCTCTTAATGCTCCTTTTACCCCTCTATCATCTAATGGTCCAACTGACTCACAGGATTTTTGCTACAAATATACTTGAAAAAAATCTTTATTACGTGTTTTTGCTTCCACAGCAAGCTTCTTCTCAAATTCTCTCTTTGCCTGCCTTATCATTGCCTTGCATTTAACTTACTAGTGCTTGTGCTGTTTCCAGTTTGTCATTTGGCTCTTTTTTCCCCATTTCCTGAAAGATGCTTTTTTGGCAATAGCCTCTCTGACCTCACCTTTAAACGAGGCTGGCAGTTTTTTGAACTTCCTTCTACTTTTCTTAAAGTGTGGAATACAGTTGGTCTGGGCTTCCAAGATAGTATTTTTAAACACCCAAGCTTGATGTAAGTCTAACCTTTGCAACTGCTCCTTTTAGTTTTTTTCTTAACTATTTTCCTCATTTTATCATAGTCTCTCTTTTGAAAGTTAAAAAGGTAGTACTGGGGATTTCGTTACCATCCCTCCTCCATTAAATTAAATGCGATCATGCTATGATCGCTATTGCCAAGTGGCCCCAACACCCTTATCTCTTGCACCAGATCTGGTGATCCACTAAGGACTAGGTTCAAAATGGCTTCCCCTCTGGTTGGTTCATGAACCAGTCATTTATTTCATCTAGAAAACTATCTCCCTATCATGTCCTGCCATGACACTGACCAAGTCGATACCAGGGTAATTGAAATCACCCATTACTATGCTGTAACGTTTGTTAGTTTCCCTGATTTCTTTGAGCATTTCATCATCCATTTGTTCATTCCGGCCAGGCGGTCGATAATACACCCCCACTGCCATCGCCTTCCCCTTTTTACATGGAATTTCAATCCATAGAGATTCTACAGCAAAATTTGTTTCCTGCAAACTTAATCCTTTGTGACTCAAAGCCCTCTCTAACAGAGCATAACCCCTCCACCAATTTGATCAGCTCTATCATTACGATATAGTTTGTACCCAAGTATCAATGTCCCACTGGTTGTCCTCCTTCACCATGTCTCTGAGATACCAATCATATCTAACCTCTCATTTAGTGCTACATATTCTAGCTCTCCCATTTTATATTTTAGACTTCTAGCATTTGCATACAAGCATTTTAGAGACTGTATTTTATTCATATTAATCTGGCTATCGGTAGGCAGGGGTAATTTGGAATCTTTAAGCTCTGTCTGCTCCATACTCAAGGGCATCCTTTGTAATCTCTCAAGGCACATGTCCATATCCTACCGCAGGAGGTTTCAGAATGGTAACCAGAAAAAACAATTACTTTCACAGGCATATACAATGGAGATCTCTCCCATCGGAGGGAGTCTTACCCTTTTTGCCTGAAGGTGGCCCCTTAACACATCAGACACTTGGGTTTTGCAAATTATCTAAAAGCAGTTACAAACTGCATCTGACATTCCTCCAAACTGCCTGCCAAGGGATCAGTCCATGAACACTCAGCATCAGGAACTATTTCACGATCAAACTTGTATCACCAGAGCAAAGAGGATGGGGGGGGGGAGGGAGAGTGGGATACCATCACATTCTGGACCTAAGAGATCTGAACACTTACCTGGTCAGAGAAAAGGTTAGAATGATTTCGCTGTACACTCTACTCCCTTATCTTCAAAAAGGAGATTGGCTATACTCCCTGTATCTATAGGATGCATATACCACATACTTCCTGTGGGATAGATATAACTATATCTGTGATTTGTTCTAGTATTTCCAGTACAGAGTTCTGTCTTTTGGCCTAGCCTCAGCCCCTTGAGTCTTTACAAAATATCTCATAGTAGGAGCAGCTTACCTTCGGACACTGGGAGTGTTCGTTTTTGCCTACTTGAATGATTGGCTGATCAAGAGTACCATTCAAGATGGCGTGCAAGAATCAACATGGTTGACCATTCGGGTGCTGGAACTACTAGGGTAAGTCATAAATTACTCAAAATCCCACCTATAACCCTCCCACCAAAGGGCATTCATAGGAGCCCTGCTCAATACGACTCAGGCAAGGGCCTTTATCCCATACGACAGGCTTCACAGATTGACAGTAATAGTGCGAGAGACTCAAATGAGTCGGCAGATAACAGCTCGCATGATGTCAACTGTTCTTAGACACATGGCTTCCACGGTGCATGTAACACCCTTGGCATGTCTCCAAATAAGAGAGGCTCACTGGACTCTGAGAAGCCAGTGAACCCAGGCCATGGGACAGCTTAGGGATAGTCTGTATGTCACCAACCCACTCAATTCAGCCTTTACAATGGTGGACAATTCACAGTTTGCTCAAAGGTCTCCCCTTCCAAATTGCTCCACCACAAAAAATATTCGAGTTGCATCCAGACTGGATTAGGAGTTCATCTTGATGGGTTTCACACTCCGTGCAATTGGTCCTTCCAAGAAAACTCCAAGAAGTTGACCTGGTCGAGACTAAGGGCCATAGCAAATGCTCTTTCAAAGATAGGGCTTCTGTATGCGTATCCTCCAATATCTCTCATTGCAAAGATCCTCTTGTAGCTTAAGACAGACAGAGGCTGAATGATTCTCATCACACCTAACTGGCCAAGACAACCTTGGTTTCCTCTTCTGCTACAGCTATCTAGTCGTGAACCAATTTGCTTGGGCCACGCACCAGATCAATCATAGGAGAACAGAATAATGTTACATCCCAGTATCAAGTCCCTGGCTCTCATAGCTTGGATATTGAGAGACTAATGATATCCAAGCTCAACCTTCTGCCCCGTGTAACTAGTATCCTTTTATTTATTTGTGCTTATTTACCGCCTTTCGTGAATCAAGGCGGTTTACAAGGAACTCAAAACTGGTAACAGTTAATTATATCAATTCTATTTTATGTAACAAGAAAAATTGGTTACAGTAACAATGTTAACATTTTAAACATGATAAACAAGCTAAATAGGCTACAACATAAAACTTGACGTGAGTTATAGTTAACTTGGAGTGGGTAGGGGATATGCAAAACATCATTAGAAATTTGTATACTTTTATAGTAGTTTATAAGTGAGCAACGATGTCTATGCAGGGATATAGATCATGATAATAGGCATGTAGGGAGGACTGAAATATGTTTGGTAGAGTAGGTTGAAAATGTTGGTAATTCTGTGGAGATTTCTTAAGTAAGTAATTCAGGTCAAAAACTGTTTTGATCTTCAGGAGGGCCTCAACATGAAAATCCTATTCATACATATGGAAGAGGTTTGCTGGCTAGTGTGAGGACCAGGGATAGCGGAAGGCCTTTTATTTTGGGGGTGCCCAAGCTCTGTACCATGGGTGATCAGATCCCTGTGGCAAGAACAGGAAGGGTCTTCGCCACGATAGTGGATTTTCTTTTTTCTGCCCATGAGAGATGGGATCCCCCTGGGCTACCTGCCACAATCAAAGGCCCTTCCTATCTGCCTGTGGGAGATCAGATCCCTGCGGTAAGAACAGGAAGGGTCTCTGCCATTATCATGGCCAGCAGGCTCTATGGGGATCCCATCCCCCCACAGGTAGAAGGAGAGTCACGATCGTGGCAGAAACCCTTCCTTTTCTACCTGCAGTAATCCAATCTCCTGCGAGTAGACAGGAAGTGTCTTTGCCGTGATAGCGGCTTTTCTTCTGCCTGCGGGGATGGGATGGGACTTAACTCATCTCCATTAGGCTTCACATCAGTGCAATTGGAGCTTACCACAGAGGTGTAGAGGAAAGACCAATCTCTGTACAGCCTTTAGTTGTTTGCTTTATGCAGGATTTGCTTCTCTTGAAGCCTTACTATAAATCGCCCAGTGTCTTTGGCCTCAACATGGTTCTTGTGCAGCTGATGAAAGCTCCTTTTGAGCCACTCAGTTCCTGTCCTCTGAAGATTTTGACCTGGAAACTTTTGTTTTTGGGGTGAGTTGCTTCAGCACTCCGAGTAAGCGAGCTTCAGGCTCTAGTAGTTCATCCACCTTACACTTAATGCCATCATAATAGAGTGGTTCTCCATACTCCTCCTAAATTCCTTCCATAGGTGGTATTGGATTTCCATCTTCATTAGTCAGTTCTACCAACATTTTTCCCCAAAACTTCATGCTCACAGAGGAGAGGCTGCACTGCACACGTTTGACTGCAAACAAGCAGTGAATGAAAGCCCATAGAAAGTCCATCCAGCCTTTTGTTTCTTTTGACCCCAGTAAGCTATGGCTTGCCGTCACGAAATCCTCACTTTCAATTTGGCTAGCAGACTGCATCTCTTTCACTTATTTACAGGTTTTTTAAACAGCTTTATCATTTCATTTAAAGCGGTTTACATTGTAACTTAAATCTGGTAATGAACGTTAAAATGGGGGACATTGATAAACTTGGATGTTTCTGAAGCAATGGAGGGTTAGGTGACTTGCCCAAGGCCACAAGGAGCGCTAGGGGGCATCAAATCCTGAACTCTTGGGTCTTAAGCCAGTGCTCTAACCATTAGATTACTCCTCCACTCCAGGCATCTAAGCCTTGAGGGCCATGTTGCAGCTCATAATGTTAAGGCCATTGCTGTATCGGTGGTCCACTTGCACTCTGTCTCCATGGAAGATATTTGCAAGACTGCAACATATTAGTCCACATATTCACATGTCACTGTCTGGAGGGTGATTCCCAACAGGACAGCAACTTCAGCCAATAAATACTATAGAATCTGTTTGAGGAGTAGAATCCAACTCCATCTGCCCTAGCCCCATTATTTTCTGTTCAGGCTACCTTTAAAAACTATAAAATACAAAAAGGCATATTGCCAACAAAAACAACATTTGGATTACCTCTGTTGGGCAACTTATATTCTTCTTTTGTTTAAGTAACCTATAGCTAGGGAATCCCAAATGGGAGGACTATTTTTTCCTGCTTGTCCATGGAGAAAAAGGTAGTTATTCATCTAACAAGTGTTCTTCTGCTGTCCACAGAGAAGTCCTCACACCCCTCCTACCTCTCCTAGGAGTTGTTAATCAACTATAGCTATAGTATCAGACTGAAGTAAAGTGGCACTGTGGCATTCACCAGCTACACTGACCCTCCCTGCTGCATAGACCTGCTTGGCTATTCTCTACCTGCTCTGTTCCTGTATTATTGTGTTGACTGGCTCAGTTTCTGCTTGTGTTTCCCCTCCAGGTACTCCCCCTTGTTGTCTCAGCCTTCTATATCAACCTGCTTGCTTGTCCCGCCTCCTGGAAGAGTCATGGTAACCCTGGCATTTAAATCTACTGCCTCGGTGGCATTTCACACTGCAGCAGCACACGCTCCTTGGGATGACTCTGGGGGTGAATATCTCCATCACAGTACTATACCTTGCACTCCTGCTGCAGTTGTCTCCCTGCAGATTGCGTCCACCCATTCTTGCATTCCAGGTAAGTTCAACGCATCTATTCTTCTCCTAGCTCTTCCTCTTGTTTTTCTCCTGCATTCACTTCCCACGCTTCCACACCCTCACCTGCCCACTATGTCCCTCATCCCAGTCCAATGAGTTTGGTGCTCCGCACCCCATCCCTGGGCACATTTGGCACACCAGTGTCCTCCAGAAACCCTGCTAATCTTATTCGGTCTTCCGCTCTGCCTCTCCAGTCCCTTCCCTCGTTCCACACTCAGCTCATCAATCCTCCATCAGCCCCTCTCCCTCTCATGCTTGCTCTCCTAAACTGCCACTCTGTGCACTCAAAATCTCTCCTCATCCATGACGACCTACTTTTGCACACACTTGGCGCCCTCTTCCTCATCAAGACATGGCTTCGGGAATGAGAGGAGCTGCTCCTCAATCGCTGCCTTCCCCCTGGCTATTCTGCACTGTCCACTTCCTGGAAGGGCCGCAGTGGTGGAGGCATGGCAGTTCTCCACCACTCCTCCCTCAATAAGGTCTCAACCCCAGCGCTCCACTATCGTGAAGCCTTATTGCTTGGTTCAGACAGTACCCCTCCCTTTTATTTTCTCCTCATCTCTGGGATTCCCTTCTCTTAACTATTTCAGAAACCTCTCTTATACCCCCCGTCTTCTCATCCTCAGAGATTTTAACCTACACCTCAACTCTCTCGTTCGTCCTAGTGACACTTTATTTTTCTCTTCGATGACCTCTCACTGGCTCTGCTCATTCTGCTGGTCACTCTTGACCTAATTATCACTCCCGCCTTCTCTCCCTCAGGTATCTCAAACCCTTTCAGTCTCATAGTCTGATCATCTTTGTCTGTTCTCCCTCCCTTGCCCTGTTCCCCCCACTCCTGTCCTCGCCTCACTCCTCCGCAGCACCCCCCCCCTTCTTCCATTATCACTCGCATCTCTGCGATCACCCTTCAGCAGTTCCCCTCCTCCGATCAGTTCTTCCCTCTGGACTTTTCTTCCCTCTCTCCAAGTCCTATCCTGAACTCCACCCTGACCAAAGCACTTGATGTTCTTGCCCACCACCTTGCTCCAGCCCTTCCACTCCTCTTGACCCCTTGTTTCATTCCGGCCTTTATCCTATTGCTCCTACTTTTGCAGTGCCAAGCGCCTCTGAAGTAAGCACTGCTCTGCTGAGTCACTTGCCATTTTCATCATTGCCACTCCCACTATCGCTCCCTTATTCACTCCACCAAGCTTTCTTATTATTCTGGGCTTGTTTCATCCTCTTCCAATTCGTCCCATCAGCTGTTCTCTATCCTTTGTCATCTCTCCATCCTCCTCAGCTCCCATAGCCCCACCTTCTGTCCCTCCCCTATCTCCTCCGCAGAACATCTTAAAGCCTTTTTCCTCTTCATGTAAAACTACCTGTCCCTCCGATCCTATTCCCTACTCCTGGCTTACCGCTCCCTCCTTAGCTCTGCTCCCTATTATCCTCAGTATTTTCAATTCCAGCCTCTCTTCTGGCTCCTTCCCCCACCCCTGGAAGCATGCTGTTATCCGACCGATTCTTAAAAACTCTCACCTGACCCTATTCCTGCTCACTGTCACCCCATCTTCAATCTTCCTTTTCTCTTCAAAATTCTCGAGAAACTAGTCTTCATTTAATTCTCCTCACATCTTGATGCTAACCTTGCCCTACACCCCTGTCAATCTGGTTTTCGTCACGGACACAGTACACACTCTTAATCCTATCTCTTCTCAAACTTCACACTACTCACGATTGCAGAAATTTCTCCTTGGCCGTCTCTTTGAATCTCTATTCTGCTTTTGAGCTAGTGGACCATCGCACTCCTCTCTTGCCTTTGTGATTCAGGTATCTCTGGTTCCACTCGTTCCATACTTTTTCGGTTCTCTCCGGCACTTCCACTTCCCCTGTTACCCCTCTCCCCTGTGGTGTCCTCCAGGGTTCTGTGCTCACCCCCCTCCTTTTCAATATTTTTCTGGCTCCCCTCACTCTTATTATCCAGCAGCACGGCATCTCTGCTTATTACTATGCAGAGGACATTATTATTCCTCACACTAATCCCTCTGCCCCTGATCTGAGCCCCCTAAATGCCTGCCTCTCCTCTGTCTCTTCATAGATGGCATCAAACTATCTTCACATTAATCCCTCTAAAACTTCTGCCATTTAGTTTTCTCTCTCGTGCCCCCACCTTAGATCCATCCCTCGCACATACCGCAATCCCTCTGGTTACCACACTTTGTTATCTTGGTGTTACACTTGCCACTCCCCTTTCCTTTTGTGATCATGTATTCTCCATCATGCAGGAAACAAAATTTGCTGTAGAATCTCTATGGATTGAAATTCCATGTAAAAAGGGGAAGGCGATGGCAGTGGGAGTGTACTATCGACCGCCTGGCCAGAATGAACAAATGGATGATGAAATGCTCAAAGAAATCAAGGACGTTAACAAAGGTCACAGCAGAGTAGTAATAATGGGTGATTTCAATTACCCTGGTATCAACTGGGTCAGTGTTACGGCAGGACAAGCTAGGGAGATAAAGTTTCTAGATGAAATAAATGACTGCTTCTTGAAGCAGCTGGTTCATGAACCGACCAGAGGGGAAGCCATACTGGACCTAGTCCTTAGTGGAACGCCAGATCTGGTGCAAGAAATAAGGGTGTTGGGACCACTTGGCAATAGTGATCATAGCATGATCATGTTTGATTTAATTAGTGGAGGAGGGATAGTAAAGAAATCCACAGTACTACCTTTTAACTTTCAAAAGGGAGACTATGATAAAATGAGGAATATAGTTAAGAAAAAACTAAAAGGATCGGTTGCAAAGGTTAAAGACTTACAGCAAGCTTGGGTGTTATTTAAAAATATTATCCTCGAAGCCCAGACCAGCTGTATTCCACGCATTAAGAAAAGTGGAAGAAAGTCCAAAAAACTGCCAGCATGGTTTAAAGGTGAGGTCAGAGAGGCTGTTGCTGCCAAAAAAGAGTCAAACGAAGAAAACTGGAAACAGCACAAGCACTGGCAAGTTAAATGCAAAGCATTGATAAGGCTCGCAAAGCGAGAATTTGAGAAGGAACTTGCTATGGAAGCAAAAACACGAAATAAAGACTTTTTCAAGTACATTTGTAGCAAAAGGCCTGTGAGAGAGTCCGTTGGGCCATTAGATGATAGAGGGGTAAAAGGGGCAGTAAGAGGAGACAAGGCTATAGCAGAGAGACTGAATGAATTCTTTGCTTCGGTCTTTACTGAGGAAGATGTAGGGATGTTACCCAAGACTGAAGTGGTATTTAAAAGGTGATACTGCAGAGGAATTGAGAGAAATAATCGCTACACTGGGAAGATATATTACAACTATTTGATAAACTGAATAGTAGCAAATCACCTGGACCAGATGGTATACATCCAAGAGTGTTGAAAGTACTGAAATATGAGATTGCAGACCTGCTAGTGGTAATCTGTGAACTTTCATTAAAATCATCTGTAATACCTGAAGATTGGAGGGTCGCCAACGTAACACCAATCTTTAAAAAGGGTTCCAAGGGTGACCCGGGAAATTACAGACCGGTGAGTCTGACGTCAGTACCGGGGAAAATGGTAGAAACCATCATAAAGAACAAAATTACACAGCATGTAGATAGTCATGGCCTAATGGGAGACAGCCAACATGGCTTTAGACAAGGAAGATCTTATCTTACTAATCTATGTGTTTTTGAAGGTGTGCATAAACAGGTAGACAAAGGTGAGTCGGTTGATATAGTGTATCTGGACTTTCAGAAAGCTTTTGATAAAGGTCCCTCATCAGAGACTTTTGGCGAAACTAAAAAGTCATTGCATAGGAGGCAGTGTACTATTGTGGATCGGGAACTGGTTAAAAGATAGAAAGCAGAGGGTAGGGCTAAATGGCCAATATTCCCAATGGAAAAAGGTGAATAGTGGAGTACCCCAGGGATCTGTACTGGGTCCGCTACTTTTTGACATATTCATAAATGACCTCAAAAAGGGAATAACGAGTGAGGTTATCAAATTTGCAGATGACACAAAACTGTTTAAAGTTGTTAAAACCCAAGAGGATTGTGGAAAACTGCAGGAGGATCTGGATAAATTGGAAGACTGGGCATCCAAATGGCAGATGAAATTTAATGTAGACAAGTGCAAAGTTATGCACCTAGGAAAGAACAACCCACACTATAGTTACACAATGCAAGGTTCCACATTGGGAACCACCACCCAGGAAAAAGATTTAGGAGTCATCGTGGATAACATGTTAAAACCCTCTGCCCAGTGTGCAGCGGCAGCCAGGAAAGCAAATAGAATGCTAGGTATCATAAAGAAAGGGATGGAAAATAAAACAAAGGATATTATAATGCCTCTGTATCGTTCCATGGTACGAACGCACCTTAAATATTGTGTGCAGTTCTGGTCACCGTATCTTAAAAAGGACATAGCATTATTAGAAAACGTACAGAGAAGAGCCACCAAAATGGTGAAGGGGATGGAAGGCTACTCCTATGAAGAGATGCTACAAAGGCTGGGGCTCTTCAACCTGGAAAAGAGAGGAGATATGATAGAGGTCTATAAATTAATGAATGGAGTGGAGCAGGTAAACGTGGATCAATTGTTTACGCTATCAGAATATAGAAAGACATGCAATGAAGCTTACAGGGTAAACTATTTAAGACAAATAAGAGAAAATATTTTTTCACTCAACGTGTAATCAAACTCTGGAATTTGTTACCGCAGGATGTGGTAAGGGCTGTTAGTGTAGCTGGGTTTTAAAAAGGTTTGGACAAGTTCCTCGAGGAAAGATCCATAAACCACTATTAAAAAGGGACCCAGGATAATCAATGCTTGACCCAGTACAAGCATTGTGGAACCTGTGTCTTTTGGGGATACTGCTAGGTACGTATGACCTAGATTGGCCACTGTTGGAAACAGGATACTGGGCTTGATGGACCTCGGTCTGACCCAGTATGGCATGTCTTATGTTCTTATCATTCATCCTGTCTTCTCCATCAGATCCGCTCCATTTGCCCTTTTCTCTCACTCTCTTGACCACATTTCTTCTCTTAGTTATGACACATCGATTACTGTAACACAGCTTTAGCTGAACTCCTTCAGAATACTGCTGCCAGTATACACATCCACACTTCCTGCACTGATCACATTACACCATTACTTCTCAAACTTCACTGCTTACCCATAAAATTCCGCATTCAATACAAGATTCTCACTCTGGTCCACCACACCAATATCCACTATTATCTCTCTCATCAATTTAAAATTTCCACTCCTCCCAACGTTCCCTCTAATCACCTTTTCCTCCCATCTCCATCATCTGTCCACCTCAAATCAGCTCTTGCTTCTGCCTCTTTCTTCCTTTGCCCCTTTCTCTGAAACTCCCTTCCCCCCGACCTTTGCCTAGAGCTCTTCTTTCCTCGCTTTAAAACAGTGCTAAAAAAAAAAATCATCTTTTTCCCTTGCCTTCAACCTCCCACCACCTTCTTCCTAATTCCCCTCCTTTGAGTCTGTATTACTCCTTGACATCTTTCTCCTTCGCTTTCCTATTTTGTAATTGGCATTCCTTTCCTCTTAGCTCCTTACAATTGTAAGCCACTCGGATGCTCTGGTATCGGGCGGTATATTCAGTGACAAGATAGAGATAACACACATGTGCAGAGAAGGATCTCAAAAGCTTTTAGAAGTAGCTGGGGATTACTCCCAAGCAGATGTCGTCACCTATACAGGAGGACTTTTCCTGCTGTCCATGTGAGACCACCTGCTATGGGTGAATATCTTTTACCCAGAAGACATGTATCAGTGAGACACCTTAACCAGCACTATTTCTCAACTAAGCTGCCATTAACCAATTATAGAAGGTAATTTGGCAACTTAAGCAGCTCTCACTTTTACTGCCCCATTACATCTTTTCAGGACCAGCAGTCATGGCACCCACAATAGAACAGAAACACAGCCCAAGGGAAGCTTGCAAACCCCTGTACACTGCAAATGCAGCCAGCCCTGCTCTGATCTAAGAAAGAAGTATGCACTGGAAAAGTGGAACTGGCTGCACTTTCAGAACATGGCACACAAGTTCAGAAGCTTCCTGCCACTATTGCTGGTTTTTTAAAAAATGCAGTAGCAGTTAATAGTAATGGCCGAGGGAAGGAGATCAGAGAACATCTTGGAGCACTTTCTGTCACATATGCCCCTCCAAAGTCTTGCACTCTAGTTTATCATTCGCTCCTCGATGTTAGCACCGTTCCTGAGTATGCAGCATAGAGTAACAAGTCATATCATTAACCTGTCAACGTGGGTACAACACTAACGTTTTAGACTACAGGATGTAAAAATAAAAGCATAAATTTGACTTGCACAAACATTAAGAATTTAAAAATAAACCTCTCAAAAAAGAAGCACCCTTCCCATCCCAAATCTGTACTCTCCCTTGCCTCCCCACCCCCATCCGTGCTTTCTCATGATTATCCTTGATCTGTTGTTCTCTTCCTATTTACTTCTCCACGCCACACCAGTTTTCAGTTTATCACTTGCCGGGTGCTCTCACCTGTTATCTTCAGTCAGTTTGTGTCCCGGTCCGGCAGTTTTAAATTTTAGGTCGGTCTTAATCCCTTGGAAAAATTTCTTCATGACTAGAGCTAGAGGAGCTACGAAGTAAGCGATGCAGCCGTGGGAAAGGAATCCGAGACATAAGCCGCAAAACCACAACAGTGTACCCGCAGCCTGCAAACAACCAGAAGACCTACGCCTCCAGACGGAAGTGACGCATTTGCGCGCTCCTCCGTCTTAAAGGACCAGGGCAGCGTGAGCACTTGGCATTTTCAACGGCTGAGGCAAACTGGACAGAACAGTTTGAGACCTCTTTAAGACTAGACCCGCCTATCATCTGATGACGTCATAGTCTGTTTTCTTCTGTCACTTCCTTTATGCGAGATTGAGGGCTTTTATAAATTAAAATAAAGTTTGATGTATAGAGAACAGCTTCAAACTCTTTATTGTTTTTATTTTCATATTTAATATTATAGATATTTAAGTGTGGGCCAGAATACTACAGAATACAGTAATGTTAGCCCATTGATGGATCTATAATACAAATACTTAACCGATGTACTTACACCCTATGTTCCTATATGTTTTTTTCGCTTTCCGCAAAATGATCTGTTGACAACTTCAAATCCCTTGTAGCGCCTCTTTTTCCTATTTGGCTCCTACCCTGTGGAATTCTCTCGCCCACTTGACCTCAGAACTGATTTAAAAAGGCCCTTTACTCAGGCTTTTCATAACCTAAAAGTTGTTGCTTTTTAAGGGCTGGCTACTCGCACGTATTTTTGATAGTTGTGTACTGTACCTTATTGGGCAGACTAGATGGACCATACTGGTCTTTATCTGCCGTCATTTGCTATGTTACTACGTTACTTGTTTTTGCTGTTTCCTACCACTGTTAGATTTATCTGCTGTATATTTGTTATTAAAGTTTGATTTTTAATATTGTAACCGTCTTTGCTGCATACATTCAAAATGCAGTCTAAAAAGTTTTTAAATAAACTAAACTAACGGTCCAGCTGTGATAAAGGGGGTTTCTGTCTGCCAGAAAAAAAATCGTGTATTTGTCCAAATAGGGAGAGGAAGCACCACGGCCGCTATGAATGGAAACATGCATCACCATCGCTTAACGTACAAACTGGATGTTTTTTTTAGGATACCTTTTATTTGACCTCCCTCAAAGTTGTATAAACATACTGCTCTGCACGTTCCTTCTTCAGATGTCACAAACTAGAATATGTTATTTAGGGTTGCCAACTTTTTCACCGAGAAAAACCAGACACCTTTGGCTCGCAATGCTCCACCCATTCTCCTCCCCTAGTCCCACCCCTGCCCCGCCCCCAGCCCCACCCACAAAAATTACCGAGGATACTGTAGGCTAACTTCCTTGGTCAGATAATAATTAAACTGGGAACCCCAAAATCCAAACATGAAATGTACAACACTGGAGAAATAAAACTATAAAGTAATTTCCTCTTGCACTAAACAAAAACGCAAAGATGTTAGCAATACACACTTCCCAGACCAGACATATTCCAGTTAATAAATTCAAAATAAAAAGTATTTTTCTACTTTGTGTTTGGGCATTTCATTTTTCAGTTGCAATTGCTCCAGTCACTTTCTTCTGGTTTCTTCGTGTCTTCTGTGAGCTATCCATTTGTCCTTTCTTCTCTTTTAGATGTTTTCCATTCTCTCTCTATAACTGCTTTAACATACTGATTGTTTCCCTTTTGCTCTTTCCCCCAATTCTTTCCTTATCCTTTATCATCCATTTAAATTTCACCCTTCCATTCTCAAGCCCCTCTTACTCTCCCAATACCTGACCCATCATAGACTTTTCTTCCACACAAAATATTTTTCCCCTCTCCATTCTCATTCCCCATCCATTCTAGTCCTCCCCCAAAATCAGTTCCCTTATAGTTCTAGACCCACCTAGCATCCACTCCCTTCTAGTCCCATTCTCCCATGCCCCACATCAGCCCATTTCCAGTCCTATTCCAGCTCTTCATCAGCCCATTTCCAGTGCTAGCCCTCACATCACAGGCCATTTCCAGTCCTAGCCCCCCTAATCACAGCCTATTTCCAGTCCAAGTTCCCCCCCCCCCATCATGGCCCTTTTCCAGTCAAGGTCCCCCCCCCCCCATCACAACCCATTTCCAGTCCATGTACCCCCATAGCCCTTTTACAATCCAGGTCCCCCCCCATAGTCCTTTTTTGGTCCAGGTCCCCCCCATCACAACCCATTTCCAGTCCATGTCCCCCCCCCCATAGCCCTTTTCCAGTACAGGTCCCCCCCCCCCCATCACAGCCCATTTGTAGTCCCCCCCCCCTCCCGTGCAGCTGCTGCTCCTGCTTCTTACTGAGCAGCAGCTGCAATAAAGTTAATTTAAAAGTAAGGAAACCTGTGAGAAACCCTCAGCTCCTATGAAACTCCTTCTGCAGGGTCCCTGGCTGAAAAGGAAGTGACATCAGAGGGGCGGGCACTGCAGAAGGAGTTTCATAGGGCCGGAAGGCCCCTCACAGGATTCCTTACTTTTAAATTAACTTTATTGCAGCCGCTGCTCTGTAAGAAGCAGCAGCAGCGGCTGCAAGGGGGGGCCAGGACTGTGATCGCAAGCGCAAAGCTGGTTTTCTGCTCTGGCCGCTCCCAATCTCGCAGCCAGAGCAAAAAACCGGCTTTTCAATGGCCGGTTTCGGTTCTCTGCCGGCAGCCGGCCCGACCACAGGAAAACCGGCCAGGCCGGCTGAAAACCAGCTGGTTGGCAACCCTAATGTTATTGCACTTTTAAAATGTGCTTTTTCTCTCTATGCACCAACCCACTGGAATGCACTACCTCCAGCAATCTGCGCCATCACAGACCTGATATCCTTTATGAAGGCCTTAAAGACACACTTATTTCAACTAGCTTACGGCCAGTCACCCTGAACGAAGTCTCTGTCCAGATCGCTTCTAGTGCCCCTGCCTGTACACTCCCAAGTTCATCTCCCTGTATTTTCATCCAATGTAGCCACTTGTTATTACTTGTTACTTACTGTTATTGTATCTAGTTCAATGTAAACTGTTCTGTTATATACAAACTGTTCTTTGTAAACTGTTTTCGTTATATGTAAACTGCACTGATTTCAAAAAGCGCTGTAAATAAAATCTCTCTCATGTGTAGTCTTCTACCTCCAGATTTTGATCCCCAAGCTTAAACTTTAATACTTTTGCATTTGATTGTTTAGCTTAATCATTTGAAGCTTCAGAGGCATACCAGCAAAGAGTGCTTTGTAACATTACTTGCAGTTATATAGCATATTAACTATGTATGAAATTATTTTGGCATGATTATGTAATCAAAATTCCTTATCGTCCCTCCAGTCCAGTCCCGCAACTCTGAGTAGTGTACCTCTTCCAGCAGCTTGGAGACTGAGCATGTCATCTTTTTGATGACACTAGTGTACATATGCAGCTGGCACCGCCTACCAGCCTCAGTATGCTCAGTCTACAAGCAGCTGGAGGAGGTTGTGAGCCAGGGTGCTGGACTCATAGAAAGGACAACTAAGGAGATAGGTTTAGTTAGAGTTTGCTTTTATTTCCCCTGTTAAGGTGCAGGTTTCTTTGTTTTTAAAGGCAGAAGTAAAAAAATAAATAAATCAGAAGGAACAGAGAGAACCCGGGGGGACAACAGGGCTGAGGGGAGGATATTCCTTCTTCCCATTCTCCCCCCAGGATTGGGGGGGAGGGTTCTGTGGGGGCCTTCCTCAGTCCAAGACTTCTGGCTGCTCCTGAACCCGTTATCAGGTGAGGAGCCGCTGCAGGGGCTGCAGTTGCTTGACAGGAGTGAAAGCTGGCAGCCCCGAGTCACCCCTCTCAGCGCCGAAGCCAGGAAGGAAGGCTGAGCGCGAGGGGTAGAAAAGCCATGCGGCAAAGAGGCTCCAAAGTAAGAGTGGGGGGGGGGAGAAGGACAGCAGAAACCTCTAGCAACTGCCAGAACACGAGGAGACAAAGCAGCCTGCAGCCGCATATTTGGGAGCCTGCAGCGGTGTGGGAAACTCCCCCTGCTACGTTTAGGTGTGATTTCTTCTTATTCAGGCCCACATGTGTTTAACCACCTGCTGTGTTTTGGGTGCCTGGGAGAGGCAGCCACCGGAGAATAAAGCAGGCCTCTTCCTAGGGGGTAATTTGCAGTTTCTTTTTAATTTCAGTTTCAGTTAATTAGATTTTGGTTTGGTTTTATTTTATTTTAGTTCAAGTACTCTAGTGCTCTGTGCCTGAGACTGTGGAGGTGCACTGTGCTAGGGATCCTTTTACCTACCCAGGTACAGATTGAGGGTGTTCCTGGGGAGTGCCCCCAGCTCTTCCCACCATGCTGGCCAAACCACAGTGCCTGGTATAGGATGGTATCAAGGGGTGTGAACCCCACTTAATCCTTTAGCATTCCTTGTGTTATACAGCTCAAAACTTATTCAGTGCACAATGACTTGATGCAGACATGTGGGAAAAGCCTAATCATGTTGCTGGGGTGGATTTCAGAGTGCTGTTGTGCCTGGTCAGGTGATGTAAGTGGCAGTTGGTTGAGACATTGTTGTTACTTTCTCCTGAGAAGGGTCAGATAAAAAGTCAGAGACAGAAATAAAGATAAGTGTAAAAAAAAAAAAAAAGATTTGCTGCATATAGGTTTGTAGCAGCTACAGCTCTGTGGAAAACAGGAAGTTCCTGTATACAAGAAATGTATGTAATTTGAAAGATAGTCAGTGGATAGAAAGCAAATGAAATCCTTCCATCTGTCTATTGTTAGTGAGTAACCTGACATGATCATCTCTTGTCTCTTAGCCCAGATTATGTACCTATTAAATCTGTAATATTGCTTGTAAGGGAAGCTGTACTCCGTTATAGCCATTTGTAGTATTAGAATAAAAATGTAAACTTTACTCGGAGAACATGTCAGTTTGATTGGATTAGGGCAAGGTCCATTTCATATCTTTAAGATACAACACTGCAGTGCAATCTAAAAATCCTCAAGATATGCGGTCCCCAATGTGGTGTGATCTCAGAGGCAGGCATCTGCCTAAACTGCACGCAAGAGGCTGTCATGGAAGCAGGACCTGCAGGATGAGATGAGACAGGATAGTCCCTCCCAGTTGCAAGAGACCCTGGGGGCAGGGGCGCCATGTTATCTTCAACAGATCCGGACCCTGGTCCCTGCATGATGCCTGGACCATCCACCCCTCAAGCCCAGGGAGTGATAGGGCTCCTGGGGGAGTTCTCACCGGACTTTGTCTTACTTTTGCATAAGGCATTTTGCCTACCAAGTGGCTCCTTAGCCCCGGAACACAGGGCTAAGAGGATGTCAGACACAAAAGAGCACGAGTCAGGAGCAGTGGTGTCTAAGCGGGCTAGAGGCTTAGAGGAGTGGCAGCAATCACCGCTGTCAGGGGCAATGTTCCCTCTAATTTTCTGTAGGCTGTGTGTGCATAAAATATCAGCTGTGTGCAGCTTTTGAAGGAAGGTTAAATTTTTGTGCGCCACATAACAACACTCGGAGTTATATACTTTAAAATTTGACTACACGTCAGAATACAGTATGTACACCACACTGATTTTAATCAAATTAAATGAAAATAGACGATTACTAAATGAAACAGGAAATTTCTAGTAATTGCAATCATAACTTTTAAATTTTAAGACGTCTGTGTTGTTTTCTATCAGAATCAGAACCGTAATTTTTGTGCGCTCTGTTGTAAAGTATGTGCGCTTAGAGGGAACAGTGGTCAGGGGGGGCTGGATGGGGAAGACCTTGACACGGAGCTAGGTCTGCAGGAAGAGTTGGAAGAAGGAGAGAACCCAGAACAGGAGGGGGGGGCAGGAGCAGCAGGCCATGAATGCACGCATGCGCATAGGTACTTTGAGACCCTTCACAGCACTGAAGAGGCAGTTGTGCTGCTGGTCCAGGTAAGCCCCACTGTGTCACCTCCCCTGAGGTTAGAAGATTTGATGTCAGAGGGAGGGATTGTGGCAAGGTGGGGGCCTACTTGTGGCGGCAGAAACTCTTAGGCCGGCCCTGTTTAGATCTAACAACCATGTTCTTAAGTCCTCCGAGGTCCAGGGCCTATTTCATCCTCCAAGCTGGAGCCTCCTGAACGTCCCTCCATGTTGCTGCTTTTACCATTGTCATGGCTCAACTCCCGCCGCACATAAGGAGAGCGGAACTCTTCCAATTTCTTCCTCACAGACCTCTTCAAAAATCCTGGGCTCCTATGCGGCCAGCATTAAAGGTGGGGATGGTTGAAAATCACTATATTTTATTGCTGAAATGGGACGCAGACGGAATTCCATTAAACCCATCCATCTTCCTCTGCAGATGTCCAACTAGATTGCCCTTTTATTTATTTCATAAACCCATCATATTCTTGTATATATACCATGCACCCCTTATATTATCCCCCAACAGGTTTTTAAAACACCTTAAATTATCTTCTTCTCTTTTCCATGTATAACCTACTGCTATTGGCTAAACAGGCATATTCCAGTCACCCTATACAGAAGAGTAATGATCTAGCTTAAGCATGCTCCAGTTGGAGAATACCAGACGTCATGCATTGTACAGAATAATCACTTGGCACCAACACTCTAATTAGTAATGCTGTTCTTGTGTTTTTCCCCTTTACCATTGTGTCTGGTTTTCTTGCTTTAAGCTTTTCATCAGCAGATAAGGAATTCCATAGGGCAGATCTGAGAAAGTATACAGCTGAGGAACGAGTGGATTCTAGCCAGGCATGTGAAACAGAGTGCAAATGAAGATGGTTAGCATGTAGTGTACAAATAACTTGGGGGAGGGGGGGAGGGTGGCGTGGAAGTGGAGGACATCAGAGAGATTAGTGGGAGTACCAGTGTGAAGGGCTTTGTGGACAAGAGTCAAAAGCTTATATAGCTTTATTACTTATATAGTGCCTATCTAATTTTCTAAGCAGTTAGAACTGGATTGTCCCTGATGATCACATCCTCTTCATTCTCCCCATTTCTCTTAAGGGTCTGATCCCCATGTTTTTTCTTGATAAGGTAACATACATAGTAACATAGTAACATAGTAGTTGACGGCAGATAAAGACCAGCATGGTCCATCCAGTCTGCCCAGCAAGATGGCAAGAGTAGGTGCACCTGTCGCTCCGTGCAGGCCACCCCTCCCCATATCCTTGTTCAGGGGTAAACCCACCACTCCATGTAGGACATCCCTATTTGTTGAGATGTTATATGGTTCAGAAGTTAGATGGTACCGTTTATTTTGTTTTTTCCTATTTCTGTAAAGGGATCCTCTGTGTTTGTCCCATGCCTTTTTGAATTCCGTCACCGTGTTCGCCCCTACCACTTCCATCGGGAGGGCATTCCAAGCATCCACCACCCTATCAGTGAAAAAATATTTCCTGACATTGCCTTTCAATTTACCCCCTTGCAGTTTCATGTTATGCCCTCTAGTTTTACAGGTTCCCCGTCTTTGGAAGAGGTTTGTTTGTTCATCCTTTCTCTTTAAGTATTTAAAGGTCTGAATCATATCTCCCCTGTCCCTCCTTTCCTCCAAAGTATACATATTGAGGTCTTCAAGTCTCCTCTCATAAGGCTTCTGATGCAGGCTCCAAATCATTTTGGTCGCCTTCCTCTGAACAGTCTCCAGTCTTTTTACATCCTTTGCAAGATATGGTCTCCAAAACTGAACACAGTATTCCAAGTGAGGCCTCACCAGTGACCTATACAGTGGCATAAGTACCTCTTCTTTTCTGCTGGTAATCCCTCTTTGTATGCAGCCCAACATCCTCCTGGCTTTTGCCACTGCCTTGTCGCACTGTTTTGCCACCTTGAGATCAGCAGAGATAATCACACCAAGGTCTTTTTCCTGAACTGTGCATACCAACCTTTCTCCCCCTATCGCGTACATTTCTCTTGGATTTCTGCTACCCAAGTGCATGACACTGCACTTTTTTGCATTAAATTGTAGTTGCCAAGCTTTAGACCAGTCTTCCAGCTTTTGTAGATCTTTTTGCAATTCTTTCTAATTGTCCTCAGTGGTGGGTTTCCTTACCTACTCCATTGCTGTTAAAGTTTTAAGGTTTTAAAGTTTCTCTTAACCTACCTGCAGGGGCTACCCCTCCCCCCCCCCTGCTGAGTTACTGTTGTGAACCTCCATTTTTCTGAGCTGCACGTGGGTTTGCTTACATTGCCTTCTCTTCCTTAAAGAGGAGGAGTGCTTTTTTAGAGCTCTCCCAAAGGTGATTTTTGCTGTGTTTGCTACAGTTTCTCCATGGACAAGCAGGATGCGTCAGCCACACCTGGTGATGTCCTCCGGGCAGCGCCATGGATACAGAAGTGCTCTCCAGAGCTCAGAAAGGATATTTCTGAGCATGCACAGGTAGACCCCACCTCACCGGCCCGCCCCCATCCCAACCAGTCTTTTTTTTCCTCCTTGCCAGCAATACGGATCTGCTCTCCAGCTTCAACCTTATACAAAGAAGATAACCTTACAACTTCTATCAACATGCCTAAACCAAGATTTAAAAAATGTACTCACTGCAAAAAGAAGATGAACAGCACGGACACACACGATCTGTGTGTCTGATGCTTGGGAGCAGGGCACAGGACAAAGGATTGCCCACATTGTGCCAAGATGTCCCCTCGAGCCAGGAAACACAGAGGGCACATGCTAAAGGAACACCTGGCTGCTTAACAATGTCTCGATCCTGAGGCACCCCCTCCTGCTCGAACACTGGCACGGGATGCACCCGACAGGGCCTCTATCCCTGGCCGTGTGGCTACAGACCTGATGACTCTGCCTGCTCCTGCCGCTGCTGCTTCTACATGCCCTCCGACACCTCAGACTGTCCTGGCAATGGACTCAGCTCAGGCAGTCCCGGCAATCCTGGCAATGGACTCGGCCCAGCTCCAGGGACCTCCAGACAAGGTTTGCCTGTCTCGGCAACCACCAGCACGCGGGATCGGCATCATGGCGCCCACAACGTGGCTTCTGGCTCTGCCCAACCTCCTCCCATTGGCCAGTAGCAGGACGGCCCAGCAGGATTACCTCATCAACGTGCCGACGCGCATCACAGGCGATGTCACAACAGCCATGACCAGCCCTCCTCCCCTCTTGGCGCTGATCGGCTGTCTCTCGGCGTGGCTTCCCACAGCGCTGATTGAGCCCATTCTCGGCGCCATCCCTCCTCCAGCAACGGCAGCAGCATCAGCAGCGTGAGGAGGCACCAGGGACACAAGAGGGCGAGAAGACGCACCACCGATGAAAGCGCTGACAGCATTGGATCCCAGCAACAAAGGACAGGTACGCGCCATCAGAGAAGCCACCATGCTTCCCACATGCACAAGAGAGGAGGCCGATCCAGGCACAGGCGCCGATCGGAATCCTCCATCTCCAGCCCTCACTACAGCCACAAGAGACGTAGGGAGAGGAGCAGGACCAACTCTTCAGCCATCCTTAGCCTCCTTTTGCGTCTGGTGGAGCAGAAAGCCCCCCCCCCTCTCCACGGCTACAGCCTGCACTGGGGGCTCATAACCAGGGCGCAGCATCTGCGATCACGCGACACTCTGCATCAGGGGTGCAGCATCCGCGACCATACGACTCTCAGCCCCCAGAGGCACTCCTTCTCCCCTGATGTCCATTCACCGGGCAGCTCTGCAGACGGGCACAAGACAGAAGCTGTCGTAGATTCTGCATGAGCTGACCTACCCCCTTCTGAGGAAGGCCCCTCCCTGGACACAGAGAGCCAGCCACCACCCCCTGAGGACCTCACCTACCCAAAGTTCATACGTAAGGTGGCAACAACCTTAACCCTGGGTGGGCTGGAGGGGTCAGGCCTCCCCAAACCTGAGGTACTGAAATACCTCAATGCACCAAAGCCCAGTTTCACCATGCCCATGCACTAAGAACTGCGGGATAACCAGTTGAGACTCTGGCAAACCCCCGTCTCAGGCCATCCCTTCTCAAGGAGGCTGGACACAAGTACCAGGTCCAGCCCCTCCATGGATTCACAAAACCACAACTGCCGCACCAGTCCATAGTGGTGTCGTCTGCACTAAAAAGAGCCAAATCATCCCGCACCCATTCCAACAATCCCCCCAGACGGGACCACAAGCTCCTAGATGACATTGGCAAAAAAGTCTTCCAGGGAGCCATGCTCAATGCTAGAATAGTGGCCCACCAGTTTCAGCATATCCTCTTCCAGGATACCCTTCTGGCTGAGGTCAAGAATGTCATCGCCTACCTTCCCAAAGATAAGCAGACGTCCATATCTGCCATCATCATGGACATAGCTGAATGCAGCAAACATCTAGCTAGCACGGCCTTTGACTCCTTTGATACTTCCATCAGAACAGCGGAGACAGCCATCTCTGCCAGGCGATGGGCATGGCTGAGGGCCTCGGGACTACGCAACGACACACACGACAGGATAGCCGACGCTCTCTGCTCAGGCAAATCCCTATTTGGCAATAAAGTGGAGGGAGGAGTGGCCTAGTGGTTGGGGCAAGTTACTTCAGGCTGGAAGGTCAGGGGTTCAAATCCCACTAGAGGACAGCAACCTTGGACTGGAAGGACTGGGGTTTCTAGTCCCACAGGTGCCCTTGCAGTCATGGGCAGGTCACTTAACCCTCCATTGCCCATGTTCCCTGTAAGTATTAGTGTATGTGTCTCATATCCCCTTGTGTTAAATGTATCGCCCAATTGTGTTGTGACCACTTTGATTGAAGGATAAGGTGGTATACAAAACTGTCTAAATAAATAAAGTGACAGATGCAGTAAACAATATGAAGGAACATTGTACAACCCTTCAGACCTTAGCAGAGGATGGCCTCGAACGCAGCAACCAGAGGGCCAATTACCAACATAAGCCCTATTACCCATCCAACAAAAAGTACACATCTTATGCCTCTCAGAGAAAGTGGCAGGGGCTCAGGTACAAGTATGACACCTACCAAGGACCCCCTCACCAATGACAGAACAAGAGGGAACGCAAGCAAAAGAAGCCTAGCAACCACCAGGCTCAAAAGAATGGCCCCTCCTTTTGACAACAACCACCGGGCGTCTTTCCCCATCGGGGGGGCGCCTAATAAAATTCAGACACGCCTGGAAGGCCATCAACTCCGACAGGTGGGTCCTCCAGATAATCCGCGAGGGGTACCACCTACACTTCCTTACACTACCTCTACAACGGTCAAAACCAATCAGCAGCACCACGACCCAACTCAAGGAAACCATGGCACTGGAACTCCTTCACCTCCTGGCCTCTCAAGCCATAGAAGAAGTACCACCCAA
The DNA here is from genome assembly GCA_033557465.1 of Ichthyophis bannanicus. NCBI lineage: Eukaryota > Metazoa > Chordata > Amphibia > Gymnophiona > Ichthyophiidae > Ichthyophis > Ichthyophis bannanicus. The sequence goes on along the minus strand of CM066039.1, from coordinate 281,454,596 downwards.
CAAGGTCAACACTGGCTTCTACTCCAAATACTTTCTCATCCCCAAGAAATCAGGCAGCATCCGCCCCCTCCTGGACCTTCGCAAACTCAACAAGTTTATCACCAAAGAGAAGTTCCGGATGTACTCCCTCAACTCCATCCTGCCTCTTATCCAACTTGGTGACTGGATGGCATCCTTGGATCTCCAGGAGGCTTCTACCCATGTCCCCATCCACAAATCCCACAGGAAATACCTACGCTTCCACGTCCTGGGACGACACTTCCAGTACAGAGTACTCCCCTTCAGCCTCTCTCCTGCCCCACGAGTCTTCACAAAGTGCGTGGCCATAGCAGCAGCGCACCTCCACAGACAAGGGATCAACGTCTTCCCCTATCTGGATGACTGGCTCCTCACTGCTCCCTCAGCACGAGAGCTTCAGTCCTCGCTACGCTGCACAATGGACCTACTTTCCACCCTGGGGTTCATCATCAACCGCGAGAAGTCACAACTGCAGCCTGCCCAACGCCTAGAGTTTATAGGGGTAGTGATCAACACCTGTTCCATAAAAGCTTACCTCCCGGAATGAAGGGCATGTGCCATCACCCTCCTAGTGTGAGAGATATCCACGAGGGACCAAACGTCCGCTCGCTCCATATTGCAACTCCTGGGGCACATGGCAGTGACAACATCTGTCCTCCCCCTGGCGAGACTACACATGCGCTACCTCCTGTGGCACCTGTGACATCACTGGAACCAACATACCCAGTCCCTCTCCAAGCTTGTCCCAGTCCCCCAACACCTCAAGAAACAACTCCAGTGGTGGACCTCGCCGACGAATCTCTCAGAGGGCAAAGACCTTCGCCTATGCCAACATCAGGCGGTGCTCACCACGGATGCCTCCAACATGGGGTGGGGGGGCGCACTTCCTCCAGCTCAACACTCAAGGAGTTTGGACTGCACATGAGAGAAAGTTGCACATCAATCTCCTCGAGCTGCGGGCGGTCAGATACGCCCTACGTGCATTCCTGCCACATCTACACGGAACCTCCATCCTAATCCAAACGGACAACCAAGTGGCCATGTTCTACATAAACAAACAGGGGGCACAGGGTCTCGCTCCCTCTGCAAGGAAGCGCTAGCATTCTGGTCCCTGGCGCTCAAGAACAACTGCAGGCTATGGGTATCCTACCTTCCCAGAGACCAGAACACCCTGGCTGACAAACTGAGCAGACAACTGCAACCCCATGAATGGACTCTACTCCCCGAGGTCACCAACGACATCTTCAGGTGACCGGGTACCCCACAAGTCGACCTCTTTGCCACGGAACAGAATGCCAAATGCTCCCTGTTCTGTTCCAAGCACCCATCTACCCAGATACTGGCAGCGGAGGCATTCGCCGTGTGCTGGGGGGAGTGGTCTCTACTGTATGCCTTCCCGCCCAGTCCCCTGATCTCTACAATGGGTTATACAGGACAAAGCAAACATCATCATCATAGTGCCCCGCTGGCCGCGCCAGATGTAGTTCACACTCCTGCTACGCCTGGCCCGCAGTCCCCCAATACAGTTCCTGCGACGTCCGGACCTGATCACACAGAACGAGGGAACAACGCAACACCCCAACCTTGGAGCCCTCGCTCTCACAGCCTGGAGACTGAGAGGCTGAGCCTCTCAAGCCTCCTCCTGACAGCTGAAGTGCAGGATGTGATCTTGGCCGCCAGGAAGCCGTCAACAAGAAAATCCTACGGCCTCAAATGGAAGAGGTTCAGCATCTGGTGCGTGGCTCGCCACCTGGACCCAACCTTATGCCCGGTCCCCAAGATCCTTCAATACCTCGCTCGGCCTTAAGACCCAGTCCATCAGGGTCCACCTCTCGGCTATTGCTGCTCACCATGACCCAGCGGACAGATCCACCAACACCTCGATTGCTACCTTTTTCCTGGTCACCAGGTTCATGAAAGGCCTATCTAACCTGAAGCCTCCAGTTAGACCGCCAGTGCCGCCATGGGACCTTAATATTGTCCTCCAGCGACTCACAAGAGAGCCTTTCGAGCCACTCCAGACAGCCGACATGAAGTTCGTTTCCTGGAAGACCCTCTTCCTAGTGGCCATAACATCAGCAAGAAGGGTCAGCGAGCTGCAAGTGCTCGTGGCACATCTGCCCTATACTCAACTACACCACGACCGTGCCTCTCTGCGGACACACCCCAAGTTCGTACCCATGGTAGCGTCCGCTTTTCACATCAACCAAACTATAGAGCTTCCTACCTTCTTTCCCGAGCCTCACGCCTCGGTGGAAGAGGAATGGCTACACTCCTTAGATTGCGTGAGAGCCCTCCGCATCTACCTCCATAGAACAGAGTTGACCCACCAGGGAGAACAGTTATTCATTGCCTTTGACCCTAACAGACCAGGCAAGCCTGTCACAAAAAGAACACTCTCTCACTGGGTATCCGCCTGCATCACCTTCTGACTCGGCCCAGCCGGTACCCACGGGGCCGCACCGCCTCAGAGTGATGGCCGCCTCCTTGGCAAACCTGCGCTCGGTTCCCTTGGGTGACATTTGCAAGGCTGCAACATGGTCTTCCTCGCAGGCCTTTCAGAAACACTATTGCCTTGACCTTAGATCTCAACAGGACTGCGCCTTTGGCAGAGCGGTGCTGACCGCAGCGTTGAATGGCACTCAGGCTGCTCTCTCCTGAGAGCCAGCTTACTGACTGACTCGCTGCCATTGCTTGCACTATTTGCACTGTTTGCAATTTCTATGCTGCACTGTTACACTGTTTGCACTGTTTGCAATTTCTCACGCTGTTTGCACTGTTATTTGCACTATTGCACTGCCTGTGCTGTTATGTGTTGTGTCATGGTTATTGTTTTGGAATAAAGATACCTGCACACTCCACGTGACCTGTGCCTTCTATTATGCATCCTACCTCCTCTGGCCTCGTTTCCTACCACAGCGTGCGCTAGGCGCAGCTAGGGAGTCACCAGATGTGGCTGATGCATCCTGCTTGTCCATGGAGAAAGTGTAGTTATGTACCTGTAACAGGAGTTCTCTGTGGACAGCAGGATAAGTCAGCCACACAATCCCTCCCACCTCCCCTGAAAAACATGTGCCTGAACCGGCACACGCCCCAGCCTGGAGGATCCAAGCTGGGAAAACCCTGATCGGGCTGGGGGCGGGCTTGTGAGGTGGGGTCTACCTGTGCATGCTCAGAAAGATCCTTTCTGGCTCTGGAGAGCACTTCCATATCCATGGCACCACCCAGAGGATGTCACCAGGTGTGGCTGACTTATCCTGCTGTCCACGGAGAACTCCTGTTACAGGTAAGTAACTACGCTTTCCAGTGGATGAGCCGTGCTGCTCTTATTGTGCCTTTCTCCATGAACAAACAGGATATGTCCTCACATTTGGGTGACATCGCTGACAGAGGCTGTGAGGGAACTTCCTCAACTACTTTTCCATAAGTTTTTAGAAAGTTCTCTGTGCATGCGTGCCTGTTCCAGCCTGCCACCATTGCACCTGAGGAGCTCGGTCTTCTTTTTTTCTGCAGAGCCCGATTGGACCTGTTTTTCTGGGCACTGAAGTTTTATCATCCCATGTGGTACATTTGGTACTGTTTTTGTATGTTTTGTACATTTTTTCTTGTAACCTGCTGCCACTATTACTCGTTATCTTCCTCTTAGTGATCTCTAGTGCGGATTTTTTTAATTTTTAAGTTTCATTTTCCTCTGTCATTACATAGGTCACATTTAGGTCTGAAGTGCATTTGGTCAGGATTTGTTTTTTCTTTTCTTTTCAAACATTTAGCCATTTGATTTTGCTTTGGCTATTTTTCCAGCCAGTATGTCACAGAAATCTGCCAGTGGCTTTAAAAAGTGTACCTATTGCTGTAGGACCATGCCCATCATGGGCTCCCTTAAGTAGTGCTTACAGGTCTGGGTCTTGACAATAACTCCATTTCTTTGTAAATTCTATTCATAGATGACAAAAAGAAGGCTTATAGGTCAAGAGGAGACACATACACAGAATCTTGGTGCTCAGAAGACCAGCCTATTGGCATCAGCCACCATGGACCCAAGACCTGCTCTAGACGCTGGTGGTGCATCAGCATTGAAAATTGCTCAAGCTCTGAGTTGAACACCAATAGGGTCGCTAGGAATCGGTCCCCTACCAATTCCACCTGGAGGAAGGATTCATCTTCTTCAATGGCATTGAGGACCACCGATATCAAACATTGGGTGGAGGTTTTCATGCATGGAGCATGGAGGAATCAAGTGATACCTGACCTCAAAGTAGTCCCAAATGAGGGCAGCTCATCCTCCATGGTTTTGGAGGTGCTGCGCCAGACTCCAAGGATCTGTGAATAGCTGGCCGATTCACCTCTTAAGGTCCCGAAATCATTGACTGAAACTGCTGAAGGCTGCATGTCTGCTCATGGCAGCCCATGAGAAGCTCTTGGCTAAGAGAAAGGAGGAGAAACTCATACACATATTGTGCATGTAGGAGATGCTGGTTCTGACTCCCCCCTCACAGCAACATCGTGCCATTGAGCTGATACTCAAAAATCGACATCTGTCTGTGGGAGATAGGTTGTCATCAAGATCCAGAAAGGCCTCAACACCATCCAATGCCTGGCTGATATTGGTATCAAGTACATCAGGGGAAGGTTGATCCCTGAGGCATCAGAGTCAATCAATATACTGGTGCTCCCAGAGGAGATCCAATCCCCTTTGCGGAGCAGAGACTCAGATGTCCATGGAGTACCTCTGAGTCTCAGTGCTCCTGGGTAACCATGACTCTAAGTATTCTTTGGGGAGAGGTCTACAGGGCTACCATTGAACCCCTCTCTATCTCATGAGCGACATAAGTCATCTCCTGAGGGTATGTAATTCTATGAGTTTGTGAGGGAGATAGCTGAGGCCATTCCATTTATGTTGAACATGGAGAAGGTGCCTAGAACTGAAGAACTGGAAATCCTCCAGTATTCGGATCCCCCCAAGGAAGCAATAACAATGCCCATTCACATCATCCTTCAGATGCTGTAGATGAGAATGTGGGAGACCCCTCTCTCTGTGCCTCCTGTAAGTAAGGTCAGCTCAGTGTTAGGGCGGGCAGTGGGCAGTCATCGGCCCCAGACATACAGGGCCGATTCTAATGTTGGCCCTGTACGTCTGGGGCTGGTGGCTTGCACGGGGAACTTATTCCACCTTGGAGGTGGAATAAATTCCCCATTTGGCAGGGATCGGCAGGCCCGGGGCTGGGAGGCAGCTGGAGCAGGCAGAGGAGATTCCCCACAGCCTGACCATGGCCTTAGGAGGCCAGATTGTGGGTCAGGCTGCTGGAAAAGCACCTTTGCAGCCAGCGGCTGGGGATCGCAGCTTTTCAATGGAGCTGCGGTGCCATGGCAACCGGATGTCATGGCACCGCAGCTTCATTGAACCGTCCTGAGTTAGCCGGGGAAGGCCTGTACATGCAGACCGGATGGAATTGGGGACCCTGCCTGCACGTACAGGCTTGTTTGCGATTCTGATCCCGCAGGGCTAGACTTGCCCCGTGGGGATCAGAATTGCGACTCCCTCTGTGCATCCAGTTCCAACTGGGCACACAGAGGGCTGGGACATGCTGATCAGAATCGGGCCATTTGTGTTCCAGTGATTAGGCGAGCTGCTGTGTTTTGTAATGAATGTATTGCATGTTTTGGAAGGCCTTGGAATATAGAGTTACAATAGTCTAGGTGAGGAGTTATTAGTGTTGACATACTGTCTTGAAGGGGTCAGAGGCTAACAGCGGTCATAGATTGTGGAGGATCCTAATTTTGTGGTAGACTGTTGAGGTAGTTTTTTAAATATGGGGTTGGATGCTGCCAGGTGGTGGTTTACACCTTATAGGTGTTCCTGTGATATCTGGGGCTACTTGGAGTTGAGCTGGGGTGATAATGGTAATGGTCAAGGTAAGGAGAGGGTCTTCTTCAACTTGGGGGAGTAGAAATGGGTTAGGGGGGTGTGGGGGGAGATATCAGGGCTGTGAAATGGATATTCTAATATGTTAATCAGGCTCCGTTTACTGGCCATGCTGGAATACTCATATGCATTTGGGGTATAGACTGGCATGTTGTATTGTGGTGAGCACACTCCAGGTGTGGAGGGGGGTTATTCGCTTCTGTGGGGCCTTTCTTGGGGAGACGTTTTATACAGTTGCACAGTTTTGTTAGCTGTATCGTCTTCATGCTATTTGCTGTATCTCTGTTTGGTAAATCTGGTCTGTTTATGACTTACTATTCCCATAATAGATTGTGTTTTTGTTGCCAGTTGTGATGGTGTGTTAAAGTGACAAAACCTTGAATGAAAATGATTTGAACTAAAATATGGGGTTGGAGGTTTAGTCATTGGTCTAGTGTAACTCCAAGATATTTAACTTCGGATTTTACTTTTATTTCATTCTTGAGTGTTGCTGGGGGTATGTAGGCTGGGTCATTGGTTATATGAAAAATGTTGGTTTTATTGTAGTTTGAGAGTTTATGGTCAGTTAGCCACCATATGACTGCTTTAAAGCACTTTTTAAATTGCTGTGTGGACTGGGATTTTTGTGGAGAAGAGGGCGTATAGCATCAGGTCATCTGTGTATATGCAGTATAATATGTTGTGTTGTGTGATGAGGTTACAGATTGGTTGCAGGTAGAGGTTGAATAGGAGTGCAGATAATGAAGATCCTTGGGGTATCCCTTGTAGATGTTTGAACTTGATCGATGTCTGGGTTCCCATCTTGACTTTTTGGGTGCAGTCTGTGAGGTAGGAGTGAAACCATGCTAGAGGAGTTTTTGATATTCCAATTTCCATGAGGTGCTCAATGAACTTATTGTGATTTATGGAATCGAATGCCTCTGAGATGTCAATGAATTTTAGTATAAAGCCTTGTTCAGTTTCTTTTCTATTCCTTTGATTAAAGTATTCAATAGAGAGATGAGTAGAGTTTCCACACAATGACCTGGTCTAAATCCATGTTACTGGGGATTGAGGGAGGCAGATGCATTTATTCCTGTAGTTGGAGTTGAACAGTTTTTTCAATTATTTTGGCTAGGAAAGAGATGCTTGAAAAGGGTCTGTAAGAACTTGGGAGGCTGGAGTCAAGTGAGGTGTTCTTAAAACCACCTCTATAAACCCATGTTAAAGATTGGTGGGCATGTGGCCTTGAGTGAGGGATAAGTTGATGGTTGAGTATGGTGGGGAAGTGCTTGTGTCTGACAAGCTTATTTATGTCTGACAAACTTATTTGCTGCAGTTTTTTAAATCCCCAGAGTGTCCTTTATCAATGCACTGTCATATTTTTTTTGTTCTGGGAGTTTTCAGTGTTACAAACTCAGCTGAATCTGGCCGATCTTCATTGTCTTCATTGTCTTGTTCCTCATTTTCTCCTTCACCTTGTTCTTCATTATTTTCTTCACCTTGTTCCTGAACACGAATAATCAAATTAATAAAGAAATGTATGTTAAAATGACTTATTTTTTGCTTTTCCAGCTTCCTACTTCTCCCATGGCCAAGATGGAATTAAGCAAGCTATTTGAGAACATCTGGCGCCTTCCTCACTGTGTTGGGTCTATGGATGGGAAACATGCTGTATTACAGGCACCAATGAATATTGGTATTGAGTTTTACAATTACAAAGCACAATTTAGCATTGTGTTATTTGCATTAGTTGAAGGAGATGTCAAGGAAAAATTTCAGATGGTGAGGTTTTTAAAGACATTAAACTCCAGAACATGATCCAAGGTGTCAGCTTGGGATTGCCTCCACCGGAGGAACTTCTAGGACAACACACAACATTGCCCTATTTCTTTGCTGTGGATAGTGTATTTGCGCTTAGTGAGAATGTCATGAAACCATACCCAGGAAATCATGAATGTGGATCTACTAAACAAATGTTCAATTATCGATTAAGGAAAGCTCGCAGAGTGGGGGAGAATGCTCTTGGCATAAGAAGTGCGATATTTCGTGTTTTACGAAAACCAATTATTTTGGAACCCAAGACAGCAGAAACAGTTGTGATGGCTATTATTCATTTACATATTTATCTTAGATGGTATTCATGCAAAATTAATGCACCACAAGAATCATTGGACTATGAGCAAGATGGAGTTTTAATGGAAGATTCCTGGCGAGTAATCAAAAGATAGCTTCTATGTTACCTCTGAGGAATATACGTAGAAGATCTCCTGCTTTTCTTTGTTAAATAAGAGATGAGCTAGCTGATTATTGTGTAAAAGAAGGATTATATTATGGTAGCTTGAATATGGCCTTGCAGCTTTGGGCAAGCTTCTAAACCCTCCATTGCCTTAGGTACAAAAACAGAGATTGTGAGCCCTTTGGGGACAAGGGAAATATATATACAGTACCCGAATGTGCACCGCTTTGACTTGTAGAGAGGCGTTAAATAAATAAATAAATAATATTGTTATCACTCACCGTATATTTGTGCTTTCTGGGCTTATCCCTATCTGCCAAGTAATGGAGCGCTTCATAATCTGTTATATTTTTTTGAAGGTGTGAATAAACATGTAGACCAAGGTGAGCTGGTTGATATAGTGTACTTGGATTTTCAAAAAACCTTTGACAAGGTCCCTTATGAGAGACTCTTGGCCAAGTTAAAAAGTCATGGGATTGGAGGTAGTGTAGTATTGTGGATCAGGAACTTGTTAAAAGATAGAAAGCAAAGTGTAGGGCTAAATGGCCCATTTTCTGAATGGAGAAAGGTGAATAATGGAGTACCCAAGGAATCTGTGCTGGGTCCGCTGCTTTTTGACATATTCATAAATGACCTAGAAATGGGAATAATGAGTGAGGTGATCAAATTTGCGGATGAGCGGACACGGGGACTGAAGGAGAAGCGCTGGGACAGGCCGTTCTCCCAAGACAAATTGGTAAAAATAGCTGGATTTATTCCAAGTTGTTATAACCCAAGAGGATTGTGAAAAATTGCAAGAGGACTTTGATAAATTGGAAGACTGAACATTCAAATGGCAGATGAAATTTAATGTGGACAAGTGCAAAGTTATGCACATAGGAAAGAACAACCCAAACTATGGTTACACGATACAAGGTTCCACATTAGGAACCACCACCCAGGAAAAGGATTTAGGCATCATCGTGGATAATATGTTCAAACCATCCACCCAGTGTGCAGCAGCGGCCAAGAAAGCAAACAGAATGCTAGGAATCATAAGAAAAGGAATGGAGAATAAAACCAAGGATATTATAATGCCTCTGTATCATTCCATGGTGTGACCGCAGCTTGAATATTGTGTGCAGTTCTGGTCACCATATCTTAAAAAGCATATAGTGGAATTATAAAAGATACAGAGAAGAGCCACCAAAATGGTAAAAGGACTGGAAGAATACCTTATGAGGAAAGGCTTAAAAAGTTAGGGCTTTTCAACTTGGAAAAGAGACGGCTGAGGGGAGATATGATAGGGGTCTATAAATTAATGAATGGAATGGAACAGGTAAACATAGATTGTTTATGCCATCAAAAAGCAGAAAAACCAGGGGAAACACAATTAAGCTACAACATAAGAACATAAGATATGCCATACAGGGTCAGACCAAGGTCCATCAAGGTCCAATATCCTGTTTCCAACAGTGGCCAGTCTAGGTCATACGTACCTAGCAGTTTCCCCAAAAGACACAGGTTACACAATGCTTGTATTGGGTCAAGCATTGATATTCTGAGTCCCTTCTTAATAATGGTTTATGGACCTTTCCTCCAGGAACTTGTCCAAACCTTTTTTAAACCCAGCTACACTAACAGCCTTTACTACACCCTCCGGTAACAAATTCCAGAGTTTGATTACATGTTGAGTGAAAAAATATTTTCTTTTATTAGTCTTAAATAGTTTACTGTAGCTTCATTGCATGTCTCCTAGTCCTAACCTTTTTAGCCTTTCTTCATAGGGGTATCCTTCCATCCCCTTTACCATTTTGGTGGCTCTTCTCTGAATCTTTTCTAATAACGCTATATCCTTTTTAAGATACGGCGACCAGAATTGCACACAATATTCAAGGTGCGGTCTCACCATGGAACGATATAGAGGCATTATAATATACTTTGTTTTATTTTCCTTTCCTTTCCTTATGATACCTAGCATTCTATTTGCTCTCTTGGCCGCTGCTGCACACTGGGCCGAGGGTTTTAACATGTTATCCACAATGACGCCTAAATCTTTTTCCTGGGTGGTGGTTCCTAATGTGGAACCTTGCATCGTGTAACCATAGTTTGGGTTGTTCTTCCCTAAGTGCATAACTTTGCACTTGTCCACATTAAATTTCATCTGCCATTTTGATGTCCAGTCTTCCAATTTATCAAGATCCTCTTGCAATTTTCCACAATCCTCTTGGGTTTTAACAACTTTAAATAGTTTTGTGTCATCTGCAAATTTGATAGCCTCACTCGTTATTCCCTTTTCCAGGTCATTTATTAATATGTCAAAAAGCAGCGGACCCAGCACAGATCCCTGGGGTACACCACTATTCACCTTTCTCCATTGGGAAAATTGGCCATTTAGCCCTACCCTCTGCTTTCTATCTTTTAACCAGTTCCTGATCCACAATAGTACACTGCCTCCTATCCCATGACTCTTTAGCTTTGCCAAAAGTCTCTGATGTGGGACCTTGTCAAAGACTTTCTGAAAGTCCAAATACACTATATCAACCAACTCACCTTTGTCTACCTGTTTATTCACACCTTCAAAAAACATAACAGATTAGTAAGACAAGATCTTCCTTGTCTAAAGCCATGTTGGCTGTCTCCCATTAAGCCATGACTATATACATATTCAGCAATTTTGTTCCTTATGATGGTTTCTACCATTTTTCCCGGTACTGACATCAGGCTCACCGGTCTGTAGTTTCCCTGATCACCCTTGGAACCCTTTTTAAAAATTGGCGTTACGTTCGCCATCCTCCAATCTTCAGGTATTACAGATGATTTTAATGATAGTTCACAGATTACTAATAGCAGGTCTGCAATCTCATATTTCAGTTCTTTCAACACCCTTGGATGTATATCATCTGGCCCAGGTGATTTGCTACTCTTCAGTTTTTCTAATAGTTGTAATACATCTTCCCGATGTATCGATATTTCCTTCCATTCTTCCGCACCTTTAAATACCACTTCAGTCATGGGTAACATCCCTACATCTTCCTCAGTAAAGACCGAAGCAAAGAATTCATTCAGTCTCTCCGCTATCGCCTTGTTGCCTCTTAGTGCACCTTTAACCCCTCTGTCATCTAATGGACCCACTGACTCTCTCACAGGTTTTTTGCTATGAATGTACTTGAAAAAGTCTTTATTAAACGTTTTTGCTTCTGCAGCAAGCTTCTTCTCAAATTCTCCCTTTGCCTGCCTTATCAATGCCTTGCATTTAACTTGCCAGTGCTTGTGCTGTTTCCAGGTTTCGTCGTTTGGCTCTTTGTTCCATTTCCTGAAAGATGCTTTTTTTGGCAACAACAGCCTCTCTGACCTCACCTTTAAATCATGCTGGCAGTTTTTTGGACTTCCTTTCACTTTTCTTAAAGCGTAGAATACAGCTGGTCTGGGCTTCCAAGATAGTATTTTTCAACAACACCCAAGCTTGATGTAAGTCTTTAACCTTTGCAACTGCTCCTTTTAATTTTTTCTTAACTATTTTCCTCATTTTATCATAGTCTCCCTTTCGAAAGTTAAAAGGTAGTACTGTGGATCTCCTTACTATCCCTCCTCCACTAATTAAATCAAATGCGATCATGCTATGATCACTATTGCCAAGTGGCCCCAACACCCTTATCTCTTGCACCAAATCTGGTGTTCCACTAAGGACTAGATCCAATATGGCTTCCCCTCTGGTCGGTTCATGAACCAGCTGCTCCAAGAAGCAGTCATTTATTTCATCTAGGAACTTTATCTCCCTAGCATGTCCTGCTGTGACACTGACCCAGTCAATACCGGGGTAATTGAAATCACCCATTATTATTACTGTGCTTTAACTTTTGTTAGCTTCCTTGATTTCTTTGAGCATTTCATCATCCATTTGTTCATTCTGGCCAGGTGGTCGATAGTACACCCCCACTGCCATCGTCTTCCCCTTTTTACATAGAATTTCAATCCATAGAGATTCTATAGCAAATTTTGTTTCCTGCAAAACTTTAATCCTTTCTGACTCAATGCCCTCTCTAACATAGAGCGCAACCCCTCCACCAATTTGATCAGCTCTATCATTATGATATAGTTTGTACCCAGGTATCACAGTGTCCCACTGGTTGTCCTCCTTCCACCATGTCTCTGAGATTCCAATCATATCTAACCTCTCATTTAGTGCTATATATTCTAACTCTCCCATCTTATTTTTTAGACTTCTAGCATTTGCATACAAGCATTTTAGAGACTGTATTTTATTCATATTAATCTGGCTATTGGTAAGCATGGGTAATTTGGGATCTATAAGTTCTGTCTGCTCCATACTCGAGGGCATTTGGGCTACTTTACTCTTTTTTGGAACCTCTCTGCTTTTGGTAGTATCCTTCAAGGATACATTCTTCTGAACCATGCGCTCTTATGTGACTGTCAGCTTTCCCCTATTATCTAGTAAAAAAGCAGCTCTATCTCCTTTTTAAAGGTTAATGCCAGCAGCCTGGTTCCATCCCGGTTAAGGTGAAGCCCATCCCTTCGGAAGAGCCCCTCCTTTCCACAGAATGTTCCCCAGTTCCTAACAAATCCAAAACTCATCCTTGCACCATCGTCTCATCCACGCATTGAGACTCCGGAGCTCTGTCTGCCTTTTGGGTCCTGCGCGTGGAACGGGAAGCATTTCGGAGAACACTACCCTGGAAGTTCTGGATTTCAACTTCCTACCTAAAAGCCTAAATTTAGCCTCCAGAACCTCCCTACCACATTTTCCTATGTCATTGGTACCGACATGTACCAAGACAGCAGACTCCTACCCAGCACTATCTAAGACCTTATCTAGGTGGCGCATTAGGTCCGCTACCTTTGCACCAGGCAGGCATGTTACCAGGCAATCCTCACATCTACCAGCCACCCAACTATCTACATGCCTAATGATCGAATCACCAACTATAACGGCTGTCCTAACCTTTCCCTCATGGGCACACGGCCCTGGAGAAACTTCCTTGGTGCGAGAGGGTTTTACATTACCTGGAGGACAGGTCCAAGTTACAGGATCACTTCCTGCCACACCAGGGTGATGCTCTCCTGTCACGTGACCTCTCTCCTCCATGGCAACAGGGATGCTGCCAGACTGGAGGTGGGACTTCAAGACTATATCCCTATAGGTCTCGTCTATGTACCTCTCTGTCTTTCTTATGTCTTCCACGTCTGCTACTCTAGCCACTAGAGAATGGACTCGTTCCCTGAGAGCAAAGAGCTCCTTGCACCTAGTGCACAGGTAAGATCTCTCACCAACTGGGAGAAAATCCTAATGTGAGACTCAATGCAAAAGACTGGAAAGCCCCCATCTTGTTGCTGGACTGCTGTCTGCATCTTAGTTTTAAGCTTGCGTTTAGATCTTTAAGTTCTTTACTTATTAAGGGTTGCTATGGATACTTATACTAATAAAATTGTACCTAATACGTTTAATATATCTTTCCCTGAAGCTTAATTAATCTCAGCGCCTTAGTGTATGACTGATTTGGATAATGAGCTGCACCTGAGAGCACCTTCTTTCCTTTAAGATGTGTAAGTACCTATAAAGCTATGACTATCCCAGGGGTGGGTGGGTGTTGGATAGTCGTAGCTTTATAGGTTCTTACACATCTTAAAGGAAAGAAGGTGCTCTCAGGTGCAGCTCATTATCCAAATCAGTCATACACTAAGGAGCTGAGATTAATTAAGCTTCAGGTGAACAAGATATATTAAACATATTAGGTACAATTTTATTTAATTTATTTAATTTTATTTAATTTTATTTAAAACTAATAAGAGAAAATATTTTTTCACTCAACATGTAATCAAGCTCTAGAATTCGTTATCAGAGGATGTAGTAAAAGCTGTTAGTGTAGCTGGGTTTAAAAAATGTTTGGACAAATTCCTGGAAGAAAGGTCCATAAACCTTTATTAAAGAGGACCTGGGAAATCCACGACTTGCCCCGGGACAAACATTGTGGAACCTGTGTGCCTTTTGGGAACCTGCCAAGTACTTGTGACCTGCATGGACCACTGTTGGAAACAGGATACTGGGCTTGATGTATCTTGGTCTGACCCAGTATGGCATTTCTTATGTTCTTATATGGAAACCATTGGCTATAGTAAACTTCTGATGCACCTATAAAGAGTTAAAATTGTTCTGTATGAAAAACATTTGAATAAAATCACTTTATTTACCTTTTCCTGTCCCCTTGGACTTATTCTCCTTTGCTCTCTCTCTTCGGTAGGATTAGAGTAAACTTAGCATTTTGTTTCGACATCTTTCTTCTGTTTGCCCAAGTATGGTGGCTATTTCCCTCCATGCGTCTTCCTTCAGATTCTTTTTGTAGTAATTTATGTCCTTTGGATCCCACACCACTGTATGGTATTTATAAATCTCATATTAGCCGGTTAGTAGCAATATTCAGCCACTGGCCAGTTAACGTAAACTACACTGTTTACTAGGCCTAGTTCCAGAGGGTATATGTACTGATCCAAAATAAAAAATGAGCCCTCTACTTATACTCAGAAGAATACTTATGGTTGTGACATGATATTAGTTATCATCGCATAACACAATCACCTATGTGTGAATTAACCAGTGATGTTATGTTATGAGAATTACACTAAAACACTACAAATTTATAAACAAACAATAAACAACTCCAAGCAAAATTATTATTCTAATATAATATCAAGAGCCACTAATCGACCAAGAGAACTATTCTGTATAGTACAGAAATTAACAAACAAAACTCTAAATAATGATGAAATATCAATAAATATCTCCCCACAAGAATTAGCTCAATACTATAGCAACAAAACAAACCTACAAATAACACCATCAAATATTACTCAACCACAAATTAAAACACAATTAAAGCAAACTACAGTTGATAACTGGACCAACTTCAACTTAATATCAAAAACTACTCTCAAAACTACAATAACTAACATTAATACAACAACTTCATACCTTGATCCATGCCCAGTTGATTGGATAAAGAAGACTTTCCCAATACTCTCTTCTTTCATTCTACCTTTAGTGAATCTATCCTTGCAAAAAGGCTATTTACCACCATCCCTCAAACATGTTCAAATACGTCCTATACTTAAAAATAACACATTAGATAAACTATCCCCAAAATCTTACAGACCTATATCAAGTATTCCTTTTATGGCTAAACTTATTGAAAAAATTGTACAAATTCAACTACAAGATTTTATTGACACATTAAACATTCTTGATGAACATCAATATGGCTTTAGACCCTTCCATGGAGTAGAAACCTTACTAACGATCCTTTATGACACAATATTAAGAGGTATTGATAATACTAAACAAGCCTTTATTCTTGTTTTCCTTGACATATCAGCTGCCTTTGACAGTGTTGATCACTTAACAATGTTAAACAGACTTCAAAAAATTGGTATAACATCTACTGTTTATAATTGGTTCAAATCCTATCTATCAAACAGAACCCAAAATGTAAGAATCCACACCCAAATATCTAACACCTTCAAACAAACTCAAGGTCTTCCGCAGGGATCTGCTTTATCTGCACTATTATTTAACATTTACTTACAACCAGTTTGTAACATCTTTAAACGCCACAATGTCTTTTATCATATTTACGCCGATGATATAATGTTCTACCTCCCATTTGAAATCCCACACCCACCTCTCCAAAAAATAACAGAATGTTTTAATGAACTAACTGAGTGGCTCAAAGAACAAAATCTACTTATCAACTTTACTAAAACAGATATTTTATTTATCACTAAAAATCAAACATATATACCCCCAAACACGATTACACTAGATACTCATGAAATTAATATAAAAAAGAAGTAAAATATTTAGGTGTGATACTTGACAATAATCTAAATATGGATTCACATATAAAATATTTAACTAAAAATATACATTACAAACTCAAAACACTAAAACAACTAAGACCTTTGATTCTTCTACAAGATTTTATTAACATAATTCATGCTATTATTACCCCACATTTCGATTTTGCAAATACAATACTTAATGGTATTTCGAAACAAAATATTAAAAAGATACAAATAACTCAGAACTTAGCTGCTAGAACGATTATGAATATAAGCTCACTTGAACATATTACACCAATTTTAGCTGAACTTCATTGGCTACCAATTTACTCCCGAATCAAATATAAAATTCTTGTCACTACATTTAAACTTATAAATAAACTTGCACCATCTGCACTAAATACACTGATTAACATTGACATTGATAAACGATCTCAAAGGAGCAGAAACATAAATACTTTAACAATACCAAAAGATTTTACAAAAGCCAGAAAACAAACCAATAAGAGAGCTTTCTCACACTCTGCTCCAATACTCTGGAACAATTTACCTGACAACATTCGCCTACTGTCTGACATAAAAGAATTTAAAAAAAAATTAAAAACTCACTTATTTACATTACACTATAATACACTCCCAAAACAGAATTCTCAAAGGGATACAGGCTAACATTTATTTTTAATATTATATACCCTATTTTCAAAAATAAACGACACTAATACACTAATTTAACCATACTACACACTCATTTACATGATGATTAATAATTTAACTAGCAATGTATATATGTTCTAATATGTTATACTTGTAATGTTACAATTTTCCTTGTAATTTATAATTATCTGTTCTATGTAAAATGTCCTGGTATATCTCATACCAATTAACCTACTGTTACATGTAAACCGCACTTGAAACATGGGAAAGAGCGGTATATAAATAACTGTTAAATAAATAAATAAATAAATAAATGTGAGGTCTCAGACTTATAGTGGCAATGCTCAAGTTTTTCTCTAGAGCAATATGCCTGATTGCATCAATGACCTCAATGTATCTCTGGATTTTTTCCTTATACTTAAAATTTCATCTTAAACATTATCCATTTACTCTCTCCAGATTCACTTGCGATGCTTGAATAGTGCAAATTCTATCCCATATGTCAGAATCTTCTGTAGCTTTTAAACTATCACGTCTCAATTTCTTAATATCATACGTAAGATTGTGCTTCACAGCTAAGTCAATATACGTTCATGCTTGTACGTGCGTGTATACTTGTTTACAAAATACAGCATTTAATTCAGCTTATCTGGTCATCGCTGATCATGTCCCCGACGCCATCTACTGGGTACCTCACTTTGCGTTTCGTTAGTCTTCTTCAGGGGGAATTGAAATGATCACAGCACGATCTATTAATGCACAGCTGAACTTTTGACAGCACGATCTGTGAAACTCGCGGATACTCTTTACACTTACAGTCATCAGGACTTCCTTCCAACCTGGTCTGCAAAGTGCCAAAAAACGATGGCGTTTTTTGGCACTTTGCAGACCAGGTTGGAAGGAAGTCCTGATGACTGTAAGTGTAAAGAGTATCCGCGAGTTTCACAGATCGTGCTGTCAAAAGTTCAGCTGTGCATTAATAGATCGTGCTGTGATCATTTCAATTCCCCCTGAAGAAGACTAACGAAACGCAAAGTGCGGTACCCAGTAGATGGCGTCGGGGACATGATCAGCGATGACCAGATAAGCTGAATTAAATGCTGTATTTTGTAAACAAGTATACACGCACGTACAAGCATGAACGTATATTGACTTAGCTGTGAAGCACAATCTTACGTATGATATTAAGAAATTGAAACGTGATAGTTTAAAAGCTACAGAAGATTCTGACATATGGGATAGAATTTGCACTATTCAAGCATCGCAGGTGAATCTGGAGAGAGTAAATGGATAATGTTTAAGTTGAAATTTTAAGTATAAGGAAAAAATCCAGAGATACATTGAGGTCATTGATGCAATCAGGCATATTGCTCTAGAGAAAAACTTGAGCATTGCCACTATAAGTCTGAGACCTCACATCACTGGTGAATTCACACATAGGTGATTGTGTTATGCGATGATAACTAATATCATGTCACAACCATAAGTATTCTTCTGAGTATAAGTAGAGGGCTCATTTTTTATTTTGGATCAGTTAACGTAAACTGGCTAAGGTAGGCACATAAAAGGCTGGCCTATCTTTAGCGGTGTAGCCATCTGTCCAGTGGCTAAACCACTAGAGTCATTCAGAAAGGTTTAGTCATGGTTTGGACATCTGTAAAATTTGGTTTGTTCCCTGTAAAATAGTTATCTCCAAGTTATAATGCCCTGTTCAATGTAATTTCAGTTTGTTCAATGTAAACCGCACTGATGCAGAATAGCACGGTATATAAGAGAATGTAAATAAATAAATAAATAAATAAATAAAATAAATCTGCAGATATCAAAATCATAAATATGTCTCCATAACCATTACACAAATGTTGCTTGCAGATGTCTCCAGTACAGGGACATTGAAATGGACACAAAGGTGTGGTGGATGCAATGGACTTACATGTCCCTATTCAAACCCCAAAACAGCAGAGCTGTGCATGTTTATTCCTGCTCCAGGCATGAATAGGCACCTTATAACATCCAGAGTGTGTAGAGAAGATAGAGAATTAAGTGACTAGCTTTACATTACAAAGTCCCACACTGGGATTTGAACCCTGGCTACCCGGTTCTTAACCCACTATAACCATTATGCTATTAGACATCTTGGTTCTGAGTGCCTCTCCTGGGAACATCTATATAGACATTTGATACATGTGCATATTGGGCCTTTCCACCTTTCTGGAATAGTGCCTGAACTTGCACATGCCCGCCTTTCTTTTTAGACATTCTTTTTAGACAGATTACACTTGGATGTCCCATTTTAAATGTGCCTCGACCTGGGCAAACCAGATATATAATGCCGGTGGCTGGATATGACCCCGACATTGAATATCTAGGTTTAAGTTTATATGGCAACTGCAAGCTGATTTACAAGCATGACTGCCACTATTGAATGTTGTTGATAAGTGCCATCGAGTTGGTGTCTACTCATGGAGACTCTCTAGATAGTTGTCTTATACTGTGTTCAGTCTTCGTCAGGTGGCTCATTGTTGACAGAGTGACACCCATAGCTACTCTTTTGCATTGACCTTCTACCTTGCCAAGCCTGATGTCTTTCTCTAATGATCTCTCTCTTCGCATGATGTGTTCAAAGTATGAAAGTTGAAGTCTTGTCATCTGAGTTTATAAGCCTCTCTTTTATGGCCGCTTTAATGGCTGCATAGTCTGTGGCCTGCGTGAGGATTAAGGTTCTATATGAGACCAAGACTTTGACCGTCAAAGAAACAGCCAATCTGACAACCCAGTGTTCCTGTGGCCAACCCATGGCAGTAGCCACCCTTTCAAAAGTCTCTAAAAAAATCATCTATATCATCAGTATCAGTGAGTTTTCCAAAAGAAAAGAACCATATGGTTGTAGTCCTACCAGGTTAGCAAGGGCACTGTCAGAGTCCTGCACTATGGACAATCCACTTTCCTTCCCTCCGATTGCAGCCTTAAGGTATAACCATGTAGCAGCTTTAGAAGGGGACGTTGTTGTTCCTGCATGGCCGCTAGGGCAGTTTGTTGGGCCCTCAGGGATTCCTCTTGCTGCTTCTGAAATGTATTTATTTATTATTTAGGTGTCTTTTATACCACCCTATCATGCAATCAGAGCAGTTTACATTGTCAACAACAGTAATACATTATAATATGGTGAACAATTACAAGTAGCACATGTAAAAGAGCTAAATCATTGCTATATACATGATTAGGTTATAATCAATTTGGTATAACGTATTTACAAAGTAACGTGAAAGATTCAAAATACATTCATTTTTAGCTGATTTCCTATTTTTATGTTTTAGCTATTTTGCAGTTTGGGTGGGCATAGTGGTTCTTTTGTGCATTTCTATCACTGGTCAGTTATTGATAGGGGGGAAAATCCTATCCAAATATGTTGGGAGCGGGCTTATGGCTTTTTATGTTGGGTCTCGGTTTATGTTTTCCTCATTAATGCCATAGTGTTCAATGAAGAGGAACATTTTAAGTTCAGCCCAGAAGGTAGATAAATCTGAGATAGATCTTAGTCAATCTGGCAGTGTGTTCCATAGGGATGGGGAAATGTATTCAAAAGCCCTTTTACTGGTGTGTTGTTTTGTTTTATGATAATCAGTTGGGAAAACTAAGGTATTCATCATTCAAAATTTTCGTTGGTGTAATGTTTGTTAGGTATATTAGGGATGAAGGAGCTATGTTTCTGATAAGTTTAAATGTGGTCATAATTATCTTATATTTTATTCTGCTGTAGACTGGTAACCAGTGAAGGGCGTATAGTATTGGTGTTATGTGTTCTGAGACATGTGTGTTGTGGGTAATGCGTGCAGTCATATGTTGGGCTATTTGGAGACTGTGTAGTCTTTGCTTTGGTAATCCGTGTAGAAGATTATTACAGTAATCTGTGTGTGGGAATATCATGGCCTGTAGTACTGTTCTAAATTCGTTACTTGGAAGGAGTGGTTTCAACTGCTGAATCATTCTAAGTTTGTCATATATGGATCTTGTAGTGAGTTTAATATGGGATTTGAAACAGAGTGTTTTGTCTATTGTGACCCCCAGGTATTTTACCTCGAGCATGGCTTCTTTAACATCAATGGTAGATGGTGGGGAGAAGTCTTGATTTCTAGTTATGAATAATACTTCTGTTTTTTTATAGTTTATGTTAAGGCAGTGAGATTTCAACCATTGAGATATTTCATTGAAGTATACTATTGTGAGTTCAGGGATGGGTTTTCTTATGTCAAATGGTAGGTATATCATTATGTCATCAGCATAGATGGCGTATCTAACTTGGAACTTTTTGATTAAACGACATAGGGGTTGGAGATATATATTAAATAGTAGAGCAGATAGAGCAGATTCTTGAGGGAGACCTTGTTTCTGATTATAGGTGTTAGAACAGTGTTGGTCAATTCTAACTTGTTGTGTATGGTCTGTTACGTATGATTTAAACCATTTTATTGTATTGCTATGTAAGCCAATTTGTTGTAACCTTTGAATTAGAATGCTATGGTTAATAGAATAGAAGGGGTTTCTAGTCCCACAGGTGCTCCTTGTGGTCTTGGGCAAGCCACTTAACCCTCCATAGCCCATGTTCCCTGTAAAATAGTTATCTCCAAGTTATAATGCCCTGTTCAATGTAATTTCAGTTTGTTCAATGTAAACCGCACTGATGCAGAATAGCGTGGTATATAAGAGAATGTAAATAAATAAATAAATAAGGCTGCTGCGATATCTAGAAAGATTAATATGAATGCTTGATTAGGATTGTCTGTTCCTTTTATGAGGCTATTGAATAATAGGGGGCCATGTTGTTCAATATGGTGTTGAAGCTGATTATGGACAATTTTTTCAATAACTTTGGCCCAGAATGGCAGGATGGAGATTGGTCTATAAGATGAGGAGCATTTTTTGTCCAGTGTTTTTTGTTTTAGTATAGGACAAATAATTGTGCAGCCATCCATTGAAAAACATCTTTAGGATCCATCAAGAGGTGTCCTGCAACAAACCACAAACAAAAAGAAACCAAGTGCGGTCCCCTAGGCAGCTGCCTAAGCCCTCACCCCATGGTGCTCTTTCGCCTCTATTCCGGTGGCTTCACCTCCTCTGCCTATCCCAGCTAACAGCAAAGCCCACTCCAGGTACCCTTACTAGGCATGGCCACTGGAAACCGCATGGTTTGAGGAGCTGGAGCCTGGATTCCAAGCTTCATGACTCCTTTGCCGGATTCCTGGCCAATGCACCACTGTGATGCCTTGGAATGGGTTCCAAGGCAACTGCAGCAGTCAAAGCACTGTTCTGGGTTCCATACCTCATGTCCAGATTGGGCTTTCCAAACAAACACCCACAAACGTTCCTCTCAGGTCCATAGCAAAGTCCAGCAAACAGTTCTGATTTGCCAGCTCCCACACTCTGGGCTTTCCTCAGCCCCATGGCTGGGCATGGCCTCTCCTTCTCAAAGTAAAACAATTCAGAACAGAAATGCACACAAAGTCACAAGTAGCTGAATCAAATTATCCAAGTTCAAACCCAGTGTCTTTCTCAGAACAGAATCATGTTGCTCAGCTGCACAGTAAATAGCTGTGTAGCTGCCCCTCCCTTCCACCCTTCAGGTTCACTATAAACTGGATGAACTTGTCCCAGGGCTAGAGCTTTCAATGTCCCATCCACAGTACCTCCATAGGTTCCTGGTCCTTATTGTCCTCATATGCTTGAGTTTGCATAGCTTCTTCCACCTCAGGATATCTGCCCTCCTCCCCTAGAAACCCCGGAAGCTTTTCTAGGGCCTGACCCAATGACTCCTCCCCTGTCTTGCCTCTCCATGGTTCTAGGGTGTAATTTATGGTGAGCCAGGGAAATTGATCCAGCTCCGGGTCCTGGGGCAGATCAGTGGATTGGCCCTATTCTCTCTTAGCAGGAGTTGTGGAATGATGTGCCTTCCCTTCCAAGAGCCAGGCCAGGTCTTTCCTGCCCTTGCTGGTTCTGGGTTGTCTATGGGGCTGCAAGGGAGCCTGCACTATCCCAAAGATACTCCTTTCCAGAGACTCTAGTGTCTGATCACCACCCCCCCACCCTTTAAGCGACTGAAGTATTGCAGAGGATGGCCTACCTCCTCCAAGGGGTCAGCAATCCAGGAGAGCGTGTCTGCGTTACCCTGTAGTTTTCCAGCTCTATGCTCTACCTGGAAACTAGTTCTGCAAGGCCAAATACCATCTCATAAGCAGAGTGTTATTATTTTTCATTTGGTTGAGCCAATTCAAGGAGGCGTGATCAGTCATGAGTGTAAACATCCGGCCCATCAAATAGTATTTTAAGGCCTCTATGGCCCATTTGATGGGCAGGCATTCCTTCTCGATAGTGGTGTCGTTTTTTTCTGGGGGTGTTAGCTTCTTACTTAAATATAGAATAGGGTGTTCGTCCCCCTCCTGTTCTTGGGACAAAACTGCTCCTAAGCCTACTTCTGACGCATCTGTTTGCAGTATAAAAGGCTTAGTGAAGTCCACCCCCCCTGAAGATTGGTTCTTTACACAGATGTTCCGCAGGTTGCTGAAGGCGATCTCCTCACAATCGGACCACTGCAGCTGATTAGGTTTGCTTTTCTTTAACATATCTGTGAGGGGGCCAGATTCCTCAGCAAACCTTGGGATAAAATGACGGCAGTATCCTACCAAACCCAAGAAACTCCTCAGCTGCTTCTTCGTCATATGTTGGGAGAACTCACGGATACTCGGAATCTTATTCAGCAAGGGTTTTATCCTCTCCTACCCCATTAGGTGACCTAGATACTGTACCTTGCGTCTGGCAAACATGCACTTACGCAGGTCTAAGGTGAGGCCTGCCTTGGGGACCACTTCTAGGACAGCCCATACCCTTGGGATATGTGTATACCATTCGGGGCTAAAGATGATGATATTGTCCATATAAGCAGCCATATATTCTTGATGGCGTCTGAGTACTTGGTCAAGAAGCCTTTGACAAGTGGCCAAGGCCCTATTGAGGCCAAATGGCAGTCAGCAAAATTAATAGAGGCCTATGGGGGTACTAAAAGCTGTTTTGGGTCAGGAGTCTTTGGCTAGAGGGATTTGCAGTAGCCTTTGGTAAGGTCTAAGGTGGTTTAATATTGCACTTGCCCCATTTTATCCAGGAGTTTGTCCACCCGAGGCATAGGATATGCGTCATAGGTGGAGAGGGCATTTACATGGCAGAAGTCATTGCAAAAGCACTGAGTTCCGTCAGGTTTTGGCACTAGTACGATTGGACTGGCCTAAGGTCTTAGAGATTCTTCCACTATCCCAAACTTTTCCATTTCCCTCACCTGCTTGATAATTTCTTGTCTTTTGGCCTCCAGTAGCCTATAGCGGCGTTGCCTTACAATTGTTCCGGGGGCAGTATGTGGGTACTGAGGTGGGTTTCCCCTAGTATGGCGGTTAATATATCCTGAAAGTTGTCTAAGAACTCCGCCAGCTCACTCTTCTGAATGGGGCTTAGGTCCTCTCCAATAAGGGGTTCCTCCATTTCGTAGAAGTCACTGACTTGGAGGCCTAAGTCCTCCACCTCTGCCGCCTCCACCGTAGCGGCCAGAGCTTGTCGCTCTCACCACGGCTTCAGCATATTAATATGATAGGGTTTTTTCCTACCTCTCTAGCTTACTAGTTCATATGTGTGTGTCCCGAGCCATCAACTCACGGTCAGGGGTCCCTCACGCTTGGACGTAAACTTATGCAGGTTATCAGAGATCAGCACCAGGATTTTGTCCCTCTCCTCTAAACCTCTGGGTTGGGTACTGTGATCATAGTATTATTTTTGTCTCTCCTGGCTTCATAGTAAATTTCCCTATTTTGTGATCTTTCTTAACCTCCCCTGGAGGTTCTTCAAGAAAACAGGCACAGTCTGGGGAATCCTCTTTGGCTGCACTCATTGTTCTTTTACTATATCAAGGATTCCCCTAGGGGGACGTCCATATAGTAGTTCGAACGGGGAGATGCCCAATGAGGTCTGAATAGCCTCCCAACAGGATTAGAGGGCAAAGAGCAATAAATGGTCCCATTCTGAGTGATCGCCCTCTAACCCTCTTCTTAACAAAGTTTGCAGGGTCTTATTGAACTGCTCTACCAACCCATTTGTCCGAGGATGGTAGGCGGAGGTTTTCAAATGCACTATGTCAAAAGCCTCCCATACCTGCATGAGGTGACTAGGCATGAAATTGGTATCGTAATCAGTCAAGACTTCTCTCGGGAAGCCAATTTCGCAGAAGAGCTTAATGAGCTCACTAACTATGACTTTAGCCAATGTGGTCCGCAAGGGGACTGCTCACAGAAATCGGGTAGCTTGGTCCATGACGACTAGTATGTATACAAAACCACGAGGGGTTTTGGTGAGAGGTCCCATGATGTCTACGGCCAGTCTGGTTGCTGGCTCCTTAATGGTGGGTGATGGCTGGAGGGGCACTGGGGTAGGGTGAAAGGAGGACTTTGAGGGCAGAAGGAACAATACCAAGCTACCTCCTTATAAACCTCCAGCCAATAGAACCTCTGCAATATTTGTTGCAAGGTGCCGTGAACTCCCTTATGCCCTGACAAGGGGTGATCGTGGGCCAATTGTAGGACCAGGTCTGTAAAGGTCCAAGGCACCACTAGTTGCCTTTTCCTCCCTTGCCCAGCAGGGCCTGAGCTCTCCATCTACAGGACTTTCTGTTCCAGAATAAAGCCAGGAAAACTGGCCTGAAGGGGGGCCCGGGCTTGCTCGTATGCCCCTCCGAGGGCCAGATCGGCCTTTTGTTCATGCAAAAAGAAGGGAATCGCTTCTTGAGCTCCTTAGGTGCCCACAGCATCTCCTGCTCAGCCCTAACATTCACCCGTTCTTGAGCTCTGTCCACCCGTTCCTTCCTGTGGTCGGATTTGTCTTTTCTTGTTTTACCTGGAGTGGTTATCACGTTTCTGCTAAAAGGAAAGAGTTGAGAGGGGGCATCCTCCTCCTCTCCTTGGGGCCTGTCTTCCCTGGAGCTTTGGGAGCATATAGAAACAAACCCTTCCATCCCTTTTAAACAGAAAGGCCAATCTCACCTTAACACTAGGGGATGGGGTAACTTGGGGAGCACCATCAGAGGGAGTTTCTTACTAAAACCAGGAGCCTGAATGTGCAGGTCATATACAGGATAGGAGGTAGAGGCCCCTTGAACACATTGAATCCTCACAACCCCTTTATACCTATCCCCTTTCCCCTGGAGACCCACACTTATGACCTGTCAGTGCTTCAGGGAGATCATGCTCTGTTCGGCCCCCGTATCCCTGGTCCTGGTCTTATGCTTCCCACCAAACCCAGCCCAGCCTTTCAACCTCTCTTCAAATGCCCCCTTTTCCCACATTGGAAGCATTTGTAATCATCCATTTGTTGCTCCTGCATAGGGAGTTTTTCTTTTTCCCCTTTCTCTCCTGTAGCCTATTACCAAAATGGCCTTTTTCCCTGGTGGAGATCCCAGAGTCAGACAGATCAAGCTGTGCCTTGCAATACAGCTCAGCCGCTCAAGTAGCTTTCTTTGTGGTTCAGCAACCCTGCTTTATCAACCACCCTCTTACTTCTCCCGGGGCTGCAAAGAAAAACTGCTCTAGTACCATGTCCTCCATTATGTGGGCAGTTGTCCTACCCTCGGGCTCTAGCTATTTGGTTACTATGTCCCTTAACCTCTGAACTAGGGCCTGGGGCCTTTCATCTTTCACTAGCATGGCTTTTCGGAAGGCTCTTCTGTAAGAAACCTTTGTTAGGCCATGCCTCTTTTATGGCTGCTTTAACAGCTGTATAGTCTGTGGCCTGCATGGGGGCTAAAGTTCTATATGCGGCCAAGGCTTCGCCCATCAGAGAAACAGCCAATCTGCCCTACTCCCCTGGAAACCCCAGAAGCTTTTCTAGGGCCTGACCCAAAGACCCCTCCCCTCTCCCACCTCTCCTTGGTTCTAAGGTGTAATTTCTGGTGAGCCAGGGAAACAGATCCAGCTCCGGGTCCTGGGGCAGATCAGTGGATTGGCCCTGTTCTCTCTTAGTAGGAGTCATGGAAGGATGCGCCTTCCCTTCCAAGGGCCAGGCTGGGTCTTTCCTGCCCTGGCCGGTTCTGGGTTGTCTACAGGGCTGAAAGGGAGCCTGCACTATCCCAAAGATACCGTCTCCAGACTCTCTAGTGGCTGATCACCACACTAGTCATCCTAAAATCCTTCTGAAGGTGGAGACACAATTCCTTCTTAATCAATCAACAGCCCTACCAACTTTTTTCCCAAAACTCTATTCCCACAAAGGGGAAAGAACATTACATTCGTTAGACTGCAAGAGAACCTTGGCTTTCTATTTGGAGTGGATGAAAGCCCTTAGAAAGTCCACCCAATTTGTTTATTTTGATCCCAACAGAGCAGAAACTGCCAGGAGCAAACACGCACTTTCAATTTGGCTTGCAAATTGCATCTCTTTAGCTCATGTCCAGACAGGCCTGATTCTTAAGGGCCATGTCATAGCTCACAATGTGTGAGACATGGCTGTGCCAGTGGCTCATTTAAAGTCAGCTTCCTTGGAAGAGCTTTGCAAGGCTGTGACCTGGACCTTGGTCCATACATTCATATCTCAATACTGTTTGGAAAGGGACTTCTGATGCAATAGCAGTTTCTGTCATTCAGTCCTTCAGAATCTTTTTGAGGGTTAGAATCCTAGTCTACTCAGATTTCAGCAAAGCCTTTGATACTGTCCCTCATATGAGGCTTGTGAATAAACTGAGCAACCTGGGGATGAATCACAAGGTGGTGAAGTGGATCAAGAACTGGTTGACTGACAGACTACAGAGGATAGTGGTGAGTGGAACTCACTCTGAAGAAAGGAGGGTGAGTAGTGGAGTGCCTCAGGGATCAGTCCTGGGACAGTTACTGTTCAATATCTTTGTGGGTGATATTGACAAAGGGTTAAAAGACAGTTTGCCTTTTTGCAGATGATACAAAGATCTGCAACAGAGTGAACACTTTGGAGGTAATAGACAACATGAGAAAAGTTCTACAAAATTAGAAGAATGGTCAATGCTCGGTAATTTAAATTGAATGCAAAGAAGTGCAGAGTGATGCACTCTAATGCAGAAACTCAAAGGACATGATAGAGGACGAGAGTCTAGTGGACCAAGAAAAAGACCTCAGGATGATAATGTCTGAGGATCTCAAGGTGACGAAACAGTGTGACAAGGCAGTGGCTAAAGCCAGAAGGATATTAGGCTGTATACAGAGGAATAACCAGCAAGAAGGAGGTATTAGTGCCCCTGTACAGGTCATTGGTGAGGCCTCACTTGGAGCACTGTGTTCAGTTTTGGATACCATACCTTGCAAAGGATATTAAAAGAACTGATTCAGAGAAAGGTGACTAAGACGATATGGAGCCGGCACCAGAAAGCATATGTGAAGAGACATGAAGATCTAAATATGTATACTTAAGAGGAGAGGAGAGACAGAGGAGATATGATACAGATGTTTAAATACTTAAGGGTATTAATGAACAAGCAAATGTTTTTCAAAGACAGGGAAGCTATAGAACTAGAGGACATGAAATGAAGCTGCAAGGAGGTAAACTTAAAAGCAACATCAGGAAATAGTTTTTTACGGAAAGGGTGGTGAATGCATGGAATGCCCTTCCAAAGAAGGTGGTGGGAGCAAAAATAGTGATGGAATTCAAAAAGGTATGGGACAGACATACAGGATCACTATACAGCATGAGGATGGAATCACAGCAAACGTGGATAACTTCTAAATTACTAGGCAAAGTAGATAGACCATGCTGGTCTTTATCTGCTGTCATTCACTATGGAAGTAATTCCAGAAACTGAATAAGGGTTTATATGTGCGCCAGGGATGTTTATCTGCTGAAAACGTCTACAAGCGTATTCCAGTACATTCTGCCTGTGGACGTTTATCTCGTTAACACGGGGATCTCAGAACGTGTCCGGGAGGGGCGGAATGGGGGCGTGATTAGCTGTAGAGACATAGAAAGCGTATTCAGGAAAGGCCTGTGTGTTTTGGGAGATCCACGCAGACGTGCCCGTTATACCTGCTGGAGACATAGAATAAGGCCAGTACTTAGAATTCTGCTGTGTTTGTATAAAGGTAGTGACTAGTCTGTTCTAAACTGGTGTATTGCAGTATGGAAAAACACCACAAGATTAATTTATAAAGAACAGAAATAAAAGGTGTGGGAATCTTGTATGTTGAAGAGGCATTGATAACTACTCTGAAAGAAATATTAAGAAGAGCAATAATGATTATTCTGGCCTTGTTGACATTTGCTGTTTGTGCTAAAGGAGCTAATCTAGGGGTCCCTAACAATTCCTATGTCCTGAAAAATGGGACTGTTTATGCAGGAATAATATGTGAGTGAGTATGGAAAGGGTTCTTGTTTGGGTGAGAAATGGAGCTCATATTTTTAGTCCTGGGACCCCATGCTATTATACCAGCTGTTATTTATAGGTTCAGGGCATCTTTTTGACAACATTATGTTTTTTTGTGACTGAATGTGAGAGAGTGTGTGTGTGTCGTTTGAGGGTTGCATGGGAGGATCTGGTGTGCTTAACTGCAATTCAGGGTGGGGGGGCAGGGGGGGGATGAATGCCTGGCCAGTACCTGGACCGTATGGATGACCGCAGAGTCACCAGATGCCAGTGTGATAGGGCAGAAAAAAATCACAAAATAGCTAAATGTCAAAAGATATCCCTTTCAATAATCAGAGACCCTCAGCATAAGAGCATTCAACAGTGCAAACAGCACTAAAATATGCCCAAAATCACCTTATCGGTCTCTAAAAATGTAATGTGCACATTTATAGAGAGGCTTTTCTGAGGTTGGTGAGGGTCCATCCTTATCATTATAAAGACTGTTCTTAGAGATGACCAATTAAAGAATAACTAAGGATTTCTTCTACTGTCATGTATGTTTTGATAAACGTTATGTCAGGACAAACATATCACTTTCTACTTGCTGTTGTTATATCTTTGAGTGCACTGAGATTACCTTGCACTGTTCTGGGCATGCAACAGACTAGTACATCTAGTCTAGTTTGCATCAACATTTATGTGTCATCAGTATTTATAGAAACATAGAAACATGACAGCAGAAAATGACCACATGGCCTAACTAGCCTGCCCTTCCGTATCAACCACTACAACAGTCCCCTTTTTTCCTTTAGAGATCCTCTATGTTTGTCTCATGCTTTTCTGAATTCAGATACTGTCCTCATCTCTACCACCTCCACTGGGAGACTATTCCATGGATCTACCATTCTTGCAGTAAAAAAAATATTTCCGCATATTTCTCCTGAATTTATCTATCCCCTTTCACCCTCATCCTATGTCCCCTCGTAGCAGAGCTTGCTTTCAATTGAAAGAAGCTCTCCTCCTGTGCATTTATGCCATGGACGTATTTAAACATCTCAATCATATCACCTCTATCTTGCCTTTCCTCTAAAGTATACATATTAAGATCCTGAAGTCTGTCCTCATATGCTTCATAATGAAGACCACTAACCATTTTAGTAGCCACCCTCTGTACTGACTCCAACCTGTTTATATCCTTTTGAAGGTGCAGTCTCCAGAATTGCACACTATAACTCCAAATGAGGTCGCACCAAAGACTTATACAGAGGCACTATCACCTCCTTTCTTCTGCTAGCCATTCCTCTCCCTATGCACCCAAGCATCCTTCCAGCTTTCACCATCGCCTTTTCTACCTGTTTAGCTACTTTAAGGTCATCAGACACAACCACGCCTAGGTCCCGCTCTTTTTGTGTGGACAGAAGTACTTCACCCCCTATACTATATTGCTCCCTTGGATTGCTGCAGCCCAAATGCATGATCTTACATTTTTAAATGATTAAATCTCAGCTGCCAAATTCTAGACCATTCTTCAAGCTTAGCTAGATACCTCCTCATGTTATCTATACCTTCCTGGGTGTCTACTCTTTTGCAGATTTTGGTATCATCCGCAAAGAGGCAAACCTTACCCGACAGCCCTTCCGCTATATCACTAACAAAGATGTTAAAAAGAATCGGACAAAGAACAGATCCCTGGGGCACAACACTGGTAACCTCCTTCTCCTCAGAGTGAGCTCCATTTACCTTTACCCTTTGCTGCCTCCCATTCAACCAATTTCTAACCCAAGCAGCAACTTTATGTGTAGTATGCATCAGCACAACACTGTCAGTGAGAGGAGCAGCTTGGGAGATGCATGTTTTAACAGTGGAAGTGTGGCCGTGGCAGTGTTTTGCTCATGCTGTGCTGGAAATGCCTATGTCCCCGATTCCAGAACTGCGGGTGGGCCCAGGGCCGGCCCGTCCATTGAGCGAGAATGTTTTTTGCACAGGGCCCCGCGTTTCAGGGGGCCCCGCGCAAAAAACATTCTGATCTAAAAGTAAAATTTAAAAAAAAAAAAGCTGTCTGCTGCCGCTGCCGGGGCTGCCGCGGCAGAATCGAGTGTGCCGCGGGGCCCCCCCTGCCCAGCAGAGCCTGCCCTCCCCTGTATCACCTCTCTCTTTACAGCTGCAGTCACACGCGCCGGCTTTCAGAGCGCGAGGGGAGAGTTTCTCCCTCGCTGCTCTGTTAAGCCCGCGGGGGCTGATGGGAAATTCCCATCAGCCCCCGCGGGCTTAACAGAGCCGCGAAAGGGAAACTAGTTCCTTCGCACTCTGAAAGCCGGCGCGTGTGACTGCAGCTGCAAAGAGAGAGGTGATACAGGGGAGGGCAGGCTCTGCTGGGCAGGGGGGGCCCCGCGGCACACTCGATTCTGCCCCGGCAGCGGCAGCAGACAGCTTTTTTAAAAAAAACTTTTTCCCTAGGCTAGGCTGGTCTGGGCTGAGCTGGGGGTGGTTAGGAGTGGTGATGGGCTAGGGGGGGGGGGGGGGGGTTAGGAGTGGTGATGGGCTATGGGGGGCTGTGGGGGGTTAGGAGTGGTGATGGGCTATGGGGGAGCTAAGTCTGTATATGGGCTGATGGGATTAGGACTGGAAGTGGGTTGATCGTGGGTTAGGACTGGTAATGGGGTATGGGGGGGCTTAAACTGAAAATTGAGTGATGGGGGATTGGGACTGGAAATGGGCTGGTGGGATTAGGACTGGGAGTGGGCTATGGGGGGATAGGACTGGTAATGGGTTGGGGGGTTTCTAGGACTGGAAATGGGCTGGGGGGATTAAGACTGGAGGTGGGCGGATGGGGTTAGGACTGGTAATGGGCTGTGGGCTGTTGGGGGGGTAGGACTGGTAATGTGCTATGGGGGGCTAGGACAGGAAATGGGCTGATGGGGAGGGATTAGGACTTGAGGTGGGCTGTTGGGTGGGGTTAGGACTGGTAATGGGCTATGGGGGGCTAGGACTGGAAATGAGCTGATGGGGGGGGTTAAGACTGGAGGTGGGCTGATGGGGTTAGGACTGGTAATGGGCTGTGGGCTGTTGGGGGGGGTTAGGACTGGTAATGGGCTATGGGGGGGCTAGGACTGGAAATGGGCTGATGGGGGGGTTAACACTGGAGGTGGGCTGATGGGGTTAAGACTGGTAATGGGCTGTGGGCTGATGGGGGGTTAGGACTGGTAATGGGCTATGGGGGGGTTAGGACTGATAATGGGCTCTGGGGGGCTTGGACTGTAAATGGGCTGTTGGGGAGGGGTTTGGACTTGTGGTGGGATGTTGGGGTTAGGACTGGAACTGGGCTGTGGGCGGATGGGGGGGTTAGGACTGGCAATGGGCTATGGGGGGCTGACTGGAAATGGGTTGATGGGGGTTAGGACTGAAAGTGGGCTGATGGGGGGGGTTAGGACTGGTAATGGGTTATAGGGGGGGCTTAAACTGAAAATGGGGTGATGGGGGGTTAGGACTGGAAGTGAATTGATGGGGGGGGCTAGGACTGGTATTGGGTTGGGGGGTTGCTAGGACTGGAAATGGGCTGATGGGGGGCTAGGACTGGAAATGGGCTGATGCAGGGACTAGAAGGGAATGGATGCTGGGTGAGGCTGGAACTAGAAGGGAGCTGATGTTGGGGGAGGATTAGAATGGGATGGGGCTGGGAGAGTAAAATGGAGAGGGGAAAAATATTTTGTGTGGGAGGGATAAAAAATCTACAATTGGCCGGGTATTGGGAGAGTAAGTGGGGATTGAGGATGGAGGGGTAAAATTTGAGTGGATGAAATAGGAATGAGGAAAGAGCAAAAGGAGAAAGATTAGTATGTTAAAGGAAATATAGAGAGAGAATGGAAAAAAAACTAGAAGAGAGAAGAAAGGACAAATGGACAGCAGACGATGGAGAGTTAGCAGAAGACACGAAGAAACCAGAAGAAAGTGGCTGGAGCAATTGCAGCTGAAAAAAAATGCACAAAAGGTAGAAAAATATCTCTTTATTTTGAATTTATTAATTGGAATATGTCAGCTCTGGTAAATGTGCATCATTAACGTCTGCGCTTTGTTTAGTACAAGAGCAAATTAATGTATAGTTTTATTTCTACAGTGTTGTACGTTCCACGTTTGGCTTTTGGGATTCCCAGTTTAATTATTGTCTTCCTGTTTCTAAATTGTGATTCCTTGTTTGGTGATGGTCTATGTTCTGCATGTGTAACTGAGCTGAGGTATTCTGTTTATGTAATTCCTATTTGACATTGCCACTTGTTCTCTTTCCCCAGTAGGTCATGTATTGTTGTTCTCTGAAATGTATTGGTTTAATATTTGCATGTTTCCTTTTGATAGGTAGGGTATGGTGCTTTGTGAGTCCTGGTAGTGCTGTTAGGATACGGCGGGTTTGCTATGGGTTCTAAATGGGCAGTGTTTGTAGTAGTTCCTAATGTGTCTGGTGGTTGGCACTGGATTATAGTAATGTAGAAATCTTTTAGTCTTTCTTTATCCATACACTCATTAAGAGGCATGTTTACTAAAAGTTAGTATATGGTAACATTATGCAAATAATTATGCAAATGAGGCCCCTTATGCAAATGAGGCCCCGCACCGAGTCTCCGCACATGGCCCCGCACCCCCCTTGGGCCGCCCGTGGGTGGGCCTATACCCACGGCTGCATAATTAGGGTGAAATCGGGCCAGTTTTCGATTTGGATGTGTCCGCGGGCCGGACATGCATGTTATAGAATTGGCCTCTATGTTACTATGTAATCCAACTTCATTCCCTCATAGGTCTTTCTGTGTTAGCTCAGGCTGCCTCTAGTTTTAAAAAAAGGATAAAAAAGCCTAGAAAAGCCCAGTTGGCACCAAAACCAATTTATTGTCAGTTTGTTGTGATATGGTTAGTTCCCTTTTTTGTTTTGAGGCAGCCTGCAGCTAGGAAATCAGAAATGCGAGGACTTATCCTGCTTGTCCACAGAGAAAACAAAGTTACTCACCTGTAGCAGATGTTCTCCATGGAGAGCAGGATAAGCCTTCACTACCCTCCCTCCTCCCCTTGGAATTGGTTGGCTAAGCTATATGGTGACTGAGCTCCTCAGGTATTTTGGATGTGCATGCACAGAGAACTTTCTTTTTTTCAAATTTTGTTTTTATTTGCATTTCCAAATATATACAAAGAAAAGTATAGAAACTATACAATACAGCCCACAAAAGGAGGGCGCTAATACAAAGACTACAAGGAAAAACATATTTGTCCCTGTGAAACAAAACTAGAACCCAATATACTAAGTCAGAATCCCTATTACAAACGAATAAGCATAACTCACTCCTTCCCCTGAAGAAAGGTCTCCAATTGATCTATTTAAAAAAACAAAACGAAAACAAAACACATCTACTGCCCTGATATATCAAGCATTTACAAGGAAATTTTAACACGAAGTAGGCACCAAGGGCCAAGATTTTAGGTCTAAGCCCTAAAAATGCCTTCCTCCGTTACTGTGTTGATCTGGCAACATCCAGAAAAACCTGTAGCACCTGACCATAAAACTTTTCATGTCTCTTATTAAAGTATAAACGCAATATACGGTCCTTACCAACCTCAGTCATAAGCGAAACCACCAATGTGGCCCGTCCGGGAATCTCATCTATGGAAGACTCTAGAAATGCTGAAAGTTCAAGACTATCAGTGGGCAAAATAGTATCAAGAGCTTCCCCAGACCCATCACCACCTCTCACCAAAGCCTTAATCCCTGGAGAGATATAATAAATTTTGGAGAACCGAACAGCATCAGCCTCAGGATGCTGAAAGATCTTTAGATATTTAACAAAAAATATTGACAGTGAGAGGAAGTGGGTGTATGGAAAATTTAAAAAATGTAAATTTTTACAATGAGAAACATTTTCCAGAGCTTCCTACTGACGTTGCAACAGTAAACAATCTCAAGCAGAGGAGGAAAGTGAAGCCTGCAGAGCACCCATCGAAAATTCAGAATGCTGGAAACCCTGAGTGATGATACCCAATTTAGTATCATGCTCGGCAAGCTTCACAACCACCTCTTTTGAAAAATCAGAAACTTTAATTAAAGAAGACTGATAGTCACAAAACAAATTGCACTATAGTGCTGGAAGATAAGACTCCCAGGTTGGAAGGCACTCAAATGGCTACTGGGGATGAGTTGAAGACTTCTCAGAGTAAAGCCAGCATTTATGATATGGTTGGATCTGCTGATGTAGCTGCACATGAAAACAGAGTCAGAAGTTGCAAAGATGTCTTACTTATTGGGGCATGGAACATACGAAGCATGAACCAAGGGAAGTTGGAGGTGGTCAAGAATGAAATGGAACATGTACAACTCGATCTGTTGGGTGTCAGTGAACTGATATAGACTGGTTTTGGGCACTTTGCATCTGATGATCTACTATGCTGGAAATGAAAGATGATCTACTATGCTGGAAATGAAAGATAAAGAAGAAATGGTGTTGCATTGATAATTAAGAAGAAACTTGCATTTATAATTAAGAAGAAACTTGTAAGAACTGTAATGAAATACAATGCAGTCAGTGAATGCTTAATTTCTATTCGTCTACAAGTAAAGCTCATCAACACAACTATAATTCAGGTATATGCCCCAACAACAGCTGCAGAAGAGGAAGACATTAATGAGTTATATGAACAAGTACAAGTTGAAATTGACAGAACATGGAAACAGGATATCCTGATAGTCATGGGTGACTGGAATGCAAATGTTGGCAACAAAGAAGAAGGCAAAGTGGTTGGAAAATATGGACTTGGCAACAGAAACGAAGCTGGAGAGACTGATGGAATTCTGCAAGACCAATGATCTGTTCATCTCAATCATCTTCTTCCAGCAACACAAGTGCCAACTGTACACGTGAATTTCACCCAATGGGTTATACAAAAATCAAATTGACTACATCTGTGGAAGACAACGATGGAAAAGCTTGATAACATCAACAAAGACAAAACCTGGAACTGACTGTGGTACAGATCACAAACTACTAGTATGCAAACTCAAGCTAAAGATGAAAAGAGCAAGCCACTAATAAATGTAACAAAATATGACCTTTAGAATATACCTTTGGAATTTAAAGACTGCCTGAAAAATTGATTTGCTGCTGTAGATACAAATGACAGAGCTCAAGAAGAGTTATGGGATGACATCAAGAAGGTTGTGTTGGAAGAAAGCGAGAAGTCTCTACATAAAGTGAAAAAGCAAAAACGGCACTTAACAACAACATCATATCTTCCCTCAGCCATCTCTTCTCTCAGCTGAAGAACCCTAACCTTTTTAGCCTTTCCTCATAGAAGAATCATTCCATCCCCTTTATTATTTTGGTAGCCCTTCTCTGTACCTTTTCTAATTTCACAATATTTCTTTGAGATGTGGAGTGGAGGAGTAGCCTAATGGTTAGAGCACCAGTTTATGAACCAAGAGACCAGCGTTCAATTCCCCCTAGCATGCCTTGTGGCCTTGGGCAAGTACCTTAACCCTCCACTGCCTCAGAAAAGTCTGTTATCAATGTCCCTGTTTAATGTACTTTACCAAGTTTAAGGAGTATGTTTACTAAACCTGGACTATCTGCAACTAGATCCCATGTTATTCAATGGGACCTAGTTGCAGAGAGCTCGGGTTAACTGTTACAATGTAAACCACTTTGATTGAAATGATAAAGCAGTATAAAAACACCTGTTAAATAAATAAACAAGAATTCCAAACAATATTCAAGGTATGATCACACCATGGGGCAATATAGAAGCAGTATGATATTCTTTGTTTTATTCTCTATTCTTTTCCTAATAATTAATGTCATTGTATTGTCCATGATGATGCCTGGATCCCTTTCCTCTGAGGTGATTCCTAATGTAGAACCTAGCATCATGTAGCTTTTATTTGGGTTATTCTTCACTGTATGTATCATTCTACAAGGGTCAGCCTCAGAGCTGATTCCAGGTGTTGGTAAACCTTAAGCTTTACACCCACCTAGCCGTCAAAATCTATTGTCTAGCTTTGAATGCCCTGCTCATTGCCACTCCCCAGATGTTGCCGTCCTTGGTGACCGCTTAGTTTGCCTAAGCCCTGCACTTTGTAGTTGTCACATTAAATTTCATCTGCCATTTGGATGCTCAGTCTCCCAAGATCCTCCTGCAATATCTCACAATCCACATGCAATTTAACTTTCAATAAGAATAAAAGATATGACAGATTGGGTCAGACCAAAGGCGTATCAATCCCAGTATCGTGATTCTAACAGTGGGCAATCCAGGTTGCAAGTACCTGTCAGGTTCCCAAAGGTAAACAGATTCCATGCTGTTTATCCCAGGGGTAAGCAATAGATTCCCCAATCCACTTTAATAATTATTATAATGGTTAATGGATTTTTCCTCCAGGAACTTGTTGAAAGCTCTTTTAAACCCAAGTACACTAATAGCTTAGACTACATCCTCCAGCAACAAATTCCACAGTTTGACTACACGTTGAGTGAAAAAATAAGTTCTCCAATTAGTCTTAAATGTGCTACATTGTAGCTTCATTACATGTCCCTTAGTTTTTTTACTTTTTGAAAAAGTCAACATCTGATATACATTCACGTGTTCTACTCCACTCATTATTTTATAGACCTCTATCATATCTCCTGTCAACCATCTCTTTTCCAAGCTGAAGAACCTTAACCTTTTAAGCCTTTCCTCATAGGAGTATCCTTACATCTCCTTTATCATTTTGTTTGCTCTTCTCTGTACCTTTTTTTATTCCACCATATCCTGTATTAGATATGGGGACCAGAACTACACAAAATATTCAAGGTGCGATCGCACCATGGAGCAATACAGAGGCATTATAATATCCTTGGTTTTCTCCAGGGACAAGCAGGAAGTTAGTCCTCCATATGGCTGACGGCGTCGATGGAGCCCACGGAGATCCAATCCCCAGCTTTCAAAGAAAGCCTTTGGGAGCTACACTACGCATGCGCAGTCACCTTACCGCCCAAAGGTGCCATCTTACCACAGCCTTCTTTTTTCCACGGAGCTCTGCAGGCGTGTTGTCTGTGCATCCTGGAAAGAGTTGATTTTTTTCAGCGTTCTTTGGTAATTTTCTTGTCTTTCTTCAGTATTGATCACCTCAGGCCACCCGAGTGCAACGCATCTGCGTCATGTTTTTCACTTAGTTCTTCTTTTTTCTTTACTATTTGGCCTGTGTTTTTTTTGCTCGCGGCCTAGCTGGTCGGGAGGTCTGAGTTTAATCTCACATTTTCCCCATTATGTTTTTGACCAGCAGATTTAAGCAGTGTGACAAGTGTGATCCAAATATGTCCTGCATGGACTGCCACAGTACCTGCATTAAATGCCTTGGGGTGGACCACGACGTGTCTTCCTGCCCGCTCTGCCTCTTGATATCAGCCGAGACCCATAAGGAATGCAAAAGGCGTCAGGGGACACCGTTTGGTAAGTCTGCCTTGGGATCGGCATTGGGGAAGGAATCCCTGCCTTCGACGTTGGTGTCAGGCGGCTTCATGCACTCGGGCTCATTTGGAGCCCTGGGATCATCAGGCATCGGATTCATCCTTAGAGGACCTTCCCTGGGCATCGAAGGCTTCATCAAATCTGAAGTCGAGGTCCGACCCCGGCATGGGGGGTAAGAATTCTGGGATCCGGGTGAGGAGTCCTCGACTCGATGTTGGTGATGATGGCCGGGAGTGCCTCTCCAAGCATCCCTGGCAGGAGGTGTCATCAACAGAGTCGAAGGATCAAGTCGGGTCCCCCGACACCATCACCATCAAGGATTCGCCTGCCAGGGATCTGGCGCCAGCCTCGACGTCCTTGAAGCCGGCACCCACCTCTGTGGAGCTGTCGGGCATCAAGGCCAGGATGGTGGTCCTGGAATGTAGCTTTGTGGCGTTTATTGAGGCACAGAGGGGCCTGACTCCCAGTCACTCCATGTCATCAGCACCCCCTACAGGACTGTCCTCATCAAGGACCTCCCTGAAGGATGCTCCACCCTCGAAAGGCTGGCTCGATCAGTGTGGACTCCATTAGCGACCAACTTGAGGCCTGGCACAGAATTGGGTGTGGCCACACCAGAACCCTGACACCAGATGTCATCGACGCCAAGCCAGTTCGATGACCATGGGGCGCTTGCCGATTCCTCCAGCTCCAAGTTGGCATGAGAGAAGGATGAGGAGTTTACGGATACCATCCTCCACTGGGACATTCTCTCCGACCCATCCCTGCCACACCATTGACGGCAGTCACCTCTGGAGGATCTTGTCTTCCTGGAGTTTGTGTGGGAGATGTCCCAGGCACTTGCCTTCATGGCAGTGCCCGAGGATGAGCCGTGTACTGAGGATCTCGAGATCCTCCAGTACGAGGCTTCTCCTCGGGAGGCACTGGTGGTGCCCATGCCCCCCATCCTCGAATGGTTGCTGTTCAGGATGTGGGAGACCCTGGTTACGGTGCTGATTGTGAACTGTCGACTCAATTCACAGTATCGAGTCGGCTGGAGCCCTGGCTTCCTGAAAACACAACTGCCACATAACTTCATGGTAGTGGAGTTGGCTGTGTGTTGCATTAAAAGCCAAGAAAGGCACGCACCATGGATGGCTTTTGCAGGAAGTATTTCCAGGGCTCCATGCTCACAGCCCAGATCCAGGCATACCAGCTATACATGGGCATGTACCTGTGGGACCTGAACCTTGCCGGGTTCTCAACTGGTCTATCAGGTGAACCTCTTGAGTGCTTCAAGACCCTGGTGTCATCGGTCAAGGAGTGCTCCAAGTTTCAAACATGGACGACTTTAAATCGGTGGCAAGGGTATCTGTGGTTGGCATTAGCGCCCACCACCTTGCCTGGCTACAATCCTCCGACTTAGAGCAGTGGATTCAGGACAAGTTCACTGATGTCCCTTGCCAGGGGGAAAATCTCTTTGGCAAGCCCATGACAGAGAAGGCCAATGAGCTGGAGAAGGAATTCATGACCAGAACCAGGCTATCCAAGAAAGTGTCTGAACCTTCTCGCAGGAAGACTTCGGGAAAAAAGACCAAGAAGGCCTACGGGAATATCCCCAAGTTTCAGGCCTACCATGCTCCCCCTCAGGGGCAGCAGACCAAGGGCCAGGAGCATGGCCTCCATAAGCTGAAGGCTCCCAAACCCCAAACAGTGCCCCAGCCACAGCCTTGGAGGAGCTTTTGACTACTTGGGCATAGCCTCCCTCCCCCAGGAGGTACAAGGCCCAAGGTTCATGGGAGGACAACTGGTCCAGTTTGCACATCAGTGGCCAAGCATCACCACAGATGCCTGGGTGTTGCAGGTGGTCGGGGAAGGTTATTTTCTCCATTTCGCCCAACTGCCTCCTCCCTTCTTCCCAGGGGAATTACCTATGGACCCCTTGCACAGGAAGCTTCTGCAAAGGGAGCTTGAGTTTTTGCTCGAGAATCAAGCGGTGGAGCCTGTCCCCCAACCTCTTCAAGGCAGGGGATTCTACTCCCGCTATTTCCTTTTCCACAAGAAGACAAAGGCTTCTGACCCATCCTGGATCTATGGGACCCCAACCGCTTCCTGTTCAAGGAAAAGTTCAAAATGGTATCCTTAGAACCTTGCTGCCTTACCTCCTGTAGAGAGATTGGCTATGTTCCTTGGATCTCAAAGTTGCCCTCACCTACATCCTGATCCATCTATGGCATCGTCAGTACTTCCAATTCATTGTCAGCAGACGACATTATCAATACTGGGTATCCCCTTCAGCTTAGCCTCGGCTCCTCGGGTATTCACAAAATGCCTGTCAGTTGTGGCCGCTCGCCTAAGGCTCCTGGGGATTTTCATCTTCCTCTACTTGAACAACTGGATCATATGGTCAGTTTGCTGGAGGAAGTGGGCAACACAGCCCAGCGCAGCATAGGACTATTAAAGCACCTGAGCTTTGTGGTGAACTTCCCTAAGTCCCACTCCTGCCCACCTAGTGCTTGGAGTTCATTGGTGCCCTACTGAATTCCACACAGGCAAAAGCCTTCCTGCCACTAGATCAGGAGCAATTCCTGTCCGCCCTGGCGCAGGCTGTGCAGAGCAGCTCAGCGGTGACGGCCAGACAGATGCTCCACCTCTTGAGGCATATGGCATCAATCATGTCACCCCGTTTGACCGTCTCTGGATGCAGAAGCTCAATGGACGCTCAGCACCCAGTGGACACAGGCTTCGGGCCATCTGGAGGACCGTATCCAGGTCATGCCAGCCATAGAAAATTCTCTGGCTTGGTGGCAGGACCCCTCAACCTCAGAGCTGGCCTGCCATTCCAGGCTTCCTAGGTGCAACGCATCCTCACAACGGACGTGTCTGTTGGGCTGGGGGGCCCATTGCAATCACCTGCAGTCGCAGGGCCCATGGTTGCCAGAGGAGAGTGCCTTGCAGATCAACCTGATGGAACTCAGAGCAGTCTTTCACACCATACGAGTCTTCAAGATCATCTGGAAGGACAGGTGGTTCAGGGCCAGATGGACAACTAGGTGGCATGTACCTCAATAAGCAGGGAGGCAGGGAGGCGGTGCGCCTCTGGAACTTCGCGACGGTGAGGAACATCTCCCTCAAAGTTGTGTACCTGCCGGGCCAGGACAACATACTGGCCAACCACCTGAGCCGAGTCCTCCAGCTCCACGAGTAGAGACTGAACCCAGCCAGGCTGGGGGAGGTCTTCCCGCACTAGGGGACCCCAGAGATGGATCTCTTTGCCAGTACAGAAAACATGCAGCTGCTGCGCTTCTGTTCTCGGAGGCTGGCCTGGGGATGGGAGGTAGCAGACGCCTTCCTCCTCCCCTGGTCCAGTGGCTCCCTATATGCGTTTCCACCTATGCCCCTCGTGCCATGGGCCTTTCTCAAGACACAGGCGGAAGTGGCCTCAGTCCTCTTCATTGCACCCAGATGGCCCAGGCAGCCCTGGTTCCCCCTGCTTCTGCAGTTGTCCCAGTGGGACCCACTACTGCTGGGGAGCACCCCTGACCTGCTGTCCCAGGAGGACAGATCACTACTGCACCCCAACCTCCGGTCTCTTGCCCTGATCGCTTGGATGCTGAGAGGTTAACTATAGCGACCACTGCCTTTCCAGGTCAATTGAGAATGTTCTCCTTGCCTCGCATAAGGACTCCACGCGATGGGCGTATGCTTTTAAGTGGCACAGGCTTTCGCGCTGGTGTGTGGATGAGGGTCTTAAACCATTCTCCTGCACAATACCAGACATCTTAAGGTACCTTCTGCACCTGTCGAGGGCTGGCCTCAAGTCCACCACTGTCAGAGAGAAGCTATGTGCCATCTTAGCTCGCCACCATGCGCTGGATGGTCAGGCCATTTGGTGCATCCTCTGGTGAGCTGGTTTATGTGTGGCCTCCTACTTTCCTGGCCCCCGATCTGATCGCCACCAGTGGCATGGGACCTCAAAATGGTTTTGGATAAGCTCATGGCTCCACCCTTCGAACCCCTGGCTACTTGCCACCTCAAATATCTTTCTTGGAAGGTAGTATTCCTCATGGTGCTCACCTCCGCCAGGCATGTGAGTAAGCTGCAAGCGCTAATAGCACATTCGCCCTATACCAGGTTCCACAAAAACAGGGTCATCCTTAAAACTCACCCCAAGTTCTTGCCAAAGGTTGTCTCTACCTTCCACTTGAATCAAGAGGTGGTATTGGCCATCTTCTTCCCAGATTTCGGGAGTGGCCATGGGCGCCACCTGCGCCCCATCGGTTGCCAATTTTTATATGGGAGCCTTTGAAAATTTTTTTTTCCTAATTCAATTTATTCCGACAATATCAAGGCCTGGTACTGCTACATTGATAACGTCTTTATGTTATGGCGGGGCACTGAATCTCAATTAGGTTCCTTTCTTCAGTGGCTAAATTCTCAAGACGTCAACATTAAATTCACTAGTGAGTCACAGAAACAAGGTATCACTTATTTGGATCTGCTAATCACAAGGGAAGAGAAAGGTTGGGGGACTTCTGTATATCGCAAATCGATCGATCGGAACACTTTCCTGCATCACGATAGTGCACATCCTCCTCAGTTAAATAACAGTCTGCCGTTATCTCAATTTTTGAGGTACTGGCGGAACTGTTCAGATGTGAAGACTTATAAGAAACTGTCTGTGAATCTGAAAGCAAATTTTGTTGACCGAGGGTATCCTTACCCCTTAGTACAGCAGGCTTACCAATGAGCGCTGCACAATAACCGTGATTTATTGTTAACACCAAAGAAGAATACGGAGGACCCGAGTATGAATCAAAGTATTAATTTCATCACTCCCTATTCCCCAATAAGCTCAGGTTTGCAGAGGATCTTGAGAAAGCACGGTGCCATACTTCACGTTGTACCAGGCATGCAAGACAAATTAATACGATGCGTATGGAAACGCAGCCGCAATTTGAAGGAATATTTGAGTCCTACCAAATTACGAGACATAATGCCGGTCAATCAGAGAGATTCTGAAATTGGTCACAGCAAGTGTGGACACTGTGCGATATGCGATATTACTGTTGAATGTTCCCATTTCATTCACAGAGGCACGCCATATAAATTAAGGCACATCACTACCTGTGAGTCAACTTATGTAGTTTACGCCGTGAAATGTCCGCGCGATTTACTCTACATAGGCAAGATGATCCGTCCCTTTAAGATCCGGATGAAGGAACATGAAAGCAGGCTTCGGTGCAACCGAAAAGAAGCTCCTCTAGTTGAACACTGTTCGTCACACCGACATGTGTTTGCTCAGCTCAGTTGTTGGGTTATTGAACAAGTATTAGGAAATGGGCTGGGGAGATCACGTGATCAACTGTTGCTTTATCGAGAGCAGTGGTGGATCTATACTTTAGGCACGGTACAACCGGGAGGGCTTAACTTTAGCATTGATTGGACGGCTTGTACTTAATGTTCAACCAATCGATGATTGAGTCAAACCTATTAGTGGCTTCAACGTATTTAAAAATGGCAGCTCTATCTTTGGCCCGCATGCGCGGCGTTTTTGGATTCCACAGAGAATTGGAGGGTGAACGCTGGTTAAGAAAATGAGCTGCGCTGTAGTCAGGTCAATAAGAACTTTTTCCTTCCTGGACTGTTTTTAAATAACATGGTGAAGTTTTTAAATATTACTATCGTTCAGTCATTGTTGATGTCATTTTTTATAGGAAATTGATTTGATGTTTGAGTCCCTTGAGGAACC
The DNA here is from genome assembly GCA_033557465.1 of Ichthyophis bannanicus. Lineage (NCBI taxonomy): Eukaryota > Metazoa > Chordata > Amphibia > Gymnophiona > Ichthyophiidae > Ichthyophis > Ichthyophis bannanicus. Next base: position 281,410,351 of record CM066039.1, on the reverse strand, counting down.
CTCTAATAGAGAAACGCACTGGCGCCTCATAAGATTGGCGTTGGGACGCGCTTCTAGTTACCTAAACGGCTATAAAAAGATGGAGAGTAACTAAGGAAAATTTAAAGAAAATTAAGAAAACTATGACGTACTACATTAAAATATAAGCTAAGTATCCTTTTACTATTGGAACTTATTATGAGATATAATGACACGTCATTTGTTTTTATCAACACGAGCCATTGATGTAAAACCTGCACATGTCTGGGAGACTATACAGTTCCTAGAACTTTAGTGCTAATGGTTGATTCTGAGGCTCAGGTTGCGACAGTAAAGAAATACTGAACAAATTGAATTAGTTAATTGTTGAATAAAGTCTCTCATGAGACACTCTTAGTGAAATTAAAAGATCATGGGATAGGAGGCAATGTACTATTGTGGATCAGGAACTGATTAAAAGACAGAGAGCAGAAGGTAGGGCTAAATGGCCTATTTTCTCAATGGAGAAAGATGAATAGTGGAGTACACCAGGGATCTGTGCTGGGCCCATTGCTTTTTAACATATTCATAAATGACCAGGAATAACGAGTGAGGTGATGAAATCTTCAGATTACACAAAATTATTCAAAGTTGTTAAAACACAAGAGGATTGTGAAAAATTGCAAGTAGAGCTTTATAAATTGGAAGACTAGATGATGAAATGGCAGATGAAATTTAATGTGGACAAGTACAAAGTTATGCACCTAGGAAAGAAAACCCAGACTATGGTTACACGATGCAAGGTTCCACATTAGGAATCACCACCCAGGAAAAAGATTTAGGCGTCATCGTGGATAATTTGTTGAAGCCCTCCACCTAGTGTGCAGCAGCAGCCAAGAAAGCAAATAAAATGCTAGGAATCATAAGGAAAGGAATGGAAAATAAAACAAAGGATAATATAATGCCTCTGTATCATTTCATGGTGCGAACACATCTTGAATATTGTGTGTAATTCTGTTTGCTATATCTTAAAAAGGATATAGCAGAATTAGAACAGATACAGAGAAGAGCCACCAAAATGGTAAAGGGGACGGAAGGATACCCCTATGAGGAAAGGTTTAAAAGGTTAAAGCTTTTCAACTTGGAAAAGAGACAGCTGAGGGGAGATACGATGGAGGACTATAAATTAATGAATGGAATGGAACAGGACACGTAGATCGGTTGTTTACGCCATCAAAAAGTAGAAAGACTAGGGGACCTGCAAATAAGCTACAACATAACCCATTTAACTAATAAGAGAAAATATTTTTTCACTCAATGCGTAATCAAACTCTGGAATTTGTTACCGGAGGATGTAGTAAAAGCTGTTAGTGTAGCTGTGTTTTAAAAATGTTTGGACAAGTTCCTGGAGGAACGGTCCATAAACCACTATTAAGGAGGACCTGGGAAATTCACTGCATGCCCTGGGTCAAGCATTGTGGAACCTTTGTGCCTTTTGGGAACCTGCCAGGTGCTTGTGACCTGGATTGGCCACTGTTGGAGACAGGATGCTGGGCTTGATGGACCTTGGTCTGAACAGTATGATATTTCTTACGCTCTTATGTTCTTAACATTTTTAGGTTCCAGTGGCTCAAACCTTCTAAATCTCTTCTCTGGACAGAAGAGAGTGATCTCTAATCAAGACTTGATTTGGATCTGATGGGGCTGAAATTTCTGGTCCCAAATCATCTCCCTGTTCCGCCATAGCCGTCATTGGAATCCATTTTTTCAGTAGGTTAATATGGTAAATTTTGGCTTTCTTCCTTTTATCTGGCTGAGCAATCTTTAGTTAACAGGCCCAACTTTCTCTTCCTCCTCATAGGGCCCCTGCCATTTACAGAGTAACTTGCTCTCGGATGAGGGCAGCAAGACTTAAACTTTGTCTCCCAGTTGAAAGGTGCAGTGCACGGCTACCTGATTGTAGCCCCTGGCCTGCTCGGCATGTGCTTTTTCTAGACTGAGTTTGGCCACCTCTCTGGCTTTCGTCAGCCAGTCTTGTATTTGTATAATGTATTCCACCAAATTACACCCAGTACAGGGTTCTTCTTCCCAGGTTTCTTTTACCACGTCTAATATACCTCTTGACCGTCTTCCGAAGAGCAACTCAAAAGGCAAAAACCCCATGGAACTCTGAGATAGGAGTATGTCACAATTCTTCCTGTCCTCCTGCACAAACCTTTTAAACAGCTTTTCAGAGTTTTATTGAGTCGCTGAACAAGGCTATCCGTCTGTGGGTTATATTCTGATGTTCACAGCATCTTGACCTTCACCAAGGCACATACTTGCTTCATCACCTTGGATACAAAGAGTGTTCCTTGAACGGTGAGAATCTCATTGGGTATTCCCAACTGCGAGAAAACTTCCCAGAGGGCATGACTGCAATATAATTGCACCTGTTTATGGACCCTGGGCCAGAAAAATTGAGCTAAAACACTCTCTAGTGTTTTCTCCACCCTCAGGTGTTCCCCTAATAAATATGGCTATGGGCCAATGACAACACCTGCTGACAACAGAGCCAGGGAACAATCAGCAGTTCTATCTTTTCCCCCTATAGGACACCCTTGGCCACTCTGTATAATAAATCTCCCTTTAGCACAAAATAGGGAAAGGGTCTTGCATGAGACTCTCTGTTACCTATTGAAACCCCATCCACCTCCAATACCCGTTCCTGGACATATTTAAGGGGCACATCCTCTTGTTGGGCCCTCCTAAAACTCCCTGAATCTTCCCTGAGCCCCCACTCTGGGAAGGGGACCATTGTATTTGGGCCACTACTGATGAGCCCTGAGCTATCCCCAGAGGTTTCCTCTCTAGGCTCTCCTTCCCCGGATCCCCCCCTCCCCCCAGATTCTGTTGGTAGCATAGCTTTCCCAGGGATGCCAACTCCGGGACTTAGCATGCTTGGGATACTCAACGTATAGATCTGGGTTTTCCAGGGGAAAATCTCTGGGAAATCTTACTGGTCCAACTTAGTGGAGCTGTCAGTTAACCTGGCCCATATTGCTCTGAGGTTTGGGGAGTCTCGGCCGATCACCACTGGATACAGGAGCCAGGGCAGCACCACAACCTCAAATGTGGCTTGCCCTGCTGGAGTCTTAAGGGTAACCTGTGCGTCGGATACTGCCTCTGGTCTCCATGTACACAGGCCAGTCTTACCATCTTCGCATAGTCAGTCTAAAATCAAGTTACGGTTTCCTGGTGAATAAGGGTCCTCACATTTCAGAGTCTATCAAGGCCTGGAGACAGGTTCCCTCAAGCTCCATTGGAATCACTAAGTTCTGTGCCCCTGGGTGTGGAGTGTCCATAAAGGTTCAAGGGGTGAGAGGTGGTTAGGCTGTCATCTATGGGTTCTTTCATACCCAGGGGACATTCCTGAGCAAAGTGTCCCCGGGCTCCACACCTAAAAGAGGTGAAGGGGTCATGGCTGGGGCTATGTCCTCAACTAGGAGGTGACTTTGGGGGTCAGAACATGGTATCCAACATCCGTTCCGGCTTTCCCTTTTGCCCTCCTGGGCTGATGGGTATCTTCTTCCCCTTCTCACTGTCTGCTTCCGTTATTGGCTGGGTTTCATGATACCCTTTGGCTATTTCCAGTGCACTCTCCAGTGTGAGCTTGGGGTGCTGACGTACCCACTGTTTCATCGTGGCAGTCAAGCCCTCCAAAAACTGCTCTAATAGCACCATCTTGACTATCTCTGACTCGGTCTTTCTCTCCGGTTGCAGCCACTTCCATGCAAGCTCCTTCAATCGGCAGAGGAACCTCCAAGAGCTCTCTTTCATCTGGGGCCCCCCCTTTTTGAATCACTGGCGGTAGGCCGCTGGTGTACAGCCTGCCTGTTCCAATATGGCAGCCTTGAATGCTGAATATGTGTCTTGCCCATCAGGATTGGCATCCTAGAATGCAGCCTGACTGCTAACCGTCAGCAAATTCTCCAAGTAGTCCATGCTGTCTCTGACCACCCGGCCATGCAGGCAGTTTGTTCAAAGTTCACCGAAGTTCTTCTGCTGTCATTTTCAGTAGCGCTTGTGCTAGAGGGTGGAGTAGCAGATCCTGTATGGCTTGAGTCAACTGAGCCAGGGAACTCCTCTGTAATTTCCCTTGCACCTGAATAAGATTTTGTAGCTGCTGCTGTTATTGCTGTTGTTACCACTGTCCTTATAGCAGGGCTTGTTGTAACTGATTCTGACATTGTTGCTGTTGCTGCTGACCTTCTGCTAGAACCTAGAAGAGCCGCTCCATCCTGGCTTGTCACTATTCTCTTGCAGCACCACCACAGCTTCCTCTTCTGCAGTTGAGTTAACCCTGTAGTATTCCTGTTCCAACAAGCTTTTACTATTCTATTACTATTCAGCACTTATAAAGCGCCACGCACGCAGCGCTGCACAGCTAACCTACAAGAGGTAGCCAACATACAAGAGACAGTCCCTGCCCGTCAGAGTCATGCTCATCGGAGCTTACAATCTAGTTAGAACAGTACATTAATTAGAACAGTAAGAGCATTAGTCAGTTCTGCGCAAGGTATGGTGTGGTACAGTTTGGTCTGTAGTTTGGTCATAAACATTGACGGGGGTTAGGGTAAGATGAGGAAGGAGTCAGGATCTGAATGCAACGTTGAAGAGGTGAGTCTTCAACTTGGATTTGAAGAGGGCCAGGGAGAATGCCTGGCGCATAGACGCAGGTAGGCTGTTCCAGGCGTAAGATGCAGCAAGGTGAAAGGAGCTTAGTTGGGAGTTCGCGGTGCGGGTGAAAGGCATTGATAGAAGTAATTTGTTAGCGGAGCGCAAATTTCGAGAGGGGACGTATGGAGAGATAAGAGATAAGAGGTATTGAGGGGCCATAGAGTGAATGCATTTATAGGTCAGCAGGAGAAGCTTGACTTGGATGCAGAACTGGACAGGGAGCCAGTGAAGCAACTTGAGAAGAGGAGTAATATGGGCATGGAGAGGCTGGCAGAAGATTAGTCGAGCAGCATGATTGAAGGGGAAGGAGGTGGCTCACGGGAAGACCAGCGAGGAGTAGGTTGCAGTAATCGAGGCGAGAGGAGATTAAGGAGTGGATAAGTGTTTTGGTAGTGTGTTCAGAGAGGAAGGGGCGGATTTTACTGATGTTGTAGAGAAAGAAGTGGCAGGTCTTAGCTACAAGCTGGATATGAGCGGAGAAGGAGAGAGAGGTGTCAAAGATGACCCTTAGATTGTGGGCCGAGGGAACAGGAAGGATAGTAGATCCATCAACATGGATTGAGAGAGGGGGAAGTGGGGGGGGGGAGTTAGGTGGAAAGACAAGGAGTTCAGTCTTGGCAATGTTCAATTTCAATCGTCGATGAGACATCCAGGCAGCTATGTCTGAAAGACAGGCAGAGATCTTGGACTGGGTTGCCGGAGAAATATTAGGTGTAGAGAGGTAGATTTGGGAGTCATCGGCATAGAGATGGTACTGAAAGCCATGGGAGGAGATAAGTGCACCAAGGCCTTGGGTATAGAGAGAGAAGAGGAGGGGGCCCAAGACAGATCCCTGGGGTACACCTACATGGAGCGGGGTAGGGGAGGAGGAGGAGCCACCAGAGCATACACTGAATGAGCGATGGGAGATGTAGGAGGAGAACCAGGATAGTACGGAGTCCTTGAAGCCAAGCGAGGAGAGGGTGATGAGGAGAAGGTCATGGTCAATGGTGTCAAAGGCAGCAGAAAGGTCAAGAAGGATGAGGATAGAATAGTGGCCCTTGGATTTAGCCAGGAACAGGTCCTTTGTGACTTTTGTGAGTGCCGTTTCAGTGGAATGTAGGGGACGGAAGCCGGATTGAAGTGGGTCGAGGAGGGCCTGGAAGGTGAGGAAGTCGAGGCAGCGACGGGTGGACTGCTCGTTCTAATTGGATATGAAGGGAAGGAGGGAGATGGGTCGATAGTTAGAAGGGCATGTGGGATCAAGTAAGGGGTTCTTGAGGACGGGTGAGACAGCAACATGTTTGAAGTCAACGGGGACAGTTGTAGTGGAGAGTGAGAGGTTGAGGATATGAGTGATGGAGGGGCAATGGTGAGGGGGATGGAGCGTAGGAGATGGGTGGGGATAGGGTCTGATGAACAGGTGGTGGGTTTGGAGGAGGACAGAAGGAGTGCAGTTTCATTCTCAGAGATAAGAGGGAAGGAGGAGAGGGTGGCAGAGGGAGTATGGATGGGGGAGGAGAATTGGGGAGGAGGGGAGGTAGATGGGGGGTAGGGAATTGGAGGGTAATCTTGTGGATTTTGTCATGGAAGTAGTCGGCTAGGGTTTGGGCAGAAAGGGAGGGCGGGATCAGGGGTGGGGGGACATTGAGGAGAGAATTGAGGGTATTAAAGAGACGGTGAGGATCAGAGGCAAGGGAGTTGGTCAGATGGATGTAATAATCTTGTTTGGCAAGTGCTAAGGCTGACTGGAAGGAGCCAAGCATGAATTTGAAGTGTAGAAGGTCTTCCGGGGAGCCGAATATGGACCAAGTTCATTCGGCAGAACGGGCGCAGATGCATAGGTAACGGATTGTGGGTGAAAGCCAGGGTTTTGGAGTAGATCGTTTGACAGGACGTGGGGTGGGAGGGGCAAGAGTGTCAAGGGCTGAGGATAATGTGGCATTGTATGAAGATAATGCCTCGTCGACGGACTTGGAGGATAAAATGGCGGAAAGAGATGGAGAGATGGTGGAGGAGAGAGTCAGAGGATCAATATTATGAAGGTTTCTAAATAGGTCGGAGGAGACAGGACGAGGTTGGGACGGCGGAAGTTGAAGAGTAAATGTTAAGAGGTGATGGTCAGATGAGGGAAGGATTGATTTACGGAGGTTTGAAGGAGAGGAGTTGGAGAAGAGTATTAGGTCAAGGCAGTGGCCGTGTAGATGTGTGGGGGCAGTGGAGCAAAGTTGGAGGTCGAACGAGGAGGTAAGAGCGAGGAACTTTGAGGCATGGGGTTCGGAGGGGTTGTCGATGTGAATGTTGAAATCGCCAAGAATAAGAGTGGTGGAGGAGGGAACCATAAAGGCAGAAAGCCAGGAGTCGAAGTCGGTGAGGAAGGTTGATTTGGATTTGTCCGGTGGGCGATAAATAACAGCTATTCGGAGGGGAAGTGGTGAGAGGAGGCGAATGGAGTGGACTTCGAAGGAGAAGGGGGAGTGTGATTGGGGTGGCAGGAGGGGTTGGAATTGGCAGGAGGGAGAGAGTAGGAGGCCAACACCACCACCGCGACCAGTAAATCGAGGTGTATGGGAGAACTGGTAGCCCCCCATAGCAGAGAGAGGCAATGGATGCGGTGTAGTCTGGGGGGAGCCAGGTCTTGGTCAAGGCAAGAAGGTGTAGGGCATTGGAGATGAAAAGGTCATGAATAAAAGGGGGTTTTTTTATGACTGAGCATGCGTTCCATAGGGCACATGAAAATGGGAGAGTGGAGGGGGGGAGGAGAGGGATATGGATAAGGTTGGATAAGTTACGTGTAGATTTCTTATCAGAGTAGCGTGGGGGTCTATTTCTAGGGTAATGCCGAGATTTAGAGGAAGCAGGGTGTGGGTGAGTGTGCTCTCCAAGAGGGACATGAGGGAGGGGAAATGAGGGGTAAATTGATGGTATCGGGTAGGTTATGTGAGGGATTATTTTTGGGGGTAGGGTTGGAGTTGATATTTATGGATAAGTGATTGTGGGATGAATGAGGGAGGGCGGAAAGAGGGAGGAGCGGGATGTGGATGAGATTAGATAGGGTACGTGAGGAACCTTTTTTTAGTGTGAGAAAAAAATCGGGGGGGGGGGGGGCAGGGTTGGGATTGATATTACCAGATTAGAGAAGGAGAAGGTTTATTAGAGAGCGAGGTATAGTGGAGATAGTATGGCGGAAGCGAGGGTGGGGTTTCCTTAAAGAGAGGGGGGCTGGTTGAATGCAGGGGATAGTGTGAAGAAGCTCAAGAGCAGGTGCAAGGCTAGGGGGCAGAATGGAGGGAGAAGTGAGGAAGGTAGAGAGGGGGGCTGGTTGAATGTGGGAGATGGTGTGAGGAAGCTCAAGGGCAGGTGCTAGGCTAGGGGGCAGAGTGGAGGGAGAAGTGAGGAAGGTAGAGAGGGGGGCTGGTTGAATGTGGGAGATGGTGTGAGGAAGCTCAAGGGCAGGTGCTAGGCTAGGGGGCAGAGTGGAGGGAGAAGTGAGGAAGGTAGGGGAAGGGTAGGGGGAAGAGGAGGAAGGGTGTTGGTAGGAGGGGAGGTAGTTGGGGAGGATAATGAAGAGGAGGACAATGAGATGTGGGGCCATGGTAGTGGGCAGCAAGGTCTGAGCAAGCAATGGGCAGCAAGGTCTGAGCAAGCAATGGGTAGCAAGTTCTAGGCAAACAACGGGTAGCAATTGATAGGCGGACAAGCAGGCAGTGGGTAGCAGTTCAATGGAAGCAATGGGTAGCAAGTAGAGGATAAGCAGTGGATAACAGTTCTAAACAACAATGGGTGATGGTACTATGCAACAATGGGTGGCAACAGTATGCAAAACAATGGATAAGCAATGGACTTCTAGTGACCAAAATAAAGCCTGTCTGTCTGGCACTAACTGTATCTTCTTTAAGCTCCCTAACTAGGGCAGGGCTAACCCGCTTAGCCCATTCAAACAAACAAAAAACCCTGACCTGCTGTAGAGGCCCAGCCCTGGAGGGATGTGGATTTACCCTCAGTCACGTGATTAGAGGAAATCCTACTGCTACCACCATATGTGGTAATATGATGTGCAGTGGAAACGGGTTTTCTTTAAAACACAGCAGTTCAGGGAAAATAAAGTCAGCTTACATCTGTCCCAGCTTGTTAAACCATTTTCCTTTTCTCCCCCCTCCCCCCTCCCCCCTCCCCCTCCCCCTTTTTTAGTTTAAGACACTTTGATTGTTTATTATTTATTGTTTTTATCATCTCTTTTATGGGGGGTTTTAGCAGGCACATTTTATTTGTTCTGATCTTTTTTACCTTTTTATTGTTTTATTTTATGGATCTGGTTTATTATTGTTATTTATTGTTTGTTTGATGGATTCACACTGTGCTAATGTTTTTGATCTTTTTATATATTCTCTCCCTTTTTAAAGGTGTTTACCATTTTTATTGTTTGGATCACTGTTCTTTACTATATGTTCTCTTTTATTGTTTCCATGGTCTTAACATAAACCTTTTTATTATATTTGTTGTTTATCACAATCATGGTTTTATTTTCCCTTTTCTCCTGTGCACACATTTAAGATCATTGATGTTTCCTATTCCACTGTTCCTAGGTTGGCCTGCTGGTCAGCACTCCATTGCAACTTTTACGGGTCCCCTTGATTTCCTTTATTTGTATAGTTTTGTACTATTAACATTTCAGTTTGTCTGTAAGGAAGTTGCCAGCATTCACATTTCGCTTTGATTGCTTTGTGGATACCCCTTTTCTGTCCAATATACCCATTACTGTAGTTCCACTTTAAGCTTTCTCCTTCATTTGGCACCAAGATGCTCCTTAAATAGCATCCCCGTTTGACTGCCATCATTTGTTTCTCTGATTAGTGTGGATACTTTATTGCGGGCATTGCACAGGCAACTGTTTACTAATTTTAATTCTCCAGGACCAAGCAGGAAGTCAGTCCTCACATATGGGTGACGTCGGGGCCGACGGAGCCCTCGCGGAGCAATTTTCCCCAGCTTTCAAAGAAAGCCTTTGGGAATTGCAGCGCGCATGCGCGGTCTCCTTCCCGCCCAAGGGTGCCATCTTAGCCAGTCTTCTTTTTTCCGCGGAGCCCTACAGACGTACCCGTCGTGTCCCCGCTGAAAAAGTTGATTTTAGTGATTTATTTCTATTTTTTTCTTCGGTTCGACGCCGGTCTTTTTCCTGCCCGGACTCGCGACGCCGTTGCGAGTCCTTCTGTTATTTTTCGGTTTTTCTGATTTTCTGTCAGTTTCGTTTTTCGGTTTTTCGCTGGCAGCCCGGTCCTTTGACTTTGCAGGGGCCCTTTTTCCCCTGATGGCTGCCAGTGGTTTCAAGCGGTGTGTTCAGTGTGACAGAAATATGTCACTCACTGACACACATGATAATTGCCTCCGCTGCCTCGGCCCAGATCACGAAGAACTGATCTGTGGGGCCTGCAGCAAAATGTCCTCCAAAGCGTTAAGGAGTCGGCGGCACCAGCGGGAACGAATCTTCGCTGATCCCGGCCGTACCCGGACCTCGTCGGAGGCCTCGGCGTCCAGAGGTTCCAGCTCTGACCATCGCCGGAGTTTCCTCCGACAGAGGTTCTCCCTCCGGGGACCATCGACGGAAGGTGAAACCCGCGAGGGCGGCGTCGGTGGACGCTCCTGGCTCCGCGAGGGCCAGGTCGCATAGCCCCGATAGCCGTCCCGGGTCTTTGGAGAAGGAGCATCTCCCGAAGCGACCTCGTCTGGAGTCGGAGTTGCCTGCTTGGGTAAGTCCTGTAGTCCTCCTGGACTCGCCTTCGAGGGGTCCGACGTCGGGCCCGACGCCGTCGGGGCCCGAGTCGGGGGCTGCTGGGTCACCTGAGGTCGGACTCAGGTTGACGGCCTTGGAGAGCAGACTATCTGCCTTCATGGACCAGCAGCGGGCACTGATCGCTAGCCTCGCTGGCGCCTCTGCCCCGACCGCCGGGACGTCGACGTCTAAGTCGACCCCGGAGACCGAGCCGATCCTCGAGTCCATGCGGGCTCGAGTCGATCCTCGGTCGAGGTCACCCTCGGCCTCCCGTTCGGGACCGAGGTCATCGACGCCGACTCCCTCGGTGTCGGGGCAGCCGACGCCTCCGCCTGCCCGAGCCGACCCCACCGATTCCTCCTCGGAGTCGGCCTGGGAGTCTGAAGAGGAAGAGTCACCTGATTCGTTTCGAACTCGGTGTGTCCCCTCGGACTCACCTGAGTCCGAACCTCGGAAACAGTCCCCTCCGGAGGATGCCCGGTTCTCGGACTTCGTCAGGGATATGGCCAAGGCTTTGGCCTTCCCTGCGGATCCCGAGGAGGAGCCTCGAGCCGAAGAGCTCGACGCCCTTCAGTACGACTCTCCCGCCAGGGAGCACTTTACTGTACCGGTTCCTCCCATGCTGGAACGACTACTCTTCCGCATGTGGGAGAGTCCGGCATCGTCGCCGGTATTAAGCAAGCGGGTCGATTCCATCTATCGAGTCCGCAAGAGTCCTGGCTTCCAAAAAGCACAGCTACCGCACCATTCCATGGTAGTGGAATCGGCCATGCATAGGCTTAAGAGCCAGAAGATGCACTCCTCGGTGCCTCCTGGCAGGGAGGCCCGTAACCTGGATGGCCTCGGTAAGAAGTGTTTCCAGGGCTCTATGCTTGCTTGTCGGGTCCAGACCTACCAGCTCTACATGGGCATGTATCTCAGAGACCTGGCTAAAGAGATAGCCGGATTCTCCGCTGGGCTGTCCGAGGAACCTTTGTGGAGGTTCCTAGCCTTGACAACTGGTATTCGGGAATGCTCCAAATTCATGTCCCGAGCAGCCTATGATGGCTTTGAAGCATCGGCTCGAGTGGCCACAGCCGGCATCGGTGCCCGCCGACAGGCTTGGCTTCAGTCGTCTGACCTTGAACCCTGGGTGCAGGACAAGTTGGTCGATGTCCCCTGCCGAGGTGAGAACCTCTTTGGCAAGCCCATGGCTGAAAAGGCTGCACAAATCGAGACGAAGACTCTCACCAGAACTAGGCTTTCTAGGAAGACCTCCGCCCCTTCCCAGAAAAAGAAGGGCTCGAGAAAGAAGTCCTTTTACCCGAGAAAGGCGGCTGCCTATAAACACTACCCTCAATATCAGGCCTCCGCAGCTTCCCAACAGGGCCAGCAGGCCAAGGGACGGGGTAACGGGTCCCGTAGGCAGCAAGCCCCCAAGCCTGCACCACCGGCCCCTGCTCAGCAGGGTGGGGGTTTTTGACTTCATCAGCATAGCCTCTCCCCCTCAGCTGGTTCCTCCCAGCAGCACCGGAGGCCGGCTGGTTCACTTCGCCCACAGGTGGTCCAACATCACTTCAGATGCCTGGGTGCTTCAAGTCGTAAGAGAAGGCTATCTTCTCCACTTCCACCAGGTCCCTCCCTCCTATTTCCCGGGAGAACCTCCACGACTCCCTCTGCACAGGGACCTACTCCTTCAGGAGTTAGCAAGTCTTCTTCAGGAACAGGCTGTGGAACCGGTGCCCCACCACCTGAGAGGTCAAGGCTTTTATTCCAGGTATTTCCTAATACCAAAAAGAACAGGAGGCCTCAGACCCATCCTGGACTTGCGCAACCTCAACAAGTTCCTCGTGAGGGAGAAGTTCATGATGCTTACCCTTGGAATCCTTCTGCCCTACCTCCAGCAGGGAGATTGGCTATGCTCCTTGGATCTAAAGGATGCCTACACGCACATCCTCATCCACCCAAGCCACCGCCAATACCTAAGGTTTGTGGTGGCAGGAAATCATTACCAGTACAGAGTACTGCCCTTTGGCCTATCCTCCGCACCGCGAGTCTTCACAAAATGTCTCGCGGTGGTGGCGGCTTATCTCCGGCTTCACGGCCTCTATGTCTTTCTGTACCTCGACGACTGGCTCATCAGAGCATCGTCCTCTCCGGAAGTCACCAATGCCAAACACCGCACTGTGACTCTTCTGCAGTACTTGGGCTTTGTCATAAACTTCGCAAAGTCCACTTTGCTCCCCTCACAGGATCTCGAGTTCATCGGCGCAAGACTGCACACTCCTCAGGCACGAGCTTTCCTGCCTCTCGACAGGGCTCAACGGCTCATGGACCTAGCATGCCGTTTTCGCAGCCAGTCCCTGGTCTCAGCCAGGCGCTTCCTGAGACTACTCGGCCATATGGCTTCCACCGTCCACGTGACCCCCAATGCCCGCCTGAATATGCAGCCTGCTCAATGGTGCCTTCGCAAGCAGTGGCAACAAGCCACAGGCGGCCTAGCCGACTTAGTGCGCGTCTCCGGGCCGCTGGCCTCTTCTCTACAGTGGTGGATTCATCGGCCGAACCTGGTGCTCGGAATGCCTTTTCAGTCACCTCAGCCGGCTCAAGTGCTGACGACCGATGCTTCTCTCCTAGGATGGGGAGCGCATTGCCAAGGGGCATGTACTCAAGGTCTCTGGACCACGTGGGAGTCTGCTCAGCAGATCAACTTCCTGGAGCTCAGAGCAATCCGTCTGGCTCTCAAGGCTTTCTCCCACCTGACTTCTCACCAGTCCGTCCTTGTCCAGACGGACAATCAAGTTGCCATGTTCTACGTGAACAAACAGGGAGGCACGGGCTCCTTCCTTCTCTGTCGAGAAGCACAGAAGCTCTGCTCTTGGGCCGTCAGCCACGGCATTCTTCTCAAGGCAGTTTATCTCCCAGGCCAAGAAAATTGCCTGGCGGACAAACTCAGCAGGATCCTCCAGCCGCACGAGTGGCGCCTGGATCCCTTGGTAGTTCAGAAACTTTTTCTGAAGTGGGGCCTCCCCACGATGGATCTCTTTGCCAGTCCTCTCAACCGGCAACTTCCTCGCTTCTGCTCTCGTCAGCCGCATCCCCTTCGAGTAGCGGCGGATGCTTTTCTGCTCTCATGGTCGAAGAGCCTTCTGTATGCCTTTCCTCCCATACCGCTAGTCTCTCGAACTCTTTTTAAGGTTCTCCGAGACAAAGCTTCCATGATCCTGATAGCTCCTCGCTGGCCCAGATAGCCATGGTTTCCACTCCTGCTGCAATTAGCGGTAGAGGATCCGTTCCCTCTGGGGTTTCAACCGGATCTCCTAACACAGGATCAGGGGTCCCTGCTACACCCCAACCTCAGATCTCTACATCTGATGGCCTGGCTGCTGAAAGGGTAGTCCTTGCTCCCCTTCTACTGCCGGCAGAGGTGGAAGAGGTCGTCCTAGCTTCTCGGCGACCTTCTACCCGCAAATGCTACGCCCTTAAATGGCGTCGCTTTTCCGCTTGGTGTGCCCAGCAGTCTCAGGATCCCTTCTCCTGCTCGGTGTCGGTGATCTTGCAGTACTTGTTCTACCTCTCTAATCTGGGACTTAAGTCCAACTCCGTCAAAGTTCACCTCAGTGCTCTTTCAGCACATCATGTGCCGGTGGACGGCAGACCTCTTTCCAGCGACCCTCTCGTAGCGAGGTTTCTCCGAGGTCTCCTTCTGCTTAAACCACCTCTGCGCCCGCCAGCACCTGACTGGGATCTAAATGTGGTTTTACAGCGGATCACCTGTCCGCCTTTTGAACCTATGGCTACCTGTTCTCTCCGTTTTCTTTCTTGGAAAACTTTATTCCTGATAGCCCTCACTTCCGCTAGACGCGTAAGTGAATTGCAGGCCCTCGTGTCTGATCCCCCTTACACTCGGTTCTACAAAAATAGGGTAGTCCTACGGACTCACCCAAAATTTCTTCCAAAAGTGGTCTCCCCTTTTCACATCAATCAGGAGGTGGTACTTCCGACCTTCTTTCCCAGGCCACACTCCAGCCGAGCTGAAATGGTCCTGCATACCCTGGACTGTAGAAGGGCATTGAACTTCTACCTTGACCGTACGCGGGAGCACCGTAAAGCTGCTCAGCTTTTTGTGTTTTTTGACCCCAATAAATTGGGGCTCCCGGTCTCCAAGCGTACTCTGTCCATCTGGGTTGCTGACTGTATCGCTTGGGCTTATGGGGCAGCTGGACTCTCGTTAGAAAGTCGAGTCACGGCTCATTGTGTTCGGGCGAAGGCTACGTCAGTGGTTACCTCCGCTCTGTTCCGTTGGCAGACATCTGCCGGGCCGCTACTTGGTCTTCGAGCCAGACTTTTGCGGTCCATTACTGCCTCAAGAGGGAGTCCCGCAGGGACAGTGCTTTCGGACAGGCAGTCCTCCGAAATCTCTTCGAGGTTTGAGCAACTCCTACCCTCCATCCCGGATGGGGGCTACCGGTGGGTAATAATTCAGTGAAGATTCCTTCCTTCTGTGCCGCTGAGCTAGAGGGAGCTCATTTTTGTGCTTAGGGTCTCCGGTAGCCTTAAGCTTGGGAGTCCCATATGTGAGGACTGACTTCCTGCTTGGTCCTGGAGAAAGCGTAGTTACTCACCTGTAACAGGTGTTCTCCAGGAGCAGCAGGAATCAGTCCTCACAACCCTCCCTCCTCCCCTTGGAGTTGCAATCATCTGCTTAAGTTTTTTTGCAAATTTTTATGCTGTCTTTTAGCTATGTCATCAGACTGGCTAAGATGGCACCCTTGGGCGGGAAGGAGACCGCGCATGCGCGCTGCAATTCCCAAAGGCTTTCTTTGAAAGCTGGGTAAAATTGCTCCGCGAGGGCTCCGTCGGCGCCGACCTCACCCATATGTGAGGACTGATTCCTGCTGCTCCTGGAGAACACCTGTTACAGGTGAGTAACTACGCTTTTCTGCACCGCTTACGTTGAGGCAGCTTACTGTTTTTCTGGTTGTTCCTCCAGTACCTGTATGATGGGAATGCTTAAAGTGCTGGGTGTTATATGAAAATGAGTATGGTTGTTTATTACACAACATGACAATTTTATTTCATTTTTATTCTGTCCATTTTATCTATTTATTTTTTAAGAACTACTTTTTGTGTTATGTCTATCCTATTCAATTGAGTATTCTTAACATTGCCCCGTTTTTAGTTAGTAGGGCGGTCGTGGATAGCCCACTAGGTTTTTATGGCAATGCGTGTATCTTGCTTTTGGGAGTGTCCCCGTTCCCTATGTCTTTTATTATTTATTTATTTTATTAATTTCTTAAGACTTTGACATTTTCGTTTTATTGTTCTCTTCTCCCCCCCCCCCCTCCTCTCTCATGGTCAATCCTTTTTAAAGTGAGTGTACAGCTTTTGGGAACTGTTTTCGGTCCATTCGGGACCTTTCACAATACTCTGCCACTTTTGTTTTATTCCCCTTTTTTATGGTCTTAAATGTTTTTAGTCCTGTATTACGATTTAGTTTATCATATTATGTGCTCTTTAAAAAATATTTTGATTGGGTATGTATTAGCCTGTTTTGGTTGCCTGTTTCATTTGGTCAGGTAATTTTAATCAGCCCATTCTGATCTACAGTATGTTGGCCTTTTGCCTGTGGTCTGGTTTTATTTTTCACCAGGGAAACATTTGTTGCTGTTTAACTCATGTGTACAGATTATCTGTTTTGGGTAGTATTAAAAGGTAGTTTCTTAATTTACACTCTCCTCTTACCATTGTCACTTGGTTTGCAGCTTGTTGTGCTGTGAGGGCTTGTGTGCATCAGTGATGCTGAGAGCTAAACTATCGGTAGTTTAACTACTGGCAGGGTCTCCCAAGATGGACAGGTCTCAGCTGAGGTGCCAGACCAAGACAAACCACCCCTCTGGGCAGCAGCAGAATGGGATAGTGTTGACGGCGGAGGATCACATTTCTGTGACAACGGCGACAACACCAAACACCAAACACTAAAACTGCACGGAAGAAAGGCCCGGCAATCTACTTATGTATCTTGCCATGAAAACCCAATGGATAGTTACAACAAAACAAACTGTACTATAGTGCTGGAAGATGAGATCCCCAGGTCGGAAGGCACTCAACTAGCTACTGGGGAAGAGCTGAAGACTTTTCAGAGTAAAGCCAGCATTTATGATGTGGTTGGATCAAAGCCCTCGGGACGTCTGACTGCTGATGTAACTGTGCATGAAATGAGAGTCAGAAGCTGTAAAGATGTCTTACACATTGGAAAATGGAATATATGAAGCATGAACCAAAGGAAGTTGGAGGTGGTCAAGAATGAAATGGAACGTGTACAACTTGATCTGTTGGGTGTCAGTGAACTGAAATGGACTGGCATCGGGCACTTTGCATCAAATGATCACATGGTCTACTATGCTGGAAATGAAAGACAAAGAAGAAATGGTGTTGCATTTATAATAAAGAAGAAACCTGCAAGAACTGTAATGAAATACAATGCAGTCAGCGAACGTTTAATCTCTATTCGTCTACGAGGAATGCCTATCAACACAACTATAATTCAAGAATATGCCCCAACAACAGCTACAGAAGAGAATGAAATTGAAGAGTTCTATGAACAAGTACAAGCTGAAATTGACAGAACATGCAAACAGGATATCCTGATAGTCATGGGTGACTGGAACTTAAAAGTTGGCAACAAAGAAGAAGGCAAAGTAGTTGGAAAATATGGACTTGGCAACAGAAATGAAGCTGGAGAAAGACTGATAGAATTCTGCAAGACCAATGATCTATTCATCTCAAACACCTTCTTCCAGCAACCCAAGCAGCAACTGTACACATAGACTTCACCCAGTATATTGTATAAAAATCAAATTGACTACACCTGTGGAAGTCAACGATGGAAAAGCTCTATAACATCAACAAAGACAAAACCTGGAGCTGACTGTGGTACAGATCATCAACTACTAGTATGCAAACTCAAGCTAAAGTTGAAAAAAAGCAAGCCACTCATGAATGCAGCAAAATATGACCTTGAGAATATACCACTGGAATTTAAAGACTGCTGCAAAATCGATTTGCTGCTTTGGATACAAATGACAGAGCTCCAGAAGAGTTACAGAATGACATCAAGAAGGTTGTGTTGGAAGAAAGCGAGAAATCTCTACAAAAGGTGAAAAATCAAAAACGGCCAAAATGGATGATGGAAGAAACTCTGAAAATTGCCCAGAAACACAGAGAAGCTAAAGCCAGAGGAGAAAGAAAGACAATCACAGAACTCAATAGAGATTACCAATGTGCAGGATGACAGGACAAGGAAAAGTACTACAATGGCGCATGCAAAGAAATAGAAGCAGAAACTATTAGAGGAAGAACAAGATCGGCTTTCCTAAAGCTACGAGAGTTAAAGAAAAAGTTCCAGCCTCGAATTGGAATGTTACAAGAGGTTCTATGTTGAATAATGCTGAAAAAAATCAAGAAAAGGTGGAAGGAATATACAAAGTTTTTATATGATAAAGATCAAGTGGACCAACAGCTGTTTCAACCTGTACCTTATGATTGGGAACCATTGGTGATGAAAGAAGAAGTTGAAGCAGCATTGAAAGCCTTATCAAAGAACAAAGCACTAGGCATTGATAGCATTCCCATAGAAGTATTACAGCAATCTGATGCAGCTGTTACTGTACTTACAAGGCTCTGCCAAGAAATATGGAAGACAACATCATGACCAACTGACTGGAAAAGATCTGTGTTTATACCAATACTAAAGAAAAGTGATCCAACTGACTGTGGAAATTATCGCACAATCGCTCTGATCCCACATGCCAGCAAGATTCTACTGAAGATTATTCAAAAGAGACTACAACCATACCTGGAACAAGAACTACCTGAAGTGCAAGCAGGCTTTAGAAAAGGGCGAGGAACGAGAGACATCATTGCGGATGTGAGATGGATTCTTGAAAAGACTAAAGAATACCAAAAGGATATCTATTTGTGCTTTATCGACTATAGCAAGGCTTTTGACTGTGTAAACCATGAGAAACTCTGGGCCACATTAAGAAGCATGGGTATACCAGAACACCTGATCGTAGTCTTGCACATCTGTACATTGATCAAGAAGCAACAGTTCGAACGGAACAAGGAGAAACAGAATGGTTTAAAAAAAGCAAAGGTGTAAGACAAGGCTGCATACTTTCCCCCTACCTGTTTAATTTATATGCAGAACAAATCATCAGAGAAGCAGGATTGTATGAAGACAACAGAGGTGTGAAGATTGGTGGAAGATTCATCAACAACCTTCGCTATGCTCATGATAGCACATTACTGGCTGAAAGTGAAGATGATCTGAAACATTTGCTTCTCACAATCAAAGAACATAGTTTCAAAATGGGCCTGCACCTTAATGTAAAGAAGACAAAGATCATGACAACTGGCATGATCAACAGGTTTATCGTTGAAAGAGAAGAAATTGAAATCGTGAACAACTTTAACCTACTTGGATCAACTATCAATAAAGAAGCAACAAGCAGTCCAGAAATCAGACAACGCATTCCTCTTGGCAGAATGACTATGAAAGACCTAGATAAGATTCTCAAGAGCAGAGATGTCTCTCTCCATACAAAGATTCGACTTGTTCAAGCCATGTTGTTGTTAAGTGCCGTCGAGTCGGAGTCGACTCATGGCGAACTTCTGGATAGCTATCCTAAATTGTGTTTGGTCTTCAGTCAGGCGGCTCATTGTTGACAGACTGGTACCCGTAGCTACTGTTATTGTATCGATCCATCTCATTGCTGGCCTTCCTCTTTTGCGTTGACCTTCTATCTTGCCAAGCATAATGTCTTTCTCTAATGATTTCTCTCTTCGCATGATGTGTCCAAAGTATGAAAGTCAAAGTCTTGTCATCTGAGCTTCTAAAGAAAGCTTAGGTTTGATCTCCTCTAGTACCGACTGGTTTGTTCTTCGGGCAGTCCATGGTATACACAGTATTCGCCGCCAACACCATAATTCAAAGGCATCAATTTTCTTCCTATCTGTCTTTTTCACTGTCCAGCTTTCACATCCATATGATGTTATTGAAAATACCATGGCTTGAACAAGTCGAATCTTTGTATGGAGAGAGACATCTCTGCTCTTGAGAATCTTACATAGAGGGAGGAGTGGCCTAGTGGTTGGGGCAAGGTACTACAGGCCGGAAGGTCGGTGGTTCAAATCCCACTAGAGGACAGCAACCTTGGGCCGGAAGGACTGGGGTTTCTAGTCCCGCAGGTGCTCCTTGTGGTCTTGGGCAAGCCACTTAACCCTCCATTGCCCATGTTCCCTGTAAGTATTAGTGTATGTGTCTCATATCCCCTCGTGTTAAATGTATCCCCCAACCGCTTTGACCCGGTGAAAAGTGGGATATAAATGCAGCTAAATAAATAAAAATCTTATCTAGGTCTTTCATAGTCATTCTGCCAAGAGGAATGCGTTGTCTGATTTCTGGACTGCTTGTTGCTTCTTTATTGATAGTTGATCCAAGTAGGTTAAAGTTGTTCACGATTTCAATTTCTTCTCCTTCAACGATGAACCTGTTGATTATGCCAGTTGTCATGATCTTCGTCTTCTTTACATTAAAGTGCAGGCCCATTTTGAGACTATGTTCTTTGATTGTGAGAAGCAAATGTTTCAGATCATCTTCACTTTCAGCCAGTAATGTGGTATCATCAGCATAGCGAAGGTTGTTGATGAGTCTTCCACCAATCTTCACACCTCTGTTGTCTTCATACAATCCTGCTTCTCTGATGATTTGTTCTGCATATAAATTAAACAGGTAGGGGGAAAGTATGCATCTTTGCTTATTTTAAACCATTCTGTTTCTCCTTGTTCCGTTCGAACTGTTGCTTCTTGATCAATGTACAGATTGCGCAAGAGAACGATCAGGTGTTCTGGTATACCCATGCTTCTTAATGTGGCCCAGAGTTTCTCATGGTTTACACAGTCAAAAGCCTTGCTATAGTCGATAAAGCACAAACAGATATCCTTTTGGTATTCTTTAGTCTTTTCAAGGATCCATCTCACATCCGCAATGATGTCTCTCATTCCTCGCCCTTTCCTGAACCCTGCTTGCACTTCAGGTAGTTCTTGTTCCAGGTATGGTTGTAGCCTCTTTTGAATAATCTTCAGTAGAATCTTGCTGGCATGTGGGATCACAGTGATTGTGCGATAATTTCCACAGTCAGTTGGATCACCTTTCTTTAGTATTGGTATAAACACAGATCTTTTCCAGTCAGTTGGCCATGATGTTGTCTTCCATATTTCTTGGCAGAGCCTTGTGAGTACGGTAACAGCTGCATCGGATTGCTGCAATACTTCTATGGGAATGCTATCAATGCCTGGTGCTTTGTTCTTTGATAAGGCTTTCAATGCTGCTTCAACTTCTTCTTTCATCACCAATGGTTCCCGATCATAAGGTACAGGTTGAAACAGCTGTTGGTCCACTTGATCTTTATCATATAAAAACTCTGTATATTCCTTCCACCTTTTCTTGATCTTCTCAGCATCATTCAACATAGAACCTTGAGCATCTTGTAACATTCCAATTCGAGGCTGGAACTTTTTCTTTAACTCTCATAGATTTAGGAAAGCCGATCTTGTTCTTCTTCTAATAGTTTCTGCTTCTATTTCCTTGCAATTGTCATTGTAGTACTTTTCCTTGTCCTGTCTTGCTGCACGTTGGAAATCTCTGTTGAGTTCTGCGATTGTCTTTCTTTCTCCTCTGGCTTTCGCTTCTCTGCGTTTCTGGGCAATTTGCAGAGTTTCTTCCGTCATCCATTTTGGCCATTTTTGCTTTTTCACCTTTTGTAGAGACTTCTCGCTTTCTTCCAACACAACCTTCTTGATGTCATTCCATAACTCTTCCGGAGCTCTGTCATTTGTATCTAAAGTAGCAAATTGATTTTGCAGGCAGTCTTTAAATTCCAGTGGCATATTCTCAAGGTCATATTTTGCTGCATTCATGAGTGGTTTGCTCTTTTTCAACTTTAGCTTGAGTTTGCATACTAGTAGTTGATGATCTGTACCACAGTCAGCTCCAGGTTTTGTCTTTGTTGACGTTACAGAGCTTTTCCATCGTTGACTTCCAAGATGTAGTCAATATGATTTTTATACAATCCATTGGGTGAAGTCCATGTGTACAGTCGCCGCTTGTGTTGCTGGAAGAAGGTGTTTGAGATGAATAGATCATTGGTCTTGCAGAATTCTATCAGTCTTTCTCCAGCTTCATTTCTGTTGCCAAGTCCATATTTTCCAACTACTTTGCCTTCTTCTTTGTTGCCAACTTTTAAGTTCCAGTCACCCATGACTATCAGGATATCCTGTTTGCATGTTCTGTCAATTTCAGCTTGTACATGTTCATAGAACTCTTCAATTTCATTCTCTTCTGCAGCTGTTGTTGGGGCATATACTTGAATTATAGTTGTGTTGATAGGCAATCCTCGTAGACGAATAGAGATTAAGCGTTCGCTGACTGCATTGTATTTCATTACAGTTCTTGCAAGTTTCTTCTTTATTATAAATGCAACACCATTTCTTCTTTGTCTTTCATTTCCAGCATAGTAGACCATGTGGTCATCTGATGCAAAGTGCCCCATGCCAGTCCATTTCAGTTCGCTGACACCCAATAGATCAAGTTGTACACGTTCCATTTCATTCTTGATCACCTCCAACTTCCCTTGGTTCATGCTTCGTACGTTCCATGTTCCAATGTGTAAGACATCTTTACAGCTTCTGACTCTCATTTCATGCGCAGCTACATCAGCCGTCAGACTTTGATCCAACCACATCATAAATGCTGGCTTTACTCTGAAAAGTCTTCAGCTCTTCCCCAGTAGCTAGTTGAGTGCCTTCTGACCTGGGGGTCTCATCTTCCAGCACCATAGCACAATTTGTTTTGTTGTAACTATCCATTGTGTTTTCATGGCAAGATACAGAGGTAGATTGCCGGGCCTTTCTTCCGCGCAGTTTAAATTTGGTGTTGTTGCCGTTGTCACAAAAATGTGATCCTCTGCCGTCAACACTGTCCCATTCTGCTGCTGCCCAGATGGGTGGTTTGTCTTGGTCTGGCACCTCAGCTGAGACCTGTCCATCTTGGGAGACTCTGCCAGTAGTTAAACTACTGATAGTTTAGCTCTCAGCATCACTGATGCACGCAAGCCATGTTCAAGCCATGTTCAAGCCATGGTATTTTCAATAACATCATATGGATGTGAAAGCTGGACAGTGAAATAGATAGACAGGAAGAAAATTGATGCCTTTGAATTATGGTGCTGGCGGCAAATACTGTGTATACCATGGACTGCCCGAAGAACAAATCATTCGGTACTAGAGGAGATCAAACCTAAACTTTCTTTAGAAGCTCAGATGACAAGACTTCAACTTTCATACTTTGGACATATCATGCGAAGAGAGAGATCATTAGAGAAAGACATCATGCTTGGCAAGATAGAAGGTCAACGCAAAAGAGGAAGGCCAGCAATAAGATGGATAGATACAATAACAGCAGCTACAGGTACCAGTCTGTCAACAATGAGCAGCCTGACTGAAGACCAAACACAATTTAGGATAGCTATCCAGAGGGTCGCCATGAGTCGACTCCGACTCAACGGCACTTAACAACAACAACTTACCATTTTCCACATTGTCACGCCGTTGCTTGTCCCTTCAAGCTAAGACGGGGTATTAAGCCGAGGCCTTGTGTTTAACCAGCCCAGATACCTTGCTTGGCACTCTGGGATATGTAGTTTTTCTTAGGCCAGTCAAAAGAATAAGTTGTGGAAACGAGGTAAGGCTTAAACAGGTTTTATTCCCCTTCCGGGAGGATTCTTTCAGTGGTCAAAACAAAAAGGTAAACAGCCCCACTTTGGGCACAAACAAAGAAACAAAATGGGAACAGAAAAATGCTTATCTTCAGCTTTTAACATGCAAACAAAAGTAGTTAAACAGCCCTTTTCCAGCATACAAAAACCCTTTTCTTTGTAGCTTTAAGGCTTGGCAAGTATCACAACTTGTTCACCGCAAAGAAGATATATTATCAGAAATTGTAAGCGTACAGTCCATGTATTCATTACACATTGTGTCCCCCTTTACCTCACACTGCATATCCTCTTCTTCTGCCTTTAACAATTCCTCTCTTGCACAGTTCGGCACAAATTATTAAACAGTCTCTCTTTGTTATTCAGAGATTCTCTTTCTCTCTCTGTGAGAATGTGTGACAGGCTACTACCACATTCACTGGAGTACTTAATTTGGGAGTTTTCCAAATGCTGAGGACCATAGGGGAAATTACAACATTCACCTTTCCCTCTATTAGCTACAATTGGTTTACCTCTTGGCAGTCTCTGACTCGGGCTTCTCTCTGCTGCTGCAGACACCGGAGTAACGTCAAGTGGAAGCTCTCCACGGCTCCTGCCTTTTGTCCTTCTCCCAGATACAAGATTATCTTCAGGTACAAAAGCTTTACTTTTCCTGTGCCAATTACTAGGGTAAATAGTTTCCTCAGGCTTCCTCCAACTAGCTTCCCAATTGAACTCTCCGTTACCTTTCAGATAACTTCTGCCGAGCTCTGACGCTTCTGTGCTCTGCCTTCTACCACAGGCACCTGGGTTCTCACTCTCTCCCTTGGAATAAAACTTTTTAGCTTTTACAGATCTTCCACCGGCTTCATTCCAACCTGAGCTTCTCCCAGCACGTCCTTGGCTCTCTGAACACTCACGACTGCCTGTTCCCATGTTCCTTCTGGGTTCTGTTCTGCTTCTCCCTCTAACTCCATGTGCATTGAGTTTATCTGCGTGTGTGTCAGCTCCACCCCCTCCCAGCTGGCTTTCATCAGTTACTGATCCCTCAGCCTTTCTGCTGCTTGGGCGTGTTTCTCTAGCTCGTAACCTGATTTGTTTGGGTTGCCTATAGCAACATCCTGACATGTGCTCCTCTGAAATGTCAGAATCAGTTTCACTGCCTGCATCTTTGCCTATTTCCATGGGCTCTGTTAAACCTACTTTGTGACAACATGCATACAGCTAGTCCTAGTATCAGTGGCCCGTCTGCTTCCCATTGCGTTACACAGGATTTCAGTTTTGCACACAGTGAGTCCTTTGTTGCTTCCTTGGGCCATTTCTACTCAGCCCTTACTTCAGATTACTTAGGTGTGATGATGTATTTCATTCTCTCAGATGACCTATGGGTGATTATATATTTTCTTTCTCTGCCTTCCCCTCAACCCCCACCCTCCCACTCCCATATTTTTGTTTGTTTAGGTTTCTTCCTTTAAGGTTTTATCTTCTATGAAATGATCCCTATACAATGTGGTTATCAGTTCTGTATTCATTTATTGTCCTCCAGTTTATACAGATGTTTTCACAATAATATTATTGTTATTATATGACTTGTAGTATCTGTCTTTTTATTCTTTTTATTTATATAGTCCAACAAGCACTTTTGTTTTGGTTTTGATATTATTGTTATTTATATTGGCCCAATTTTGACGTAGGCAGGCTCTGTGCCACAGCGGCGCACAGCCAGCCCGCTGACCACCTTAACCCGGTTTTCAATTCCACTGTGGCAGACGTGAAAATCCGGGTTAGCCTGGATGCCCCAGGAGCCGCAGAGGCTACACAGGTAGCAGCGATTTTCAATGCTACCCACATAGTCTCTGCGTCTTAAAGATAGGCGAGTAAAAACCTTGCAGGTCCTCTTCTATCTGCCCATGGGAGATCAGATCCCCTGCGGGCAGAAGAGAAGGGGAAGGCCGTAACCGTGGCAAAGTCCTTTTCTATTTGCCAGGGAGATTGGATCCCCTGCGGGCAGAAGAGAAAGGGCTGGCCCAGAGACAAACAATCTGCCCGTGGGGATCCAATCCCCTGTGGGCAGAAGAGAAGAGGAAAGCCCAGTAGCAACCTGCAGCATAATAGGTTGTGTGTGGGTGGGGAGGAGTTCAAGGTAGGTAGAAAAGGCAGGGAAAATTTAAAGGGGCAGAGGGCCTATTTAAAAAAGGAGAATGGGAGGGATTTTAGGGCAGCGGATGGAAGTACTGGGATGGGGGTGGGGATTGGTGAAGGGGGAAGAATCTGGAAGGGTAACAAAAGAGGGGAGCCAGCAGGAGAGGGGTTGGAGTGGGGGGGGGGGGGAAGAGTGCAAGTTGTTGCCAAAAGGTGCATTCCCTTCCCTCCAAAACACACACAGTCACCCTGTCCCCATCCCCACACCACACACACAGGCACCCCACCTCCACACAACAGACACACACAGACAAACAGACACACACACACACACACAACGGGCAGCTCACCTCCACACCACACACACACATACAGGCACCTTACCTCTGCACAACACACACACACACATGTACCGCAGCCCTGCGCCCCACTCACACAAAGGCACCTATCACATCTCCCACAGGTACACCACCGTTGCACCACACACATGTACAGACACTTAATATCTGAAGCTATAGCTGTTGTTGTCTGTATTTCTTTCTAAAGATGCTCCATGGTATAGAAACTCTGGCACTGGTCTCATCTTGACTATTCTGCCGCTTTGGACACTGTTGATTACCACAATCTCCTAAACACCCTGTCATCACTTTGGTTTAGGGCTTCTGTCCTGTCCTTATTTTCTTCCTATCTCTCTTACCACTCTTTTAGTGTACGTTCTTGTAGATCCTCATCTAATGCTATCCCACTGTCAGTTGGTGTGCCCCAGAGCTCTGTCATGGGACCTCTTCTTTCTTCTCTCTACACTCGGTTCCTTGGTATATTTATCTCCTCCCATGGTTTTCAGTACCATCTCTATGCTAATGACTCTCAGATCTACCTCTCTGCATCGGAAATCTCTCCAGGAATCCAGGCCCAGATCTCTGCCTGCTTATATGACATTAGTGCCTGGATGTCTCACAGCCATCTGAAATTGAACATGGCCAAAACTGAGCTCCTTATCTTTCCCCCTAAGCCCACCTCCCCCCTTCCTCTCTCTGTTTCTGTGGATAACACTCTACTCCTCCCTGTTTCCTGCGCTGTCAACCTTGGGGTCACCCTTGACTCCTTCTCTGCACTCATCCAACAGAAAGCTAAAACTTGCCATTTCTTTCTCTATAATATTGACAAAATTTGTCCCTTTCTTTCTGGACACCCTACTAAGACCCTTATCTATTCTCTAGTCACCTCCCATCTAGACTATTGCAACCTCTGCTGGTCTTCCTCTGAATCATC
Organism: Ichthyophis bannanicus; assembly: GCA_033557465.1. Lineage (NCBI taxonomy): Eukaryota > Metazoa > Chordata > Amphibia > Gymnophiona > Ichthyophiidae > Ichthyophis > Ichthyophis bannanicus. Next base: position 281,383,717 of record CM066039.1, on the reverse strand, counting down.
TCTCCCCACTTCAATCTATTCATAGCTCAGCTGCATAGCTAATCTTCCTCCAGTGTTGCTATGCTCATGCCACCCTTCTTCTTAAATCACTTTATTGGCTTCCTATCTGTTTCTACATCCAGTTCAAACTTCTTCTACTGACCTAAAAGTGCCTTCATTCTGCTGCTCCTCACTACCTTTCCTCTCTTATCTCTCCCTACACACCTCCTCGGGAACTCTGCTCTTCTGGCAGATCTTTTCTATCTGTTCCCTTCTCTTCCACTGCCAAATCCAGCCTTTGATCTTTCTACCTTGCTGCTACTTATGCCTGGAACAAACTACCAAAGTTGGTGCATTAGGCTCCATCTCTGGTCCTGTTCAAATCCAGGCTAAAAACTCACTTCTTTGAAACTGCTTTTGGAGGCACATTTCTCTTTGATCCCACATACAGGCAACACTGTCTCTCCCCATGGTATGCCCCCGCTTTCTAGCCCGGTGATTCTTGTTCAGAGATGGGTGGTGGGGAGAGCCAGCACTGCACCTAATCAGCAACTTTGCTCTCTCTGAGCAAGTGGCACTGAAATCAGAGAGGAAAGACTACGGGGAGAGGCAGCACCGCCTGCAGGTGGGATCAGAGAGACCTGTGTCTCTCATACTACTGCTCAGCAAAGGTGAGGTAAAATGTCACCTGCCTCCTCTATTTCTTGGATTATACTGCATGCAGAACCTGGCTTGTTGGGGTTTCAATTTAATTTTATCTATATATTTCTACTTTGAAATAATTATAATTTATTCTATACTTGGTGAGGGTTTAACTGTGACTGAGATCAAGTGTTCTATTAGCATGGAGTTTCTATATAGGATCTGTAGTAATCTGGCTTGTTCCATTTTCCAAATAGGTGAAAGGATGTTCTAAGGCTCACTACAATATATGATTCTGCTCTTTTCTGGGTAGGCTCCTTACTGCATTAATTTTAGCAGCTCGTGTCATTATGGTATGGTCAATTTGCATTATAGATCTTCAGTGACTTTTGCAGGATTTTGTGTTGGTTTACAATCTTCCTGGTACTGGAAGGACTGTTAATGAGATGACACCGGAATCAGATTTCTTTTTCTTGTACATTGGGTTCTATGGTGAAATGTCCTAGGTTTGCTCTGCACCTACTGTTGGAGGAGGGGTTTTGTTTGACGCAAACTATATGTTCAAAAAAGAAAAAGAGAGAACCATAACACAGTTTCTTTTGGTGTTAGAAATTGTGCTGTGGTTCTCTTTTTCTTCTTGTTCCTTGGCATGTGAGCACCCTCCATCTCCCTTTGTTTTTTGCAGAATATATATTTACAGGTGTCAGTAATTTTCTAATCTTAGAGTGAACATAAGAACATAAGATATGCCATACTGGGTTAGACCAAGGTTCATCAAGCCCATTATCCTGTTTCCAACAGTGACCAATCCAGGTCACAGGTACCTAGCAGGTTCCCTAAAAGGCACACAGGTTCCACAATGCTTGTCCTGGGGCAAGCAATGGATTTCCCAGGTCCTCTTTAATAATGGGTTATGGACCTTTTGTCCAGGAATGTGTTCAAACTTTTTTTAAACCTAGTTACACTAACAGCTTTTACCACATCCTCCGGTAATGAATTCCAGAGTTTGATTATGCGTTGAGTGAAAAAATATTTTATTTTATTAGTCTTAAATGGATTACATTGTTGCTTCATTGTGTGTCCCCTAGTCTTTCTACTTTTTGATGGCGTAAACAATCAATCTGGGGCCTTGGTCAGTCCTTCCCTTCTCACAGTCCTCCCTTTGGTTCTGCTCAGAACCACATTCTTCATGGAAAGGCAATTCTCGGAGTAAATCCCCAGAACTGGGAACACTTCATAGCCTAAGGACTGCAATAGTGTTTGTGGTCTTAGCCATATATGAAGTACAACATTTCATAAAACAGGCAAGGCCTATCCCTAGGAGCAGGAGGGCTACTAGGAAGCCAAAGAGGCCTGTCAGTAAGGCCTCTAAGGGACCTGACAGGCCACCCCACATATTTTTGAACCAGGGCCATAGAGAATCAGAAGTACCTTCAATATTATCTTTGGAAAAATGGGTTTCTTTTCTTACCTGATCTAGGATACCAGTTACCACCTTGCTCTGGGAGTCAACGAGCATACAGCAGTGATCATGAACAATGCCACAAAGTCTGCCTTCCTTGGCTAATAAATAATCCAAGGCCATACGGTTTTGGGCGGAGTAAGCGGTTAGTTTGTCTACAGTACCTTGCATGACTGTGAGGGCATCAGTCAAATCCTGAGCTGTTATTTCTATCAGGGCATATAGTCGCAATATTTGTTCACCATAACGTGCTGTAGGACATATGGAACCAAAGGTACTGAGCCAAACTGTTCCAGTAAAGGTGTTTACACTACTATGCTTGCCCAAAAAAGATGTAATCTAACAATTTACGTGCTGCACTTATATCTGCACTGTGGTCATCCACAGCTCTACGTTGACGGCTAGGGGGCATCCCAAGCAAAGACTCATAAAGGACAAGTTTCCATGGCAGGTCAAGGGTAGCTATGTAGCAGTTGCCGGCCCAATCAGCAGGCAACCGAACATAAGCTAGGGTTACACACACAAAATAATGGCCTACTAATGCAAGAAGTCCATCAGGTCAAATTTTATAATCTTTGGGTTCTATAAGCAGAACTTCAGTCCCAGGCCAACTATCCCTTAACCAAGGATGATAATATCCTAAATAGGGATATACATAATTATCAACATAGCCATATCCTGAACCATTTTTGTTTTTGTCCAATCTATATTTTCCATATATTTGTAGCCCATCCTGGTTATAATACTGTAATCCATACTGGTCAAGACGAGTTTTAGGACCAGTGAAAGCATTAACAACCCTCAAATTAGAATGGGCTCGTACAGAACTCATTGTGGGATTATCCATCACCAAATACACATGATTGTTAGTCATAATGGTCTGACAACTAGATAGAGGGGTTTACCCCACAGGATAAGTCCCCTCTCGCTGAAAACAAATAGGAGTGTTGATAACTGGCTGAGGACTGATAATTCTTGGAGCAGGGGTCGCTACGTCTGGCCATGTTACAGTAAGATTAAATAAGGTTTCATTCACAGACAACTCCTTTAATTCTTGCAGAGAAATGGGTCGAGGTCGGGGCAAAAACCCAAACTGCATAGCTGCTGGGTGAGGCAAGCACACAGCACAATTGGAAATGTTAAAGCGCTGAATTAAGGAATAAATGTGAGAATGAAACACATTATAGAAACCACCATGTTTTGCCCAAGGAGCATGTGGATCATACTCAGGAACCGTATGATCATGAACCAACGAAGGTGTAGGGACTGGGACCAGGGCTAGAATTGATTCTCCTATTGCCTTATGAATAAGCCCTTGCCTTGGTGAAACTATCCCTAATATCTCTTTCAACCAAGTTTCCACACCCCCTACGCTTGGGAAAGAAATCCCACACACCAGATTAACAAACACAAAAACAGTGCCAATGCCCCTGAAAGCATACTGTCATCAACCCCCCTGGTGGCCTGTGGCTGCAAGGGCAGGTTGAGCATTTTATTATTGATGGAGGTAAAAGACTCTTTAAGCCAGATGCATCCTGGGTATCGTAGTCCTCCTCCTTATGAGAATAAGTTGTGTGAGCCAAAATGGAGGGTAAATAAGGCTTTTATTTCCCTTTTATGCACTGAGGTTCGCTAGGTAACAGAGAAATGAGAGTATTTCCTTCTTGTCAGGTTCTTCTACCAAAGCATAAGGTGAACAAATAAACTGTTACAAACTTGCACAGCTTCTTTGTAAAAACAACACAGGCTTTCCAACTTTGGAGCAAAAATAACTTGGTGAGCTTTTCTCTTTCGCTCAGCACAAATAAAACAATATTAGAGCTTGTCCATATACAATTACAGCTCAGGGAGTGACTCAAGGCTTCCTGCCATACACATAGAGCAATCCATTAAATCTTCCTGGGACGATATAACTGAATCCCCATATTCCACCTGCATGGACTCTGGGTCATTTGTGCTTCCCTCAGCAATTGACCTTTCCCTGGCTGCAGTGGTTTGAAAGTTAATATTCCTTCTCCCTAGCCTCCAGCTGGGCTGTTCTAGGGCTTTCCAGTAAACAGCGGGGCTTGTCCCCACACCTCTAGGCAATGGCTTGTAAAACTCCTGCCTGCTTTCTTTTCTCTCAAACTGCTTATCTGCTCTCACAGACGCTCTATGAACTGGGTTTCTCTTTAGACAAAAAGAGTCACTGTACCTTGGCTTTGTAACGTCCGTGTGACCGGTACTTGTCCAACCAGGCACCTCTCTCTGGACACGGTCTCTTTTGTAGACTCCCTCTGGAATCCTCCTGAATAGTGCTTGTCTTCTCTGCAGATTGGGAAGACCAGATAAAGCTTCCAGGCTTCTTGGCTTTCTAGCACAAGTAATCCTCTTATCAGGACTTTCTCTTCCAATACCTTTAAATCTTGTTACAGACCCTTTTGGTGAGCATAGACCTCTCTCCAGGCTAGGCTCCCTTCTTCTGAGCTCACTGCCTCTGGGATTTCTTCTTACCGGGTCTCTCTCCAGTATGGCTCTCCCAGGTCTCACTCCAGCACTCCTTGGTCTGTACCTTTCTCTCTCTCCTTCTGAGCTCCCCTCTGAGCTCTCTTCCGAGGTTCCTTCCTCTCTCCAGGCCGGGCTCTCTTCTGAGGTTCCTTCCTCCCTCCAGGCTGGGCTCTCTCTTTCTGAGCTGCCTCTCTGCTTATAAAGCCGTTTTACTTCTGAGTTCCTCGAGCTACTCTTCAGGTGGAGCTGATTAGCTCCTGCACAATCAGTCCCCGGGTGTGTTAGCTCAGCCTCTGTAGGTTCATGCACGCTCCCTCTAGCTGCCTTGCAAGGGAACTGCATCTTCTGCAAGTTATTTGTTTTGTAAGAAACAGCATTTTTTTCTAAGTTTCTGCTTTCAGTGGCTTCTGCCTTATCACAATACATATCAGCCAATGCTGTGAGGACAAGTCTGAAGTGGGTTGTAACTGTCCAATAACTTCACACCCAACTTTCTTGGTTGAGCGGCGTTAAAATCAGGGGAAGCGATTCCATTTCAATCTCAAATTCCTCTGGTTCCGGCTTAGGCTGTGTACAGGGAAGTCATCTTATCCAGGGCGAGGTGCTTTCTTGCACTGGTCCACATGTATCCAGGTTTTCCGTCCTTTCACTTTCAATGCCGAATATCCCACCAGCAACACTTGGAATGGTCCCAGAAACCTCGCTGCCAGAGCAGACTTCAGTGCCGGATCCTTGATGAGCACCCAATCTCCAGGTTCCATGTCTGGAGGTGATCGCGATGCCTGAGCAACCTGCTTCGTAAGCTGCAAAAAGGAAGGAGATACCAACGTTTGGTACAAATATTTACAGTAGGATAATAGGTCACTGTGCAGCAGTTGGGGATCGGGCAGTTGATCTGGTGCCACTATAACGTGGGCTGGGGTTGTTGCTGGATGTCCGGTCACAATTTCATAAGGCGTAAGGCCCTGTCGAGTTCTTTGGCAGAGCTTCCACCCAATCCCGACTCCAATCATGAGTAGGGGAATGGAGGAGGGCCTTCAGCGTCCGATTCATCCATTCCACTTGGCCAGAGCTTTGCGGATGATATGGAGGATGAAGCTGCTGATGAAGGCCAAAAAATGTGGTTATGCCTTTCCAAACTTCTGCCGTAAATGCTGGGCCTTGATCGGAAGACAAAACCAGGGGTACTCCCCACAAAGGAATAAAATGGGTAAGCAAACACTTCAAAACTGTAGCAGCAGATAACAAATTGGTTGGATAGGCTTCAGGCCATCCTGAGTATAAACAGGTAAAAACCAAAAGAAGTTTCCTTCCCGCCTTGGCACAAGGCAGATCAGTAAAATCCATTTTCAGGAAGAGGAAGGGTCCTTGAGGCCTAGGCAAGGATGGAGAAGTTAATGCGCAAAGGGTGCATCCAGATTTTCCTGCTTGTAGACATGGGAGACAAGAAACATACACAGCATGAGCAGCATGAGCAGCAGAAGCAAATGCAGGATTATACCATAACTGAGCAAAAGCATTCGTCATAGCCGGGACACTTAAATGCAACTTGTAATGTAAAAATAGAGCAACAGGATAAAATAATGATTTAGGACAAATAAATAATTGGTCCTTTTTCCATAGTCCAGTACCATCGGGCGATGCTGCCCAAGACAACCATTCCTGCTTTTCGATGAAGTCTGCAGAATCCTGATGGGAATGCATCAAGTCCAATGATAATGAGGCCGAAGGGGAAGCTGCAGGCGAACGAAGAGTTAATAATAGATGCGATGGAGCCGCAGGCCCCGCCGCTGCAGCTTTAGCAGCTTGGTCCACAAACTGATTGCCTTGTGACACCATGGAACCAGTAAGATCATGTCCTTTACATTTTAGCAAAGCCACCTGAGTTGGTTTAAGCACTGCAGCAAGCAAACGTTCAATATAGCGGGCATGTTTGATAGGCTTATAAGCAGCTGTCAAAAATCCACGTTGAGCCCAGATATTACCAAAATCCCAGAGAACCCCAAGTGCATAAGCGCTATCAGTATGGATATTTACAACCAAGTGCGCAGACATTTCCAGGGCCCGAATGAGGGCAAATACTTCAGCCAATTGGGCACTAGCAAATGGCAAGGCTCCTGACTCTATTACAGAATTAACAGTGGTAACAGCATAACCAACAAGTAAATCCCCTTGCTCATTGCGAAAAGCAGAGCCATCGGTAAACCGAATCCAGTCAGGACTGGACAAAGGGACAGAGGAAAGATCAGGCCTAGCCTTTGAATAGGCCGTTACAGAGGAAAGACAATCATGAGTGCCATCGGGGTCAGACAGGTGTAAAAGGGGATCAAGTGAAGCCAGGATTTGAGCTGGTTGTAAAAGTGAAACTTCATGTAAAGTGACATGTGCTTGGGAAATAGCTAAATCAAACAGCAATAAACAAGAGCTGGAGAGAGGCTGGGTCTTGGCTAAATGTAAAAGACGAGCAACTGAATGGGAAGTATATACATGCAATTCATACTGGAGAACAAGAAAATATGTAGTTTGTATAGCAAAAACTACAGCAGCCAAAGATTGAAAGCATGGAGGCATGCCAGAGACAACAGGATCAAAAGCTTGGGGAAAAATAGCCCAAAGGCTTTAGTCCAGTAGGGAAACGTGCCAAAACACAGACAGCGGCACTGGTGGAAGTAGCCACATAGAGATAGAAGGGCAAAGCATAGTCAGGGAAAGAAAGACAGGGGGTAGTCAGTAGGGCTTGGGGCAGGGAGTGGAAAGCATTATGCTGTGCTTCAGTAGGAACTATAATACCCTGCGGAGCCTCACTGCCAAGAAGGGCATACAGTGGAGCAGCAAGCTCAGCAAAGTCAGGGATCCACTGGCGGCAAAATACTAAAAGATCTAAAAAGTGGCGTATATAAGGGACAGTAGCAGGAAAAGGCATAGACATAATAGGATCAATTTGCTGGGCCATAATAGAGCGACCAGCTGAGGAGAGACATACACCAAGAAATATTACTTGTGGCAGGGAAAATTGCAACTTAGACTGATTAACTTTCAATCCCAAATGAGAGATATGTACAAGAGTTAAAATAGTATCAGCAACACAAGCATCAAAACAAGGGGAACAAATAAGTAAATCACCAACATACTGTATTAAGGCAGATTTATCCAATGCCAAGTCCTGTAAAGCAGCTTTAAGGGCCTGTGAAAAATAAGCAGGACTCTCGGTGTATCCTTGAGAAAGGGTAGTCCAGGTATATTGACGCCCCTCATACGAGAAGGCAAATAAGTACCTCGACTCCTCCCCTACCAGAATTGAGTAGTAGGCAGAGCTTAAATCTATGACCGAAAAGTGGGTGGAGCCACATGGTAGATGAGTCCAAATGTCATGAGGATTGAGTACGAGGGGAAAAACTGGTAGGACAATACGATTAATGGCACGCAAATCTTGCACAAATCTGTAAGACTTACCATCAGCCTTTAGTACAGGTAAAATTGGCGTATTGCAAGGAGAAGAAGTTGGTACTGTGATAAGGAAGCTTATCATAGCTCAGGAAGGAGCTATAGAAAAGGTGAAGTGACTCTGAACAAGCAACCTGTCAGTTCTGGTAGAAATAAGAAAACAGAATTTTCCCATAAAAGACTACCAGTCCCAGAATGCACCAGGTTTCCAACAGCCATTAGAGGAGCTGAAGTGGGGAAACGTGTGTTCAATCAGGAGGGCTATGAGGTAATCCCTAAGCACTCATCTCAAAGGGCAGGGCCTGATTCAGCAAAGCTGCGCTGTGCTAGGGTGGAGCACTCATCAAAGCAGAATAAAGGTAGAGTTTATTCTACAGAGAATTATCCTCATCCTCAGATTCAGCTTGGAGATCCTCAGCTTGGACATCTTCATCATCTGGAGGATCATCAGAAGCAGAAGCCAGTGCGGACGGACAGAGAGGGCAAGAAACCCTTTGGAAGAAAGAAGAGGAAAGCATTTGGGAGGCCTAAAGGAGTCCAGAGCAGTACATATACTGGGAGACATTCAAAAGGCCAGCATACACCATTGGACTGGGGAAAGCCAGAGGAATGGTGCTGCAGAGCTAGGAATCTCCAGACGGTACCTGTGAGGGAGACGGCTGCACGTGGAAGGGACCCTAGGACCCGTGACAGAAGGTATGTGAAGAGAGATCCAGTGTCCAGGGATCTGGATTGGAAGGCTGGACATAAGAACTGGACTACATACTGGCCAGGCTATTTAGAGAGGAACTCTAACAGCAATGGAAGCTCAGGTATGAACACTGATCTATGCCCTAGCTATAACCTTGAAAGACAGCAGGGAAACAAGTATTCTCCTGAAAGTGCTCCATTGAGAAATTCCTCTGTGCCAATCCCTGATATTGAACCCATGATTGTTGAAGAAGGGGAAGGAGCGGTCTTAGATACAGGCTGTGAATATATGGATTGCTCTCTGTCTAAACTCCTTTGGTAATTTTCTGTTACAAAGTGCAACAACCATCACAAAGAAATACAAACTTGTTCTTTAATCTACTCAGAAAAGCTCCTGAAGTAGGATTTGAGCCACGCAGTAGAAAGCAAGCCAGCTAAGGGGTTTCAGCTGGGTAACTGCTAGCAATTGAGCCTTACCTAATTGCTTGTGAGCTCTGAGGGAATCACTTCTGAATCTATGTGTGAAGATATAAGAAGTTGACCTGAAAAGAACAGTTTTTCCCTTCTTTGTGGGTTTTGCTTGTTGTTTGAAACACTGCTAAGAAAATATTAGCTAAAGCCTACAGAAAAGACCAGTTTGTTACCAACCAGGTCTTTATTCTTTTGCTTTGATTGCCTGACAAGTTCAGCTGTTGTTTTCCTGATTTTGTTTTTCTAAGTTTAACACTGAAAGCAAGTATCCTGTTTTATGTGCTACCAAGCATATCTGTGTTGGGAGAAATAACCCCATAAATAAATATCTTATTGGCTTTACACTCAAGCACAACTAATTATTGTCAGCAGCTGTGTCTGGTGTGAATGGACTGCATTTCCCACAATCCCTTGCAAATCATATTGATATATGCACTTGCCAAGACTGTGAACATTCTCACCCAGGCAACCGTCTGACAGTACTAACAGGTTTTCAGTCACTGGCCGTATTCCAGCCACTGAAGCAGCAGGCAGAGGGTACTGATGCACATAAGGCAATGGAGCTCCCGGCCGTACTTCCGTCTTGACCGGGGAAATGTTGAGATGTCCAATATCATTACCTGGTACAGCTCACAAAGTTGAAGGAAGGGTATCCAAGGATGGAGCGGTCACAGCAATTGGCGTCGCAGCTACAGGCTGTTGGACTTGCAGGGGACACAAGGTACAGGTCAAAGTGCTGGTTTCCCAGCTGATAACAGTCTTGTTTCTGGAGAGAAAATTTCGACCAAGTAAATTGACAAGCAAAGTAGGGCCAACCAGGAAATCTGTATGATATAATTTTCCTTCCACTAGAAGGGGTACATCAGTCAATTTTTGGTGCATTATAGTTCTTCCCTCAATTCCTTCACAAGGGACTGTAGGAGCTGTAGGCAGCGCCTCAAACAGAGGAGGGGGCAATTGTGATAGAGCTATGGCAGACGTGGAGGCACCTGTTTCTAACAGGAAGAGCAATTCATACCCCAAGATTGTAGCGAGTATTTCTCCCTGTGTGTTGGGGCGCACAACCAAGCCTAGTCAGTCCTCACTATAGTCAAGATCAGTTTCTGCATAATATTGGGTCATGACTGAAGGCTGATTAGGGGTGAAAACAGGATATGGGGCATGCAAATAACTGGCTCCTACAGCATCAGATTGGGGAAGGTCACTCCTTGGCATAGTACAGTCTCTTACAATATGTTCCAATTTGCCACACCTAAAACAGGTGCAGTCTCCTTGATATCCCCCCATATATCCACGACCCCTACCCCTAAAGAGTATGGTGCCCCTACGTCCTCTGCCACCACTTGCTCTGCCTCACCCCCTGAAATTTGATTCATAACTTGCTACTTGGAGCTTTAAAAGCTTTTGGCGTTGTTTCTCCACTTTACCTTTGTCTTCATCCTTCTGCTTCTGGATCCGCTTTTCCGCATGCAAGGCAGCTTCCAAGATCACCTGGGCAGACTTGGTAGACCATCCAAGCAAAGCATTTTCAAGAATCGCTTTTATTTCCGACTGTAATCCATTCACAAAAATTGAGGTAAATCCTTCCATTTCACCATTCTGAGGGGAAAAATCTTGGAACACTAGACAACACCTAGTATGAAACTGGGCAACAGCTTCATCCCTTCCCTGCTTCAGGTCTAATAGCTTGGACAAATCTTTCACAGGGGTACATTTCTTTTCAATAGCTTTTAACAAATTATTCCGGTCTTCCCGGAAAGCAGTCATTTGAGTAATATCAAAAGAATTAGTGACAGGGTCTGCAAGGGGCCACTCCCATGCTGCGTTATCCCGCAGTTGGGGGTGGGTGACTGCTCGCAATTCTATTGGATTTAAAAAGACTGATTTCAATAAATTTTGCAAATCAACCCAGGAGTCATAAGTAGTTATTAGCTGATGCCAATAATCCACAAACTGACCAGGTTTTTCTCGGGAGTCAGGGCAAGATCTAGCCAAATTAAAAACTTCAGTTGGGGACCAATGAGATGCTAAAGTAACTAAACCACCATCCCCCCTAGGGAAGGCTCTGAACGGAGCAAGCAGATCTATTTTGTTACTCTGTTCTTTCTCCTCTCTAACCTCCTTGTTTAAGGTTAAAAATTCCCCTGACTCTAAGGTCAAGCGCTGCAAGTGTTTCCATTTAGGAATCAAAGGAGCTTTTGTCCAATGGCCAGTTCCTTTGGCAACTGCAGCCATGGCTTCCGCTACCAGCTCCTTATTTTGACTGCGCGGCATGTCAGACGGCTGCCTGGGTGAGAATCTTCACACTCTTGGCAAGTGCATATTTCTATATGATTTGCAAGGTATTGTGGGCAATGTAGTTCATTCACACCAGACACAGCTGCTGACAATAATTTAGTTGTGCTCTTGGGTAAAGCCAATAAGATATTTATTTATGGGGTTATTTCTCCCAACACAGATATGCTTGGTAGCACATAAATTAGGTTACTTGCTTTCAGTGTTAACTTGGAAAAACAAAGTCAAAATCAGGAAAACAACAAATGAAAAGCCACAAAGCAAGAAACAAACTGTTCTTTTCAGGTTAACTTCTGATTACTTCCCACATAGATACAGAAGTGATTCTCTCCTAGCTCACAAGCAATTAGGTAAGGCTTAACTGCTAGCAGTTACCAGCTGAAACCCCTTAGCTGGCTTGCCTTCCACTGTGTGGGTCAAATCCTGCTTCAGGAGCTTTTCTGAGTAGATTAAAGAACAAATTTGTATTTCTTTGTGATGGTTGCTGTACTTTATAACAGAAAGTTACCAACGGAGTTTAGATAGAGAGCAGTCCATATAAACAGGATCCTCATCTGCTATTATTCCCCCTTGTTCAACAAGCATGGGTTCAATATCATGGATTGGCACAGATGAATCTCTCAATGGAGCATTTTCAGGAGAATACTTGTTTCCCTGCTGTCTTTCAAGGTTATAGCTAGGGCATAGATCAGTGTTCATACCTGAGCTTCCATTGCTGCTAGAGTTCCTCTCTATATAGCCTGGCCAGTATGTAGTCCAGTTCTTATGTCCAGCCTTCCAATCCAGATCCCTGGACACTGGATCTCTCTTCACATACCTTCTGGCACGGGTCTTAGGGTCCCTTCCACGTGCAGCCGTCTCGCTCACAGGTAGCCTCTGGTGATTCCTAGCTCTGCAGCACCATTCCTCTGGCTTTCCCAAGTCCAATGGTGTATGCTGGCCCTTGGAATACCTCCCAGTATACGTACTGCTTTGGACTCTTCTAGACCTCTCAAAGGCTTTTCTCCTCTTTCTTCCAGAGGGTTTCCTTGCCTCTCTGTCTGTCCGGTTTGGCTTCTGCTTCTGATGATCCTTCAGATGAAACTGATGATCCTTCTCTGGACATCCAAGGTGATCATGAAATGGTCATCTGTAGAATAAACTCTACTCTTATTCTACCTAGATGAGTGCTCCTCCCTAACACAGCGCAGCTGTGCTGAATCAGGCCCTGCCCTTTGAGATGAGTGCTTAGGGATTACCTCATAGCCCTCCTGATTGAACACACATTTCCCCACTTCAGCTCCTCTAATGGCTGTTGGAAACCTGGTGCATTCTGGGACTGGTAGTCTTTATGGGAAAATTATGTTTTCTTATTTCTACCAGAACTGACAGGTTGCTTGTTCAGAGTCACTTCATCTTTTCTATAGCTCCTTCCTGAGCTATGATAAGCTTCCTTATCACATACCCCCCTGCTTAAGTTATTACGGACTGGTGTAACTGGTGAAACCTCTTCTCTACAGTCCGTAATCCGGGAAAGGGCATCCGCATTCTTGTGTAACTTCCCAGCACGATGTTCAACTTGAAAATCAAATGCCTGTAAGGCCATGTACCAGCGTGTCAACCTGGCATTGTGGTTCTTCATTTGCTGCAACCACTTAAGTGGGGCATGGTCCGTGACCAACTGGAACTTTCTCCCTGTAAGGTAAAACCTTAACGCCTCCACTGACCACTTGATAGCTAAACATTCTTTTTCTATTGTGGAATACTTTTGTTCAGCCGGTGACAACTTCCTGCTCAGGTACATCACAGGATGCTCCTTCCCATCATGACACTGGGATAGAACCGCTCCTAGCCCTACATCCGATGCATCGGTTTGAACCAGAAAGGGTTTCTTGAAGTCCACCCCTTTCAGTACCGGTCCTGTACACAATTTTCCTTTTAAGACTGAAAACGCTTTTTCAGCTTCAGATGTCCACTTTAGCTGGTTTGGACAATTCTTCCGCAGCATATCCGTGAAAATTGCACTTTTCTCTGCGAATTGCGGTATAAACCTGCGGTAGTATCCAATAAGTCCTAAGAAACTTCTTAGTTGTTTCTTTGTTGTTGGAGGAGGAAAATTCCTGATGCTATCTATTTTACTCATTAGAGGTTTAATTTTTCCTCTTCCCACTAGGTGGCCCAGGTATTTTACCTCCCTATTTGCAAAGGCACACTTCTTCGGGTTTAAAGTGATTCCCGCTTGCTTCATGGAGCACAAGACTGCCCTGATCCTCTTTAGATGCTCCGCCCAGGTGTTACTATGGATTATGACATCATCCATATATGCAAAAGCATAATTTTGGTGGGGTCGAAGTACCTGATCCACTAACCTTTGGCAGGTAGCCACTGCTCCATGCAGTCCGAAAGGCATCCTTTTGAACTGGAAAAGGCCAACGGGGGTGCTGAACACAGTCTTCGGCTTCGACTCCCTGGTTAGAGGGATTTGCCAATATCCTTTTGTCATATCAAGGGTGGTTAAGTATTGAGCCTGTCCCAGCTGGTCCAACAGCTCTTCAATTCTTGGCATTGGATATGCATCAAAAACTGATATGGCGTTTACCTGCCGGAAGTCAATACAAAATCTTAAAGATCCATCAGGCTTCGGCACCAGGACTATGGGGCTATTCCAGGGACTCTTTGACTCCTCTATTACTCCCATGTCCAACATCTCCTGGACTTGTGCCACTACTTCCTGTCTCTTGGCTTCAGGCAAGCGGTATGGCCTTTGACGAACTAATTTCCCAGGTGGAGTTATTATTTCATGGGCAACCAAATGTGTCTCCCCAGGTATGGGTGTCAACACATCTGGGAATTCTTTAAGCAACTTCCTAATTTCTTCCTGTTGTACCACTGTCAGGTCCTCACCTATTTGGGGCTCTGATTTTTCTTTACAATCAGATACCTGGGGTCCCAAATCTTCCTCTTCATTCACCTCCCTCTCTCGGGCACAGGTGGCAGCTAGGCTTTTAACCCCTTTGACATCAGTAGAACCAAAGCCTTTGGTTCCACGTTCAGAATTCTCCAGGGATGTGACCTCCTCCATAGGTGGAAAACCCAGCCTCTCACAGATCAATTGGGCAATTCTGTCTCCTGTCTTCACGTGATAATCATTCTGTCCAAAATTAAACAACAGAACTTTAATATTGCCCCTGTAATCGGGATCAATTACTCCCGCACCCACATCGATGAAATATTTAAGGGCTAATCCGGACCTTGGGGCTACTCTCCCATAGCATCCAATAGGTATTTCCACTTGGAGACCAGTGTCCACCAGGGCTCTCCCTTGGCTAGGTACAGTCACATTTTCTATGCTGCACAGGTCAAACCCAGCAGCTTGAGGGGTTGCCCGCTTAGGAGCTTGGGCCTTCTCTGTGACCCTATGGTACTTTAGGACGAATGTCTGCTTTGGGGTAGCTTGGTCTTCTGGACGCTTAACCATCTTTTTAGCTGGGGTCTGAGGACTTCCAAATAAAGGCCCGGGAGCTATTACCATTAAACCTTCTCCCTCCTTCTTTCCTAGTCCTTCCACTAGACCCTGCTTAAATCTTGGCCAGTCTCTTCCTAGAACCAAATCAAAGGGTAGCCTAGGCACCACTGCTAACAGGACTTCCTCTTGTTCCCCCAGGCACTTAACCTTTAGCCTATAGGTGGGATATGATGTTGCAGCACCATGAATGCATCTGATGTGAACTTGGCTTTCAGGGGTTTTAGGCACAAATCCTTCTTGGGCCTCTATCCTCTTCCAAAGCCTTTTTGACATCATACTCTGGTCTGCCCCAGAGTCTAACAGAGCATTTGTGGTAATTCCTTGCACATCAACCATCAAAAGAAATCCTTCTTTGGGCTGTTTTAAATCCACCTCCATTAAGCTAGTGTGTGTCTGGCATCTCTTTTCTAAATGTCCCCATTTTCCACATTTGAAACATTTCTTTCTATTCCACTGTGTCATCTGGTTTGATACAGTACATTCATTTTCAGAAATATTTTTAATTATTTTCTTTTCTGATACAGCACATCTAGCCTCAGCACCAATCTTCAGAGGGCCACCCATTCTATGGCATGCCTGCGTGGCTTCCAAGAATCTCTCTGCTAGCATGGTTGCCTCTCCAAGATTTTGGCAATTTTGCTGTATAAGGAAAGTGTGCAAATCTTTAGGAACCCCAGACATAAATTGTTCAAGCATTATAATATCTAATAACATTTCTACCGTCTTTTGCTCAGGCTCCAACCATTTTACAGCTAAACCTCTGATTCTCTGACTCAGAGCCCTGGGTCACCCACTCTCAATGTAGTAGCTCTAAACATTCACCTATACTCTGAAATAGACAACCCTAGGCGATCTCTAATAGCAGCCTTTACATCCTTATAATTCAAAGCCTGGGCTGCTGGCATTGCTCTGTAAGCTGCAAGCGCCTCTCCAGTTAATGAGGCTGCCAGCCTTACTGCCCACTGGGTCTCTGGCCATGCTAATGCTTGTGCCATTCTTTCAAAAGACTCTAGAAAATCATCAACATTATCTTCTGGAGTTAGTTTCCCAAAACTAAATGCTCCAATCCCTTGATTGAGTCCCACACTGTCCACATGTGGTGTACCAGTATTTACTGCTGGTCTTGCATCTGTTCCACTTTGGTTCTTCAGCTCAACTAGGGCTTGCACCAGATCAAGCACTGGCCTCTGCTGGTCCATTAAGGCTCTCATAGCAGTGTCCTGAGCCTGCTGTGCTAGCTCCTGCTGCCTGCTGAACTGGGCTGCCATCCACTGAGCTAGTTCCTTTGAATCCATCTTGAACCCTGTAAGAAAATACAAAGAAAAAAAACACAGTGCACCACCTTCCAAACAGGTGTTTTTTTCTACACTCTTTTTTTTTTCAATTACCCCTGTGCCTTACTCCCATCCACCACTAGACATGCCCAGGTACTTATTACCTTGTCTCAGTGATGAATCCAGCTCTGCACAGGGTCTTTTCCTCCTGGGACATCCACATCTCCTCCAAAGTGCAGTTGAGGGAAAATCTTTTTTTCCAGCTTTAAACTTGAACTTTAGTTGTAATCCTCAGCAAGTAAATCCCCTTTGTGGAAAAGCAATCCGAAAAACTACGCCATTTGTCAGACGGCCGCCTGGGTGAGAATCTTCACACTCTTGGCAAGTGCATATTTCTATATGATTTGCAAGGTATTGTGGGCAATGTAGTTCATTCACACCAGACACAGCTGCTGACAATAATTTAGTTGTGCTCTTGGGTAAAGCCAATAAGATATTTATTTATGGGGTTATTTCTCCCAACACAGATATGCTTGGTAGCACATAAATTAGGTTACTTGCTTTCAGTGTTAACTTGGAAAAACAAAGTCAAAATCAGGAAAACAACAAATGAAAAGCCACAAAGCAAGAAACAAACTGTTCTTTTCAGGTTAACTTCTGATTACTTCCCACATAGATACAGAAGTGATTCTCTCCTAGCTCACAAGCAATTAGGTAAGGCTTAATTGCTAGCAGTTACCAGCTGAAACCCCTTAGCTGGCTTGCCTTCCACTGTGTGGGTCAAATCCTGCTTCAGGAGCTTTTCTGAGTAGATTAAAGAACAAATTTGTATTTCTTTGTGATGGTTGCTGTACTTTATAACAGAAAGTTACCAACGGAGTTTAGATAGAGAGCAGTCCATATAAACAGGATCCTCATCTGCTATTATTCCCCCTTGTTCAACAAGCATGGGTTCAATATCATGGATTGGCACAGATGAATCTCTCAATGGAGCATTTTCAGGAGAATACTTGTTTCCCTGCTGTCTTTCAAGGTTATAGCTAGGGCATAGATCAGTGTTCATACCTGAGCTTCCATTGCTGCTAGAGTTCCTCTCTATATAGCCTGGCCAGTATGTAGTCCAGTTCTTATGTCCAGCCTTCCAATCCAGATCCCTGGACACTGGATCTCTCTTCACATACCTTCTGGCACGGGTCTTAGGGTCCCTTCCACGTGCAGCCGTCTCCCTCACAGGTAGCCTCTGGTGATTCCTAGCTCTGCAGCACCATTCCTCTGGCTTTCCCAAGTCCAATGGTGTATGCTGGCCCTTGGAATACCTCCCAGTATACGTACTGCTTTGGACTCTTCTAGACCTCTCAAAGGCTTTTCTCCTCTTTCTTCCAGAGGGTTTCCTTGCCTCTCTGTCTGTCCGGTTTGGCTTCTGCTTCTGATGATCCTTCAGATGAAACTGATGATCCTTCTCTGGATATCCAAGGTGATCATGAAGATGGTCATCTGTAGAATAAACTCTACTCTTATTCTGCCTAGATGAGTGCTCCTCCCTAACACAGCGCAGCTGTGCTGAATCAGGCCCTGCCCTTTGAGATGAGTGCTTAGGGATTACCTCATAGCCCTCCTGATTGAACACACATTTCCCCACTTCAGCTCCTCTAATGGCTGTTGGAAACCTGGTGCATTCTGGGACTGGTAGTCTTTTATGGGAAAATTCTGTTTTCTTATTTCTACCAGAACTGACAGGTTGCTTGTTCAGAGTCACTTCATCTTTTCTATAGCTCCTTACTGAGCTATGATAAGCTTCCTTATCACAGGCAACAGCGCTAGCATATGCTGTTTTACTTGTAGGTCAAGTGCCTCAAGTGTAGTTATGATGACCTCAGTCAACGCATGGGCTTTTTCTGCTAAAAAGTGAGCTAGATAGTGAGTCATCTGCTCTCTAGTGGTTATTAATTCAAGTTGACTTGCTTCTACCCCTATTAATTGCTCAAGTTCCAAAATTTCCTTCTTTAACTGTTGAGCCCGAGTGGTGCGAGGGATAACTACAGGTTCTTCAGGGACAGCGGAAGAGAGGCCACCTGGCGAAATTAAAGGAGTGGCATCGGCCACAGATATAGGGATTGGGGAACGAGGGAAAGGCAGCATTACACCCAAAATAGAGCCTAAGGGGTGAGAATCAGCCATGGATTTAATAGGGGTAGAAACACCAGGCATATCATCCAAATGGATGAGCGGCTCCTCCTGATCTTGGTGGGATGCCGGTGCTGCAGCACTATTCATAGTTAGTGATACAGCCAATGCAGTGAACTCCTCCTCATAGGCTGGAGGAGCAGAAGCAACAGTACTGGGTTCACAATTTTTCCGAGGAGGATTACTGCCAGAACTACTAGTCTTAATTTCAGCTTCTGTCTGTTTAGCCAAAACATATATTTGTTCCTCCATTCTAAACACTTGATCTTTAAATTTTTCAAACACAGAATCGGTGGCTTTTTGAGCTTTTTCGGCAGCCTTAGACTGCCACCACCCATACACGACCCATTCGTAACTGGTATGAGGTCGCCCCAAGTCATCAAGGGCCATCTGTAACCAACGCCGTTTGTCCTCCTGAAAAGTTCCACCCAGCGGGAACTGCAAACTGGGGTTAGAGGCAGTCATTGAATGCCAACGGCCAATGTAATCAAGGGCGCTATCAGCAAACCTGTGCCTCATTTCATAATTTGGGCTTCCCTTTTTCAGCCCTATACTACAAGCTTTTTCGCCCCACTCATCTAACTGAGTTTTCTGTTTAATTTTACTGGCCTTATTGCCCATTTCAAAACTCACAACAGAAACATGCCTAACACACAGAAAACTGCTTTATAATACTGCTTTGTTCAATACTCACAGACCGACTACTGCCCACGTCCACGCTTTTCGTACTGTTCGAAGGGCGGCAATCTGAGTCACGGCAAAAGCTGTTGTACCCCTTTTGGGGCAGGCCCTACTACCTGGATTCCAACCTGGATTCTTAGGCTTTATCTGGCCCTTCTAACAGGAAGGAAAAAAACAAGACACATACACAGAAAATCAATTATATTAATTCCAGAGCTCTAGAAGGAAGACCGTCAGAGGGAGCAAATCATGGCTCCTCCCTATCTTCAAAAATCTTCTGCCAGAGATCTGCCTTTTATTAAGAAGGATCAGCTGACATAGTTAATTTTTGATTAACATCGGATGATATTATTCATGTTACAAAATTACAGACCTGGAATGAAATCTGCTTACAGGATCATTTTTCTGCTGATGCTTTGCAAAAATTCATACAAAAACGGAAGTTACAAGGCCATGATTATAATTACCAAGTGACAGTAGGTGTCGCTATAATTCTTTCATTATACAAGAGCTGATTAGTTACACTATAATTTCTGTCTAAATTCTGTTAATTTCCCAAGCTTTATTTGATTTCCAGTTATATGTTTTATTTATTTATTTATTTTATTTATTTATAGACTCTTATATACCGCACTATTAGGCATCAGGTCTCTGATTCTCGGAAAGTTTATGCAATAATGCTGATGTTAGTTGTTATCTAATTTTCGACCTATCATTTACCACAAAAGAGAGGCGGAACTGTCTATATCCCAGAATTTTGCAGAAGCTAGCCTTTGCACCAGTAACTATGTACACAACTTTGTTAGCTAATCTCTGTTGCAATTAACTGTCAGCAATTTTTCACAGGGAGTGACAGAAGCTTCTATCTAAAAATGTATGTTTTACAGTTTTTAGCCTTGCATTTCAATAAGCATATATATTTTCACCTGTAGCTACCTTCACAGCCCTGTTTCTTCATCAGTACCTGTGCTTGCATCACTGTCTGTACCTATAATCAGAGTACCAGAACTAGGATTGTCACTATCCATGGCCAAATCAAAATTGCCATAGACAGGATGATTTATATTAGTGTAAGTTACCTTATCACACAAGAACTCATCAGTCTCTGCAATAGTCTCTAACCTTGTTCTGGGGCCTTGGTCAGTCCTTCCTTTCTCACACTTTTGGTGTTAGAAATTGTGCTGTGGTTCTCTTTTTCTTCTTGTTCCTTGGCATGTGAGCACCCTCCATCTCCCTTTGTTTTTTGCAGAATATATAATTACAGGTGTCAGTAATTTTCTAATCTTAGAGTGAACATAAGAACATAAGATATGCCATACTGGGTCACACCAAGGTTCATCAAGCCCATTATCCTGTTTCCAACAGTGACCAATCCAGGTCACAAGTACCTAGCAGGTTCCCAAAAAGGCACACAGGTTCCACAATACTTGTCCTGGGGCAAGCAATGGATTTCCCAGGTCCTCTTTAATAATGGGTTATGGACCTTTTGTCCAGGAATGTGTTCAAACCTTTTTTAAACCTAGTTACACTAACAGCTTTTACCACATCCTCCAGTAATGAATTCCAGAGTTTGCTTATGCGTTGAGTGAAAAAATATTTTCTCTTATTAGTCTTAAATGGATTACATTGTTGCTTCATTGTGTGTCCCCTAGTCTTTCTACTTTTTGATGGCGTGAACAATCAAATCTATGTTTACCCATTCCACTCGATTCATGGATTTATAGATCTCTATCATATCTCCCCTCAGCCATCTCTTTTCCAGGTTGAAGAGCCCTATTCTTTTAAGTCTTTCCTCAAAGGGGTATCCTTCCATCCCCTTTACCATTTTGGTGGCTCTTCTCTGTACCTTTTCTAATTCTGCTATATCCTTTTTAAGATATGGTGAACAGAATTGCATACGATATTCAAGGTGTGGTCACACCATGGAATGATACAGAGGCATTATAATATTCTTTGTTTTAATCTCCATTCCTTTCCTTATGATTTTTACAATTCTATTTGCTTTCTTGGCCAACGCTGCACACTGTGCGGATGGTTTCAATGTGTTATCCATGATGATGCCTACATTTTTTTCCTGGGTGTCCTAATGTGAAACCTTGCATCATGTAACCATAGTTTGGGTTGTTCTTTCCTAGATGCATAACTTTGTACATGTCCACATTAAATTTCATCTGTCATTTCAATGTCCAGTCTTCCAATTCCAATCAAGGTTCTCTTGCAATTTTTATCAATCCTCCTGATCTTGAACAACTTTGAATAATTTTGCGTGGTCTGCAAATTTGATCATCTCACTCCTTATTTCCATTTCCAGGTCATTTATGAATATCTTAAAAAGCAGCGGACTTAGCACAGATCTCTGGGGTACTCCACTATTTACCATTCTCCATTGAGAAACTGGGTCATTTAGCCCTACCCTCTACTTTCTATTTATTTATTTAACCAATTTCTATACCGCAGCACTCCCAACAGTGCAGTTTACAACATGTTAAAAAACAAAACAAAACAGAAAAAAAGCAGTAAAAAAGAAACAATACAATAACATTCAAGAAGCAAATAAACAAGATTCAATAATTTCTTAAATAAAACCTTAGAGGACATAGATTTCAAAGCCAAAGGCAATTTAGACCAGAGCTCCACAGCTTTATACAGCAAAGTACGCATAAAACATTTCTTACTAACCATCCCCCGACATGATGGAAACAACAATCTTTTAACCAGTTCCTGATCCACAATAATATACTGCCTCCTATCCCCTGACTTTTTAATTTCACCAATAGCCTCTCCACTCTTCTGGCAAATTGCTTCTATCTGTGCTTTTCTCTTCTATTGCTAATTCCAGACTTCGCTCCTTTCACCTTGCTGCACCTTACGCCTGGAACAAACTACCTGAGTCTGTACATCAGGCGCCTTCTCTGACCCTTTTCAAATCCAGGCTGAAAACTCACCGCTGCCGCTTTCAGATCTTGACTCACCTGATCTCCTTGTGTTTCCCTTGTGTTGTCTGTCTTGACTAGATTGTAAGCTCTGATGAGCAGGGACTGTCTCTTATATGTCTGTGCAGTGCTGCGTAAGTTTGATAGTGCTATACAAACAAATGCTCAGAAATTGTAGTAGTAGTAGTCATGAGGGACCTTGTCAAAGGCTTTCTGAAAATCCAGAAACATTATTAGACCGATTCCGTCCCGGACGTCGAAGCCCTTTGTATGTCCAGTCTAAACCAGACATACAGAGGATGTCGCAATTCTGATTCTGCGGGGCACGTCTAGTCCCGTGGGATCAGAATTGCAAACATTCCTGTACATGCATGCCGGGACTGCGATTCAGCCCGGTCTGCACGTACAGAACATGCCCGACTAACTCAGTCAGGGCTTTTAAATGGAGCTGCAGTGCCATGGTGTCCGATTGCCATGGCACCGTGGCTCCATTTAAAAGCCACGATCCCGGCTGCCAGCTCCTGCAGCTGATTTCCTGCAGCCTGACCTCTGATCTGGCCACCTATGGCCAACGTCGGGCTGCGGGGAATGTCCTTGGCCCACCAGCCCCATCCATGCCCCGGGCCTGCCGATCCACCTTGGAGGTGTAATAATTTCCCCGTACAAGTTGCCAGCCCTGGACGTACATGGCAGTCATTAGAATTGGCCCTGTACATCCAGGCCTGGCGACCACCCACCGCCTGCCCTAACTTTGCCCCCATTTAACTTCCCCGTACAACCAGCAGGGAAGTTAGACACTGGCGGGGAGGCCAGCGAATAGCCCCCTTGGGACGTCCATCCCCACTATTCAGAAGACAGAATAACCTCACATACCAACTGGCTCACCTTTGTCTACCTGTTTATTCACATCTTCAAAAAAAAACATAACAGATTAGTAAGACAAGACCTTCCTTGACTAAATCCATGTTGGCTTTCTCCCATTAAACCATGACTACTGCGGCGACCCTGCCCGGCTTAAGGGGTTAAAGGCAGGAGCAGCCGCTGGTGCTTCGTGAGGGAAGAGTAAAACCTTTACCCCAGGAATGCTGGGAGTTGTAGTTTCAGTTCTTCTCACTCCGAAATTAAAGAAACTGTAGTTGTGGGGTTTCTTGATAATAAGTATTTTATTAAAGCAAAGGCTAAATGTTCCATCACATGGCAAAAACAAAGGTGCTTCAAAAAGGCTAACAGAAAACTCAGAATAAATGCAACTCAAAGGTATACTGCTGCTTTTCACTTTTCAGCCAAATTACTCTCTTTTGCCTCCAGAGGCCAGTTGGGCTTACTGCAGCCTCTTACAGCCACTGTTGCTCTCATAGTGCTGGGGAAACATGTGCACGTAATTAGAGCTTCTGTCAGCAGTGCAAACAACAGCTTTGTAACTCTCAGATCACAGACGGCAAAAGCATTTCCTTCAGCTTGACTTATCTATACAACAAATCGTATAGTCCATTTGTTCACAGCCTGGTAAGTCTGTATTACTCTCTGTTACTCCTTCAAGCTGTAAGGCATTACTAGCTTCTTGTGAAATTAGCTGTTGTCTAGCTTGCAACTCTAAGAATTGTTTAAAGCTTTGAAGAAGCAATTCAGCCTGTTCCTTGTGAGATAGGGTACTATCATCTGTTATAGAACTTCCCTTCTGCTCAAGGCTGTTTGTCTTCTCTTCTTGTAAGTTAAAGGCATCAGAATAATTGCTAGTCTCTTTGGCAATTGTTTCATAGATAGGAGAATTATCTTTACATTCAGCTTGGCCAGCGTGTGGCCAATTACTCACTTTTTGCAGAGCCCTACTGTCTTCAGACGGCTCCAAGGTTCTCCAGCTGTTCTGTTTGTTGCTTTCTGGTACAAACGACACTTCAGAGAATGATGGCTCTCTCGTCTGTGTTTGCCTTGAAGGCTTTCTTCTTATGCCAGGTTCCCAAGTATCATTAGACTCTCCTCTGGCTTTCCAACCATCCTCTAGTTTCTTCCTCCTGTATTCCTTCCTGGGCTGCTTCTTCTTAAACTTCTTCCCATACTCGTACTGAGTCTCAGCCTCCTTCGGAATCTCGTACTCCTTCTTTTTCTCCTTCTCCTTTTGCTTCCCCTCTCTCCTCTCCTCAGAGCCATGCTCTGGTTTAAAAGTACGTTCTCTCTTAGGCACGCCCCTTCTCAGGGCTGGGTGTGCCCAATCGGAACTGCAGGACTCCTCCCCTGGGCTGGTCTCCATGCTCAGCTCTGTGTAATAGAGTCTCTCTTTTTTCCTTGCCCTGTCATTTTGGTGTAAATCCTGCTGAACCTCAGGATTTTCCTCTGTCTCCATAGGCTCAGGAGTGCGCTGCTCACCACACTACCTACATGTTCAGTAATTTTGTTCTTTATAATGATTTCTACCATTTTGACCAGCACTGATGACATTATCACCCTGGAACCCTTTTTAAAAATTGACTTTGCATTGGCCATTTACCAATCTTCAGGAACTACAAATGATTTGAATGATAGTTCACAGATTACTAATAGTAGGTCTGCAATCTCATATTTTGGTTCTTTCAACACCCTCGGATGTATACCATCTGGTCCAGATGATTTGCTACTCTTCAGTTTATCAAATAGTTGAAATACATCTTCCCGGTTTATCAATATTTCTTTCAATTCTTCTGATGCATCACCTTTAAATACCATTTCAGGCATGGTTAACTTCCCTACATCTTCTTCAGTAAAGACCGAAGCAAAGAATTCATTCAGTTTCTCCGCTATGACCTTGTTCCCTTTTAGTGCCCCTTTTACTACTCTAAAATCCAGTGGTCCAATTGACTCTCTCACGAGTTTTTTGCTAAAAATGTACCTGAAAAGGTTTTATTATGTATTTTTGCTTCAACAGCAAGCTTTTTTTCAAATTCTCTCTTTGCATGCCTTATCAATGCTTTACATCTAACTTGCCAGTGCTTATGTTGTTTCTAGTTTTCACCATTTGGCTCATTTTTCCATTTCCTGAAAGATGCTTTTTTGGCTACAACAGCCTCTCTGACCTCACCTTTAAGCCATGCTGGCAGTTTTTGGCCTTCCTTCCACTTTTCTTAAAGTTTGGAATACAGCTGGTCCAGACTCCCAATATAGTAATTTTAAACAATGCCCATGCTTGATGTAAATCTTTAACTTTTGCATTTACTCCTTTTAGTTTTTTCTTAACTATTTTCCTCATATTATCATAGTTTCCCTTTTGAAGTTTAAAAGATAAGACTGGATTTCCTTGCCATCCTCCCTCCATTTATTAAATCAAATGTGATAATGCTATGATCACTATTGCCAAGTGGCCCCAACGCCCTTACCTCTTGTACCAGATCCTGTGTACTACTAATCTCTAGGTCCAAAATAGCTTCCTCTCTTGTCGGTTCATGAACCAGCTGCTCCAAGAAGCAGTCATTTATTTCATCTAGAAACTTTATCTCCCTAGCGTGTCCTGTTGTGACAATGGCCCAGTCGATACCAGGGTAATTAAAATCACCCATTATTATTACTGTGTTGTAACTTTTGTTAGCTTCCCTGACTGAATGCCCTAACTTCCCTCTTTTGCTAGAATCCTTCAAGGATACATCCTTCCGAACCATGCGCTCTTGGGTGATTGTTGGCTTTCCCGTATTATCTCATTTAAAAGCTGCTCTATCTCCGTTTCAAAGGTTAATGCCAGTAGCCGGGTTCCATCCTGGTTAAGGTGAATCCCATCCCTTTGGAAAAGCCCTTCCTTTCCCTAGAATGTTGTCCAGTTCTTAACAAATCCAAAACCCTCTTCCTTGCACCATCGTCTCATCCACACATTGAGACTCTGGAGCTCTGTCTGCCTTGTGTGGAACAGGAAGCATTTCAGAGAATGCTACCCTGGACGTTCTGAATTTCAACTTCCTACCTAAAAACCTAAATTTGGCCTCCAGATCCTCCCTCCCACACTTTCCTATGTCTCTCATACTACCAGATTAAATAACTAAACAGCTAAATCTTTTGCTGCATTTTAATTATATAGCCTGAAAATATGCTGCTTTCTTTTTGTTTGGCAAAGCCACTGAATGAGAGCCTCTGCTCCCTCTTTGAGTATCTTGGAGGCACCAGCTCATCTGTCACTTGTTTGATATACTGGCTTCCTATCCATCTAGCATTTTTAAAAAAGATAACCATAATGAATATGCAAATATGCAATGATATGCAAATGTGTCACTCCACCCTTTGCTCCTCCCCAAATGAGCAGTCAAATTACGCTTATGCATCTGGTCCAGGTGATTTGCTACTCTTTAGTTTACCAAATTGTTGTATTACATCTTCCTGATTTAATGAGATGTGTTTCAATTCCTCCAATACATCACCTTTAAATATAATTTCTGGCATAGGTAACTTCCCTACATTTTCTTCAGTAAAGACCGATGCAAGAATTAATTCAGTCTCTCTGTTATGGTCTTGTCCTCCTTTACTGCCCCTTTTACCCCTCGATTATCTAATGGTCCAACTGACTCTCCCGCAGGTTTATTTTGTTGCAAATGTACTTGAAATTTTTTTTATTATGAGCTGTAGTTTCTATGGCAAGCTTCTTTTCAAATTGTCTCTTTGCCTGCCTTATCGGTGCCTTGCATCTACACTAATCTGCTAGTGCTTATGTTGTTTTCTGTTTTTGTCATTTGTCTCCTTTTTCCATTTTCTGAAGGTTGCTTTATAAGAGCCTCTTTGACCTCACTTTTAAACCATGCCGGCCATCATTTGGTCTTCCTTCCACCTTTCTTGAAGTGTGGAATATATCTGAACAGGGCTGGTACAAGGACTTGAGGCGCCATAGGTGGGCCCTCCATTCTGACACCCGCTACTGACCCTCTCTGGGACCGGCAGTGGCGGCAATGGCCCCGAAATTGCAAGGTCATACTTACCCACCATCTCCAGAACTGCATTGCAATTTCTCTCTTGCACATTCTACTACTTCCGCCCCCCTTTGACACTGACTTTCTGTTTTGCATAAACCAGAAATCAGCATCAGAAGGGGCGGAAGTGGTAGATTTTGTAAGAGAGAAAGGATGCAGCCCTTGAGATGATGGGTAAGTGCTGTGTCACAGTTTTGGGGCCATTGCCGCTGCTCAGAGAGGGGTGGGAATGGGCAGCAGCAGGTGCCCCTGGAGGGCTGGTGTTATAGGCAACCGCCTAGTATGCCTAATGGTAGCATCGGCCCTGCATCTGAGTAATTTTGTGTCATCTGCAAATTTGATCATGCCCTTTTCATAACATTAATAAATATGTTAAAAAACACTAGTCTAGTACAGATCCTTGGGATACTCTATTATTCATCTTCCTCCACTGAGAAGTCCCATGGGCTCTTTCATTATGTTATTTTGACTTATTGAATGCATAACTTCCTTATATTATGAAATGGCAATATAACAAATGTTCTCAAATAAATAAATAATCTCTTCTATGTGCCTTTTACATGTTCCCTTGCTTTTCCCATACAGCCCTTTTATCCATGTGATTCACCCTTTCCTTATATTCTCTTATCTATTCCATGCATTTTCTTACCCTTCCCCCTCACCTTCCCAAGGAATACAATGTGTGCCTTTGAGTCAATGCTGGCTCCTGGTGACCCAGCAACCTCTGGGTTTTCTTAGCAGTGTGACCAGAATTATATTGCTAGGCCTTTAAGAACATAAGAAATGCCATACTGGGTAGATCAAGGTTCATCAAACCCAGTATCCTTATTCCAACAGTGGCCAATCCAGGTCACAAGTACCTGGCAGTTTCCCAAAAGACATGCAGGTTCCACAATGATTGTATGGGGCAAGCAGTGGATTTCCCGGGTCCTCTTTAATAATGGATTATGGACCTTTCCTCCAGGAACTTGTCCATACCTCTTTTAACCCAGCTACTCTAACAGCTTTTAGTACATCCTCCGGTTATGAATTCCAGAGTTTGATTACGTGTTGAATGAAAAAAATATTTTCTCTTATTAGTCTTAAATGTGTTACATTTGTGTGTAGCTTCATTGCATGTCCCTAGTCTTTCTACTTTTTGATGGCATAAACAATCAATCAATATTTATCTGTTCCACTCCATTCATGAATTTATAGACCTCTATCATAACTCCCTTCCGCCGTCTCTTTCCAGGTTGAAGAGCCTTAACCTAATCTGAGGCCATGGAGGGTTGAATGACTTGCCCAAGGCCACAATGAATGCTAATGGAAGTTGAACTCTGGTCTCTTGGTTATCAAATACAAATTCCAAAACTCCTAATGTCGAGCAAGAAAAAACAAAAAAGAGAGAAAAAGAAAAAGCTTGTAAATCACTCCAACTTATTGAACCACCTCAAAACACAAGTGGACAGCACTGTCATAAGAGGAAAAGACCTCAGTATCCCTCAAGGCCACAACATGATCCAGCAGAAAAGAGGGCGAGTCAACCAGTGAAGGCACCCAACTGGAGGAACTTGAAACATCAATGGTCTGAAAAACCTCTTGTCCATGCAATCTGTACAAAAAAAATCTGTATTCCAGATTGCATGGACAAGAGGTTTTTCAAACCATTGATGTTTCGAGTTCCTCCAGCTGTGTGCCTTCACTGGTTAACACACTCTCTTTTCTGTTAGGTCATGTTGTAGCCTTGAGGGATACTGAAACCTTTTCCTCCTATAACAGTGCTGTCCCTGCTTATGTTTTGAGGTGGTTCAATAAATTGGAGTGGTTTACAAGCTTTTTATTTTTCTCTCTTTCTTGTGTTTTTTCTTGCTCGACATTAGGAGTTTTGAAATTTGTGTTTGACGGTTAAATTGACTCCTTGTGAGGATATACTTTTTTGACATAGGTTTGCTCTTGGTTACCAAGCCAGTGCTCTAACCATTAGACTATTCCTCCACTCCATGCATCACTATATCCTCCTATCTATCCAATGCACCCTTTCTTTGTATTATCTTTGCATTTATCCCATGCACCCTTTACATTATCCCTTGCAAATTCCATGTCTTCCCCCAACCACCACACACAGATACCCATTGCCTATTTATTGCATTGAATTATCTAGTGCTTCTGTCCTGTACCTCTGTATTCACCCATCTGTCCCAAGCACTCTCCTTATGTTATCCAGCCTCAGGCACACCATTCTAATTCCTACAATTGCCCCACATCCTTTCATCTACTAATAATAATCATTTGTATAGGGCTACAAAGCATATGCAGTGCTGTACAGAGATATGTAAGAGATGCAGGGCTGGCCCATCCATTGTGCGAGAATGTTGTTCGCACAGAGCCCTGCGCTTCAGGGGTCCCCATGCCAACAACATCTTACATTCGGCACTGGCAGACAGGGCAACTTTAGAGGGAGCCAGAGAGACCCCAGCTCACCTCTGACAGCCGCCAAAATGAAGAGCACCTTTTTTCTTCACTTCAGCAGCTGTATTACAGTATAGGACGCTGGCGCGCCGAGGTCAAAGGGGACTTCCTGTTTCTCAGCACTCAGTGCGCCAGCATCCTATACTGTAATACAGCTGCCGAAGTGAAGAAAAAAAGGCACTCTTCGCTTCGGTGGCTGTCAGAGGTGAGCTGGAGCCTCTCCGGCTCCCTCTAAAGACATTCGGACAGCTGTGGGGCTCTTCGGTGTGTGTGTGTGGGGGTGGGTGGGTGGGGGGGGGGTAAGACTGGAAATGGACTGAGTGGGGGGAGTTAGGACTGGAAATGGGCTGATGGAGGGGCTTGGATTGGAAATGGACTGATGGAAGGGCTAGGATAGGACTGGAAATGGGCTGATGGGGGGCTTACACTGGAAATGGACTGATGGAGGGGCTAGGATAGGACTGGAAATGGACTGAGTGGGGGGAGCTAGGACTGGAAATGGGCTGATGGAGGGGCTTGGATTGGAAATGGACTGATGGAGGGGCTTGGATTGGAAATGGACTGATGGAGGGGCTAGGATAGAACTAGAAAGGGCTGATGGGGGAGCTAGGACTGGAAAGGGCTGATGGAGGGGCTAGGACTGGAAATGGGCTGATGGGAGGCTAGGACTGGAAATGGGCTGATGCAGGGGGATGGGAGAATGGGGCTAGAAGGAAGTGGATACTGAGTGGGGTTGGAACTAAAAGGGAGCTGATGTTGGGGGAGGACTAGAATGGGATGGGGCTGGGAGAGTGAGGATGGAGAGGGGAAAATATTTTGTGTGGGAAGGAAGAAAAATCTATGATTAGTCGGGTATTGGGAGAGTAAGTGGGGACTGAGGATGGAGGGGTAAAATTTGAGTGGATGAAAAAGTAATAAATTGAGGAAAGAGCAAAAGGAGAAAGATCAGTATTTTAAAGCAGATGTAGAGAGAGAAGAAAGGACAAATGGACAGCAGACAATGGAGAGTTAGCAGAAGACCCGAAGAAACCAGAAGAAAGTGACTGGAGCAATTGCAACTGAAAAAAAAATGCACAAACAACAAAAGGTAGAAAATACTTTTTTATTTTGAATTTATTAACTGGAATATGTCATCTCTAGAAAATGTCTATTGTTAATGTCTGCATTTTGTTTAGTACAAGAGGAAATTAATTTATAGTTTTATTTCTCTAGTGTTGTACATTTCAAGTTTGGCTTTTGGGGGTCCCAATTGAATTATTGTCTTCCTTTTTCTAAATTGTGATCCCTTGTTCTGTCTATGTTCTGCATGTATAACCGAGCTGTTTATATAGTTTCTATTTGACAGTGCCACTTGTTCTCGTTCCCCAGTAGGAGATGTATTGGTATTCTCTGAGATGTATTGGTTTAATATTTACAGTGTTGCTTTTTGATAGGTAGGGTATGGTGCTCTGTGAGTTCTGGTAGAGCTGTTATGATAAGGGGTTTGCTATGGGTTCTAAATGGGCAGTGTTTTATAGTACTTCCTAATGTGCCTGGCGATTTACACTGGAGCATAGTAATGTCGAAATCTGGTAGTCTTTCTTTATCCAAATACTCGTTAAGAAGCATGTTTACTAAAAGTTAGTGCACGTTAGCATTATGCAAATATGTATGCAAATGAGGCCCTGCAATGAGTCTCTGCAAATGGCCCCGCACCACCCTTCAGCTGCCCCTGAAGAGACAGTCCCTACTCATCATTGACTGGGGCTTCCTTAGGAGAGAGTCATCGTCCCTGTAGGTTCTAAAGGCAGCTGTAGTAAAATTAGATTAGCTTTGTGCTTCCCAAACCTGACCTACAGATCTCCACAGTTACTGAGGTGTTAGGACATCCACAATGCAAGAAATATATTTGTATACAGTGGAGACCTAATATATGCAAATGTTTATCATGTAAGTTTATTGTAGTTATCTTGAACACGGAACGCCAAACTAACTCTTGAGAGTCACAGAATAGGTTTGAGAAGTCGTAGATTCGATAATACAACTACATGTCCTTTAAGCTCCTTCTATCTTCCAACCCCGCCCCCCACCTCCGAGTCCAGGACCTTGAATGACAGCCAGGCATTATATCCTCTATCACTGAGAACTGGCAAGAGCCTCAGCCAATGAGCGCGCGCGGACGGGGGGAGGAGGCGGGACCGGGAGAAGGGTGGGACTTCCTGCCGCTTTGAGGACCAGTTGCTTTGCCTGTAGTCCTCGTCCGCGGCCCTGTGAGTGCGGCCTGTGGGAATTTTGTTTTTTTTTTATTATTTTTTTTTTTTTGTTAAACCTGTGGCCTGAGGCCTACCCTGAGGGAGCCGGTAGTGGGTGGCACCACGCACGGCCCAGGAGCTCGCCAGAGTCACGCGTAGCATTGCCGCCGCTATGCCGCACAGCTTCAAGCCCGGAGACCTGGTCTTCGCCAAGATGAAGGGATACCCGCACTGGCCGGCGCGGGTAAGTAAGGGGCGGAGAGGGGGAGGGGCGAAAGCAGCAGCGGAGCTAGGAGCCTGAGAAAGATCCGTTTATAGAACTCACCCAGTAACATAGTATATGATGGCAGATAAAGACCAGTATGGTCATCTAGTCTGCCCAGGTCTCACCTTCTGCACGGGTAGGCTACGGCTCTGAAGAAGCTCACGCCCCTGCTGCAGATGGGGGGATGGGGGCGCACCTTTATTTGGAAACTCGATCCTGAAGTGTTGATAGTGGGATACCTCTGTGAGGAAGCGCAGGTCCCTGGTGTGGATGGAGGGGGCACCGCTGTGAGGAAAGTTGTATCCCTGGTGCTGATGGTGAGGGGGTACCGCTGTGAGGAAAATCGTATCCCCTGGTGCTGATGGAGAGTGAGGGTACCGCTGTGAGGAAAGTCATATCCCTGGTGTTGATGGAGAGTGGGGGGTACTGCTGTGAGGAAAGTCGTATCTCTTGGTGCTGATGTGGGGGGACACCGCTGTGAGGGAAGTTATATCCCTGGTGCTGATGGGGAGGGGGCACACCACTACGAAAAAGGTCCCACCGCTGCTCATAAAACCCATCTACAAGGTAATATAGAAACACTTTTTTGTAGCTTGAAAACAACCTGTGTCTTGAATCTTTTCTATGCTATTGATATCAGTTACTACTGCAGCATTTTTAACACATAAAATGTTAATGCTAATTAACTGCCTATATGCAGGGAAGAATTTACTCATTTCCTTTACTTTTAGATTGATGAAATTGCTGATGGAGCAGTGAAACCGCCTCCCAACAAGTATCCCATATTCTTCTTTGGTACCCATGAGACGTAAGTGCATATTGGCCTCCTTTGCTCCTTTTGGGGCCATTCTTTGCCATGTCTTTGTCTACTGCAGCACTCCTGTTCTTACCACAGTCTGGCTTGTGTTTCTTCCCAGAGCCTTTTTGGGACACAAGGACCTATTTCTCTATGACAAATACAAAGACAAGTATGGCAAACCGAACAAGAGAAAAGGCTTCAATGAGGGTTTATGGGAAATTCAGAACAATCCACATGCCAGCTACACCGCTCCCCAGGTAAGTGTATATTTGCATTACAAAATTGGAACTGACATTTCTCCTTGGTCTGTCTGTTACTGATCAGTTTTCTGTTATTGCCTTCCATTATATACCAACTCATTCTTCTTTTTAACTGTCTTGTCATTCTTTTCCTTGTTTTTTCTGTAGTCAGTCATCCTTCATCTCACTGTCCCTGTTTTCCTTCATCTCTTCCTTGTCCCTTATTATCTTTCCCTGTCTTCTCTCTCTTTGTTGCTGTTCTTCCCCCACCTTTGCTTTTATAAATGTTTTATTTCCTGTTTCCAGTTCCATTTAGCTTCCTTCCTAAATAGAAGAGGTGCTCTTCAGCTTTACCAATGATGTTCTCTCTTTTGGTATCTCTCTGCCTATATATAGGCAGTGAGCTCATCTGACAGTGAGGTTCCTGACAACGAGCCCATGGTGGGTAGCGACATGGCTGAAGAGGAGGAAATGGTAACGGTTGCACCAGTGTCTCAGAAGATGGAAAGCAGTGATGAGGATGACAATGAATCGGATAAAGGAAGTGAGCCCAGTGGAGTGAAGCGAAAAGCACCAGCCCTGAAGGTACAATCTTCAGGGCTGTTTAGCTCTGTCTCATTTGACGTGTCTACATTTTGATAGATTATTTGAATGTGAGGATGTAGAGAGAGGCCTATGCCAGTTTATTCTGCAACCTAAAAATGTGATTAAAGCAAATCCCTAGTTCAGTATCTGTTTAATAGAATTTCAGTAGATTGCAGTAAACCTTCATCCTCTGAGACCTCATTTGACTTTTTTTTTTTTTGCTATACTGCTCTTCGTCAGTGACACCAAAGCAGTTTACAATCCATTAATAAGACAACAAAAAATAAATACAAGAAATAGTTATAATTTTGACTAGGGAGAGAGCCCCCAAAATAAAAACAGTGAAAGCATTCATAATTTTCATAATCTTTTGCCAGTTACAGTCCCCTACCAGAATCCAACTCTACCCCCTTCAAGAGTACAATCAAAATAAAACATTTTCAGTGCAGTTTTGAATTTGAGAAATGATGATTCCATTCTAATATCATATGGTAAAGCATTCCACAGGGCAGGGGAGAGATAATAGAAAGTAGCTTGCTGAGTAATGTCAAGATGAGTCCTAGCAGTAGACGGTAATACTAATCTAATCTATTCTGCTGAAGCGAATGGAGAGTCCAGCATGGAACATATGATATTAACTAGTCAGATAGATACTAAGGGAGCTCCACATAGAAGACCGTTATGAGCCTTGAGTGGAGGAATAACCTAGTAGTTAAAGCAATGGGCTTCAAAGCCAGAGTTCAAATTCCACTGATGCTCCTTATGGCTATGGGCAAGCCACTTAACCTTCCATTGTCTCAGATACAAATTTAGATTACGAGGTACAGGGAAATGCCTACTGTATCTGAATGCAACTCTTCTTGAACTACTCCTGGAAAGTATCAGCTAAATATGTGCAAATGAATAAACTTATAGCAGAGTGGCTAGAATGGTTGCTGTAAGCCAAATGCGCTGGAGACAAGAGACTGTCTAATTGTGAGGTTTGTGCCTTTTCCAACTAATTCTCAAGCTTTGAAAATTAGCTAGCATAGAGTATGCATGTATGCTATTTGTGTGAGCTTCTGGGTGGGGAGAAGAATCACATGTAATTTGTCTCTTAAAATGCATACATGCTGTTCTCCTCCTTTATCTTTATTTAATTTCTTGATTATACTGCCCAGGCTGAAAGGTATTAGAGCAGTTTACAAACAATACAAGCAAGTCCTGTGACCATTTCCTGTTAATGCAGCTGAAAACGCAGTTGCCTTAGAAGGCTGCATGTACTTTTAGCTGGATTGAGTGAAGGCAGTTTTCAAGCCACTTTATCTAGTTAAATGCTTTTGAAAACTGCCGTTACTATGTATGTTCATGATTCTTTATGTGAGTTTATACCATTTTCTGACAAATCAGTATATCATTCCTTGCTCTGTACATGGGTCCAGATTTGAAAACATACCAGTTAGCTCTTGTATCTCTATAATATACTTTTATGGAATAATCTGAGCCACTCCAAATCTTCTGTCTGTAGAACAGCCCCAGTTGAGATGACTTCTGACAATGTTGAGCACTTCATCTACCAGAAAGCATTATTTAGTGGTTAGAGCATGGCTAGGAAAGACAGGGTTTAAATCCCATTAACACTACTTATTAATAACCTTTGATAAGCCACTTTGTCTTGTTGCCTCAGATGCCTATTTAGGTTGTAAGCTCTCTGGGGAAGGGACTTATAATTGAATTGTTGTAATCCATCTTGAGCTTATTTTGTAAATGCAGAATAGACATGCAAAGTGTGTGTTTAATGCAGTAATATCTATTAGTAAATGTAGACCTTTATCATCTTAATCTCCACTTAGTTTGTAAACCTTTTTGGAAAGTAACTTATTATATGTGAATCGGACTAATGTTGTCAGCTGCCTTGAGAATCATTTGGAAAAGGTGGACTATGCATGACAGCAGCTTTCAAGCTCTGCCTGTATTAAATGCAAATCTATCTTGTGCATATTCATTGTGGATATCCTGAAAACTCAACTAACTGGGTGTGCCCAGATGTCTTGGTTGAGAACTATTGTGCTGGAGTTTTGAGTTCTATATTTATAGAAAAAAAATTAGTAAAGCTATAAAAGCATAAAGAAAATAACAATAAAAATAGTCCTTGGTCGACAAACCAATGCAGGCACACTTGATGGTGACGTCCTCCAGATGAAGCCTAGTGTGCAGTGCCCTTCCCTAGCTCAGAGAATCTTTTTAGACTGAGCATGCGTGGGCATTCCCACACTCACTAATAGCCCTCCTCCTGTCTTTTTTAGTCTTTCTTTGCCAACAGTTACAGCTCTCCCCTTCACTGACAAAAAAATAAAGCTCAATAAATAAATAATAGACACATCTTCTCAAGTCACAGATTATTGAGAGAAAAGGAATATGATTACTTCTGTTTTGCCTGCAATGGATCCCTATCGAGGACAAGAGTGGGAAGGGCCTCAGACTTCTCTCATGGTACAGGCTTTCCTAATGATCAAAGTAAACATGAAAAAAAAACAGCCCTGTTGGATGCAACTTCCATACCAGACGCACTGGCAGACAAAGGAGCTTGTAGCTAATCCAACTCGGACTGCACTTCTCCCCTCCCCTGACTCCCCTGCGTTCGTCAGGGCCTATAGTTGAAACAGCGCATAGTAAGAAGCATGTCAAAAGGAAACATTCCCATGCAGCGACTGAATCATTAAAATCATTGTAACTGGGCATAAGAAGCATTTGCCGTGAGTCAGAGGGCGACTCCACCTTTTTCACCAGGAATGGGCTCACATTTCTGATGCCTGGGTGTTGGGGATTGTCTGTCTGTCTGTCATGGTTATGTCCTTGATCTCGCTTGGCCCATTCGGGATGCTTTTATGATATCTCCATGCAGCTCTAAAGTAAAGCGCGGAGTGATTTGTGACACACTCCAGCGACTGCTGCCCCTATGTTGATAGTGCCGATCCTGATGGTAGAACGTGGTCAGGGACACTATTCCATCTACTTTGTGGTCTCAAAGAACGATGGGGCCTTCCGACCGATTCTCGATCTACAGGGAGTCGACCGGAATTTGCAAGTTCCCCGCTTTCACATGGAAGCACTGCGTTCATTATTCAGGTTGTTCTGGCAACATTGGATCTCTTGGAAGCATATCAGCGCTTCCTCTTTCGCCTTACTGGGTCAACACTTCCAGTTCTGCCCTCTTCCCTTCAGCTTGGTGACCCCTCCACAAACCTTCTCCAAGGCCATGGTCGTGGAGGCGGCGGTGGCGCTCTGGCGCAAGGGTATCTGTATGTATGCATCCATATCTGGACGATTGGCTCATCACGTGGAGCGCTCCATTCACTGAGTGCGTCAGTTCTTGGAGCACCTTGGCTGGGTAGTCAACTACAGCAAGAGTAGCCTGTCCCGTCCCAAAGCATGGAGTTTCTTGGAGCGTGCTTCGATACCCGCAAGGGCAGAGTGGTCCTTACGGAAGAGTGTTGGTGCAAATTTCAGTGTCAGTTGCTCGGATTTCAGTAGCTGCCTGCCCCTCGGACTTGGGATTACCTTCAGTTCGTAGGGACGATGGCGGCAACTTTGGAGGCGGTGTCGTGGACCAGAGCGCATATGCACCTTCTGCAGTACACCTTTTTGAGTTGCTGGTCACCGATTTCTAAGGTTTATGACATTTGACTCCCCCCATCCCCGAGAGTGTATGCCAGCCTTCACTGATGGGCTTCACGCATGAGCCTACTGTGGGGGATTCCACTGGACCACCAAGACTGGATGATGGTCATGATCGATGCTAGTTTCTCCAGTTGGTGAGATCACTCTCTCCATCGTTCCACTCAGGGTACTTGATTGGCAGTGGAAGCGAGCTGGACCATAAATGGACTGGAGGCTCGGGCCATACGCCTAGCTCTCTGTCACTCCATCCTCTACTCTGGGGCCAAGCAGTTCGGTAATATCGGACAACATGACGGCGGTGGCCTATGTGAATCACCAGGAAGGGATGAAATGTTCAGGCATTGCCAGGAAGATGCAACTTCTATTTTCCTGGGCTGAACGCCATCTCCAGGCTCTTTCTGCCTGGCACATCGCCGGGGAGGACAGTGTCCAGGCTGACTACCTCAGCCGACATCACCTCGATCCAAGCAAGTGAAGCTGTCCTCATG
Organism: Ichthyophis bannanicus; assembly: GCA_033557465.1. Taxonomy (NCBI): domain Eukaryota; kingdom Metazoa; phylum Chordata; class Amphibia; order Gymnophiona; family Ichthyophiidae; genus Ichthyophis; species Ichthyophis bannanicus. The sequence continues at coordinate 281,346,036 of CM066039.1, read as the reverse complement.
GGCCTTTGACCGTATAGTGCGTCGGGGACAAAGGTTCCATCCTCCTTCACCAGGCGAAGATTTCCGGAATCCCAGGGGGTGAACACATTGGTCAACCATGGGTGGTGGGCCCGCTCCTCTGTCTTCCTGCTGTGGCCCATGATTCCCGGGGTACTCCAGTGTGTGGACTGGCACCTGCATCTGGTCAGTTTCATGGCTCCGGATTGGCCCTGTTGTTTCTGGTACACGAACCTAGTCTATTTTCAGGTCGTTCACCCGCTTCCCTTGAGGTCGCAGAAGGGGCTGTTGCTGCAGGGTCCTGTCTTGATGGACAACCAGGGTCTCTTCTCGCTTATGACTTGGCTCTTGAAAGGTGGTAGCTGATGTGCAGGGGATATTCCCCTACGGTAGTGGGGACGTTCTTTTGAGAGTGGCACCGGAACACATCCCTTGCCTACGTCTGAGCCTGGCTTCTCTTTGAGCGGTGGTTTGGTCAGCGAGCAATATCTCCTTGGTGTGCATGCCTTCCAGCAGTGCTGGCCTTCCTGCAAGACAGGTTTCAGAAGGGCCTTGCGTGTAGCTTCCTGCAGGTGCAGATCGTGGCCTTGTTGACCCTTTCGAGGATCAGTTCAGGGTTGATCCCTAGTTTCTCATTGGGATGTCGGTCACTTCCTTAAGGGGGTCCACTCCTTGCGACCACCGATACAGCCAGTAGTTCCCGCTTGGTACCTCTCGATAGTCCTGTGTGCACTCGCTGGGTCTCTCTTTGAGCCCTTGCGATGGGCTACTCAAAGAACTCATCTTAAAGGCTGTATTTCTCGTTGCCATAACTTTGGCGCAGTGCATCTTAGAGCTTCAGGCTCTCTCGGACTGGGACTCCTTTCTGTCGTTTTCCGCAGAGGGGGTTTGCTTGTGACTGGTACCCTCCTTTTTGCCCAAGGTCTTGATTTCTTTCCATGTGAATCAGGAAATTTCCTTGCTGGCCTTTTCCCCAGATCTATTTCAGTGAAAGACAAGGCCCTGTGGAAGCTAGATGTACTTGGGGTCCTTCTATACTGTTTGGAGGCCACGAATGCATTTTGGCTGTGAGCCCATCTGTTTTTTACCCCACAAAGGATATGCGATGACCAAGACCACTTTGAGCCGCTGGATAAAGAAGGCCATCTTATCGGCTTACATGTTGGTTGGTAAGACGGCGCTTCCTGGATTGAAGGCGCATTCAGCCTGCGCCCAGGCAGCTTCCTAGCGAAGCTATCCACGGTGGCCCCTTTAGATATTTGTAGGACAGACACCTGGTCGTCCTTGTTTACATTTGTGTGACATTATCGCTTGGATGTGCAAGTGTGTGCGGCAGCCCATTTCGGCACACAGTGCTGTCTGCTGCACTCTCAGCCCGCCAAATGGGGGAGTAGCTTTGGTACTGCCCTATGGTCTGGACTGGTCTAGCAAAAGTGCTCTGGAAGAGGAAATTTTACTTACCAATAATTTCCTTTCCTGGAGCACTACTAGACCAGTCCAGGGCCCGCCCTGCTGGCCTTGCAGGTTTGCTGCTTCTGGCTCAAATTCTTCAGTGGCGTCGGACTTGGTCTCTCTGTCATGTATATAGTTCTCCCCTATTCAGATTACCGGTACTTAAAACTGAGAATGGGGGCCCCTTTGGTGGACGCTGTAGGAGTTCCATTGCTTGTTACATTTATACTGAAGAGTGTCCCTAGCTGTACTGGATAAGGTGACAGTGGTGATGTCACTGCACTGTTCTGGTGTTTTCTCTGTCTCACATCTGCTAGTTATAGCGTTATTAGAAAAGGTTCAGAGAAGAGACACCAAAATGGTAAAGGGGATGGAAGGATACTCTTATGAAGAAAGGCTAAAAAGGTTAGGGCTCTTTAACCTGTAAAAGAGACGGCTGAGGGGAGATATGATAGAAGTCTATAAATTAGTGAACGGAGTGGAACGGGTAAACGTAGATCGATTGTTTACGTTATCAGAATATAGAAAGACTAGGGGACATACAATGAAGCTACAGGGTAAACTATTTAAGACTAATAAAAGAAAATATTTTTTCACTCAACGTGTAATCAAACTCTGGAATTTGTTACCGGAGGATGTAGTAAAGGCTTTTAGTGTAGCTGGGTTTAAAAAAGGTTTGGACAAGTTCCTGGAGGAAAGGTCCATAAACCATTATTAAGAAGGGACCCAGGATATCAATGCTTGACCCAGTACAAGCATTGTGGAACCTGTGTCTTTTGGGGAAACTGCTAGGTACGTATGACCTAGATTGGCCACTGTTGGAAACGATACTGGGCTTGATGGACCTTGGTCTGACCCAGTATGGCATATCTTATGTTCTTATGGTTGGGGGAGATAACCCTATGGTCTGGCCTGTTCTAGCAGTGCTCCAGGAAAGAAAATTATTGGGGATGATATGCCATATGGTCTCAATGGTGCACATAACACTCCTGACATGTCTCAAAATGAGACCAGGTCGGTGGACCTTGATCACACAGTGGAGCTTGAAACATCATATCTTTCACAGCCCTTTGCCAGGACCTTATGACCTGGTGGGTGGTATTTTCTAATTTTGGCAAAAAGCATCTGCTTCCAAATTCCACCTCTCCAAAAAAATAATCACTACTGATGCATCCAAACAGGACTGGGGAGCCCTTGTAGATAAACGTCACACTCTGGGATTATGGTCTACCAAAGAAAATCCTAATCAAATTAATTTCCTGGCATTGAAATGCTCTGAAGACTTTTAATGATTGCTTATCCAACCAAATTGTATTAGTACAAACAAACAATTAAATTGTAATGTATTACATTAACAGACAAGGAGGAACAAGTTCATATTTCCTATGTTGGGAACCTTTCAGGGTGTGGAATTGGATCACCTCTCATGGGATGACCTTCAGAGCAAGTATCTAGCAGGGAAGGATAATGTCCTAGCAGACAAACCGAGCTGTATACCCTAAGCACATGAGTGGTTTCTAGATGTGGAGGTGGCTCAGAGAATCTTTTGAGAGTGGGGCATTCCCCTCAATAGACTTTATCTCCACTCCTCGAAACAGGAAAGTACCTCAGTTCTGTTCCAGGATAGGGATGCAGAGCAAACTAGCCTTAGGACCCTTCTTCCTAAATTCAGGGGAGACCCTTCTGCACATGCATCCTCCTGATAGTGAAAACTCCTGAAGCTCAGACGAGGCCAGGGAACCATGATTCTCATAGCCCTCTGAGTCAAGTGTGGTTTCCTTTTTCTTCTGTAATTTTCCAAAAGAAGTCCCATAAGACTGGGGATTCTCCAGTGCCCAGGGTACTCTGTTGCACTTCCATATCAAGGCCCTTTCTTTCACTGCTTGGATATTGAAGGTGTAATCTCGTAGCTTTCCTGAATCTGCCTGACTGTTTCACAGGTTATTCTAGTTCTAGGAAAGTTTTCCAGTAGACAGTCCATGCAGTTTTAAATGGGAGAGATTTGCTATATTGTGTGTCTGAAAGGCCCTAGATCCCTTTACCTGTTCCACACAAAAACTGCTTGTATATCTTCTACATTTGTCTGTTAGAGTACACCTTAGTGCAATTAGTGCATATCATCATGTAGAAGGTAAACTCATCTCTGTACAGCCTTTAGTTTGATTCATGTGGGGTTTGCTCCTGTTGAAGCCTCCCATCGAGCCTCCTGTAGTGTCATAGGATCTCAAAATTGTCTTAAGCCAGCCGATGAAAACTCTTTTCAAGTCGCTGCATACCTGTGGAGTAACACATCTGACCTGGAAAGTCTTCATTTTGATGTCAGTAACTTCAGCACACAGAGTAAGTGAGCTCCATGCTCTAGTAACTGATTCAACTTATTCTAAATTTTACTGCAGCAGGATGCTTCTGTCTACTCATCTAAGGTTCTTTCTTAAGGTAGTGTTGGATTTTTTTGTCAATATTTTTCCTTAGGCCTTATGCTCACAAAGGTGAAAGTGCATTGCTCACATTGGACTGCAAGAGAACCTTAACCTTTTTCTTGGAGCAGACTAAAGCCCTCAGAAAATCCACCCAGTTTTTTGTTTATTTTGCCCCTAATAAGCAAGGGGCTGCAGTCAACAAACACACTTAGACTGTATTTCCTTTGCTTATTCCAGGCAGGCTTGATTCTTGTCACAGCCCATAATGTCAGAGCTATGGCTTTCAGTTGTCCACTTAAGATCCGTTTCCATGGAGGAGATTTTCAAAATTACAATATAGACTTCAGTCTATACATTTACATCTCATTACTGTCTAGAAAGAGATTACAGTAGGCTTGACTAATCTCTTACGGGATTAGAATCTAGCTCCATGATGGGGGATAAGATGGAATCTGAGAAGGACATCTTGGAGTGAGTTCTGTTGTTGCTCCTACACTGCATAATTCTGGGTTTTGCGCTAGCTTTCCTATGGTGGATAAAATGAAGGGGAAATCTTGGTTTAGTCCCTTTTGGATGGGACAAGCCCTCCTCGCGAACTCTGACTATGCTGGAGGAGTGCAGCGACATCTAAATTAGGTGAGTCTAAGGCTTTGGCTGCAGGAGGGATGCTGTTAACGGGCCAAATCACAGAAGGGGTTTCTTTAAGTACCAAAGTGAGAGTAGCACCCCCCTCCCCCGTCCAAGTGGTGGTTTTCTCAGCGGGACAATCAAAGTACAGCTACAAGTTGCCACAGAAGCAGTGCATCCCATTCTCGAGGGGCATCACATGCCAAGTTCCTCCCATGTGGAGACTTCGAGAAAAATCTAAAAGTTACTGTTGGGGTTTCTAGAAGTGGGGGAGAGTTTGACATGACATCTTGAAAGGGGGTGTTTAGTCTAGCCTGCTACTGTGATCATTGAGTCTCTATGGAAGCTCTGATGATATCAGGCACTTCTCTTAAAACTCTGGTGGAAAAGTTGGAATTGTACTTGCTGAAACCTAAGTTCAGGCTCAACCCGTAGAGAAGGGATTCTCAACCCAGTCCTCGGGACACATCTAGCCAGTCAGGTTTTCAGGATAACCACAAGGAATATGCATGAAATAGACTGTAAATCTTATACAGAGCAAGCTGAAACTACATTAGATAAAATTGAGTTCTCTCAGGGGGAGATAAAGAACTGGCTTTTGAAACAGGTAATTGAGCCTTTTGTTTCCTTCTTTTCAATCTATTATTCCTGCTAGTTTAACTCATGCTGTTGTCTTTCCTAAGCTTAAGGATGCTATGGTGGATTCTTCATTTGTTTCTAGTTATCATCCTATTTCAACCCTTCCTTTTGTTAGTAGACTAGCGGGCTGATGCAGAAAGCCGGCACTGAAGTCACGTGCTATTAGCTGTGTACATGTTTTTGTAGCACACCAGTAGCGTGAGACTTCAGCGCTGATATGCAGCAAAGGGTGTCTATGCCAATGAGCTGTGCACAAAACCTCAGCATAAAGTTGAAAGGAGGGGAGCCAAGGCATGCGCAGACAGATGCACACAGGTACTTGTAGCACATGCACATAAATGCATTATGCGCACAAGACCTGTGGGTTCTTTGGTGCTCAGCCCATAATAACACTATTTTGCCCAAAAACATTTTCTCCTTATCCCTCCAGTCCAGTCCCGACAAGCGGGTTGTCTCCCCCTACTAGCAGTTGGAGGCTGAGCATGCTCAAAACCTTGGTAATGTCATCCCATATAAGGTACCAGTACCACCCAACAAGGACAGTATTTCAGCCTCCAGCAGCTGGAGGGAGGGTCTACCCAGTGCTGGACTGCACGGGAAGGACTTAGGGTGCAGAATTAGTTAGCCTTCTCAGTAGTGGTTGGTTCAGCCAAAAAGCCTTTGGAGTAGAATTTAAAAAAGATAAAAAAGAGAAAGGAGATAAGAACACAGCAGACCGGTCTAGCCTGATCCCTTGAATGGGAGGCTGTTAAACCATGTGCAGTGCTGAAGGCAATCCGGGAGGGCCTCGGCAGGTCTCCTGAGGGACCGGGGTTGTTGAATTGGCCCGATCCTGCTTCCAGGGAAACTTACTGTTGGTGTTTTGGCAGTGTTCTCCCTTCAGTTGAAATATCCAGCACTGTTATTCTTGATGGCATGGTGTTTTAAGTGCTAGTGGGACAGCGGGTTGACGTCTTTGGGAGGGAGGGCTCTCTTTTTCTCTCATCGCTCCAGGGGTGGTCTCGTGGTCAGTGATCGTTGTCGGCAGAGTGTGTGTGTCTGAGCAGTTTTCTGTGCGGTGGTGGCAGCTTGCTTTCACATTCGCTCTTCGATGCCATCAGTCAAGTTGTCTTGTACAATGTGTGGAGCGTGCCATAGCAGCCTCTCTGCTGCTGGGGTCTGTCGCTCCTGCAAGAGGGAGACCAAGTTGGTAGAGGAGGTGCTGGGAGAGCTCTCTGGTGAGTCAGGGAGATGCTTTGAGTCGTACGCTGCATTGGGTCCTCCGGTCTTCCTTGGCCCGTGGTTTTGGCGGAAAGTGAGGCCTTTTTTGTCAGCAAGGGATTTGGCAGAAGATGAGATGGCTTCCAGGCAGATATTAGGGGAAAGCAGACAATCGCCCAAGAGCGGATGGTTCGGAAGAATGTATCCTTGAAGGATGCTACCAAAAGCAGAGAGGTTCCACAAAAGAGTAAAGTAGCCCAAATGCCCTCAAGTATGGAGCAGACAGAGCTTAAAGATCCCAATTTACCCATGTCTAACAATAGCCAAATTAACATGAATAAAATACATTCTCTAAAATGCTTGTATGCAAATGCTAGAAGTCTAAAGAATAAGATGGGAGAGTTAGAATATATAGCACTAAATGAAAGGTTAGATATGATTGGAATATCAGAGACATGGTGGAAGCAGGACAACCAGTGGGACACTGTGATACCTGGGTACAAACTATATCGTAATGATAGAGCTGATCAAATTGGTGGAGGGGTTGCGCTCTATGTTAGAGAGGGCATTGACTCAGAAAGGATTAAAGTTTTGCAGGAAACAAAATCTGCTGTAGAACCTATATGGATTGAAATTCCATATAAAAGGGGGAAGGCAATGGCAGTGGGGGTGTACTATCGAGCACCTGGTCAGAATGACCAAATGGATGATGAAATGCTCAAAGAAATCAAGGAAGCTAACAAAAGTTACAGCGCAGTAATAATAATGGGTGATTTCAATTACCCCGGTATTGACTGGGTCAGTGTCACGTCAGGACATGCTAGGGAGATAAAGTTCCTAGATGAAATAAATGACTGCTTCTTGGAGCAGCTCGTTCATGAACCGACCAGAGGGGAAGCCATATTAGACCTAGTCCTTAGTGGAACACCAGATCTAGTGCAAGAGATAAGGGTGTTGGGGCCACTTGGCAATAGTGATCATAGCATGATCGCCTTTGATTTAATTAGTGGAGGAGGGATAGTAAGGAAATCCACAGTACTACCTTTTAACTTTCGAAAGGGAGACTATGAGAAAATGAGAAAAACAGTTAAGAAAAAACTAAAAGGAGCAGTTGCGAAGGTTAAAGACGTACATCAAGCTTGGGTGGTGTTGAAAAATACTATCTTGGAAGCCCAGACCAGCTGTATTCCACGCTTTAAGAAAAGTCCAAAAAACTGCCAGCATGGTTTAAAGGTGAGGTCAGAGAGGCTACTGTTGCCAAAAAAGCATCTTTCAGGAAATGGAAAAAAGAGCCAAACGACAAAACCTGGAAACAGCACAAGATTTTAGAAAAGGTACAGAGAAGAGCCACCAAAATGGTAAAGGGGATGGAAGGATACTCCTATGAAGAAAGGCTAAAAAGGTTAGGGCTTTTTAACCTGGAAAAGAGATGGCTGAGGGGAGATATGATAGAAGTCTATAAATTAATGAACGGAGTGGAACGGGTAAACGTAGATCGATTGTTTACCTTATCAGAATATAGAAAGACTAGGGGACATGCAATGAAGCTACAGGGTAAACTATTTAAGACTAATAAAAGAAAATATTTTTTCACTCAACGTGTAATCAAACTCTGGAATTTGTTACCGGAGGATGTAGTAAAGGCTGTTAGTGTAGCTGGGTTTAAAAAAGGTTTGGACAAGTTCCTGGAGGAAAGGTCCATAAACCATTATTAAGAAGTGACCGAAGATAGCAATGCTGGACCCAGTACAGGCATTGTGGAACTTGTGTCTCTTGGGATAACTGCTAGGTACATATGACCTAGATTGGCCACTGTTGGAAACAGAATACTGGGCTTGATGGACCTTGGTCTGACCCAGTATGGCATATCTTATGTTCTTATGTTAAGCGTTGCCCTTCGGTCTTGCTACGGCGCCGCGGACGTTCACCAAGATCATGGTAGTGGTGGCGGCGGCGCTTCGCAAGGAGGGAGTGCTAGTGCATCCTTACCTGGACGATTGGTTAATTCGGGCGAAGTCAAGGGAAGAGAGTATGGACGCCACAGCCAGGGTCGTAAAGCTGTTAGAGGGTCTCTTCTGGGTGGTCAACTTTGCAAAGAGCCGGTTAGTTCCCTCGCAGTCCTTGGAATACTTGGAGGTGCGGTTCGAGACGGCGCAGGCCGCAGTGTTTCTGCCGGATCAGAGAGTGCAGGGGCTGAGGCGATTGGTACGGCAGTTTTTGGCCAGGGCGGCTCCAACGGTGTGGCAGTATTTCCAGTTGCTAGGGACGATGGCAGCAACGATTGAGGTGGTGCCCTGGGCCAGGGCACATATGTGCCGGTTGCAGAGCGAGCTTCTTCGGCGTTGGTCTCATCAGTGAGATGCGTTGTCCCAGCGATTGCCCTGTCCACCGGAGGTGCGGCTGGATCTTCTTTGGTGGTTGCGACCGGAGAACTTGGCTGCGGGCATGCCTTTGGAATCTCCCTCCTGGAGACTGTTGACCACGGATGCCAGTCTTCTGGGGTGGGGGGCGCATTACGAGGGCAGGTTTGCCCAGGGGCGGTGGTCACTCATGGAGAAGGAATGGCCCATCAACAGGTTGGAGATGCGAGCGTTGTTTTTAGCTCTGCGGGCGTTTCGAAAGCGCTTCAGTCAGCAGGCAGTTCGGGTGCTGTCAGACAATGCGACGACTGTAGCTTACATAAATCGGCAGGGCGGTACCAGCAGCGTGATGCTGGAGGAAGAGGCCGGTCTTTTCTTAGCTTGGGCCGAGCGACATCTGGCGGGTCTGTCAGCACAGCACGTGGCCGGAGTGAACAATGTCGAGGCAGATTTTCTCAGTCGCCGCAGGGTGGACCCGGGGGAGTGGGCTCTCCACCCAGACGTGTTTGCGTTGTTGGTGAAGCGTTGGGGGGGTCCCTTGGATGGACCTCATGGCGAGCTTCGAGTCGGTGCAGGTGCCGCGCTTTTTCAGCAGGCGGCAAGAGCGGATGTCCGAAGGCCTCGACGCTCTGGTGCAGCGGTGGCCGGAAGGCGGTCTTCTCTATGTGTTCCCGCCGTGGGCTCTGATAGGCCGGGTGGTGCAGCGCATAGAGAGGCATCACGGCCTGGTGATTCTGGTCATGCCAGACTGGCTCTGGCGACCGTGGTACGCGGATTTGATGTGGCTCCTGGCGGACCGACCGTGGAGATTGCCTCAGCGGGTCGATCTCTTGCGTCGGGGTCCGTTGCGCATGGCCCAGGTGGATCGATTCTAGCTTACGGCTTGGCTTTTGAGCGGGCTCGGATGACGGCGAAGGGATATTTGGCTGCGGTCATTTCCACTTTGTTAAAGGCGCGTAGAAGATCTACTTCCCTAGCTTACATCAGGGTTTGGCATATTTTTGAGGCCTGGTGCGCGGAGCGCAATATTGATCCCTTGCGAGCTTCGGTGTCTCAGATTCTTTCCTTTTTGCAGGATGGCGTGGACAAGGATTTGGCGGCGAGCTCTTTGCGCGTGCAGTTGGCAGCCATCGCTTTTTACCGGGGTAAGATCCAAGGTCAGGTGCTCGGTACTCATGGAGACATTCGGAGATTTTTGCGGGCGGTGCTGCTCATGCGTCCGCCATGGCACTGTGCGGTGCCACAGTGGGATTTGAATTTGGTGTTGGAGGCCTTGGTCGGTGCGCCTTTTGAACCTCTGGCCAAGGCCTCTATGAAGGATCACACATTGAAAACAGTTTTTCTGGTGGCCATTTGTTTGGCGCGGAGGATTTCGGAGTTGCAAGCGCTTTCCTGCAGGGAGCCTTATCTCTCTTTTTACGATCACAAGGTGGTTCTGCGTACGGTGCCGGCCTTCTTGCCTAAGGTGGTCTCCGTGTTTCATGTCAACCAGGTGGTGTCACTCCCGGTGTTCTCGGAGCGGCAAAAGGAGCATTCGGGGGGCAAGTTACATCGATTGGACGCTAGGCGGGTTCTGAAGAAGTATCTTGCTAGGACGGCGCCCCTTTGGAGGTCGGGCAGGCTGTTTGTGGCCTTCAGTGGGCCGCGTTAAAGGAGAGGCGGCGGCAAAAGCGTCTATTTCTCGTTGGTTGAAGGAAGTGATTGCTTCGGCGTATCTTCTGAACGGTAGATTGGTTCCCGAGGGTCTTCGGGCTCATTCCACCCGAGCACAGGCGGCATCTTGGGCGGAATTCAATTTGGTTCCGGTCGACGACATTTGTAGGGCGGCGACTTGATCGTCCTTGCATTCCTTTGCGAAGCATTATCGACTGGATGTGGTGCTGTCCAGAGACGTTTGTTTTGGTTCGGCGGTGATTCAGGCTGGGCTTGTTGGTCCCTCCCGTTGATATTCACTGCTCTGTTACATTCTCTATGGTTCCGGGACTGGACTAGAGGGACGAAAAGGAAGATTAAATTAGACTTACCTGCTAATTGTTGTTCCTTAAGGAACTCTAGTCCAGTCCCGGTTCCCTCCCTGTCTGTTTGGTACCTTAGCTGGTGTAGGTGTTTAAAGAAGCACAACCTGGAGCCTTTTGGGGGTCCTCTTCCATAGCGCTGCTACCTAGCCAGCTTACAGTTTCAGGTGGTACCTTTTCGTTTAAAAATAAAAGGGAAAAAAAATTCCAAAAGAGAGACAGAGATAGAAAGCTAGACATCAGCTATAACCAAAACTTTCTTGTGTTTGACGGGTTGAATGTATTCTTATTTAATCTACTTATTTGTTGCTCTGCTGAGTGTGCTTTGTCAATAAGTACTGGTGAGAAGGGGCGGTCCTTGCCTACTTATACTGGTGCCAGAAAAGCGATGATGTATTTCAGTCTTCAAGGCTGCTGGAGGAGATTCTAAACTCTATGGTTCCGGGACTGGACTAGAGTTCCTTAAGGAACAACAATTAGCAGGTAAGTCTAATTTAATCTTCTCTGTATTATGGTTTACCCCAAAACTCATCTGGTACCTTCAGTTAGCTCAGAACACCTCTGTTAGGCTCCTTTATTGGGACCAGAAATTGGATCATGTAGCTCCTTTACTCTGTACTGAACACTGGTTACCGTTTCAAGATAGTCTCCATTATAAATTGCTTGTTATATTTCACCAGGTTTATTATGTTGGACTCCCTCTCTTTCTTCACGTTTAGTTCCTTATGTTCATCCTTGGTCCCTTCACTTGATGCAGCAAACCTTTTTGGTTGTACCCTCTCATGTTGCTATTCCTCCAGTTCCATTGTTGGCCCTTCTTTGTGGAATTCATTACCACTTGATTCATTTGGTGCCGTCCTTCTGAAACTTCAAAATGGCTCTTAAGACGCTTTACTTTTGTAAAGGCTTTTCCATCTAACTGACTTTGGCAAGGATAATTTTGGCTGGGCTTTGTTTTTTCCCTTCCTAGTGTGATTTTTGTTTGTGGCTATTTGGAAATTCCCTTTGTTTTCATATGTCTTAGTTTGTAGTATCTTGGTGTGTGATTTACCATTCCTATTCGTCTCTCCGGGCCAGTCCAGGAAAGTAGGGTAGTCAACCTCCTCTAGCAGCTGAGGGCTGAAAAGAAATGAAAACTCTTTGCTGACAGGCGCACTAGCTCCCCCTGGTGTCCGAGAGAGTCCATCAGTCTTTCAGTCCTCAGCAGCTGAGCTGGTTGTATAGCTGACAGGCTCCGGAGAGACTACTAGAATCAGGGACATAATAATTATATTTCTTTATCAACTGGTAGAGGGATTCCGGTGATCTGAAAGCTGACTGAAAAGCTCTAGCAGAGTTATTCAGTGCAGCCACTTTCCGTTTTATATTCTGTCCTACAGAGGGGAAAGTGCAGAATCCCTCCGTTTATTTCTCCAGAACCACCAAGTCGGTGTGTTTTTAAAAGCAGAGCCTGCTTAAGGGAGATTTTATTATTTATTGAAATACACCGGAGAAATTCGCTGGGAGCCCCAGGGAACACTTCTCTGTTCGAATGAATGCAGTTCCGGCTACCCGCTGGCAGCGGGGAAGCGGTTTGCTGAATGATTAACACCGCGGTTGTTTTTTCAGGTAGGAGCTGATACCGGGGCGATCGTAGTTTTAGGCTTGGGGCTTAAACCGTCGCGGGGTTAGATTGCGGGTTGTCGGGTCAAGAAGTGCCTCGTTTCCTGCTAGCTGAGTTTCCCAGGACGCGTTTGGTTCTCCGCGGTTTAAAAGCCGGCTCCGCTGCGTTGCGACGGGGCGGTTTAGAATTTTTATTTCTTTTAACTTCTTCTGTTTATTTCTGGTTAACGTGGGTTCATGGAGCCTCAAAAGCGCAAAGAGGCTAAAGAGGAAGAGATGGTTAAGGCCCCGAGCGGGACAGAAAGAATGGGAACGGCGGCCATTTTAGCTCAGCCGCCGGTTTCTCCTGCGTTGCCAGTCAAGTCAGGGAAAAAGAGAGCGAAATCGCACAAAGCTCCTTCTGCTGAGGGAGCAGTGCAGTTATGTGTGTCAAAGGAGACAGGATCATTAGAGTCTTTTTTTTCTCCGCGGAATTTATTTTGGCACTCCATAGTGCTTATTTAATGAAGAGATCAGTCTTTTTTTGTCTCCCCCTGCAACCTGCAAGTCAGGGGGAACAAAGCTGGAGTCCTCCGAGGCAGACCCGGGGGAAGGAGTCTCCTCATTGTTACCCGGGGGGGGGGGGGGGGGAGGAAACAACCTCAGAAGGCTTGGGACCTCTGAGTTCGGGGTCTCAGCTTCCAGAGGATGGTGAAATTCTGTCAGAGGCCGGACTTGATTTTTGGCCTGGGGAGTTGGAGGAGGGTGAGTTAGGACCAGGTGAGGATCCTAATATTTTCAGAGTCTTCAGGAAGGAAGAGTTAGGAGCCTTACTTACGCAGTCGCTAGCGGCGTTAAATCTTGTACTTCCTACGGTTCAGCAGGAGCCGTTAGAGGATCCCCTGCTGCAAGGTTTTAAATCAGAACAGCGTTGTTTTCCCCTTCATAGAGTTATTAGGCAAATGATTGACTCGGAATGGGAGTGTCCTGAGGCCTCCCTAAGAGGCAGTCACGCTATGGCACGTCTGTATCCCATTCCCCTGGAGGAAAAGGAGTTGTTACGTATGCCTAAGGTGGATGCCCTCGTTTCAGCGGTTACTAAAAAGACTACCATTCTGGTGGAAGGAGGTACGGCTCTGAAAGATTTTCAGGACCGTCTATTAGAAGCTCTCTTGAAGCAGGCCTTTGATTCCAGTGCTGCAGCCTTCCGTCTGCGGGGCGTATGTTTCCAGGGCGTCAATTCGCTGGCTTCAGGGAGACCATGCTCCGGATAATTAGGACGACTCTTCGCCGGACGGCGCTAAGCTGGAGTCGGCAGCGGCTTATCTAGCGGATGCCTTTTATGATTTGGTAAGAATATCAGCGAAATCTATGGCGTCCGTCATAGCAGCTAGACGTTTTCTCTGGTTGCGGAACTGGGCGGCAGATGCGTCATCTAAGGCCCGTCTCAGTAAGCTTCCCTACAAGGGCAAGCTGCTCTTTGGGGAGGCGTTGGAAAAGATTGTGAAAGATTTAGGCGATTCCAAGGGGGGCTGTCTTCCCGAGGACCGGCCGAGAGCGGCTAAGATGCCTTCCTTGCAGAGAGGTCAAGGTCGCGATTTTCGCAGATTCTGGGGGTCCCGGTTTGCGCCTTATCAACGTGGACGTTTTGTAGCTAGAGGCCAATCCTTTCGTGCAGCCAGAGGGTTCAATGGGGGCTATTTCACCGCCCAGCACGCTTCAACTAAGAAGCCTCAATGAAGGGACGCTGGCCCAGGCGGAGATTCCTGTGGGAGGTCGTTTGCAGGGGTTTCTTTCCGCCTGGGCCGACATCACTACGGACCAGTGGGTGCTCGAGATTATCAGGGACGGCTATGCTCTGGAATTCACGCATCCACTGGGGGAGGCTTTTGTAGCTTCCCCGTGTGGTCCTCTGGCAAAAAGGAAGGCAGTCAATGACACTTTAGGGCGTTTGTTGCGTCTTCAAGCAGTAGTACCGGTTCCCGCCGACCAGTGCGGCTTAGGTCGATACTCGATTTATTTTGTGGTTCCCAAGAAGGAAGGTTCTTTTCGGCCTATTCTAGATCTCAAGCTAGTGAATCGTTGTTTGAGAGTGCCACATTTCCGGATGGAAACCTTACATTCGGTAATCCGGTCGGTAAAACCAGGGGAATTTCTAACGTCCATAGATTTAACGGAAGCGTATTTGCATATTCCGATCCGGCGAGAACACCAGAAGTTTCTTCGGTTTGCGGTTCCCATGGGTCATTTTCAGTTCCGAGCCTTGCCGTTTGGTCTGGCTACTGCCCCTTGTACCTTCACCAAGGTTATGGTGGTGGCGGCAGCGGTGCTACGGAAGGAAGGGATTCAGGTCCATCCGTATCTCGACGATTGGTTGATAAGAGCTGCGTCGCGGGCGGAGTCTCTCGCAGCAACAGCCAGACTTGTGGAATTTCTCGAGCAGCTCAGTTGGGTCATCAATCGAGCGAAGAGTCGGTTGCACCCAGGTCAGCAGTTGACCTATCTGGGAGCGTTATTCGATACCGACAAAGGCTCAGTTTTTCTTCCTACGGAGAGAGTTCGAAAGATTTTCTCGCAGGTTATGGCCTTTCTGCGCCTTCAGGCACCGACGGCTTGGAGATATTTACAGGTGTTGGGGTCAATGGCGGTAGCCTTAGACCTAGTTCCGTGGGCCAGAGCGCATATGCGGCCTCTTCAACAGGCCTTACTGACGCGGTGGTCTCCGCAAGATCATCCTCTCGGCGTCTGCCGTGTCTGGAGGAAGTGAAGGTCAGTCTGCAGTGGTGGTTGGTCCCTGCTCATCTGCAAGCGGGAATGCCGTTAGCCTTCCCAGAATGGGTGTTACTCACCACAGATGCCAGCCTTTCCGGGTGGGGGGCGCATTGCTTGACGCAGTTGGCGCAGGGCGTCTGGTCGACGGAGGAGAGTTTTTGGTCGATCAATCGGTTGGAAATGCGGGCGGTTCGCTTAGTGCTCGTAGAGTTTGTCGATCTGCTCGAGGGGCGGGCAGTTCGAGTCTTTTCCGACAACTTAGTGACCGTTTCGTACATCAACAAGCAAGGCGGCACGGGCAGTGTGGCGCTTCTAGAGGAGAGTCAGCAGCTGTTTCTCTGGGTGGAGAAGCATCTGGCAGTGATTTCAGCAGCTCATGTGGCAGGAAAAGACAATATTCAGGCGGATTATCTCAGTCGGAATGCCATAGATCCTGGAGAGTGGGAACTAAATTGGGCAGTTTTTCACGCCAACACGCTGAGGTGGGGTCAGCCCGTTCTAGATCTCATGGCCACTCAAGAGAATGCCAAAGCGGCTCGGTTTTACAGCAGGCGCAGGGAGTACATGTCGGAGGGTCTCGACGGTCTGGTTCAGTCCTGGCCGTCGAGTCAGCTGCTTTATGTCTTCCCCCCATGGCCGCTGATAGGTCGAACAATATAGAGAATAGCAAACTACGAGGGGACAGTGATCCTCATTGCTCCGGATTGGCCTCGATGCCCGTGGTATGCCGATCTAATGCGGCTGCTGGTGGCTCCGCCTTGGCGGTTACCTGCTCGGATAAATCTGTTGTCTCAAGGTCCCCTGTTAATGCCGCAGGTGGATCGGTTCTTGCTTACGGCCTGGCTCTTGAGAGGAAACGCTTACTTTGTGAAGGATATTCACAATCGGTGATAGCCACTCTGCTTCGGTCCAGGAAGAACTCTACTTCATTAGCGTACATTAGAGTTTGGCGCGTTTTTGAAGCATGGTGCGGGGATCGATGGGTTCGGCCTTCGGCAGTGCAACTACCGGAGGTCTTAGCTTTCCTTCAGGACGGGCTTGACAAAGGTCTGGCCCTCAACACTCTTAAGGTGCAGCTGGCGGCGCTAGCCTGTTACAGGGGGAAAGTGCATGGTCATTCTCTTTCCTCGCATCCGGATGTACGAAGGTTTCTTAGGGCGGCCAAGATCATTCGACCTCCGGTTCGGCAAGTGGTTCCTCCGTAGGACTTGAATTTGGTGTTGGAAGCTATGACGCTGCCGCCGTTTGAGGCCAGGGCTCCGGGTAACCTTCGGGAGCTTTCATGGAAAACAGCCTTTTTAGTTGCCTTGTGTTCCGCGCGTAGAATTTCGGATTTGCAGGCGCTCTCATGCAGGGAACCGTACCTACAGTTTTCGGCAGAACAGGTTGTGTTGAGACCGGTACCGTCCTTTCTGCCTAAGGTGGTCTCTAATTTTCATCTAAATCAAATAGTTTTCCTTCCTACTTTTCGTCCGCGTGAAGGAGAAAAATGGGATCAGTCGCTGAAGAGTCTGGATTTGTGGCGTGTGTTGTGAAAATATCTGAAGGAGACGAAGTCGTTTCGAAAGTCGGACCGGTTATTCGTCTTGTTTGGTGGTCCGGCTAAAGGGAGAGCGGCGACCAAGGCTTCTATCGCTCGTTGGGTGAAGCATGCTATTTGGGCAGCTTACCAAACAAAGGGCTTGGCGGCCCCGGTGGGGCTCAGAGCGCATTCTATTAGGAGTCAGGCGACTCCTTGATTCCGCCGGTGGATATCTGTAGAGCGGCTACGTGGTCTTCTTTACATACGTTTGCTAGGCACTATTGGTTGGATGTTCAGGCAAAGGCAGATGCGGCAGTTGGGTCCTCGGCGGTCATAGCGGGGCTCGCAGGACCCTCCCGGTTGTAAGTACTGCTTTGGTACTGCCCTACTTTCCTGGACTGGCCCAGAGAGACGAATAGGAAGGAGAAATTAGACCTTACCTGCTAATTGTCTTTCCTTGAATAATCTCCGGGCCAGTCCAGGACCCTCCCATGGTTCTCTGCGAGTAGGCTAGAGGTTACTGTCCTCGGCACAAAGATGTTCCACTCATAACGGGTTGCCTAGCTGGTGGCCGGAGCTGGGGACATTGATGACATCGGAAAGAGAATTGTTACCGGAAAAAAAAAAAAAACCCAGAAAAAAAAAAAAGAAAAAAAAAGAGGGAACCGGAGAGTTCCTTTTTAAGTGCACCTTTTTAGGAGTATCTCGGAATTCCTTTGAGGTTAGTCTTTGTTATTTTGTTTCAGTTTAGTATGTTTTTAGGCACACTGCTTTGATACCACAAGACTGATGGACTCTCTCGGACACCAGGGGGAGCTAGTGCGCCTGTCAGCAAAGAGTTTTCAGTTCTTTTCAGCCCTCAGCTGCTAGAGGAGGTTGACTACCCTACTTTCCTGGACTGGCCCGGAGAGAACTCAAGGAAAGACAATTAGCAGGTAAGGTCTAATTTCTCCTTTTTTATTATTGTTAAACACATAGATATTGTATTTTTTGATGTGCAGTATATCAAATGATTAAATATTAAAAATATTATTAAAGAGAGGGATGTATAACAATGGAGACGAACATTTGGAAAACTATCCCAGGAAAAATTTTAAATCTTTTGAACTCCTTTAGTGACACCAATGGACATGGTGAGGAAAAACATGAAGAAGGTTTTAAGGCTTCCATTGGGTAGTCTCCCTTTAGTTATCAGAGCCTATTATTTGTTTCTCCCTGGCAAACAACCAGGAGTTTCTTCTGGTTATCAAGAAGAAAGTGTGGAGGGTGTGATAAATTTGACATCTTTTTTGGAGTTATCACTTAAAGTAGAGACTGAAAGAACAACTGTAGCAGATTGCTCTGCTTTTGAGTCAGATTTGGATACAGCTTCGAAGTTTTTTTCAGAAATATACATGAGACTTTCTGTCAAATATTAGGCTATTTCCTGATTGGTTTTATTTATTAGTTTTAAAGGCGCACATAGGATAGAAGATAGTTGTTCTTGACTTTGCATCCAAGATAGCTTTTGGAGCTGAATTTGTCTTAAAAGTTTCTTGTCCATATATTATCATATTTGAGGGTAAAGTGTTTTTCTGAGTTTTTGTGAGCACAAGAAGTTCCAAAGGTGGTTCTTGGAGTAACAATGAAATAGTGTGTATCTAGTCCTTGCTTTCTTTTTTTCTTTATTAATTTCTGTTCCTTGGTTCCCTACAGTATATGTTGTGGACTAATTTGGATTTTATTATGTTGCTATTTATAGGATTTTCCTTTGAGTTTCTATTTCTTTCATACATAGAAACATGTTGGTAGAAAAGACCACATGGCCTATCTAGTCTGCCCTTCCATATCAACCACTACAACAGTCCTCTTTTTTTTCCCTTAAGAGATTCTCTGTGTTTGTCCCATGCTTTTTTGAATTCAGATACTGTCGTCATCTCTACCATCTCCACTGGAAGACTATTCCATGCATCTACCACTCTTTCCGTAAATAAATATTTCCACATATTACTCCTGAGAATATCCCCTTTCACTCTCATCCTATGTCCCCTCATAGCAGAGCTTGCTTTCAATCGAAAGAGGCTCTCCTATGCATTTATGTCACGGACGTATTTAAACGTCTCAATCATGTCACCTCTATCCCATCTTTCCTCTAAAGTATACATATTAAGATCCTTAGGTCAGTCCTCATATGCTTTATAATGAAGAACACTAACCATTTTAGTAGCCACCCTCTGTATTGACGCCATTCTGTTTATATCCTTTTGAAGGTGCAGTCTCTAGAATTGCACACAATACTCCAAATGAGGTTGCACCATAGACCTATACAGAGGCACTAACACCTTTCTTCTGCTGGCTATAACTCTTCTTATGCACCCAAGCATCCTTCCTGCTTTCGCCGTCGCCTTTTCTATCCATTTAGGTACTTAAGATGATCAGACACAATCACGCCTAGGTCCCGTTCTTCTTTTGTGGACAGAAGTACTTCACCCCCTGTAACCATATTACTCCCTTGGCTTGCTGTAGCCCAAATGCATGACCTTGCATTTTTTAACATTAAATCTCAGCTGCCAAATTCTAGACCATTCCTCAAGCTTAGCTAGATCCCTCCTCACCTCCCTGGGTGTCTATTGCAGATTTGGGTATCATTCACAAAGAGGCAAACCTTACCCGACAGCCCTTCTGCAATATCGGATGTAAATATGTAATGCAATAAAAATAAACTGTTGTTGTTAAGTGCCGTCGGGTCGCGACCCTCTGGATAGCTATCCTAAATTGTGTTTGGTCTTCAGTCAGGCGGTTCATTGTTGACAGACTGGTACCCGTAGCTGCTGTTATTGTATCTATCCATCTCATTGCTGGCCTTCCTCTTTTGCGTTGACCTTCTATCTTGCCAAGCATGATGTCTTTCTCTAATGATCTCTCTCTTCGCATGATGTGTCCAAAGTATGAAAGTCAAAGTCTTGTCGTCTGAGCTTCTAAAGAAAGCTTAGGTTTGATCTCCTCTAGTACCGACTGGTTTGTTCTTCGGACAGTCCATGGTATACACAGTATTTGCCGCCAGCACCATAATTCAAAGGCATCAATTTTCTTCCTGTATCTGTTTCACTGTCTATCTTTTTCAATGTCCAGCTTTCACATTCATATGATGTTATTGAAAATACCCTGGCTTGAACAAGTCGAATCTTTGTATAGAGAGAGACATCTCTGCTCTTGAGAATCTTATCTAGGTCTTTCATAGCCATTCTGCCAAGAGCAATGTGTCGTCTGATTTCTGGACTGCTTGTTGCTTCTTTATTGATAGTTGATCCAAGTAGGTTAAAGTTGTTCACAATTTCAATTTCTTCTCCTTCAACGATGAACCTGTTGATTATGCCAGTTGTCATGATCTTTGTCTTCTTTACTTTAAGGTGCAGGCCCATTTTGAGACTATGTTCTTTGATTGTGAGAAGCAAATGTTTCAGATCATCTTCACTTTCAGCCAGTAATGTGGTATCATCAGCATAGCGAAGGTTGTTGATGAGTCTTCCACCAATCTTCACACCTCTGTTGTCTTCGTACAATCTTGCTTCTCTGATGATTTGTTCTGCATATAAATTAAACAGGTAAGGGGAAAGTATGCAGCCTTGTCTTACACCTTTGCTTACTTTAAACCATTCTGTTTCTCCTTGTTCCATTCAAACTGTTGCTTCTTGATCAATATACAGATTGTGCAAGAGTACGATCAGGTGTTCTGGTATACCCATGCTTCTGTGGCCCAGAGTTTCTCATGGTTTACACAGTCAAAAGCCTTGCTGTAGTCGATAAAGCACAAATAGATATCCTTTTGGTATTCTTTAGTCTTTTCAAGGATCCATCTCACATCCGCAATGATGTTTCTCGTTCCTCGCCCTTTCCTGAACCTTGCTTGCACTTCAGGTAGTTCTTGTTCCAGGTATGGTTGTAGTCTCTTTTGAATAATCTGCAGTAGAATCTTGCTGGCATTTCGGATCAGAGCGATTGTGCGATAATTTCCACAGTCAGTTGGATCACCTTTCTTTAGTATTGGTATAAACACAGATCTTTTCCAGTCAGATGGCCATAATGTTGTCTTCCATATTTCTTGACAGAGCTTTGTACATAGGAACATAAGATATGCCATACTGGGTCACACCAAGGTCCATCAAGCCCAGTATTCTGTTTCCAACAGTGGCCAATGTAGGTCATATGTACCTAGCAGTTTCCCCAAGGGACACAGGTTCCACAATGCTTGCATTGGTTCAAGCATTGATATCCTGGGTCCCTTCTTAATAATGGTTTATGGACCTTTCCTCCAGGAACTTGTCCAAACCTTTTTTAAACCCAGCTACACTAACAGCCTTAACTACATCCTCCGGTAACAAATTCCAGATTTTGATTACACGTTGAGTGAAAAAATATTTTCTTTTATTAGTCTTAAATAGTTTACTCTGTAGCTTCATTGCATGTCCCCTAGTCTTTCTATATTCTGATAAGGTAAACAATCGATCTATGTTTACCCGTTCCACTCCGTTCATTAATTTATAGACTTCTATCATATCTCCCCTCAGCCGTCTCTTTTCCAGGTTAAAGAGCCCTAACCTTTTAAGCCTATCTTCATAGGAGTATCCTTCCATCCCCTTTACCATTTTGGTGGCTCTTCTCTGAACCTTTTCTAAAATCGCTATATCCTTTTTAAGATACGGCGACCAGAATTGCACACAATATTCAAGGTGCGGTCTCACCATGGAACGATACAGAGGCATTATAATATCTTTTGTTTTATTTTCCATTCCTTTCCTTATCATACCTAGCATTCTATTTGCTCTCTTGGCCGCCGCTGCACACTGGGCCGAGGGTTTTAACATGGTATCCACAATGACGCCTAAATCTTTTTCCTGGGTGGTGGTTCCTAATGTGGAACCTTGCATCGTGTAACCATAGTTTGGGTTGTTCTTCCCTAGGTGCATAACCTTGCACTTGTCCACTTTAAATTTCATCTGCCATTTTGATGCCCAGTCTTCCAATTTATCAAGATCCTCTTGCAGTTTTCCACAATCCTCTTGGGTTTTAACAACTTTAAATAGTTTTGTGTCATCTGCAAATTTGATAACCTCACTCGTTATTCCACTTTCCAGGTCATTTATGAATATGTCAAAAAGCAGCGGACCCAGCACAGATCCCTGGGGTACACCACTATTCACCTTTCTCCATTGGGAAAATTGGCCATTTAGCCCTACCCTCTGCTTTCTATCTTTTAACCAGTTCCTGATCCACAATAGTTTACTGCCTCCTATCCCATGACTCTTTAGTTTTGCCAAAAGTCTCTGATGAGGGACCTTGTCAAAGGCTTTCTGAAAGTCCAGATACACAATATCAACCGGCTCACCTTTGTCCACCTGATTATTCACTCCTTCAAAAAAACATAAGAGATTAGTAAGACAAGATCTTCCTTGTCTAAAGCCATGTTGGCTGTCTCCCATTCGGTCATGACTATTTACATGCTGAGTAATTTTATTCTTTATGATAGTTTCTACCATTTTTCCCGGTACTGATGTCAGGCTCACTGGTCTGTAGTTTTCCGGGACACCCCTGGAACCCTTTTTAAAAATTGGTGTTACATTGGCGATCCTCCAATCTTCAGGTATTAGAGATGATTTTAATGATAGTTCACAGATTACTAATAGCAGGTCTGCAATCTCATATTTCAGTTCTTTCAACACCCTTGGATGTATACCATCCGGCCCAGGTGATTTGCTACTCTTTAGTTTATCTAATAGTTGTAATACATCTTCCCGATGTATCGATATTTCCTTCAATTCTTCCGCACCTTTAAATACCACTTCAGTCATGGGTAACATCCCTTCATCTTCCTCAGTAAAGACCGAAGCAAAGAATTCATTCAGTCTCTCCGCTATCGCCTTGTCGCCTCTTAGTGCTCCTTTAACCCTTTTATCATCTAATGGACCAACTGACTCTCTCACAGGTTTTTTGCTACGAATGTACTTGAAAAGGTCTTTACTTCGCGTTTTTGCTTCCGCAGCAAGTTTCTTCTCAAATTCTCCCTTTGCCTGCCTTATCAATGCCTTGCATTTGACTTGCCAGTGCTTGTGCTGTTTCCAGGTTTCGTCGTTTGGCTCTTTTTTCCATTTCCTGAAAGATGCTTTTTTGGCAACAACAGCCTCTCTGACCTCACCTTTAAACCATGCTGGCAGTTTTTAGGGACTTCCTTCCACTTTTCTTAAAGCGTGGAATACAGATGGTCTGGGCTTCCAAGATAGTATTTTTCAATAACAGCCAAGTCTGATGTACGTCTTTAACCTTTGCAACTGCTCCTTTTAGTTTTTTCTTAACTGTTTTCCTCATTTTATCATAGTCTCCCTTTCGAAAGTTAAAAGGTAGTACTGTGGATTTCCTTACTATCCCTCCTCCACTAATTAAATCAAAGGCGATCATGCTATGATCACTATTGCCAAGTGGCCCCAACATCTCTTGCACTAGATCTGGTGTTCCAGTAAGGACTAGGTCTAATATTGCTTCCCCTCTGGTCGGTTCATGAACGAGCTGCTCCAAGAAGCAGTCATTTATTTCATCTAGGAACTTTATCTCCCTAGCATGTCCTGACGTGACAATGACCCAGTCGATACCGGGGTAGTTGAAATCACCTATTATTATTACTGTGCTGTGACTTTTATTAGCTTCTTTGATTTCTTTGAGCATTTCATCATCCATTTGGTCATTCTGGCCAGGTGCTCGATAGTACACCCCCACTGCCATTGCCTTCCCCCTTTTACATGGAATTGCAATCCATATAGATTCTACAGCAGATTTTGCTTCCTGCAAAACTTTAATCCTTTCTGACTCAATGCCCTCTCTAACATAGAGAGCAACCCCTCCACCAATTTGATCAGCTCTATCATTTCGATATAGTTTGTACCCAGGTATCACAGTGTCCCTCCTTCCACCATGTCTGATATTCCAATCATATCTAACCTTTCATTTAGTGCTCTATATTCTAACTCTCCCATCTTATTTTTTAGACTTCTAGCATTTGCATACAAGCATTTTAAAGAATGTATTTTATTCATATTAATTTGGCTATTGTTAGACATGGGTAATTTGGGATCTTTAAGCTCTGTCTGCTCCATACTTGAGGGCATTTGGGCTACTTTACTCTTTTGTGGAACCTTTCTGCTTTTGGTAGTATCCTTCAAAGATACATTCTTCCGAACCATCCGCTCTTGGGTGACTGTCGGCTTTCCCCTAATATCTAGTTTAAAAGCTGCTCTATCTCCTTTTTAAAGGTTAATGCCAGCAGCCTGGTTCCATCCCGGTTAAGGTGAAGCCCATCCCTTCGGAAGAGCCCCTCCTTTCCCCAGAATGTTCCCCAGTTCCTAACAAATCCAAAACCCTCATCTCTGCACCATTGTCTCATCCACGCATTGAGACTCCGGAGCTCTGCCTGCCTTTTGGGTCCTGCGCGTGGAACAGGAAGCATTTCGGAGAACGCTACCCTGGAAGTTCTGGATTTCAACTTCCTACCTAAAAGCCTAAATTTAGCCTCCAGAACCTCCCTACCACATTTTCCTATGTCATTGGTACCGACATGTACCAAGACAGCAGACTCCTCTCCAGCACTATCTAAGACCTTATCTAGGTGGCGCGTGAGGTCCGCTACCTTCGCACCAGGCAGGCATGTTACCAGGCGATCCTCACGTCCACCAGCCACCCAGCTATCTACATGCCTAATGATCGAATCACCAACTATAACGGCTGTCCTAACCCTTCCCTCATGGGCACATGGCCCTGGAGAAACGTCCTTGGTGCGAGAGGGTTTTACATCACCTGGAGGACAGGTCCTAGTTACAGGATCACTTCCTGCCACACCAGGGTGATGCTCTCCTGTCACGTGACCTCTCTCCTCCATGGCAACAGGGATGCTGCCAGACTGGAAGTGGGACCTCAGGACTATATCCCTGTAGATCTCGTCTATGTACCTCTCTGTCTGTCTTATGCTTTCCAAGTCTGCTACTTTAGCCTCTAGAGAACGGACTCGTTCCCTGAGAGCAAAGTACAGTTACTTGTAAGTACAGTAACAGCTGCATCAGATTGCTGTAATACTTCTATGGGAATGCTATCAATGCCTGGTGCTTTGTTCTTTGATAAGGCTTTCAATGCTGCTTCAACTTCTTCTTTCATCACCGATGGTTCCCGATCATAAGGTACAGGTTGAAATGGCTGTTGGTCCACTTGATTCCAACTCCATCCCTCCCAGGCCCATTTCTTTTGACTTCCAGATTGCCTTCCAAAAAGAAAAATATTATATGAAAAGGCTAGTCATCACCAAAACAAGATTACTGGTGTTTGCCCATTGCAGAGCCTTGCATGTTAATTATTTTTCCCTTTTTTCTGTTGAAGATCGCCTGTGGCTAGGGAGTCTCATATTGCAAAGGCTTACTATTCTGCTTGTCTTTTGGTGTAGCAGTTATCCTGACAGCAGGATACAAATCCTCACATACTCTCCCACCTACCCAAGGAATTGAATTCTCCTCTAAACTATGGTATTAGACTGAGGTGCTTCCACACAAAAATAGCAGATGGGATGTAAATATTCAGTGAACCCATCAAAATCTGTTAGAAAGGTCTTAAGCTAGAGAGCTGTTTCCTGTTGGCCTCTGTCAGTGACATCAGCCATGTGTGAGGACTTGTATCCTGCTGTCCAAGGAGAACACCTGCTACAGGTAAGTAGCTGAGTTTTATTTACCATCTGTCACGTTTTATATAATGGGATCTATTTACTAATGATATGCATTAACATGATGGAGCACTTAAGTAAATGTAGCCCAGTGCGATTTCCCCTGCATTAGTATGTTTTCTTTTTTTTTTTTTTTTTTTTGACATTAGAATTTAATTTTTATTAAAGTTATACAAAATATCAAACATAGGCAAAATAATTATCACAGGAATAATAAGAAAACACACTTAGTCCACATCACGGGGAGTGGTGAGGGAACATCCAGCCGACAGCCAAAATTAAACAAACTCTAATTATTACATACAATGCTAATAGAACAACCAAAGGAAAAATATGAAAAACATAGCACACCTTATACTTATGCATCTGCTATAACCTGAGGGTCTAGCCCCTTAAGAAATACTTCTAACGATCCAACATCCATAAACACATATTTAGTACCCCCAGATGTGACCAGACATTTGCAAGGAAATTTCAGAAAGAAAGTTGCGCCAGAAGCGAGAACCCGTGGTTTAAGAGCCAAAAAGGCTCTACGCCTAGCTTGAGTTTGCCTGGCCACATCTGGGAATATATTAACTTTTCCACCACAGAATTCAGCATTCTTATTACGAAAATAAAGTCGCATGACAGTACTCTTATCTATCTCCGAAGAGAAAGAAACCAAAAGAATAGATCTAGTTTCAATTAAGTCACGCGAAGACTTTATAAAATTAGTAATATCCAAGGAATCTAAAGGTTCAGCCAAGGCTGCGGATTGCCGGTCACCAGAGGTTATAGGCCTCGGGCCAGGCAAGTAATATATTTTTGTAATTACTGGCATAGTATTTAACTGGTACCCCAATACTTCTGTTAAATATTTTTCAAATAAAATTTTGGGCGACATTAATCTAGTACAAGGAAAATTCAAGCAACGAATATTTACTGCCCTCAAATTATTCTCTA
Source organism: Ichthyophis bannanicus (assembly GCA_033557465.1). Classification (NCBI taxonomy): domain Eukaryota; kingdom Metazoa; phylum Chordata; class Amphibia; order Gymnophiona; family Ichthyophiidae; genus Ichthyophis; species Ichthyophis bannanicus. The sequence continues at coordinate 281,319,778 of CM066039.1, read as the reverse complement.
GTAACTCCTGTTGAGTATGTAACGTTAAACTATCCCTCATAAAAGACAAATTAGCAGACTGTAACAAGGAACATTGTGCATTAGTATGTTTTCATTAAACTCATATCTTCCAATTCTGCAGGTCGTCTTGTCTATAGTCTGCACCATCCTTTTTCTGGTGGAAATTTTCTCCCAAAATATTAGAGAGAGAAATAGTATGTGCATTTGTAACGGATATGTTGCGGCCATGACACTGACATTTCCTTTGTTTTCAGCCACCAGTGGCAAAACGTGCCCGGAAGTCATCAAGTGAACTGGATCAGGGCAGCCTCTCTGCGTCTGAAGAGAATTCAGAAAGTTCCTCGGAATCAGAGAAGAACAGTGACCAGGTGCATCCCCACTTCTTGCTAGACATGACCTGACAATAGACCAGGGATTTTCAACCCAGTCTTGAGGGACGCACCTAGCCAGGAAGACCACAATGATTATGCATGGCAGTGATTTGCATGTACTGCTTTATGGTTATCCTGAAAACCTGACTGGCTAGGTGTGTTCTCAGGACTGGGTTGAGAACTCCTGCCATAGACAGAGACCTCAGTAGATGCAGAAGCTGGACTATGAGCAGCAAATTGTGATGGTGGTACTACATTTTTTTTCTTGCATTTCCTTTGATTTCTAAAGAATTAAAAGGCACAGCTGAAGCACTGGGTCAGTTTGCAGACCAGGCATTAATAGTCCACTGTGTTTGCTAGACTCCTGACACACAATACTCCTGCAGAGGAGGAGTTTGTATAGTGACATTCTCTTTTGCCCTTTCCTAGGACTTCACTCCAGAGAAGAAGACAGTGTCCCGAGGTCCACGGAAGATGGCAGCTGGTAGAAGGAAAAAAAAGGTGAGTTGATCCAGGGGCAGCAAAACATCTTTTTGGTTGGAGGAGTCAAACAAATCACCAGCCCATCCCCAAGCTCTCTAGTTACTGAAGCGTTGTTCAGCAAAATATTGATCAGGCCATGCTCTACTGGCTCACCCCATTCTGCTGCCTATTTTTTTTTTTAGAAAATCATTTTTATTGTGAATACAGAAGTCCACACCAGCGCAAATAAACTATCACACAACAAGAAAACTTAGATAACATAAACATGATCGAACAGTAACCTCTCTTTGGCCAACACTGGCACTAAGCCGCCGACCAGAGAACTAACTAATACAGACATGGCGCTGACTAAGAAAAGGGGAGAAGTATCCTATGTTATGTTAAACCCTGTGTATACCCTTCTGCCCGCCCCGCCCACCCTCCGCCCTTCCCCCACCCCCCCTTACCTTCCCCCACCCCCCCTTACCTTCCCCCACCCCCCCTTACCTTCCCCTCCTACCCCCCCCCTCCACACCTCCCTGCTGATCCACACTCAAAACAGATCACACATAATGGTCCCGAAAGTGACCCCCCTCTACTGACCCCAAGTTTCCCTCGCTAACGGGGCCCCAAATTTCCAAGAAATGATCCCATTGTTTCCCCCCTAGGGTCTTGGCTGAACGCCACTCCATCCCCATTAATTCCAGCATAGCTCGTTCCCATTCCCCCACTGACGGCACTGTATCTTCCAGCCAGTGTCGAAGTATGACTTGTTTAACTACCACAAAACCTTTGGTGCAAAGCTTACGTGCTGTGGCCCTCAGGGGAGGCTCCCGCTCGTAGGCATCGAACAGACACCATTCTGGACACATTTCTAAATCCTCTTGCAGCCACCTCCCTAGCGTCTGCCCAATCCCCCGCCATAGCCCTTGAATGTGAAGGCAAGCCCAAAACCGATGCGCCAGGCCCCCCTTTTCCGCCCTACAGAGACTACACACATCTGTCGCTGCCAAGCCCATCTTAGCTGCCCAAATATTATGCACATACGCCCGCCAGAGGAATTTGTATTGGATTTCCTGCAGTTGCACCGTTTCCGAGATCTTCTTGATTGCGGTAAAAGCTGCTCGCAACCGCCCTGCCGTTCCCTGCGGGACACCATCTCTCCGCCACTTCTCCGCTAAGGCCTCTAGACACGAAGCACCCCCTTCCGGGTGAAGCTCCCGATTCAATCCCCCTAGCGTTATTTTCCCCTCCAGCCTAGTGAACAACTCCAGTATCCCCCCCCTGTACACAGAAGTGGCCATGCTCTTTACTAAGCCCAAGAAAATAGTGGCGGGCCTGGAAATAGAGGAAAAGGTCATGGGTACCTAGAGCATACTTCTTTTGCAGCGATGCAAAGAAATCAACCGTCTCACTCCCCTCCACTCGGAGCTGCCCCAAGTAACAAAGCCCCCTTTCAGCCCACCGCCTGGCCACCGCAGAGGCCAGCCCAAGGGCAAAAGCCACGTTACCTATCAAGGGGATACAGTCCGTCATTCGACACGAGACCCTCCTGCTGCGACAGAGGGCCTTCCAAGCCTGCCCTGCCGCCCGCCAGAAGGCCGACTGTTTGCAACTCTCCAGGGCAATACCCCTTGCCTCCTGTAGTATTGCCATTCGATGGTGGGGGGACGCCATAGCGTCCAAAATGCTGAGCGGAACCATCTCCGAACTACCCTCCACCATATCCCGCAGGATCCGGGCCCAACAGACCATGTTATACCCCCGCACCGATAATAGGCCAGCCCCCCCCCCTGATCCTTGGGTTGGAGCAAGACCTCCATCGCAATGCGCGCCCGCCGGCCCTTCCACAAAAACCGCGACAAGTGACGCTGCAAAAGCCGGGTCTCCCGTCGTCGCAACCATACGGGCAAGTGTCGCAGAACGTACGCCCAACGAGGAAACTCAATCATATTAAACAAGGCAATCCTACCACTGAGAGACAGCGGCAACGGGCACCATTTCCTCAGCCGCTCCAGAGTCCCCTCAAGGAGGGTCTGGATATTTGCTTTATAGAGTTGGTCGAGGCACGCTGGGATCTGAATACCCAAATAGCGAATTTGCCCATCAGCCCAACCGAAGGGGAAAGCTCCTCGCCACTCCGCCCGGCTGCGTCCACCCACATCTAAGCCTAACGACTTGGCAGTGTTGATTTTCAAACCTGAAAATGTCCCAAAAGTTGCTATGGTGGCGAGCGCTCCCTCTAATGATTGCTGCGGATTCGTTAAGCAGAGGAGCATATCATCCGCAAAGGCGCTAAGTTTAAGAGTGCCCGTCGGCCAGGTAACTCCAGTCACCTCCTCCTGGCGCACCAGCTTAACCAGTAAAGGTTCCAAATGTAATATAAAGAGGAGAGGCGACAAGGGACAGCCCTGCCTTGTCCCCCTACGCAGCACAAAAGGCGCCGAGCTTGCTCCACCCATCGAAATGAACGTGCGCGGTTCTGTGTAGAGTGCGCGGACCCAGCCCACAAATTGCCCTATAAAACCAAAACGCTGCAGCGCTTCGAACATGTAATCCCATGAGACCCGATCAAATGCCTTTTCGGCGTCTAAGCTGGCTAGCAACAAGGGCAGATCCCGCTGGAGGCAAACTTCCATGTCCAGCAGGACTTTCGCGATATTGCAGGCTGCTCCCCTGCCCCTGACAAAGCCCGCCTGATAGTCCCCAATAAGTCGGCCCAACACCTGCTGTGCTCTCTCCGCCAAGATGGAAGCCAGTATTTTCATATCAAAATTGATAAGGGAAATCGGCCTGTAAGAGGCGGGGTCTTCCGGGTCTTTCCCCGGCTTGTGAATGAGCGAAATAGAAGCCATGCACATGTCCCGCGGGAAGCACGCAGTATCCAGGACCTCAGAGTATACTCCTGCTAAAAGAGGTATCACTTGCTCCCCGAGAATTTTGTAAAATTCAGACCCATAGCCATCGGGGCCTGGCGCCTTGTGCACTTTCCCCATCTTGATAGCCTACTGGATCTCAGCCCCCGTTATTGGGCGGTTTAAGGCTTCTAGCTCTTGTTGCGTCACCTGTGGGAGGGAAACACCATCTAAGAAACAGCATTCTTGTTCGCGATCTTCTTGCCCGGGCGTATAAAACTCGCAATAAAATCTCCGGAACTCTTGTACAATAGCCGCTGAGTCCGTAACCTTATCCCCTCGAGACGTCCTAAGGGCAGTTACCAAATTTGAGCCTCTCGCATCGCGCACTAGCCGAGCCAACAGCGTTCCCGAATGGTTACCAAAGCGAAACAGCTGATGACGGTAGTATTACATGTCAAAAACCGCCCTATCCTGAAGAATATTATTCAGCTGCTTCTGAATCTCGAAATACTTCCTCAGCCCCCCCTCTTGTGGCTGTAGCACCGACACCCGCTTAGCCTCCTGCAGCTCCTGTGCTAGCCGCACTACCTCTGCATTCACCCGCTTCCGCTCCGCAGCAACATAGGCAATAATCTGGCCTCTGATGACCGCCTTCCCAGCCTCCCATAGAGTAGCCTCAGAGGTTACACTGCCCTCATTATCAGCCAAGTATTCCCCCCATTTTCCTCGCACAAATTCCCGAAACCCCGGCCTGTTCCAGAGATGGCGTGGGAACGCCCATCGTCCCCCAAGGGGGTAGCGCCCTCGCCAGTTAATGCTAACCATCGCATGATCAGAGACCTGTATGGGGCCAATCTCAGCGGTGCGAACCCTACCAAAATCTGCTTGAGTCACCAATACATAGTCAATTCGAGACCAGGTTTGGTGGGCTCGAGATAGATGTGTGTAGTCTCTCTCCCCGCCGTGCAGAGCTCTCCATACATCCACAAGCCCTCCCACCTGACATAAGTAAGAGATACCCCGAGTCTTCCAGTCTCCCACGCTCGGAGGGGCCACCGATTTGTCCAGCAGGGGGTCATGTGTGCAATTGAAATCTCCCGCTAGAACAACGGGCAGTCTAGGGGCAGTGCCCAGTCTCCGCCCCAGGGATTTAAAGAACCCATGAGTATAGGCATTGGGGGCATAAACATTTCCCAGCAGCATTTCCTCTCCATTTATCTTCGCATGTACCCAGATGGAACGCCCCAAGGGGTCCCGTTCTTCCCGAAGCATCTCTACCTTGAGGTGTCGGTGGAAACAGATGGCCACACCCTGCTTCCTACCCCCGGGGTCAGCCGCTGCATAAACCTGCCCCACCCAGGCTCTTTTTAGTTTAGCATGTTCCCGGTCACTGAGGTGAGTTTCCTGCAAAAGCGCGACATGGGCCCCCTGCTTCCTCAAGGCCTGCAAAACTTTGGTGCGCTTTATTGGGGAGCCAAGACCCCCCACATTCCAAGAAATAAAACGCAAATCAGTCCCCATCAGCCACTGACCTCCCTTCTGAAAAAACGAGAGCTATACCTCGCACTCATGGCGTCGAGCTGCGAGCTGCCCAGCCTCAGCTCCCAGCAACCACCCCCCCTAGTCTTTCCTGGAAGAAAGAGCCACCCGGACCCATTACCCAAAGTCGTTCGGTCAGCACCCTCCCCTCCCAATGCCTCCCCCCCCCCAATAGCCCCCCAATGTACTTGCCCATTGCTCCCTCCTACCCCCCACCCCCCTCCCCGCCCGCCCCATCCCTCCAAAGCCCCATCCTCCCGTTCCAAAAAGCCCCCACCCACATAAAAACACTAACCATTTTACTCCCGGCCTCATCTGCCAGGCTCGGATCCCACCACTGTGCGCAGCAGGGCTGCCCCACTCCCACCCTCCAAAGAATATTGCTGCCGGGAGGAACCTCCCATCATCGAGCCCATATCTCAGCAGTACCGGGGTACGGTCCCACCTCCAGCCAACCACTGTGCCCAGCGCACCTTCCACATACCAAGAAGTCTCCCCAACACAGAATACAAACATATCTTATCATATCAAACATTACCACAAATACATGTAAACTGAGTATAAACTCCCCGCATATACCCCCCGGGGCCTCCCGCCAGCGCACGGGTTCAGCCCAACAGGGGCCGACGCTCCAGGGTCCATGGCCCAGGTCAGGGGCCCCATGCAGGGAAAACGGAGCAGATCAATAGTTAGCAAGGCCTGTCCCAGGTCCCGCAGCCATCGTGCGGACCCACAGAGGGGAGCAATTAGTGTAGACATCAAAAATGGAGAGTACCGCCCCTCAGGTCGCCCTCCTATTCTCCGTCTCAGATTTCTCCAGGTCCTCAAGGAACTTTCGCGCCGCAACAGCCGTCGTCAAAACATGATTCTTTCCTTCAAAAAGCACGCGGAGTGTGGCTGGAAAAGCTAGGGTGAAGCGCAGTTGTTTCTTGAAGAGCGCCGAGCAGATCGTGGAAAATTCCTTTCGTTTTGCCGCCACCGCGGCAGAGTAATCCTGGAATATGAGCACTTTATGATCGTCTATCATCAAAGTCCGCTTTTTCCGATAAGCCTGTAATAGTCTCCATTTATGGTGAAAGTTCAAAATACGGGCTATAATCACTCGGGGCCGTTGGGTGTTCTCCTGCTTGGGCCCAAGGCGATGCACCCGTTCCACCCTCAGGTCTCCCACGAGGTCCTCAAGCCCAAGTTCTCTAGGGAGCCAGCTCTCCACCATAGGGAGTAGCATTGCATCTGTGTGAGACTCCGGGACTCCCACCAAACGCAGATTGTTTCTGCGGGAGCGATTTTCTAAGTCCTCGACTTTGTCACATAACATCTAAATAGTTTTTAGCATCGTGGCCTGTTTCCGGGCCTGACTGCCCTCAGAGTCCTCTAGGGCTGAGACACGATGTTCCAATTCCTCTATCCGATGCCCGAATTCCGTCAAGGTCTCTCCCATCGTCTCCAGTTTAGAGAGAATCAGGTCGAACTTCGGCTCCAGAATTTTCGCGACTTCACGCGCAAGCTCCTCCGAGCCAGACTCCACACTCTCTGCTCCCGGCGAGGTAGGCTGTGTCATGCCGGACGTCGGCTTCCCCACTGAGGAGGGCCCACTCCTTGGCGCTTTCTCCCGCTCTTTGCGCGCAGCTAAAGGCATATTGGCAGAAGATTTTGTAGCCGCCGCTTCTAAAGGGTGAGACCGTCCAGCCCGTGCTCTTAAAATAGCAAATATGTAGAAAGGCTCTTAGAAAAGATTCATTAAGAATCGGGTAGACCCGGAGCGAGCAGAGAGACCTCTTACTCGCTCATGCGTCATGTGGTCTCTCTGCTGCCTATTTAACCTTGCCAAGAATAGTTTGAATTGCTCGACTCTTGTTGGAAAGTGGCGAACACATCAAGATGACTTGTTCACATTTGTCATTGTGGCAGAAAGAATGTGAGGCTTACTAATTGCTTCAGTTTGTATGCTTGAATGAACTGAGCTGCAGGGATATAATGAACCAAATACACAAGAAGGGCACTAGAGCTATGGTTTATAGCCCAGTTCTTGGATGCACCAAGCCATTCAGGCATATGAGAGATTTACATACATTGCTTCCATTGTGTGCAAATAAATCTCATGCATATTCATGGTGGGAATCCTGACAAACTGATTGGCTGGTTGTACCCCAAGGGCTAAGTTGAGAACTGCTGCTCTAGAGGATGTTTAGGGCAGGTGATTGCAGCCCTCCTTATACTCCAGTGAGATGGATGTGCTTGCTTGTGCACAGGAAATATGCATGTAAGGATTCTTTTAGGTCACTCTTTACATCCCAGCCTGTAGCAGAAATGACCAGAATAAATTGCTGGGGAGTGTTACAAATCTGTGCTGGCTTCTCACATGTTTTTAGCAGTTGGATTGGGTTGGGGGTGCCTGCAGCAAATTGAGAGCAGGCCCCTCCCCCACCAATCACTGAAGAACAGTAGGTAGGTGTTATATTCCCCCTTCCTCTAGAGATACCAAGTAAGGGGGAAAGTCAAACTGTTCTTCCTGATCTGAGCCAGTGCTCATATCTCAGCTACATAGCCCACAGCTGTTCCTAGCATGCTTGTGCTCTTCTGAAGTCAGCTCTATAGTGGCAGCGCAGGGCCTAATTTGTCCTGCCCTCCTTCCCCCATCCTACTCAAGGACAACTTATGGGGTCAGTGCTGGTCCCTCTTTTGTGATAAAGTGTGTGACTTCAGCAGGTAGCACTTCCTCTATTTCTTACTTTGTTCATAGATAGTGGATTCAGAGTCTGACTCTGACTCAAAGGTGGACTCAAATGAGGAAGAGGGGACGCCGAATGTTAAAAAGTCAGATTCTGACTCGGACTCTGAACCCGTGAAGAAGGCTCCCAGAAGCCGGAAACCAGGTATGAATGCAAGTACCCACTGATCTGTATGCTGATTATGCCTCTAATTTTACCCTCTTACATCACCTGCTCGCCTTCAGGCATTCTTTCTTGCTGTTGCTTTGAGTTATTATTTTACTGTGGGGAGCATATTAAATATGACAGAAAGATGCTTGAAAATTAGTGGAGAGAATCCTGTTAATTTTGAGCCTAGTTGCTCATTTAGATCATTTCTGCAAAGAAGTAATTTTCTCCAGCTTAAACAAAGATATCAGGTTAACATCTGTACCTGTTTGCTTTAACAACCTTGCAAGTTTTGCAGCATCTCACTGTTGGACATGCACACCTCATCTGACATTTGTGCTCTGGTTTTTTTCAGCTGAGAAGCCACCTCCCAAGCCTCGTGGTAGGAAGCCAAAGCCAGAGAGGGTCCCAACCAGCTCCAGCAGCGACAGGTGGGTGTGGGTAAGGGGCTCTTGGCAGGCATGTAGGGGAAGGAGACATCCAATATGAAGCTGAATTGTTCAGCTGATTTGCATAAAGAGGGGAAACTATTTCCATTTTGCAGATGCTGTCATCATTTTAAGATCCTTTTAACAACATAAGAGGAATTTGTGCAGAAAATAATGTAAGCATCTGAATGACGGGAGTTTTTTTACCAGCTGTGGATAAAACTGTGACTTTTTTGTAAAGTTCTATTAGCTATGGGTAAACGACTCAGTTCAATGATTCAGGAGGTATAAGCCCCCGCAAATCAAAATAATCATCTGTTTCTTCTGTCAAACTTATTGGTGCTTGGGCTGGATATTCGCAGCATAAAAAATGCACATCAAAATGAACATAACTAAATTTCCTATTCATCCCTCCAGTTCATTTCAGACGGATGGGTTATGCTCACCTACGAGCAGCTGGAGACCGAGATCCACTGAACTTCAAGTCAGTCTATATAAACCCTGTACCTAGAACCCTACCATTCAGTAATACTCAGTCTCCAGCAGATGGTGTGAGCATAGCCCTGTGTGCTGTGACTGACAGTTGTTGAAGAGTAGTGCCTGGCCGTCAGTGTAGGCTTTGAGGGTACAGAACCTGGTGGTCCAGGTTCCTGCCCCCCTTCTCCTCCAGCTGCCCAGAATTCTCCCTTCTTCCCTCTCCCCAACATTTTGGAGGGGGCCGAAAGTCAAGTGTGACAGTGCTGCTCATCTCAAACAAACAAAAAGAATCTGAAGGAGCACAGTAACAGGCAGTGCAGCAGAACTCTTGACATGGCTACATGGTAAGTCCAGGGACGTCAGAAGGAGGCTGGCCAAGATGTTTGGCACCATGCGGCCATGTGTCAGCTAAGTTGGATGACTGAACCCATGCATCGTGGCTGCTGTGTGGCATGCAGGAGCCGCCAGGCTCAGCTGTCTGCTGAATGGCTCTGCCGCGGGTGTTTAAAGAAGAACACTGCAGAGGATATTTTTGGTTGCCCGTTGTTAGGTACGCTGGGGGTGGCTGCAGGAGAGCAGGACCGTGATGAAAGTGGTATGGTAAGCCCGTTGACTTTGGCGGGAAACGCCGCCATGTCCAATACAAGTGTGGATTCACAGTAGGAGCCCTCCCAGCTTTCAGAGCTTGTGCATATGGTGATAGGGGACCTGGAGAGCCCCACTACTACTACTACTGAACATTTGTATAGTTCTACAAGAAGTATGCAGCGCTGTACAGACACATGTAAAAGAAAGTCCCTGCTCATCAGAGCTTATGATCTAGTCAAGACAGGCAACACAGTAGCTGTAGACATGGGATACATTTAGGGTAATGGTAAGGAAACACAAAGCAGATCAGGTGAGTCAGGATCCAAAAGCGGCAGAAAAAAGATGAGTTTTCAGCCTGGATTTGAACAGGGTCGGAGAAGGCGCCTGACATACAGACTCAAGTAGTTTGTTCCAGGCATAAGGAGCAGCAAGGTGAAAGGAGCGAAGTCTGGAGTTAGCAATAGAAGAGAAGGGTACGGATAGAAGCGATTCTGAAGGGGCTGCCTCCCCTTTCTCCCTAGAGTTGGTGCTTCTGCTCCACCAGGCATTTTTCCTGTGACATGAATCGGGGAAGGAGGTGCCTCGGCCCGACGAGCCCCCTCAGGGGCCAAGGGTCAGCCTGTGCCTCATGCTCTGAACAAGGGGGCTGAGTCTGATGTATGGACTCCCTGGGGGCTCTAGAGGGGCCCTTTGACTTCCTGGAGGACCTGCCCAGATGGAGCTGGAGGAAGGGGAGATCCCAGTAGGCGAAGATTAGTCGGTCGTTCAGATTTTCCACAGCAATGAGCTCCCTACCATGATCATGCATACCTTAGCAGCCCTGCAGCTAAGTGACAACCCCCGACTAGATTAGCCCGTGATGATGAGGGATTCTCTGTTGAAAGGGGTGCACAAGCCTGTCAGGTCCTTTCCTTTTCATCAAGCCAAGAAGGACATGATATCCAGTAAATGGAAGACTCCGGATGTGGGGCTGCGGGTCAGCCGGAGTATAGCCAGACTATACCCTATCCCGGCTGAGGAGAAGGAGAAGTTGCTCCTTCCGTGGGTAGATACCCTCGTGACGGCCGTCATGAGGAAGGCAACCATTCCCATTGAGGGAGGGGCAGCTTTGATGGATCCTCAGGATCACTGGTTGGAGGCTCTGCTCAAACAGTCCTTCTAGATATTGGCGCTTGCTCTGCAGGCCTCAGGATGTGGGGTTTATGTGGTCCATGCTTGCTTACAGTAGTCACAGTGGGTTCCAGAGGGGCCTGGACCAGAGCTCATGAGGGTGGAGGCTGGTCACCTGGAGTCAGGCTTGGCCTTTCTGGCAGATCTCCTTTATGATTGCTCCGTGCTTCAGTGAAGAACATGGTCACGGTAGTGGTGGTGTTTTCTGTGGCTGTGGAATTAGTCAGCCTCTAAGGCAGGGGTTTTCAGCCCAGTCCTTGGGGAACCCTAAGCCAGTCAGGTTTTCAGGATTCCCAGAATGAATATGCATGAGAAAGATTTGCATGTTCTGCCTTCATTGTATGCAAATCTATCTTATGCATATTCATTGTGGGAATCCTGAAAACCTGACTGGCCTAGGGTTCCCCGAGGACTGGGTTGAAAACCTAAGGTATGGCTCAGCAAGCTTCCCTATACGGGCCAACTGCTTTTTGGAGAAGTTTGTTAAGAGTCTTGGTGTCGAAGGTCCCTCGCTTCCCAGAGGACAAGCCAAAGGAGCCTGGTAGAGCGCTCCTGCCAGGGGATGGCGTGAGCAGCAAACATTCTGTGCTCCCAGAGGGAGGCTCACAGCGCTATCACTTCCTCCCGTGGGGCAGTCTTTTGCCTAGGACGCAGGGTGTCCAACAAAATTCACCCCACAAAGTGAAACAAATCAAGTATCTAATAAATAAGGATCACTTATATCAAAACCTCATTCTTTTTACTCAGTTAAATAGATTAAGTTTAAAAACAATTTTTGTCGGAGCTAGGCCGTAGGAAGGGCTGGGAGAATCCAGACCTCCACCAGGCTGTCAGCTTCTTTTATTTTATTAATGGTTCTTTACCAAAACTATTCACTTATCTCAAATTCTTCGTTGACCATCCACAGAATCGTCGCTCTTCAGAAGTGTATAACAGCACGACGTGCACGTTTCGGGGGATTGAGCCCTGTATCAAGTGCTTTCCAAATTTCAGAAGTAAAGGCAACAAAGAGACCAAAAAACGCCGTCAAAGCAGCTGAGGTCGAATGAAAAGTGGGCCGTACAAACTCAGTGTTTAAAGGAGGAACCAACCAATAGGAGCTGGATAGACCCCATTGAAAGGGGAATCCCAGCCCTAATTGGAGAGAAAAGTAATGAGGTCACAGAACACTCATCCACTCAATTTCTTGATTTAGTCCATTCGGTTCTACCGTGTTTAATTTAAAGATCCATCGCTGCTCTAATCGTTGTAATTTTATTAAACGATCACCACCTCTAGGATCCTCAGGAGTGTGATCGATCACCGGCCAACGTAAATCATCAAAACAATGGCCTTGTGAAATACAATGAGATACGATCGGAGCTGTTAGAACCTGATGGCGTAAACGGGATGCATGTTCCGAGAGACGGATCTTTATCGGACGTGTAGTCCGGCCTATATAAAATAAGGCACAGGGGCATATTAAAATGTATACCACATAGATTGAACGACAAGTGGTGTCCCAAGAGCGCTTGTATGATTGAGATGTTGGTGGATAATGCCATTCTATCCCAGATACAGTAGAACAACAATAAGGGCAAGATCCACATGGAGAATGTCCAGTAGTTACGGGTAGATGGCTAATCCGATCTGTTGCCAACGATGTTTTCATCAACCAGTCTGCTAAATTTCGACCTCTAGAGAACGCTAGTCTCAAAGGTTTCTTGAAGCAGTCAGATAATTGGCGAACAGGCCAGTGGTCCTGCAAAATATGCAACACTGCCGAGTTTTGTTCCATATATGGGAGCACTCCTGTAATAGAGTCATCAGAGTTGGAATTTGTTCTTTGATAATTCGGGTCAAGGAGCCATTCACGGTGGACATAACGTGCTCTTTTCATTGCTTTTTTAATAACTGTATTTGGGTAACCACATATTTCAAGACGCTGGCAGAGATCAAGAGCATGAATTTTATATTCGGCTGTTGTATGACAAATGCGATGGAGTCTCAGAAATTGGCCAAATGGTAATCCTCGTCGCAAAGGACCTGGATGATAACTGCGGTAGTGTAGCAGGCTATTTCGTTGAATTGACTTGCGAAAAAGAGTGGTCGAGAGATGATCATCCAATAATGTGATTCTAACATCCAAAAAATCTACCGCAGATAGACTGGTGTGGGCAGTGAATTGAATATTAGGCCGTAAAGTGTTCAACCATGTTAGAAACTCAGTCAAGGAGGAAACATCGGCGGTCCATATAAAGAACACATCATCTAGAAAGCGTTTCCATAATAAAACATTCGAAAACATCGGAGAATTATAAATTTGTTGTGTTTCCAGACGATCCATATACAGAGTAGCTATGGAAGGTGCACTAGTGGCCCCCATCGCTATTCCCATGACCTGTTGATAATACACCCCTTCAGATAAAAAATAATTCTTAGTTAGGACTAATTCAATAAGTTGTAACAAGAAGGGTTTTGGTAATCGAGATGGAGCACATGTGAAACAATCCGCCAATAAAGCAAGAGCCTCCTGTTGATCAATCATCGTGTATAACGACATTACATCGAGAGTGACTAATATCGCATTCGGAGGGATCTCAACAGTAGCTAATATCTGTAAAAGATGTGTTGTATCCCTGAGAAAAGAAGCCACCTGACAGGCTTCTTGCTTGAGAAAAGTATCGCAGAATATTGATAATGGTTCTAATATGGAGCCTCTACATGAGACTATCGGTCGACCCGGAGGTGCACTCAAAGATTTATGTATCTTAGGTACCAAATACAAGATAGGAATGACCCAAAATTCCTGATGGCCACGATTTGTTTGCCGAGTAGTGGACTCCGTGACACTATCATCTGTGTCATCTGAGGATTGATCAAAGGAAACAGTTTTATGGGATCCCTGATTCCTCTCCGTATTTTCATACATCCAGAAATATATCTTCCCCATATCATAATCAGATTTATCTCTTGCATATTTCTTTGTCTTTAATGATTTAAGGTAATCAAAAAAACTATTAATTTGTCGATTAACATCAGCTAGCTTAGCAGTATACGAGTCATCCCCTAGAGTTTCTTTTAAAGAGATCTGAGTCTCTTCCACTTGTTTTTGGAGGATGTCTCCTTCCTCGGCAAACAAATCGTGGCCGTCAGGATTTTCGGGTCACCCGGGGCCGGCGACCCCGGGCAACCTATCAAGACGATACCTGGGACCCCCCCAACACTCGACAACGAGCCCGACAAACCCCTCAATAGTGGTAAACTTGACTGGTAAGATCCTTACATCAGCTCAAGAGCAATTATTAAATTACGGTCTTTCATTTGTTCCAACCGTACGCTACGATGCGTTTTCCATGCGGGTACATCTACAGAGATTTTTTCGGAAACTATCATAAAGTATTTTTCTAATAAACCACCAATTACAGATGATTCAGTAGTTCATCCAATCTCCCGCTGGCTTCCGCCTGGAACAATGGACCCTACCTTAGCCACTTATCAAGCGTTAGTATTACGTGATTTGCAGAAATTGGAAGGGAACTCTGTTCATTATTCCTCCAATCTAAATAAATTAAATTGGCAGGACACTTACTGAATTATCATCGGATCCATCTTTGATAGTCCGTAGGGCGGATAAAGGAGGGGCCCTGGTATTACAAACCCTCACTGATTACCAGACTTCTTTACATCAACATCTAGATGATCGACGCACATATAAGATATTAGAAAACAATCCCACAACAGCTTTAATCGCAGAAATTAAATTGTTGGTAGGAGAAGCTCTACAAAACGGTTGGATCACCTCTAAAGAACATAGGTTTTGATCATCCAATCTCCAAAGATTCCTATCTTGTATTTGGTACCTAAGATACATAAATCTTTGAGGGCACCTCTGGGTCGACCGATAGTCTCATGTAGAGGCTCCATATTAGAACCATTATCAATATTCTGCGATACTTTTCTCAAGCAAGAAGCCTGTCAGGTGGCTTCTTTTCTCAGGGATACAACACATCTTTTACAGATATTAGCTACTGTTGAGATCCCTCCGAATGCGATATTAGTCACTCTCGATGTAATGTCGTTATACACGATGATTGATCAACAGGAGGCTCTTGCTTTATTGGCGGATTGTTTCACATGTGCTCCATCTCGATTACCAAAACCCTTCTTGTTACAACTTATTGAATTAGTCCTAACTAAGAATTATTTTTATCTGAAGGGGTGTATTATCAACAGGTCATGGGAATAGCGATGGGGGCCACTAGTGCACCTTCCATAGCTACTCTGTATATGGATCGTCTGGAAACACAACAAATTTATAATTCTCCGATGTTTTCGAATGTTTTATTATGGAAACGCTTTCTAGATGATGTGTTCTTTATATGGACCGCCGATGTTTCCTCCTTGACTGAGTTTCTAACATGGTTGAACACTTTACGGCCTAATATTCAATTCACTGCCCACACCAGTCTATCTGCGGTAGATTTTTTGGATGTTAGAATCACATTATTGGATGATCATCTCTCGACCACTCTTTTTCGCAAGTCAATTCAACGAAATAGCCTGCTACACTACTGCAGTTATCATCCAGGTCCTTTGCGTGGAGTGGAGGCGTGGCCTAGTGGTTGGGGCAAGGTACTTCAGGCCGGAAGGTCGGGGGTTCAAATCCCACTAGAGGACAGCAACCTTGGGCCGGAAGGACTGGGGTTTCTAGTCCCACAGGTGCTCCTTGTGGTCTTGGGCAAGCCACTTAACCCTCCATAGCCCATGTTCCCTGTAAAATAGTTATCTCCAAGTTATAATGCCCTGTTCAATGTAATTTCAGTTTGTTCAATGTAAACCGCACTGATGCAGAATAGCGCGGTATATAAGAGAATATAAATTACCATTTGGCCAATTTCTGAGACTCCGTCGCATTTGTCATACAACAGCCGAATATAAAATTCATGTTCTTGATCTCTGCCAGCGTCTTGAAATACGTGGTTACCCAAATACAGTTATTAAAAAAGCAATGAAAAGAGCACGTTATGTCCACTGTGAATGGCTCCTTGACCCGAATTATCAAAGAACAAATTCCAACTCTGATGACTCTATTACAGGAGTGCTCCCATATATGGAACAAAACTCGGCAGTGTTGCATATTTTGCAGGACCACTGGCCTGTTCTCCAATTATCTGACTGCTTCAAGAAACCTTTGAGACAAGCGTTCTCTAGAGGTCGAAATTTAGCAGACTGGTTGATGAAAACATCGTTGGCAACAGATCGGATTAGCCATCTACCCGTAACTACTGGACATTCTCCATGTGGATCTTGCCCTTATTGTTGTTCTACTGTATCTGGGATAGAATGGCATAATCCACCAACATCTCGATCATACAAGCGCTCTTGGGACACCACTTGTCGTTCAATCTATGTGGTATACATTTTAATATGCCCCTGTGCCTTATTTTATATAGGCCGGACTACACGTCCGATAAAGATCCGTCTCTCGGAACATGCATCCCGTTTACGCCATCAGGTTCTAACAGCTCCGATCGTATCTCATTGTATTTCACAAGGCCATTGTTTTGATGATTTACGTTGGTCGGTGATCGATCACACTCCTGAGGATCCTAGAGGTGGTGATCGTTTAATAAAATTACAACGATTAGAGCAGTGATGGATCTTTAAATTAAACACGGTAGAACCGAATGGACTAAATCAAGAAATTGAGTGGATGGGTGTTCTGTGACCTCATTACTTTTCTCTCCAATTAGGGCTGGGATTCCCCTTTCAATGGGGTCTATCCAGCTCCTATTGGTTGGTTCCTCCTTTAAACACTGAGTTTGTACGGCCCACTTTTCATTCGACCTTAGCTGCTTTGACGGCGTTTTTTTGGTCTCTTTGTTGCCTTTACTTCTGAAATTTGGAAAGCACTTGATACAGGGCTCAATCCCCCGAAACGTGCACGTCGTGCTGTTATACACTTCTGAAGAGCGACGATTCTGTGGATGGTCAACGAAGGATTTGAGATAAGTGAATAGTTTTGGTAAAGAACCATTAATAAAATAAAAGAAGCTGACAGCCTGGTGGAGGTCTGGATTCTCCCAGCCCTTCCTCCGGCCTAGCTCAGACAAAAATTGTTTTTAAACTTAATCTATTTAACTGAGTAAAAAGAATGAGGTTTTGATATAAGTGATCCTTATTTATTAGATAGGACGCAGGGTGGGCAGGGACGGTTCCTGTGCCAGTATGGGGATCCCTAAGTCTTCCCAATGAGATTTGTGGGCCCTGGCAGAGGTTAGTAGGTGGGCGCCTGCAGCACTTTTACACTGCCTGGGCCCAACTCATGACCTATGATTGGGTGTTGAAGGTCTTTTGAGAGGGCTACATACTGGAGTTTGCGCGGTCCCTCTCCAACATCTTTATGCTTTCCCCATGTTGCACATCCGCCAAATTGCAGGCAGTTTGGACTACCTTGGTGCGTTTGCCACAGCTGATAGCCATGGTTCCTCTGCCGTGCAGCTAGTAGAGCATGGGAAGATACTCTTCCCTTTTTGGAAAGCACAAAATAAATGGAACGTGGTGGCCTTTGTTTAGACCTCAAGGCGGTGAATCGGGTGTTGCGAGTGCCTCAGTTTCGCATGGAGATCCTGCCTTTAGTGATTGTGGCAGTGCATAAGGGAAAGATTCTGACTTCCCTGGACCTGTCTGAGGCCTACTTACACATTCCATTTTGTTCAGACCATCAGCGCTTCCTGCAGTTTACAGTTCATATGGGACATTTTGGTTTTGGGCCTTGCCCTTCAGCTTGGCCACTGCACCCCGCGTGTTCACCAGGATGATGATCGTGGTTGTGGTGGCCTTACGGAAGCGAGAGATCTTGGTTCATCCATGAATGGCTGATCCAGTCTAAGTTGTGAAAGGAAAGCCAAGAGGCAACCCAGACAGTGATCACTCTGCTTCAGGAGCTGGACTGGGTAGTCAACTGTGCAAAACGTCATATGACTCTGACACAGTCCTTGGAGTCTCTTGGGGTTTGGTTCAACATGTAGGCGGGGCTAGTCTTGTCTTCTGCAGGCCAGATAGAGAAGCTTCAGTCTCGAGTGTGGCAGTTAATGCGGGCACCTTGTTTGAGGGTCTGGGATTACCTGCAAGTCCTCTGATCGATGACGGTGACCCTGGAATTGGTGCCATGGACGCAGCTGCATATTGTAATGTCGCTATTGCCCCACAGCTTGTGCTAGTAGAGTTAAGCGGCCTGATCCCTTCTTCCGGTAGTAAAATAGTGCTTGGGGAAAGCACTGCCTCCTGGGAGTTGTAGTTTTCACCAACCGAAATAGAGTAGTGGAGCTCGAGTGTTTCAGGCAAATAACAGGATTTTAATTCCCCTTCCAAACGGCTTTTACATATAGAAAATAAAGAACAGTTGGCCATGTATCTTCTGGCAGGAAATAATATAAGAATGAAACATAAACAGCTTCCTATATCAGCATTACAGTAATCCAACTTAAAGAGCAATTCTCTGTTCCAAAACCTTTGGTGCTTTTTCTTCTAGCTGCTACCTGCAGCTCTCTCTCTGCACAGCTTAATCCTAGCACACAGGTCTTATCTTATCAGACACAGATATTGTACAGTCCATTGACTCAACAGGCAGGTATTCTAAACATGGTTCTGTTTCCATTGGTTCATATTGGTTCCCAGCTGGAAATGTCTGCAATTGACTACAGGGTGTTTCCAAGCACACACCTATTCCTTCAGCATGAGACTTTTCCCTGCAGCCTTCTGCTACACAAGGTTGGGAATGGCCACAGTATTCACCACACGTAAAGCCCCACCCTTCTGGGCTAATATCAGAGCACTTCTTAAAAACAGCTTTGCTTTTATACCAGTCACTCAGCCTACCTTTTGGCTTTCTTATGGGAGATTCCTTCTGCCCTCCAGGATCAGCTACAGATACAAGCCTTGGAGTTTCTACGTGCACACAAGTCTGCCTTCTTGGTACATTTCCCTTATGGCTGCCTTTTATATACGGCACCAAACCTGGGCTGCTTGTACCTGGCTCCTTTGCACTGGTTCTCTGCTCGTTTCTTTCGCTGATTTCCCTTTCTGAGTCAAAGGTCAGAGAATCTTCAGTTACCATTAGTTCCTCTGAATCCTCACTCCCAAGCCAATCCTCTGCTTCTTGTGACTGCTTCCTTGCTTGCACTCGTGGCTGTTCTAACGGCTGCTTTCCCAGCTGTGCTCTCGGCTGTGCTAACTTCCTTCCTAATGAGCTTCCCTTATATCTCTGGCTTCCTGGGTTTAATCTGACCCCTCCCTCCAGCAGGTGTTCTGCCTCAGCTCGTGACCGATGAGCTGAACTGCAGCAGGGGCGTGTTTTCCTCTACTCTGATCTGCTCTGTTTGTGGTTTCCCTGGAAACCAGGAGCCATGTGCATTTGTTTTCTTTCATTAACTGAAGCTAAGTCCTGCGTTTTATCACTCTCTAAGGGATCTGAGGGACCTACACCACAATATGCGTCCCTTGCAGAGGGCGCTGCTCTCATGCTGATCTCCTCAGCCCCACTCAGTGAGCACTAAAATCTGAACATAACACACCAATCCTAAAACTGTTACACTGGCTCCCAATTGCAAACAGAATCAAATTTAAAGTCCTAATAATCACCTTCATAATACTGTTCAATATATCCTCATCCTACCTAAAATCACTCATACAAACAATACCAAACAGCAGATCCAGGAGAGGCTGTACACAGAATACTCTGGCCATGGCCACATTATTCAGAAAAAGTAATTAATCCACATTTAGGAGAGCATTCTCGCTCTATTCACCCACACTCTGAAACTCCCTCCTTGATAGAATAAGAAGCATAATGGACCTCTCAACATTCCACAAACAACATGCTTATTTATAGAGCACTTCGGAGGCAAACAAAGCTGCCCAAATACCAGCCCAGCTTAATCAGCAGCCCAGTTTGCCACATATTATTTACTCTGTTCCATCTTGTGCCTCAATGTTTACCCTATCATCTGATATCTCCTCACCAAGAGTTTTAAGCTGCATCTTGGTCAACATACAAACACCTTGTACCTAAACCCAATAAGATTCCACAAAAATAGGATGCTCATACCCACACACCCAGATTATATTATGGTTTATTGTTTATTCCCTATTTACATAAGAACATAAGATATGCCTTACTGGGTCAGACCAAGGTCCATCAAGCCCAGTATTCTCTTTCCAACAGTGGCCAATCTAGGTCATATGTACCTAGCAGTTTCCCCAAGAGACACAAGTTCCACAATGCTTGTACTGGGTCAAGCATTGATATCTTCGGTCACTTCTTAATAATGGTTTATGGACCTTTCCTCCAGGAACTTGTCCAAACCTTTTTTAAACCCAGCTACACTAACAGCCTTTACTACATCCTCCGGCAATGTTCCCTCTAATTTTCTGTAGGCTGTGTGCGCATAAAATATGAGCTGTGTGCAGCTTTTGAAGGAAGGTTAAATTTTTGTGCGCCACATAACGACACTCGGAGTTATATACTTTAAAATTTGACTACACATCAGAATACAGTATGTACACCACACTGATTTTAATCAAATTAAATGAAAATAGACGATTACTAAATGAAGCGGGAAATTTCTAGTAATTACAATCATAACTTTTAAATTTTAAGACGTCTCTGTTGTTTTCTATCAGAATCAGAGCCAAAAGTTTTGTGCGCTCTGTTGTAAAGTATGTGCGCTCGCTCGGCGAGGTGTGTGCGCGCGCACACGCGCACAGCTTAGAGGGAACAGTGTCCTCCGGTAACAAATTCCAGAGTTTGATTACACGTTGAGTGAAAAAATATTTTCTTTTATTAGTCTTAAATAGTTTACCCTGTAGCTTCATTGCATGTCCCCTAGTCTTTCTATATTCTGATAAGGTAAACAATCGATCTACGTTTACCCATTCCACTCCGTTCATTAATTTATAGACTTCTATCATATCTCCCCTCAGCCGTCTCTTTTCCAGGTTAAAGAGCACTAACCTTTTTAGCCTATCTTCATAGGAGTATCCTTCCATCCCCTTTACCATTTTAGTGGCTCTTCTCTGAACCTTTTCTAAAATCGCTATATCCTTTTTAAGATATGGCGACCAGAATTGCACACAATATTCAAGGTGCGGTCTCACCATGGAACGATATAGAGGCATTATAATATCTTTTGTTTTATTTTCCATTCCTTTCCTTATCATACCTAGCATTCTATTTGCTCTCTTGGCCGCCGCTGCACACTGGGCCGAGGGTTTTTTAACATGGTATCCACAATGATGCCTAAATCTTTTTCCAGGGTGGTGGTTCCTAATGTGGAACCTTGCATCGTGTAACCATAGTTTGGGTTGTTCTTCCCTAGGTGCATAACCTTGCACTTGTCCACATTAAATTTCATCTGCCATTTTGATGCCCAGTCTTCCAATTTATCAAGATCCTCTTGCAATTTTTCACAATCCTCTTGGGTTTTTAACAACTTTAAATAGTTTTGTGTCACCTGCAAATTTGATAACCTCACTCGTTATTCCACTTTCCAGGTCATTTATGAATATGTCAAAAAGCAGCGGACCCAGCACAGATCCCTGGGGTACACCACTATTCACCTTTCTCCATTGGGAAAATTGGCCGTCAATCGCAGTTGACGGCAGAGGCAATTTGGCTGCTGAGGTGGGTGGAATGGCAGCTGATGATGCTGTCGGTGTCCCATGTGGTGGACAAGGACAATGTTTAGGCAGACTATATGAGCCGCATCCTGCAGGACCCAGGGGAATGGCCGTCTGACCTAACCTTCGAGCTCATAGTGGATTGCTGGAGGACCCCCATGATGGATCTCATGGTGGTCCTTGTCAGCGACAAAGCAGGCTGGTTCTACAGTCTGCGCAGGGAGCACATGGCCAAGGGTATTGATGCTCTTGTGCAGCTATGGCCTAATGTAAGTCTGCTGTATGTGTTTCTGTCCTGGTCGCTGATCGGCCGGATGCTGCAGTGTGTGCCATCTCATCCAGGCCTGGTGGTCCTGGTAGCTCCAAATTATCTGAGGCATCTATGGTACATGCATCTGACGTGTCTCCTGATGGCAGATCCCCATCCTCTTCTGGAGATGAATGGCCTGCTGAGCCAGGGGCCCATCTTGATGCTGGAGGTACATCGATTCTCGCTTGAGAGGGCGTGTTTGAGCCACTGGGGCTATTCTCTGCAGGTGGTAGATACTTCTTCACTAAAATCACAGTGCCGATCTACCTTCCTAGCTTATGTTCGTGTTTAGCACATATTTGAGAGCTGGTGTGAGGAGTGGGGAGTCCATCCGCTTGAGACCCTTTTTCCAGAGATCCTGGCCTTTTTACAGGTAGGTCTGGACAAGGTTTGCCTCTGAACTCTTTAAAAGTACATTGTGGTAGCTCTGGCATGTTTCCAGGGCTGGGTGCAGGGCCCGTCTTTAGCTTCTCGAGCATATTTGACTGCTGGTCTGCTCCAGTGGTCCTTTCTTGGGACCTTAATTTAGTCCTCTTTGTGCTGTCCGAGGTACTGTTCAAGCCCTTGCGGGGGGCTACCCTGAAGGATTTAACCTTGAAAGTGGTCTTCCTTGTGGCAATCTGTTCTGCATTCTGTATTTCGGAATTGCAGGTTCTGTCCTGTCAGGAGCCCTTTTGGGTGATGTCCAAGGAGAAGGTGATTCTGTGCCGTGTTCCTTCCTTTTTGCTGAAGGTGGTGTCTTCCTTCTATCTTAATCAGGTGATCATGCTTCTTGTGTTTCAGGAGACTCCAAGGTCTGCAGACTCTTCATTTGCTTGATGTTCGTTGCTCTCTCAAGGGTTACCTATGGGTTCCACAGAGTTTTTGGTGTTTTGGATTGTCTCTTTGTTTTGTTTGGAGGACCGCCTAAGGGCGAAGCGGCTTCTAAGGCCTCTTTCGCGCTGGATTAGGGAGGCCATTTCTTCGGCCTTTTTAGTGAAAGACTGTACGGCCCCGGCAGGGTTGCCTGTGCATTTGATGCAGGCTCGTGCTTCATCTTGGGCGGAGTTTGGGCTTGTTCCGCCTCAGGACATTTGTAAGGCGGCAACCTTGTCTTCCTGTCACTCCTTTATATGCCATTACTAGCTTAATGTGTTTTTGGAGTAAGGATTTTACAGGCCAGAGCTTTGGGTCCCACCTGTCGTTAGTACTGCTTTGTTATGTCCCACGTGGCTGGACTGAAGGGGCAAATAGGTGAAATTAGACCTTGCCTGCTAATTTTCTTTCCTGGAGTGCGGTTACACACCTCACTCTGGACTGGTCCCTCCAGTCTAGTCTAGTCCAGACCAGTCCAGTACCCATCTGGGATGTTGCAGTCTGTTGTCGATTCTTCAAGTAGATAAAAAGTGAATACAAGTGTGGCAGTCAAGGTTCGAGTGTTGGACTTGGTCTATGCCTTTGTGGGCGGGGGTTCTTCTACTGTTTTGCCCGCTGTTTCTGCTTCTGAGTTCTTCTTCCCAAGTGGGAATGTTGAGTTCAGGGGATGTTGATTCTCGAAGTTGGCTACTGGCTGTTTCAAGTTTGTAGTTAAAAAAACAAACCAATCACAATAGAAGTTGTACACAGTGCAGTGTTGTGACCAGTTGAATGCTGACTGTTGGTGGAGAACGGGGGTTCTTTGGGCTCCATATCTGTTTTGTAGGACCACCTTGAAGGACCACCTGAATGGGAGGTTTCCAGGACCAAGCAGGAAGTCAGTCCTCACATATGGGTGTCATCGGCGCCGATGAAGTCCCAGCGGAGCATTTCCCCACTTTCTATGAAAGCCTTTGGGAATGCAGGCACGCATGCGTGGTTCCCTTCCCGCCTAAAGGTGCCATCTTACCTCAGTCTCTTTTTTTCCGTGAAGCCCACCGGACATGTGTCCAGTTTTCCCGGTGAAAATTAGATTTTTCAGTGATTTTTTTGCTCTTTTTCTACCGGTTCGACGCCGGTTCCCCTCCCGCCAGGTTCGGTACACCGGTATCGAGCCCGATTCCTCTTTTTCAGTTTTTGCCCTTCGTGGCTGGCGTTCGCGCCCTTTTTTCTCTTTTTCCCTGGAAGGCCGGTCTTTTGACCTCACGGGGACTCTTTTTTTTTCCCCGATGGCTTCCAGTGGTTTTAAGAAGTGTGATCGGTGTAAGAAACTAATGTCTCTCACCGACACACACAACTGCTGCCTTCAGTGCCTCGGCCCCGACCACGATCTTAAGTCGTGCGGGGCCTGTGGAAAAATGTCTTCCAAGGCACTACGAAGTCGCCAGCAGCAAAAGGAAAGGGTTTTCTCGGACTCAGCCTCCGGCCGGGCCCGGACCTCGTCTGAGGCCTCGACATCTCTGGATTCCGATCCCGAGCGCCGTCGAAGCTCCTCGGACAGGGGGTCCCCGACCGGGAACGCAAGAGGAAGAAACGGCTCGCGAGGGCGTCGTCGGACGAGGTCCCTGGCTCCTCGAGGGCCAGGTCTAAGACCCCCGACCGTCGCCCCGGGCCTGTGAAACCGGAGAAGCCTGCCAAAGTTCCTCGTGTGGAGCCGGAGTCTGCTGGACACGTAAGCCCCGTAGTCCTCGTGGACTCTCCTCCCAGGGAGCCGACGTCGGGCCCGGCGCTGCCGAGCTGAGTCTCAGGTTGACAGCCTTGGAGAGCAGAATGTCTGCCTTCATGGAGCAGCAGCGGGCACTGATGGCCAGCCTGTCTGGCGCATCTGCCCCGACCACCGGGACATCGACGTCGAAGCCGACCCCGGAGACCGAGCCGATACTCGAGTCCATCGTGGCTCGGAGTCGACCTCGGTCACGGTCTCCCTTGACCTCCCATTCGGGACCGAGGGCGTCGACGCCGGTGCTTCCGGCGTCAGGGCGGGGTGCTCCAGGGCCCCACGGGGTCGGACCCCGACTCTTCCTCGGACGAGTCGGCTTGGGAGAGGGAGGACGAGGAGTCTCCTGACACCTTTAAGACTCGGTGCATCCCTTCGGACTCACCGCAGTCTGAACCCCGGAGTAGGTCCCCCCTGGAGGACGTCCGGGATATGGCCACTGCCTTGGCTATTCCGGCGGATCCCGAGGAAAAGCCTCGAGCTGAAGAGCTCGAGGCATTGCAGTATGACTCTCCTCCGAAGGAGGCCTTTACTGTCCCAGTTCCTCCGATGCTGGAACGGCTCCTCTTCCGTATGTGGGAGGCACCGGCCTCGGCGCTGGTTCTTAGCAAGCGAGTCGATTCGATCTATCGGCTCCGTAAGAGCCCTGGTTTTCAGAAGGCACAGCTACCACACCATTTCATGGTTGTGGAATTGGCCATGCATCGTCTGAAGAGTCAGAAGATGCACTCCGTGGTGCCTCCTGGCAGGGAGGCCCGAAACCTAGATGGCGTCGGTAGAAAGTGTTTTCAGAGCTCGATGCTTGCTTGCCGTGTCCAGTCTTACCAGCTGTACATGGGCATGTACTTGTGGGATCTGGCCAAGGAGTTGGCCGGATTCTTTGCTGGTCTCTCCGGGGAACCCTAGCAGAGATTTAGAAGGCAAAGTGGCATGTCGTTTCTAGGCTTCTGCCTCCCCACTCCATGACAAACCCACCTCCACTCCAGTCTTCACTGACTGCCCTGACATCTCTATCATTCCCTCTTCCCTCCCCAAGCCCGGATGTCCTTTCCTCTATTTGCTTTGACTTTTCTGCCTCTTCCTATCCCTGTTCTATGATTTGATGGTGTTCTATTTCCTTTCTTTTTAAATTTTGTGCAGTCCATGTATTTTGTTAACCGCTCTGATGCACTAGCCTGAGCGGTCAATCAAGCAACACAATAATAAAAAAGTCCTTGTCCTCGGGGATTCGGGACTGCTCGAAGTTCATGTCCTGCGCCGCCTATGATGACTTCGAGGCTTCGGCCCGAGTTGCGGCAGCTGGCATTGCGGCTCGACGCCAGGCATGGCTGCAGTCATCTGACCTCGAGCCATGGGTTCAGGACAAGTTGATCGATGTCCCTTGCCGAGGTGAAAATTTTTTTGGCAAGCCCATGACCGAGAAGGCCGCCCAGCTCGAGACTGAGCACCTCACCCGGACAAGGCTGTCGAGGAAGACCTCTGCCCCTTCTCATAAAAAGAAGGGCTCGGGTAAAAAGCCCTTTTACCCGAGGAAGGGCACTGCCTACAAACAATACCTGCAATATCAGGCTGCCCAAGCTGCCCCCCAGGGTCAGCAAGCCAAGGGCCAGGGTAATGGGCCCCGTAGGCAGAGGACCCCCAAGCCTCAGGCCCCTGCTACCACTCGGCAGGGTGGGGGGTTTTGACTCCTTGAGCATAGCCTCTCCTCCACTGCTCTCCCAACCCTGCACAGGAGGTCGCCTAGCCCTGTTTGCCCACCAGTGGCCCCTTATCACCGGGGACAGTTGGGTGCTGGAGATAATCCACAAAGGATATGCCCTCCATTTCCACCAACTGCCACCCCCATACTTTCCAGGGGAGCCTCCAAGGCCTCCTCTGCACACAGACCTTCTCCGTCAGGAGCTTCAGAGTCTGTTGGTGGACAGGGCGGTGGAGCCTGTGCCTCCCCACTTGCAAGGTCATGGATTCTACTCCAGGTATTTCCTGGTGCCCAAAAGGACCGGTGGCCTTCGTCCCATTCTGGACCTCAGGAACCTCATCAAGTTCCTAGTGAAAGAAACGTTCAAGATGCTTACTCTTGGAACCCTTCTGCCCTACCTCCAGCAGGGAGATTGGCTATGCTCCTTAGATCTAAAGGATGCGTACACTCACATCCTCATTCATCTAGACCACAGGAAGTACCTGTGGTTCATCGTGGGAGGAAACCATTCTCAGTACAGAGTGCTGCCTTTTGGCCTCACCTCCGCCCCCAGAGTCTTCACAAAGTGCCTAGCAGTGGTGGCGGCCTACCTGAGAAATCAGGGCATCTTTGTCTTCCCCTATCTGGACGACTGGCTCATCAGGGGTCAGACAGGTCAGGAGGCCAATCAAGCCACCCTCAGGACCATTGCTCTTCTACAACGCCTGGGGTTTGTCATAAACTTCGCAAAGTCCACTTTGCTCCCTTCCCAGAACTTGGAGTTCATAGGGGCAAGGTTGGACTCTCTCTTGACAAAGGCATTCTTGCCAGAAAACAGAGCCCACAGGTTGATGGCCTTGGCAAGTCAGTTTCTCAGCAGCTCCCTGGTCTCCGCCAGACTCTGCCTGAGGCTGCTTGGCCACATGGCTTCGACAGTACATGTCACCCCCAATGCCAGGCTCCGTATGAGGCTTGCACAGTGGTGCCTTCGGACTCAGTGGTCACAGGCCACAGGCAGCCTCAGAGACAGGATAAGAGTGTCCAGACCATTTCTGCACTCCCTCAACTGGTGGCTGCACCCACCCAACCTACTAAAAGGGGTGCTTTTTCAGATTCCATGGTACACAGTAGTGGTGACAACAGATGCCTCCCTGCAAGGCTGGGGAGCTCATTGTCTGGGCAAGTGCACCCAGGGCCTCTGGTCTCCCTGGGAAGCTGCACAGCAGATCAATCTCCTCGAACTCAGAGCTTTTCGATTAGCACTCAAAGCTTTCACTCCTACCCTGGCTCAACAGTCTGTCCTGATTCAGACAGACAACCAAGTTGCCATGTTTTATGTGAACAAACAGGGCGGAACTGGGTCCAGGATCCTTTGTCAGGAGGCTCAGGACCTTTGTTCTTTTGCCCTCAAGCACAACATGCTCCTCAGGGCTGTGTACCTTCCAGGCCAGGTCAACTACCTGGCAGACAGATTAAGCAGGATGCTGCAGCCCCGCGAGTGGCAGCTCCATCCTTTAGTAGTTCAGAAGATCTTCCTGAAATGGGGTCTCCCTTTGATAGATCTCTTTGCCAGCCCCATGAACAGGCAGCTGCCAAAGCTCTGCTCCAGGCAACCACATCCTCTGCGGATAGCAGCGGATGCTTTTCTGATATCTTGGTCTCAGGGCCTTCTCTATGCGTTTCCTCCCACGCCCTTGTTGGCCCGAACCCTATTCAAGATTCTCCAGGACAAGGCCTCGGTCCTGCTGATAGCTCCCAGGTGGCCGAGACAGCCTTGGTTTCCTCTTCTGCTTCAACTGGCGGTGGATCCTCCACTGCCTCTGGGGTTGCAACCCGACCACCTCACACAGGACCAGGGTTCCCTTCTGCACCCCAATCTAAGGTCTCTCAATTTGATGGCCTGGAGGCTGCAAGGGTAGTTTTGTCCCTGGGGCCTACCTCAGGAAGTTGAGGAGGTTGTCGTAGCCTCTAGGAAACAGTCCACGAGGAAAACCTATGCTCTCAAGTGGAAGAGGTTTTCTGTATGGTGTCACCTACGTACAGAGGATCCTTTCTCCTGTACTGTGCCAGTGGTGCTTCAGTATTTGCTGCACTTATCCAATCAGGGACTTAAGTCCAATTCTGTTCGGGTCCACCTCTCAGCTCTAGCAGCTCACCACTCATTGGTAGAGGGGCAGTCTCTATCTGGTCACCCCTTGGTGTCCCGCTTTCTCAGGGGCTTGCTTTTGCTCAAGCCTCCCATCCGTCCTCCTGCCCCTGAGTGGGAGCTGAATGTGGTCTTGCAGCAGCTGACTCGCCCACCTTTTGAGCCGATGGCTACTTGTCCACTTCGCTTCCTCTCCTGGAAGACACTCTTCCTTATAGCCTTACCTCGGCTAGGCGAGTAAGTGAGCTGCAAGCCCTGGTCTGTGACAGGCCTTACACCAGGATTTACAGGAACAGGGTAGTCCTCAGGACTCATCCAAAGTTCCTCCCTAAGTTTGTCTCCTCTTTCCACCTCATTCGGGTGGTGGTTCTTCCAACATTCTTCCCTAGGCCTCATGCTAGCCAGGCTGAAGCAGTCCTGCATACCCTGGACTGTAGGAGGACCTTATCCTTCTACCTTGACCATACGCAAGGACATAGAAGGGCTAAGCTCTTAGTTTCCTTTGACCCCAATAAGTTGGGGTTGGCTGTGTCCAAGTGTACCTTGTCCATCTGGGTGGCTGACTGTATCACCTGGGCTTACAAGGCGGCTGACCTTCCTTTTGCAGGGTAGGGTCACGGCCCATCGTGTCAGGGCAATGGCTGCCTCAGTGGCTCATCTCCGCTCTGTGCCCTTGGTAGACATCTGCAGGGCTGCAACTTGGTCTTCAAGCCAGACTTTTGCGGCCCATTACTGCCTGGAGAGGGAGTCCCGTAGGGACAGTGCTTTTGGCCAGGCAGTACTCTGGAATCTCTTTGAGGTTTAGGCAACTCCTGCCCTCTGTTGGGCTACCGGTGGAGGTTGTGTCCTTGAAAAGCCTTTCTTTTCTGCTGAGACTAGAGGGAGTTCTCTTGTTCAGTCTGGGTTCCTCGGTAGCCCAGAGCTAGGGAGTCACCCATATGTGAGGACTGACTTCCTGCTTGGTCCTGGAGAAAGAGTAGTTACTCACCTGTAACAGGTGTTCTCCAGGAGCAGCAGGAATCAGTCCTCACAACCCTCCCTCCTCCCCTTGGAGTTGCAGTTGTACATAGTTTATTTTTTCATTTTTGTGTGCTGTTCTTAGCTATGTCATTTGACTGAGGTAAGATGGAACCTTTAGGCGGGAAGGGAACCGCGCATGCGGGCCTGCATTCCCAAAGGCTTTCATAGAAAGCCGGGGAAATGCTCCGCTGGGGCTTCATCGGCGCCGATGACACCCATATGTGAGGACTGATTCCTGCTGCTCCTGGAGAACACCTGTTACAGGTGAGTAACTACTCTTTACAGGCACAGGGCTTGTCTTGCTAATCTGTTATATTCTTATAATCTGTTAGATTTTTTTGAAGGTGTGAATAAACAGATATACTATATCGACCGGCTCATTTTTTGTCTATCTGGATTTTCAGAAAGCCTTTGACAAGGTCCCTCATGAGAGACTCTTGGTGAAGTTAAAAAGTCATGGGATAGGAGGCAGTATACTATTGTGGACCAGGAACTGGTTAAAAGATAGAAAGCAGAGGTTAGGCTGAATGGCCAGTTTTTCCAATGGAAAAAGCTGAATATTGGAATACCCCAAGGTTCTGTTCTGGGTCTGCTGCTTTTTAACGTATTCACAAATGTCCTGAAAATGGGAATAATGAGTGAGGTAGTCAGATTTGCAGATGACACAAAATTATTCAAAGTTGATAAAAACCCAAGAGGATTGTGAAAAATTGGAAGAGGATCTTGATAAATTGGAAGACTGGACGTTCAAATGTCAGATGAAATTTAATGTGGACAAGTTCAAAGTTATGCACCTAGGAAAGAACAACCCAAACTGTGGTTACACAATGCAAGATTCCACATTAGGAACCACCACCCAGGAAAAAGATTTGGGCATCATCGTGGATAACACGTTAAAATCCTCTGTACAATGTGCAGCGGCAGCCAAGAAGGCAAATAAAATGCTAGGAATCATAAGGAAAGGAATGGAGAATAAAACAAGGGATATCATAATGCCTCTGTATTGTTCTATGAATTATTTATATATCCAGGAACAAGCAGGAATGAGTCTTCACATATGGGTATCGTCAGTACAGACGGAGCCTGCGCGGGAACGCTCCCCAGCATCCAAAAGGAAAGCTTTTGGGAGCATCCCACAGCGCCTGCGCGCTGCCTTCCCGCCTTTCCTAACTGCCTCTCTCCAGTTCTTCTTTTCCGCGGAGCCAGCAGGTCGTGTTTCCTGTCACCGCTGAAGAATTTCTTATTTTCTTTTATTTTTCTTTAGTCGCGTGTCTGCCTTCTCGATCCCGGACCGGTACCACCAGTCTTTTTTCTTTCTTTAAAAAAAATAAATAAATAAATACTACAGTGCATTTTTCTTCTGGGGCCTTAGGCCTACAGATATATTTTTCCTCATGGAAAAACCCGCCTCCGGGTTTAAAAAGTGCACGAAGTGCAGCAGCACTATTTCTGTCACAGACACCCATGACTGGTGTCTAAAATGTTTAGGTCCTGACCACTCCATAGCGGATTGTGAGTCCTGTTCTATGATGTCTAAGAGAGGGTTACAAAATCGGGCAGCCAAGCTCAGTACCCTGTTTCCCTCCGATGCAGCTTCTGTGGCATCGACGTCTTCCAGGGCTTCTTCTTCATCCCATGGATCTCAGGTAACCAAACTTAAATCTGGCTGGTCCTCAGAGTTCATCTCCCTCCAAGTATCGAGATGCCCCCGGGCTTACTCTTGAGGAATCCACACCGGCAAAATTACCCCGGCGGGAGGCTCCGGCTTCCAAAGCTCTACCTATGGGGTCACAGGTTGACATCGATGGCTCGGCCTCGACCGATCACCTGTTACAATGTTCTGGGGTACCGGCGGTTACCACCGGTACCGACATCCAGACATTAGTGGCGTCGATGGATCAGAATATTCTGACCATGCAGTGTGCCATCACGGCATTCATACAAGCAGCGGTACGCTATCCAGTGATGCCTATCAGTACCGACTCGGTACCGATTACTCCCGATGTCGATACCTCCCGGTACGCATATCGGGCTCTGCGAGAGCATCCAGACAGTCGATAATTCGATTCCTCTGAAGACTCTGATACATCAGAGGCCTCAATTGAAGCATCGGGGATCCTTCATCAGGAACCCTCTTCTCCAAAAAGGAGAATGTCTCCTCCTGAAGACTTGTCTTTTCAGGACTTCATTAGGGAGGTGGCCAAAGGCCTGTCCATCTCAGTGGCCTCTGAAACTGAACCTAGAGCCAAAAAATTAGATATCCTACAATATCCTAAGGCTCCTAAAGAGGCAGCCACCTTACCAGTACATGAGATTCTTTATGATCACATGTTGGGCATATGGGAGACTCCTCTTTCCACCTCCCCTCATTCCCGAAGGTTGGACCCCATGTATCGTGTTCCTCCTTTTCCTGGGTTTCATAAGACTCTGCTTCCTCACCACTCCATTGTGGTAGAGTCTGCTATGAAAAAGATCAAGAGTACAAAAAGGCACTCCTCTGCTCCTCCAGGAAGAGAATGCAGAACCCTAGATGCCTTTGGCAGGAAAATCTTCCAGGCCAGTATGCTTGTAGCCAGAATCAACTCCTATAGTCTCTATATGGGGATGTTTCTAAAAGAAGTTACAGATCATCTGCAAACCTTATCTCCTTTTATGTCAGAAGATAAGAGAGAAGAATATGTCACCTGGCTTAAACAGGCACAGGATGTATCCAAGTTTTCCAACCGTGCAGCCTTTGACTCTTTTGAGGGTGCCAGTAGAGCCTCGGCTATTGCCATAGGTGCACGCAGAGTTGCTTGGTTACAAGCCTCTGATTTGGAATCCTGGGTACAGGATGGTCTAGGTAACCTTCCCTGTACAGGAGAAAACCTCTTTGGCAAAGATTGGCAAGCAAAGGCCAACCAGATGGATGCTGAAAATTCTGCTTTAGATAGACTTTCAAAGTCTACTACTGCTCCTTTTAAAAAGAGGTTATTCAAAAAAGAATCTTTCCCAAAAAAAGGGAAATTTTCTTCGGGTTATGGTCAGGCCTCTTCCCAAGGTCGTTTTGCTACAAAGAGACAGCAACAACCAAAACAGGCCAAGTCTCAGGCTGCGAGGACTGCTACGGCCCAACAGCCTCAGCCTCCCCAGGGCCTTTGACTTTCCATTAGAGAACTTAGCCTTTCTGGCTCTAGAAAATCCAGAGCCTCTCACCATCCCAGGAAGGTTAGCTCACTTTGCTCCCAGATGGGAACAAATCACAGCAGAGCAATGGACCCTCTCCATCATACGAGATGGGTACAAGCTTCATTTCTTAAACCTTCCTCCTCACACCATGGTGAAACAGTTCAATTCTCCAACATCTCTCCTCAACCTTCTAGGTCAAGAGATTACTACCCTTCTTGCCCAAGGGGCAATAGAAGAAGTACCCCCTTCTTCAACAGGGCTCAGGGTTCTACTCCCCCTATTTTCTCATTCCAAAGAAAACGGGGGGCTACAGACCCATACTAGATCTCAGAGAATTGAACAAGTTTCTATACAAGGAGAATTTCAAGATGATCTCTCTCGGAACTCTCCTTCCATACCTCCAGAGTCGGGACTGGCTTTGTTCTCTAGATCTCAAGGATGCGTACACCCATGTTCTCATCCATCCAACTCACAGAAGGTTCCTTTGGTTCCTTTACCAAGGAAAGCACTACCAATACAAAGTGCTTCCTTTCGTTCTGGCCTCTGCTCCAAGAGTGTTCACAAAATGCATGGCAGTAGAAGCTGCATTTCTACGCACTCTAGGAATATTCGTATTCCCATATCTGGACGACTGGCTCATCCGAGCTCCATCCCAGTCAGAGGCCCAGACTTCCCTGGCCTGCACAAGGCGTGTTCTTCAGTATCTGGCACTGGTAATCAACATTCCAAAATCCCATCTCACCCCTACTCAGTCTAGAGTTCATAGGGGCCTTACTGGATACCACAACTGCAAGGGCCTATCTTCCCCAGGCCCGTTGCCTACGCTTAGTGCAGTTAGCCTCCCAGATTCAGTTAAAATCCCATTTAACTGCTCGAGAGATGTTACAACTCTTAGGCCACATGGCATCCATGGTGCATGTGGTTCCTTACGCTCGCCTTCATATGAGGGCAGCTCAGTGGACCCTATCCACCCAATGGACTCGGGCATCAGGTTGCCTGTCAGACAAAATAGCAACCTCCAGTCGCCTCTTTTGGTCCCTCCACTGGTGGAAGTCCACTCAAAATCTGTTGCTGGGGTCCCCCTTTCAACAGGTGTTACCCCAAGGAACCCTTACAACAGATGCCTCTCCAAAGGGTTGGGGAGCTCATCTACAAGATCTCTCGACCCAAGGCATCTGGTCTCCACAGGAGACATCTCTACATATCAACCTCTTAGAGCTCAGAACAATCTTTCTGGCTCTCAGAGTCTTCCACACCCTGCTCAGCTGCAAGACAGTCCTCATCCACACGGACAACCAGGTAGCCATGTTCTACGTGAACAAGCAGGGAGGGACTGGCTCTCTGTCGCTTTGCAACAAAGCTCTCAGATTGTGGGCCTTCGCCAGAGAGCATCAGTGTATCTTCCAGGGGTTCAAAACTCTTGGGCAGACAGACTCAGTCGAGTTCTGCTTCCACACGAATGGTCCCTCCATGGGGACCAGATAGCCAGGATTTTTCGGATTTGGGGTACCCCAGACATAGACCTGTTTGCAAGTCCGTGGAATGCCAAACTTCCCCGGTTTTG
The DNA here is from genome assembly GCA_033557465.1 of Ichthyophis bannanicus. Lineage (NCBI taxonomy): Eukaryota > Metazoa > Chordata > Amphibia > Gymnophiona > Ichthyophiidae > Ichthyophis > Ichthyophis bannanicus. The sequence goes on along the minus strand of CM066039.1, from coordinate 281,285,847 downwards.
TTCCAGGATTCCATGTCAGGGAGTTCAGGCCAGGGATGCCTTCCTCCTTCATTGGGGGCAAGACTTCCTCTATGCCTTTCCACCTATTCCCCTCATCCCCAAAACTCTGTTCAAGCTTCAGAGAGACAAGGGGTCTATGATCCTCATTGCACCACGTTGGCCACGCCAAGTGTGGTACCCTCTACTTCTGCTTCTCTCTCAAGCTCCCTCCCTGGACCTGGGGTCTGCTCCAGATCTCCTCTCCCAGGAGGAGGGAACCTTGTGGTACCCAAATCCTCAGTCTCTTCATCTCAGAGCCTGGTTGCTGAAGGCCTAGACCTTCAGGATTTACACCTTTCTCAGCAAGTGAAGGATATCCTTCATGCTTCCAGAAAGCCTTCCACCAGACGTTCCTATGCTTTTAAATGGAAAAGGTTTTCCATTCGGTGTGCAGAGAAGGGTCTCAACCCTCTTGCAATACCTTTGAATTCTTTATTAGACTATTTGCTGCATTTATCCCATGCAGGCCTTAAAACAAATTCAATCAGAGTCCATTTGAGTGCTATTGCTGCATCCCTTAAGCCTCTCAATGGACACCCTATTTCCTCTCATCCTCTTATAGCAAGATTCATGAGAGGCCTTCTTTTGACTAAACCTCCCATTAAACCACCACCAGTGGCATGGGACTTGAATCTGGTTCTTGGCCAGCTTATGAAGCCACCCTTTGAACCCTTAGCCACTACCTCCTTGAAATTCCTTTCCTGGAAGGTTATTTTTCTCATTGCAGTCACCTCAGCTCGCCGTATCAGTGAGTTGCAAGCTTTAGTGGCTAATCCTCCTTATGCAAGGTTCCATCATGACAAGGTAGTCCTCAGAACTAATCCACACTTTATGCCTAAAGTGGTCTCACCTTTTCATCTGAACCAGGAGGTGTATTTACCTGTCTTTTTTCCAGGACCTCATGCATCAAGTGCAGAGAGGAATCTTCATACCCTGGATTGTAAAAGAGCACTTGCTTTCTACTTACAAAGGACACAGCAACATAGAAAGTCCTCTCAACTTTTGTTGCTTTTGATCCTTCTCATTTAGGACTTCCAGTCTCTAAGAGAACTCTGTCTAATTGGATTGCTCAGTGTATTTCCTTCGCCTACCAGAGTAAGAACCTTTCTCTGGAAGGCCATGTCACAGCTCACAATGTGAGGGCCATGGCAGCCTCTATGGCTCATCTTAACTCTGTGTCCATCGACCAAATCTGTCGAGCGGCCACCTGGGCATAGGTTCATACCTTCACAGCCCATTACTGCTTGGACAAGGACTCCCGCCGGGATGCCTTGTTTGGTCAGGCTGTTCTCAAACACCTGTTCCATACCTAATCAACTCCTACCCTCCATCCCTGACTGGATGCCTGAGATTCATGGGTGCAGACGGAGCCCTTCCCAGGGACTCACAATCTGGGTGATCTCCCAGGCATCTCTAGCTGGGGAGTCCCCTTATGTGAAGACTCATTCCTGCTTGTTCCTGGAGATAGCACAGTTACTTACCTGTAACAGGTGATCTCTGGGAACAGCAGGAATAAGTCTTCACAACCCACCCACCTCCCCTAGGAGTTGTATCTCTCTATCTATCTTTCCTTTCCTCTCTCTCTCTTTGTCTCAGCTTTAAAACTCGAACTGGAGAGAGGCAGTTAGGAAAGGCGGGAAGGCGGCGTGCAGGCGCTGTGGGATGCTCCCAAAAGCTTTCCTTTTGGACGCTGGGGAGTGTTCCCGCGCAGGCTCCGTCGGTACCGACGATACCCATATGTGAAGACTTATTCCTGCTGTTCCCAGAGATCACCTGTTACAGGTAAGTAACTGTGCTTTATTTAATTCATTTAATCAGTTTTGTATACCACCTTATCCTTCAATCAAAGTGGTTAACAGGACAACAAAAGGGTTTACATTGGGGCATGGAGGACAGACAAGACATTACAATACATTACAGTACATCATTTTTGCAATAAATTACAGTACATTGTAATAGTATATAAAGATAAACTATAATATTACACTATAACATAACAAAATTGAGTAGCAACAGTTAGTAAGGTATCTTGAACTTGTATGTGATAGGTTGTTTGCCATAAGCCTCGATGAATAGATATGTCTTAAGGGACTTGCGGAAGTCTTTCATTTCGGTCTGAAATCTTAATTCCTTAGGAATAGAGTTCCATAGTTTTGGTGCCATAAATGAAAAAGCTCTTTTAGAAGTTATTTGTTTAGATTTATTAAAATTAAGATGAGTATTAAGTCTGTTGGTAGCTTGGGAACGTCTGGGTCTTGAGCTTGTGTCTTTAGAAATAATCGATTTTAGAATATCTGCTGATGGTCCGTGAAGAATTTTAAAAATGATCATCAGATTTTTGTACTTTGATCTTGCAGTGATTGGAAGCCAATGAAGTTCTTCAAGCAAGGGAGTTGCATGTTCATATTTTGTGGATCCCATTATGATTCTTGCAGTGGTGTTTTGAACCATTTGAAGGGGGTGGATGGTATTTTTGGGAAGACCTTGGTAAAGGATGTTTCCAAAGTCAAGTAAAGGTGTAATAACTGCTTGGCATACTGTTCGGAAATGATTTGTATGCAAAATTAGTTTGTCTTCTAATGATTTTTAAACAATGGTAAGCTTTATTTGTAATTTTATTTATATGTGATTTTAAATTTAAATGTTTATCTAGGGTTACGCCAAGGTACTTTACTTCTTCACTAAGTTTTATGGATTTGTTTAGGATATTAATTTCTTTAGGAGCCTTTAGGTTTTGTCTGAATTTATTTTAAAATTATTTGCAAGCCAGTTTGACTCGAAGGCACACATTGAATTTTGTTCATGTCAATCAAACATTTATCAATTATTACTGTGTCTAAAGAATTTTGGTCGATTGTAGTATAGATCATAATGTCATCAGCGTAGAGATGGTAATTTATTCCGTGCTGTTTAATAATTTGACATAAGGGTTGAATATAGTTATTAAAGAAGAATGGATGATAAAGCTGATCCTTGTGGTATACCTTGTGTGACGGGGATTTGAGAGGATTTTTTTCTCCACATTTTACTATTTGCGTACGATTACTCAGGTATGGTGTGAACCATTTAAGGGTGTAGTTACATAAGCCAATACATACCTTGAGTATTGTATGCAATTCTGGTCACCGTATCTTAAAAAGGATATAGCGGAGTTAGAAAAGGTACATAGAAGAGCCACCAAAATGGTAAAGGGGATGGAGGGATAACCCTATGAGGAGAGGCTTGTTAGAGCTTTAAAACCTGGAAATGAGACGTGAGGGGAGACATGATAGAGGTCTCTATGAATGGAGTGGAATGGGTAAAAGTAGAGCAATTCTTTTACGCCATCAAAAAGTAGAAAGACTAGGAGACATGCAGTGAAGCTACAGGGTAACCCATTCAAGGGTAATGAGTGAAAAAATATTTTCTCTTAACATGTAATCAAATTCTGGAATTCATTAACGGAGGATGTAGTAAAAGCTGTTAGTGCAGCTGGATTTAAAAAAGGTTTGGACAAGTTCCTGGAGGAAAGGTTCATAAGCCATTATTAAAGAGGACCCAGGTAATCCACAGCTTGCCCCAATAAAAGCATTATGGAGCTCTTGTGTTTTTTTTTGGGAAACTGCTAGGTACTTGTGACTTGGATTGGCCACTGTTGGAAACAGGATACTGGGCTTGATGGACTTTGGTCTGACCCAGTATGGCATTTCTTATGTTCTTATGACATTGGCCACTGTACAGCTGATCCTCGAGATGCATGCCCTGCCTGCTGGAGAGGCATTGACATCGGGGCATCGAAGGACCTTGACACTGGTGTCTGCCCGGCCAATATCCCTATCTAGCATCTCGGTGTCCGATGCATCCTCGAGACTGAGAAAGTTATTGGTGCATCATTGCTCCCAAAAGAGCTCCTGATTCCCTCGAAGCAGGAGAGTGATCCAGGCAGAGACCCGGAAGTACTTTGACTTCATCACCGAATCTGACTCAGAGGTCTAGGTCACTGATGTGGAATCAAAGGAATTGTTGAAGGTCGGATCCCCTGAGCTCCTGTTAGACCCTTCTCCACCTCATGTGTGGCACAAGACCCCTCCTGAAGACGTGACCTTCAAAGAGTTTGTGAGGGATATGGCCAAGGCCATTCCATTTTCTTTGGAAACTGAGGATGAGCCCAGGGCAGAAGAGTTGGAGATCCTACAGTACTCTTCGGCCCCTAAGGAGGCGGTGACAGTGTCCATGCAGCGCATCCTGCAGAGGGTACAAATGAGAATGTGGGAGAACTCTCTCGCTGTACTTCCAGTTAGTAAAAGGCTTGACTCCATGTATAGAGTTCACAGGGCTCCCAGATTTGAGAAGCCTCAGCTTCTGCACCATTCCTTGGTGGTCCAATCCGCCCTAAAGAGAATCAGAAGTACCAAGACTCATTTCTTGGCAACCCTAGGGAGAGAGGTTCGGACATTGGACTCTTTTGGGAGAAGTTGTTTCCAGAATTTCTATGCTTGTGGCCCATGTGGCCTTGTAACAGCTCTACATGGGCATGTTCTTGAACATAATCTGCGACTTGGCTGATCTGGTCCATTTCCTCCCTCCAGAGAAATTGGATCAATATCGTTCCCTAGTGAGCCATGGCAAGGACTGCTCAAAGTTCATGGTCCAAGCAACCTATGATATTTTTGAGATGGCATCCAGAAAATACGCCATCAGCGTTGGCGCGCGGAGACTTGCTGGGCTTCAGTCGTCTGACCTGGAACAGTTGGTGAAAAACAAGCTGGCAGGCGTCCTGTGCCATGGAGGAAATCTTTTTGGGGATCAGGTCAAGGAGAAAGCTGGCCATTTTGAAAAGCAGTATGTTATGCTTTCCAGGCTCTCCAGGTGTATATCTAAGCATGCCTCCTATCGGAAGAGATACCAAGGGGGAAACAAGAAAAAGACCTATTACCCTTACAGATGTAAGTACTTTCTTGGGCCCCAGACCTCCCAACCGAAGCAGGCCCCTTGCCAATTGCAGCATCGAGAAAAACATCAGAAGGCCCAGCCGACTCCTCAGCCAAAACCTGGGGCGGAGTTTTGACTGGTTCGTGCGGAGCATAGCCATTCTCCCACTGACCACTGTAGAAAACCCTCCAGTTGGGGAAGGCTTACTCTTTTTGCCCTAAGGTGGCCCCTCATAACCTCAGACTCATGGGTTCTACACATCATCAAAAGTGGTTACTAACTACTTTAGCGAGAAATCGCCGCCCTCTTGTCGGATCTTGCAATCGAGCCTGTGCCACTAGAGCAAAGAGATTGGGGGTTTTATTCCAGGTAATTCTGATCCCCAAGAAAACAGGAAGATATCGTCTCATCCTAGACCTGAACCTGTACTTGGTAAGAGAAGTTCAGAATGATTTCTCTGGGTACCCAGCTTCCTTACCTCCAAAAATGAGATTGGCTATGCTCCCTGGTTCTGAAGGATGTGATACCCACATACAGATACTTCCCATTCACAAGAGGTATTTCAGATTCATCCTGGGAGGGGGCGGACAACACTTCCAGTACAGTGTATTGCCTTTTGGCCTGGCCTCAGCTCCTTGCATCATCACAAAGTGCCTCACAGTGCCTTACCCACGGACGCTGGGAGTATTTGTTTTCCCTTATCTGGACGATTGGCTGATCAAGAGTGCCACTTCAGAAGAAGTCCAAGAATCAACACGATGACCATTTGGTTGTTGGAGCTACTTGGCTTTGTGGTAAATTACCCCAGTCCCACTTTCAACTCGCCCAACATTTGGAATTCATTGGAGCCCTGCTCGATATGACTCAGGTAAGAGCCTTCCTGCCACATGACAGACTTCACAAATTGACAGCATTGGTGTGGGAAACCCAAGTGAGTCTGCAGGTAACAGCTCACAGGATGCTGACTGTACTAGGCCACATAGCCTCTACAGTGCATGTTACACCCTTGGCATGCCTCCAGATGAGGCTGGCTTAGTAAACTCTGAGTGGACCCAGGCCATGGGTCGACTCAGGGATCCACTTGTATGTTACCACCCCTCTCGTTCAGTCATTACAATGGTGGACAGTCCACCAATTTAGCTCAAGGGTTTTCCATTCCAAGTTGCTCCACTCCAAACGGTTCTGATGACAGATTCATCCAAGCTGGAGAGCTCATCTCAATGAGTTGCACACCCAGGGCGATTGGCCCATCCAAAAAAGTCTCCATCAGATCAACTTCTTAGAACTAAAAGTCTTTGGTCTTGAAGGACTGGAAAGGGGGGCTGTTACTTCTGGAGAGAAATCTGAAATTGTGAGTATATACTTCTGGGAATTTTTCTGAAAGGAATTTTTTTTTCTTTTAAAGCTAATTAATCTGTGAACCCACTATTTTTTTTTTTTTTTTTGTTAAATCAGTCAGGGCCTAGTAGCAACAGTTTAAGATTCAATTTAAAAACACAGCAGAGAACTTTCTGGTTACCTTTCATACCCAGTAGACAGCTGTAGTTTAAATTTCATAGTCACTCAGGGCCTAGCATCAGCAAAGTACTTTTAGTTTCAAATTAAAACACAGAAGAGAGCTTTCTGGTTAAATTTAGAATCCAGCAGAGAGCTTGTAGTTTAAATTTCATAATAGGTTAGAGCCTAGTAGCAGCAAAGAGCTATAATTTAAATCAAATCAGAATATAGCTTACCTCAGCAGCACAGGACAAGGTACTGTGTAGCAGCCCTTTTTTAATAAGTGTTATATCCCTCCCTCCCTCCCCACACCCACCCTCCCCTGGGAAAATCACAGCTTTATAGGTACTTGCACAACTTAAAAGACAGGAGGTGCTCTCAGGTGAAGCTCATTACCCAAATCAGTCATACACCAAGGACCTGAGATTAATTAAGCTTCAGGTGAACAAGGTATATTAAACTTCTTAGGTACAGTTTTAGTGGTATAAATATCCATTGCACCCTTTAGTACATATAGAACTTAAAGATCTAAACACAAACTTAAAACTAAGATGCAGACAGCAGTCCAGCAGCGGGATGTGGGCTTTCCAGTCTTTTGCATTGAGTGTCACATGTATGATTTTCTCCCAGCTGGTGAGAGGTCTTACGTGTGCACTAGGTGCAAGGAGCTCTCTGCTCTCAGGGAACGAGTCCGTTCTCTAGAGGCTAGAGTAGCAGACTTGGAAAACATAAGACAGACAGAGAGGTACATAGACGAGACCTACAGGGATATAGTCCTGAAGTCCCACCTCCAGTCTGGCAGCATCCCTGTTGCCATGGAGGAGAGAGGTCACGTGACAGGAGAGCATCACCCTGGTGTGGCAGGAAGTGATCCTGTAACTAGGACCTGTCCTCCAGGTGATGTAAACCCCTCTCGCACCGAGGAGGTTTCTCCAGGGCCAAGTGCCCATGAGGGAAGGGTTAGGACAGCAGTTATAGTTGGTGATTCGATCATTAGGCATGTAGATAGCTGGGTGGCTGGTGGACGTGAGGATCGCCTGTTAACATGCCTGCCTGGTGCGAAGGTAGCGGACCTCACGCGCCACCTAGATAAGGTCTTAGATAGTGCTGGGGAGGAGTCTGCTGTCTTGGTACATGTTGGTACCAATGACATAGGAAAATGTGGTAGGGAGGTTCTGGAAGCTAAATTTAGGCTTTTAGGTAGGAAGTTGAAATCCAGAACTTCCAGGGTAGCGTTCTCCGAAATGCTTCCCGTTCCACGCGCAGGACCCAAAAGGCAGGCAGAGCTCCGGAGTCTCAATGCGTGGATGAGACAATGGTGCAGAGATGAGGGGTTCGGATTTGTTAGGAACTGGGGAACATTCTGGGGAAAGGAGGGGCTCTTCCGAAGGGATGGGCTTCACCTTAACCGGGATGGAACCAGGCTGCTGGCATTAACCTTTAAAAAGGAGATAGAGCAGCTTTTAAACTAGATAATAGGGGAAAGCCGACAGTCGCCCAAGAGCGCATGGTTCAGAAGAATGTATCCTTGAAGGATACTACAAAAAGCAGAGAGGTTCCAAAAAAGAGTAAAGTAGCCCAAATGCCCTCGAGTATGGAGCAGACAGAACTTAAAGATCCCAAATTACCCATGTCTACCAATAGCCAAATTAATATGAATAAAATACAGTCTCTAAAATGCTTGTATGCAAATGCTAGAAGTCTACAAAACAAGATGGGAGAGTTAGAATATATAGCACTAAACGAGAGGTTAGATATGATTGGAATATCAGAGACATGGTGGAAGGAGGACAACCAGTGGGACACTGTGATACCTGGGTACAAACTATATCGAAATGATAGAGCTGATCAAATTGGTGGAGGGGTTGCGCTCTATGTTAGAGAGGGCATTGAGTCAGAAAGGATTAAAGTTTTGCAAGAAACAAAATTTGCTGTAGAATCTCTATGGATTGAAATTCCATGTAAAAAGGCAGTGGGGGTGTACTATCGTCCGCCTGGCCAGAATGAACAAATGGATGATGAAATGCTCAAAGAAATCAAGGAAGCTAGCAAAAGTTACAGTGCAGTAATAATAATGGGTGATTTCAATTACCCCGGCATCGACTGGGTCAGTGTCACAACAGGACATGCTAGGGAGATAAAGTTCCTAGATGAAATAAATGACTGCTTCTTGGAGCAGCTGGTTCATGAACTGACCAGAGGGGAAGCAATATTAGACCTAGTCCTTAGTGGAACACCAGATGTAGTGCAAGAGATAAGGGTGTTGGGGCCACTTGGCAATAGTGATCATAGCATGATCGCCTTTGATTTAATTAGTGGAGGAGGGATAGTAAGGAAATCCACAGTACTACCCTTTAACTTTCGAAAAGGAGACTATGATAAAATGAGGAAAACAGTTAAGAAAAAACTAAAAGGAGCAGTTGCAAAGGTTAAAGACGTACATCAAGCTTGGGTGTTGTTGAAAAATACTATCTTGGAATCCCAGACCAGCTGTATTCCACGCTTTAAGAAAAGTGGAAGGAAGTCCAAAAAACTGCCAGCATGGTTTAAAGGTGAGGTCAGAGAGGCTGTTGTTGCCAAAAAATCATCTTTCAAGAAATGGAAAAAAAAGTCAAATGATGAAACCTGGAAACAGCACAAGCACTGGCAAGTCAAATGCAAGGCATTGATAAGGCAGGCAAAGAGAGAATTTGAGAAGAAGCTTGCTGCGGAAGCAAAAACGCGAAATAAAGACCTTTTCAAGTACATTTGTAGCAAAAAACCCGTGAGAGAGTCAGTTGGTCCATTAGATGATAAAGGGGTTAAAGGAGCACTAAGAGGCGACAAGGCGATAGCGGAGAGACTGAATGAATTCTTTGCTTCGGTCTTTACTGAGGAAGATGTAGGGATGTTACCCACGACTGAAGTGGTATTTAAAGGTGTGGAAGAATTGAAGGAAATATCGATACATCGGGAAGATGTCTTACAACTATTAGATAAACTGAAGAGTAGCAAATCACCTGGGCCGGATGGTATACATCCAAGGGTGTTGAAAGAACTGAAATTTGAGATTGCAGACCTGCTATCAGTAATCTGTGAACTATCATTAAAATCATCTCTAATACCTGAAGATTGGAGGATCGCCAATGTAACACCAATTTTTAAAAAGGGTTCGAGGGGTGATCCGGGAAACTACAGACCGGTGAGCCTGACATCAGTACCGGGAAAAATGGTAGAAACCATTATAAAGAATAAAATTACTCAGCATGTAGATAGTCATGACCTAATGGGAGACAGCCAACATGGCTTTAGACAAGGAAGATCTTGTCTTACTAATCTGTTATGTTTTTTTGAAGGAGTGAATAAACAGGTGGACAAAGGTGAGTTGGTTGATATTGTGTATCTGGACTTTCAGAAAGCCTTTGACAAGGTCCCTCATGAGAGACTTTTGGCAAAACTAAAGAGTCATGGGATAGGAGGCAGTGTACTATTGTGGATCAGGAACTGGTTAAAAGATAGAAAGCAGAGGGTAGGGCTAAATGGCCAATTTTCCCAATGGAGAAAGGTGAATAGTGGTGTACCCCAGGGATCTGTGCTGGGTCCGCTACTTTTTGACATATTCATAAATGACCTGGAAAGTGGAATAACGAGTGAGGTTATCAAATTTGCTGATGACACAAAACTATTTAAAGTTGTTAAAACCCAGGAGGATTGTGGAAAATTGCAAGAGGATCTTGATAAATTGGAAGACTGGGCATCAAAATGGCAGATGAAATTTAATGTGGAGAAGTGCAAGGTTATGCACCTAGGGAAGAACAACCCAAACTATGGTTACACGATGCAAGGTTCCACATTAGGAACCACCACCCAGGAAAAAGATTTAGGCGTCCTTGTGGATACCATGTTAAAACCCTCGGCCCAGTGTGCAGCGGCGGCCAAGAGAGCAAATAGAATGCTAGGTATGATAAGGAAAGGAATGGAAAATAAAACAAAAGATATTATAATGCCTCTATATCGTTCCATGGTGAGACCGCACCTTGAATATTGTGTGCAATTCTGGTCGCCGTATCTTAAAAAGGATATAGCAATTTTAGAAAAGGTTCAGAGAAGAGCCACCAAAATGGTAAAGGGGATGGAAGGCTACTCCTATGAAGAAAGGCTAAAAAGGTTGGGGCTCTTTAACCTGGAAAAGAGACGGCTGAGGGGAGATATGATAGAAGTCTATAAATTAATGAACGGAGTGGAACGGGTAAACGTAGATCGATTGTTTACCTTATCAGAATATAGAAAGACTAGGGGACATGCAATGAAGCTACAGGGTAAACTATTTAAGACTAATAAAAGAAAATATTTTTTCACTCAACGTGTAATCAAACTCTGGAATTTGTTACCGGAGGATGTAGTAAAGGCTGTTAGTGTAGCTGGGTTTAAAAAAGGTTTGGACAAGTTCCTGGAGGAAAGGTCCATAAACCATTATTAAGAAGGGACCCAGGATATCAATGCTTGAACCAATACAAGCATTGTGGAACCTGTGTCCCTTGGGGAAACTGCTAGGTACGTATGACCTAGATTGGCCACTGTTGGAAACAGAATACTGGGCTTGATGGACCTTGGTCTGACCCAGTATGGCATATCTTATGTTCTTATGTTCTTAAGTAGTGGTGAATGCTCTGGGCTTTCCAAGATCGACTGGCCAACCAAATTGTTCTGATGCAAACCGACAAACAGGTCATCATGTTTTACATCAACAAGCCAGGAGGAGCAGGTTCATACCTCCTGTGTTTGGAAGCAGTTAAGTTGTGGATGTTCTCCATCATGCACAGGATGGATTTGAGCCACATACCTGCCAGACAAGCCAAGCACTCTGGCAGACAGGCTGAGACAAGTCCTCCAGCCATACGAGTGGACACTGGACAGGGAGTTTGCGACTCACATCTTCCGAGAATGGGGAACCCCCTCGATGGATCTGTTCGCCACCCCTCAGAAAGCCCAGGTGGATCAGTTCTACTCATTAGTAAGATCACACAGCAGACTAGCGTTGGATGCTTTCCTCCCTTTATTGGGGGGAGGGTTTATTTTATTTATTTATTTTATTTTATTTATAGTCTCTTCTATACCGCGCTATTCGGCATCAGCGCGGTTTACAGTGAACAAAGAATTTACACATTTCCGATGGTACTTTGTGTTTACAGTTGAACAGGCAAAAGTAACTTGGATAACAGGGGTAACTATTTACAAATTAAAACAGAATCATGAACATTTCTTGGTTTCAGCGTTATGGGTTTTGGGAGGTCTGTGATGTGGTTGAAATAACTGCATTGGTTACTGGGTAATACAAGAGGAAGAGGTGGTGTTTCAAGGCTTTTCTGAATTGCAATAGATCCGGGATTGCTCGGATGTCTTGAGGAAGGCTGTTCCAACTGTACGCTTATCCTCCAATACCTCTTATTGCAAAGACCCTCCTGAAGCTCATATCAGATGGTGGCATGATGATTATCATTGCTCCCTGCTGGTACAGACAGCTGTGGTTTCCTCCCCTGCTATAGCTTTCCAGTCAGGAGCTGCTATGGCTTGGCCATGCCTTCTATCTCATAACGCAGGAAGATGGGATGATGTTGCATCCCAACATTCAGTACTTGGCCTTCATGGCATGGATGTTGAGAAGCTAATGTCTGAGTTCAACCTACTGGAGGGTGTGACCAACTTCCTTTTGGCCTCCAGGAGGGCCTCTACAAGAAAGTCTTGCTCTTAGAAGTGGAAGAGATTTGCTGTCTGGTGTGAGGGCCAGGCCCTAGATCCTTTTGTCTGTTCCACACAAAAACTGCTTGAATATCTTCTGCACACCTCCAAGTTTGGACTTTCCAACTCTGTCAGAGTCCACCTTAGTGCGTTTGGGGCGTATCATCGAGGTATGGAAGGAAAGTCCATCTCAGTACATCCTTTGGTTGTTCACTTTATGCAGGGCTTGTTTTTCTTAAAGTCTCCCTGTAAGCCTCCCGCACTCTCTTGGGACCTCAATGTGGTTCTTGAGCAGCTCAAATGGAGCTTTCATGAGTTGCGCAAGTCCTGTCCTCTGAAGTTCTTGATCTGGAAGGTGTTATTTCTGGTGGCAATCACTTCAGCACGCAGAATGAGCAAGCTTCAGGCTCTAGTGTGGCAGCATTCCAAGGGACCCCAGGGCTGCCCAAAGTCTTTCTCCCAAAGCTTCCACTGCACCCTGGCTCCCACGACGTGTGACAGGAGTAGGGGTGTAGATTCTTAGTCTCTTACAGTAGTGGTTGTTGTCGCAAAGTGAGCCACAATGGAGTTTCAGGGTCATTTACGGAAGTTCAATGACCAAGTTCAGGAGCGGCTGCTGGCTTTACTCGACTGTGATGGATCCAAGGTTCAAGCTCTGCAACTTTAACTGCTGTTGGGGTTATCAAGATGACAACATAAGGTCCCTTCCAATGCGGTATCAATGGTGTCCTTCTCCACTCTTTGATCCACACCGAGACTTCAGACTTGAGAGGATGTAGAGGTTGATGGGCAGCCTATGAATCTGCAAAACAGAACTTAAAACCAATAGTTCTTGTCTAGTAATTTCAGATCTAATCTGTTCCATATCTCCCTTTATTTACTGTACAATAGGCGGGGGTCGCCCATACAGAATCTCAAAAGGGGAAACTCCTAAAGACTTAGCAGGGGCTAAGTATATCCTAAGAAGGGCTATAGGAAGAACCTGGGGCCACTTCAGGTGAACTTCTTGGCAAAGTTTGGACAACTGAGATTTCAGGGTTCTATTCATACATTCTACTTTTCCTAAATTCTGAAATCTGTAGGCAGTATGCATCTGATAATATCAGTATCTCGGGGCCATACTTAATGGACTGCTTCCTGAGGTTATCCACCCTCATTCTTTGTACAGGGCCCCATGTGCATGCAAGGTTGTAAGGGCATACTTGGAATCTGTGTACACATTTAGACAGATCCCTTTTCCTATTGTCAGTGCTCTAGTGAGAGCTGTCAATTCAAGTTCCTGGGGGCAAAGCTGAGGCCTCAACTACCAGATCAAGGGTCACTACTGCATGTCCGGCTCCCTTCCACAAAGAGAAGTCCGTTCAGGGTCCTCCAAAGGACATCAGTCTCATCCGGGCGACTTGAGAATATAGTGTCCGTAATTTCTAGACAGTCATGATCAGGGGAGGTCAAGACCAACTGGTAACAACGTAGCAGGATTCAGAGTTTGACTGACCATCAATTGTACAACATACTTGGATACTACAACATCCGTGAATGCGTGAGCCAAAAACTTCCTTTGGGTTCCATGAGGGTCAGAACAAAGTGCGGTACAGTAACTTGAAGATTTTGTCCCGGGGTGAGCTTGTCAGCTTTGCTCACTAGGAGGGCTGTAGCTGCAACAGCTCTCAAACAAGGGGGCCAGCCTTTGGCCAGCCAATTGTTTTGACAGATAGGCTACTGGCCGTTGCCAAGATCCAAGAGTCAACACTTCTAGAACATTTCCTTGTGACTCATGGACATAGAGGCTCAAAGGTTTCTGGATATCTGGCAGGCCCAGAACTGGTGATGACATCAGAGTGGTTTTCAAAGATCGAAAGGCTGCATCCTGTTCAAGTCCCCATTCCAATGGAGACTTTTCCATTCCTTTGGTAGCTTGATAGCTTGATACAATGGCGAAATTGGGGATCCATATACGACAGTACCCTGCGGCACCCAAGAAGGCTCTCACTTGCCTCCTGGTGGGATTACTGCACACAGTTTCTTTGCGTCGTATTCTACTGGTCAACTGGAATCCTAGATATTTCACTTTGGCTTAACATAATTGCGCCTTGGCTCTTGAGACTTGCATCCAGCCTCACTTAGAAGGTGCAAGAGTTCACTGGTGGCTTGTAGATATTTCCTTTCTGAATTTGTGGCTTTGAGCAGGTCGTCCACATACTGAAGAAGAACCCTTTCTCCTGGGTTCACATAGTAGCTTGAAAGATCCTGATTTAAAAGAGCACTGAAGAGAGTAGGTGAAGTCTTGAATCCTTGAAGTAATCTAGTCCAGGTGAGTTGGCCCCGCCTTCCTGTTGTGGGGTCTTGCCATTCAAAAGCAAACAAAAGTTGACTGGTGGGGGCTAGGCGTACACAGAAAAAGGCATCTTTCAGGTCCAAGACGGTAAAATGAGTAGCCTCAGCGGGGATCAGTCCCAAGAGAATATAAGGATTTGGTACCACTGGGTGTATAGTTTCAGCTGCATCATTCACTCGCCTCAGATCTTGTACTGAGCGGTAATCCCCTGTCCCAGGTTTCTTAACTGGGAGAAGGGGGGTGTTCCAGGGTGACTGGCATTCCTTGAGAAGTCCATACTTCAGCAGTTTCATCAAATGGCAGTGGATTCCTTCAATGGCTGTTCGAGGGAGAGGATACTGCTTCACATGCACTGGTTCCACTCCTGGCTTGAGGGTGACAATGACAGGGGCTATGTTTTTTGCTAGGCCAGGTGGATTATCTTCTGCCCATACTCCAGGTGGGGCTATAAGGTTGGTGGGTATACAGGAACTAGCTGGCTTGATTAGAGATGCACTATAGAACCGCTACTCTTCCTCTCAGGAAACAGTCAGCACCATCAATCCAGCAGGCTTTGGGTTCACAGTCATTTGCATTTCTCCCCCTTCAGCAAAGGATATCTGTGCCTGGAACATTGCAAGCATATCTCGGCCCAAAAGTGGAATAGGGCATTCAGGCATATACAGGACCTGGCGCGCTATTTTATGTCCCCCTAGTTCACACATGCGGTTCTGCTGGAATGGCTTGGTGGCCCTGTTCCCAGTGGCTCTGACAATGATGATGCATCGAGAAGACAAAGGGGGGCTACTGGCTTTAGTATTTTGCTCCTATATCCCCCATAAAGTCCATATATTGGACCCCTATTTTCAGACTGATCATAAGCTCCTGGGGTGAACTTGGAGTCCGGTCTGGCCTAGTCTTCATCCATGTCATAGCCTGTTTCAACTGCCACTCCCTCAATAGCTTCTTCCCTCTCGTGCTGGAACACTGTGCTCCTCCCGTTCCACCTCCTGTTCTCCAAATACTCCCTCCTCCCCTCCTGGGGGTGGAGTCAGTCAAAATGCGGGCATTCACTTCTCTAATGTTCTTCTTTTCTGCAATGGGCACACTGATTCGCACCCAGAGGGGACTAATCATTTTCACGACCCCTTCCACTTTCCTCTGCTCTTTCAATTAGGAAAACCTCCTCCACATCGTTCAACCAAAGCGGCTGCAAGAAGATCTGTCACATCCATTCTTACGATTCACATACTTTCTGAACAACTTCCATTAACTGTGCTGTATTCATGCCCGCAAATCCATCCAGTTTCTGCAATTTCTGTTTTCTATCTCTCTGGGACTGGCTGACAAAAACGCAAATGCTCCTGGGCTGCTGGATCGCATGGGGTATATAGTGAGGGCTGCCTGCACTATTTGGATCCCACTTGGGGCCATCAAGGCTGATGGGTCTGCATAATACTGTTTATTAGTTTAATCAAATTCTAAGGTTTCTCAGTGTAGGAGGCATAATGCATTTTTCAGTTCAGTAAATCAGTGGCGGAAAAAGACACACAAACAAGGCTGGTCGGCTTTCGGTATTAACGTGACCATCCCTTTTACTGTTAGTTGTACTTCTGAAGGTATACAGCAATCGGTACTGTCTGGGTTCCACTTCATGTTCTCGGGCGCTGGTTGTGAGTGACCCTGAACTGGCAAATGAATTCCTACTTGCAGTGTCATCAGTGGACTGCGGGGACTGGCCTATAAAGATAATGGGACAGACAGAGTGGAATGTCTGGAGATTCTGGGGCAGAATAAACTGGCCCCCCTCCCTTGTGGTTGCTACTAATCCCCTACACTGTTCCTCATGGCAGCGCGGTATCCAGGAGGATAAATACACACTTCATAAACAATTAACCAGGAATTGATTGGGGAACATTTTTCCTACAATCAGATGAACACGGGAAACTACAATAACATTAGCCTTTCACAGAGCAGTTCTAATCGGGACGGAGACATCTTAAGTCAGTAGACTCCAGCAAGCCCTTGCTATACATACATTTCAACAGAATCTGTGCAGACTCCCACCCCTTCCCCCACATGATGACGTACTTGTCAACAGACAGAGGGGGCGGGCTGCATTCCCCTGTGGACTAAGCATAATGGATGCGTTTGCTCATTCTAATTAACAACTGTCTAAACCTATTTCAAAGCTTTAAACTAAGACTGTACTTCTGAAACTGAGATTTTAAAAGACCTTACAAAACACAGTACATTCTTTCTCTGGACACCAACACATCTTACAGTTCGGGAAAGACAGGCATTATCTTAACAAGATAAACAGTAGGTCTCTCTCCTGGCTTTCAAAGCAGCCGTAAATTACTAGACACAGTAAACACTAACACTAACACGTCATTGTCCTGTCAGGGCTCTTAACTTCGTAGGTCAAAGGGAAAACAAAAGCAGTTTCATTAATTTCTCTATCATTCCTATCAAATGTTATATAATACATGACCAGAGCAGAAGGAACATCACTATTAGAACATATTTTATTTTATTTTTATTTAATTCTCTTATATACCGCGCTATTCTGCATCAGTGCGGTTTACATTGAACAAACTGAAATTACATTGAACAGGGTATTATAACTTGGAGATAACTATTTTACAGGGAACATGGGCTATGGAGGGTTAAGTGGCTTGCCCAAGACCACAAGGAGCACCTGTGGGACTAGAAACCCCAGTCCTTCCGGCCCAAGGTTGCTGTCCTCTAGTGGGATTTGAACCCCCGACCTTCCGGCCTGAAGTACCTTGCCCCAACCACTAGGCTACTCCTCCACTCCATATTGAATAAAACAGGTACAATTTTCCTGAAATAAGCACAAATTAACCCAGCTGCAGAGCGTAGAATAATTGAAACCTCCAAAGCGTTAAGTAAAGGATACATTCCTTCCCCAGGCATTGCTTTCTTCCTGTCTTTCTCCGGGCTGTGTGAAAGACACGCCCCCTCTCACTCTTGCAAGAGAGAGACACACGCTCAGTGAGACAGTTGTCTTTGTAGAAGTGACCCCTGAGTTGTTTCTTTAATACTATTCCCTAATCGGTAAACACGAAGGACAAACACCAAACACTTTCTCCTTTCTCGCGACCTGGCAATGCACTAGTCAGGAGCCAGCACCTCGCTTGGTCTGTATTCAAGACCTCATTCACACACGCAGACATTCAAGACAGAATAAAATCCGGACGTTCCCAAAAAACCTGACTGACTGGGGGGTTGGGTGGGTTCAGTCTCTGCTTATACCTTTAAGACTTCGGAGACTTACTAGGACCGCCCCGAGAGAGGTGATCAGACTCTCAAGCGCTTCTCCAGAATCCCGACTGACTGATTAGCAGAAAAGTATTACTCACTGGATCATGGGTTGGATCCCGGACTCCCCTTAAGTTCGAGGTGTAGGCCGGCTGGAACCGGCCACCAGCGGAGGCAAGGAGGAGCCCTCCCCGATACAAGAGGATGGGTGGCGCCGAAGGCTCTCCTGTAATCAGTCAGGGGCGGCTCCAGGCCGGACAAAACCTTTAGAGGCGAGAAGTCGTGGTATATTCACTGGCATACCATCACACTACTCACACTTCCCGGTCAGGGAACCAAGACATGTGGCAGCACTGATAGCATGCAATAAATAATACCTGGAGTCAGTTCAAGGATCCAAACCAATTTATTGTGCACAAGGCCCAAGCATCAAAGGACTGAGCAATGGCGAACAGGAAAACTTCCTTATATACAAGCTTCACAGTTTGATACAGGCAGACTTTCTATTGGTCCCAACGCCCCCTGCACCTATCCAATCGGGGACCCTCACTGGGCCCTGTTCCCCCTTCTCAGGCTATGCTAACACAGGCTCAGTTTCTAGACATAATACATTCCTGCTACAAGGTCATTGCATCAGCATAAAAGTATTGAATAAAGGATTAATACAAACTTATCAAAAGCAGTTTAGAGCGGTTAGGGCAGATCCTCAGCCTTCACTGACTTTGGTCTTTCTCAGCACTACTATTTCTCTAGCAGTGGGGGTGGGGACTCAGGCCTAGCTTGCAGGCTCATACATGTACAGGCTATTATATAGGCCATAGCCTACCACACTAGTAGTTCATCTATCTTGCACCAACTTCCATCATAAGAGAGTGGTCCCCTGTACTCATTCAAAATTCCTTCCAAAAGTGGTGCCTGATTTCCATCTTAATCGGTCAGTTGTTCTTCTAGCATTTTTCCCGAGACCTCATGCACACAAAGGGGAAGCTAAGTTGCACATATTGGGCTGCAAGCAAGCCTTAGCCTTCTATGTAGAACAGACACAAGCCCATAGAAAGTCCATCCAGCTTTTAGTTTTTCTACTCCATTAAGCTAGGGGTTGCTGTTTCCAAACACTCTCTTTCAATTTGGCTGGCAGACTGCATCTCTTTCACTTATGTCGAGGCAGGCTTGAACCTTGATGTTCATGTTACTGCTTATAATGTCGGAGCTATGGCTGCGTCGGTAGCCAACTTGCACTTGATCTGCATAGAAGAGATCTGCAGGGCTGCAATGTGGTCTTTAGTCCACACATTCACCTCTCACTACCGTCTAGGTGTAGATTCTCGACATGATAGCAACTTTGGCCAATCTGTACTCCAGAATCTGCTTGGGGACTAGAATCTAACTCCATTCCCCCTAGGCCCATTCGATTCTGTCGAAGCTACAAAAAAAAAGGGAAGAGTATCACTGCTGTTGTGCATAGTTGGCCTCTTGACCATTAAGGCCTGTTGCAATACAGCAGTTGAGTTTTGCCCCTCTTGGGCTTCTCGGTGTTCTCCTGTTTTCTGTAGCTTGGGGGTCCCATATGTGAGGACTCATTCCTGTTTGTCCATGGAGAAAAGGTAGTTTCTCATCTGTAGTAGGTGTTCTCTGTAGACAGCAGGAATAAGCTCTCACAACCCTTCCACCTCCCCGAGGAGTTGTCTTTTGTAACTGTTATCAGACTGAATCATGATGGCACTGTGGAGGCAGGCAGGAAGGAGGCGCACAGGCGCAGTGGAGCCTACCAAAAGCTTCCAATAGAAGCCTGGGAGTGTTCCTGTGTGGGGCTCCATCAGGGATATTACCCATACTTGAGGACATTCCTGCCGTCCACGGAGAACACCTGCTATAGGTGAGTAACTACCTTTTCTGTGCAATCCGGATCCAATGTAGATGGAAGGGAAAAATAGTTATAAGAAGGATGAGACAGCAATTGTTGGTATTGCTTCGCAGAGGGCTCGATGCTGAGATGCAGCGTTCTTGGACTTTGGGATGCAGAACCTGGTGGTCTGAGTCCCTCCCCTTTACTTCACCACCTCACATGCTAGGGATGCTTCTTTCCTCCTCCCCAGCCTTTGGGAGGGGGCCGGGCTTACAATTCCGTAGCAGACCTGGCCCTTGAAAGACAGTGCTTCCTCTAAAAAAAAAAAAAAAAAAAAAAAAGAAAAGGCAGTGTCTGAGAGGCTCTCTTTACTGTCCATTGTGATGAAGGGAGCACCAGAATGAGCGGTGGATAGCGTGAACGTCCGGGTCATAGGCAGCTTTGGTGCCACATGAGGTGAAGAGGGGCTGGTAATTGTCAATGGAGCATGCTGTCCACGGTCTGCAGTAAGCCTTCGGGCTACACAGCCTGTGGCAGCTGCTGCAGATAGATTTCAGGAGCTGGATTTTGCTGCTGATGTGAGGCTGAAGGCTACGCCGTAGAGGATTTGCTCTGGGGGATGAGACATTCAGGAAACAAGGCCATCTTGGCCCCGGGAGGTGATTTTGAGTGGCACCAGGTTTCTCCTCCAAGGTTTTGGTAAGAAATGTGGCCATATTGGAGGCAGCTGGGCTAGAGTCGGGAGAGCCCTCTGGGGACCCATTGGCAACTCCAGGGCTCACTGTAAGGCAGCATTAGAGGTCAGATACCCTTGGGGAGATGGCTGCAGTTCAGGGAGTTCCATTTTCACTAGAGTTTGTGTTGCTTTTGCACCAGGCCTTCTGCATGAAACGTGGTCTGGTGCAAAGTTCTCCTCAAAGCATGTGTGGCAGGGGGAGATCAGAGGAACCAAGGTCTGGGGCCAAGGACCCTGTTGAGCTTGCTTCCAAGTGCTAGAGGATTTAGGAAGATATGTGGGAAGATCATAGTTTGGTGCTTTTGGGTTCTGAGGACCCTCTGGAAGGGCCATCTAGGTGCTAGGGGGATCTCTCGGGAGAGAAGCTTGAGGAAGGTGAGATCCCACCAGGGGAGGGCCCGACTCTTAATTAGGGTCTTTTGGTGAAAAGAATTGGTGGTCCTTATCTTTTGCTGCAGGATATCCGGAAACCCTAGAAATCCTTCCCGTTGTATAGCGCCGTAAAGGGCATGATTATAGCAGAATTATGGGTCAGCTGTTCCATAGCACGCTTATATCCCATCCCACCAGAAGAAAAGGACCTCTTGTGGCTCTCAAAGGTGGATGTTTGGTCTCGGCAATTACTAAGAACAGAACCATTTCGGTGGAAAGCAGAGCAACGCTGAAGGATACCCAGGACCATTGGTTGGAAACTCTTTTAAAGCAGTCTTTTGAAATCGCTGCTCTGTTGTGGAGCCTTTGGAGCTTGGGCATGTTTGAGGAGGGCTCATAGTTTGCCTGAGACTACGCCAGGACATCTTGAGGCTTTGTCAGAGGCAGCTAAGCTGGAGTCGGGGTCGGCATATTTAGCGTACATGCTGCATGATATAGTAAGGGCCTTAGCCATAAACAAAAGCCTCTGTGTTGACAGCACGGCATCTCTTATGGCTGTATAATTGGGCAGTGGATATGGCTTCCAAAATCTGGCTCATTAAGCTTCCTTTCAAGGGAAACTTATTTTTGGAGAGGCGCTGGAGAAATTGGTGAAGGATTTGGGGAACTCAAAGGTTCTACTCTTGCCACCTTGCTGGGCAAACTAGATGGACCATGCTGGTCTTTATCTGCCATCATATACTATGTTACTATGTATGTATGTCCTGAGGCTACTGGAGGGCAAGCCATGTTGTGGAAAGTCCACAGCTCCTTCGTGGAGCATTTCAGGGATGCTTGGATGTTTCAGGCATTGCGTTTTGATGCCTTCCAGCGGTCTTGCTGTCCTCCAAGAAGCCAACCCTTTTTAGGAGGTTGTGGAGGAGGCAGGGACTATTTGACATGTGCTTCA
The DNA here is from genome assembly GCA_033557465.1 of Ichthyophis bannanicus. Taxonomy (NCBI): domain Eukaryota; kingdom Metazoa; phylum Chordata; class Amphibia; order Gymnophiona; family Ichthyophiidae; genus Ichthyophis; species Ichthyophis bannanicus. The sequence continues at coordinate 281,264,180 of CM066039.1, read as the reverse complement.
GGAGGCTCCAAGAAGTCCCATATAAGAGCTGCGAGCTCAAGTGGTGCTGATTCCAGTAGGCAGTTGGCTGCAGACTTTATACTCTGCTTGTTTCCAGATTACTTTCTACCAGTGTGTGCTAGAGATTGTTTGTGAGGGCTATGCCCTCGGGTTGACATGGCCCCTCTCCAACACCTTTATGCTGTCGCCCTGCAAGGCACCAGCCAAAGCAATGGCAGTGGTGGACATGCTAGAGAGGTTGCTTCGGCTTGAGGCGGTGGTCAAAGTTCCCCCAGAAGAGTGCATCTTTGGTTGGTACTCAATTTCATAGTTCCCAAGAAGGAAAGGAACTTTCTCCTTGTTCTGGATTTGGAACATGAACCAAGCCTTGTGAGTGCTACATTTTTGCATGAAAACCATGTGGCCATTATTGTGGCTGTGCAAAAAAGTGAAATTTTGAACGTTTTGGATCTTTCTGAGGCGTATTTGCACATTCCCATACGACCAGAAGATCAGCGGTATCTATGCTTTGTGGATCCTATGAGACATTTCCAGTTTCAGGCCCTGCTGTTCGGCCTTGCCATGGCACCTCAGACCTTTACAAAGATGATAGTCGTGATGATGGTGCCGCTTTCTGACAGAGTGTTGGTTCATTCCTTTCTGGAAGACTGGCTATCAGGATGAAGATGGTGCAGGAAGTGAGAAGGTCAAAGTGAGTGGTGACCTTCCTCCAACAGCTGGGTTGGCTCATCAATTTTGCCAAGAGTAGCTTGCAGCCGACTCAGGATCTGACTTATCCAGGGGCTCATTTCAAAACCTGGTCAGGTCTGGTATCCCCTAACTCTGGAACATATCAAAAAAGTGCAAAGCCACGTGTAGTGGTTCTGCCAGGTGCGGTCTCGTTGGGCATGGGACTACCTGCATTTGCTGGGGTCCATGGTGGCGGTGTTGGATTTGGTGTGGTAGGCCATAGCACACATGTGGTGTCTTCAGAGGGCATTATTGTCCCGGTGGTTTCCTCAGAACCATTCGCTGGGGTGGAGTTTGTGTAGTCTGGAGGAGACAAGAATGAGTCTGAGTTGATGGCTGTATTCCACCAAGTTGGCATTAGGGATGATACTGGAGCTGCCCGAGTAGAGGTGATAGTGACCACAGATGCCAGCCTATATGGCTGGGGAGCACACTATTGGGTGCAGGTAGCACAGGGTCAGTGGTCTCTGGAGGAGAGGAGCTGGTCCATAAATTGCTCAGATATGCGAGCAGTATTTCTAGCTCTGCAGATCTTTTGCCCCATTGTTCAACATAAGGTGGTGAGAGCTTACATCATTCGGCAGGATGGCACAGGAAGTGCAATGTTGGCGACAGAGACTCATCCTTCTGGCGCTGTCAGCAGCTCAAGTAGCCAGAAATGAGAAAGTCGGCCTGCATATTCTCTGTCATCATCTCTTGGACCCAGGGGAGTAGTCCATGGAGGACTGTATTTCAGCGGATAGTGCACCAATGGGGGGACAACAGTCATGGATCTGATGGCATCTGCAGACAGTGCCAAGATGGCCTGTTTCTTCAGCTGCAGGTGAGAAAGTATGTTTGAAGGCTTGGATGCTCTGGCTCAGCATTGTCCAAGTGACAGCGTCCTATAAGTGTTTTCCCCTTGGTCGCTGATAAGCCGGGTGCTTCAGAAGATAGAATCCCATTGGAATCTGGTGATCTTGGTGGCGTCAGATTGACCTTGGAGGCCATGGTATGCAAATCTAGTACATATGGCGGTGAACAGTTTGTGGCGCCTTCCAGTAATGGACAGTCTGCTCTCACAGGGGCAAATTCTCATGCCAGATGCGAGTCTATTCTCACTTACGGCTTGGCTCTTGAGAGGACTAAGTGGAGGAAAAAAGGTTAATCTGCTTAGGTCATATTGACTTTGGTTCAGACAAGAAAACGTTTGACATCTTTGGCTTATGTTTGAGTCTGGCATGTGTTTGAGAATTGATGCGATGAGAGAGGCCTCCATTCTCTCTCTTCTTCACTTCCAGATGTCCTGGTCTTTCTATAGGCGGGACTGGATAAAGGGCTTGCTTTAAATTCCTTGTGTGTTCAGGTAGTAGCTTTAGCCTGTTTTAGAGGCTGAATTCAGGGGTTTTTCCTGCATCATTAAACCTGCCACAATCATGCCAATGCGTTTCAAACTACTCAGCATAAAGGTTCTGCTTCAGGGCAAATGGCAGTACTTATCTGAATGTTTTCTCTCCATAACCATTGTCACAGAATTTTTATCCTTGCATTAGGAGTTCACCAGGCTTTTGTAAGAAAAATGGCCACAGCGTCCTTTTATTCCAAAGGAACTCTGCAAGTTTTATGATGCATGATTACTTTAAAAAAAGAATAAAAGAGACTTGAATGGAGGAAGCTTATAGCAATCTTAAAAAAAAAAGTTCGAAAAAAAACCTGGTAATTAATGAGCTTATATAGAAACATGACGACAGAAAAAGACCACATGGCCTATCTAGTCTGTCCTTCCATAACTACAACAGCCCCCCTTTTTCCTTTAGAGTTATTTGAGTGGGAGTTATTTGAGCCTATACTGTCCATAATATTTTTCTAATTGTAGTTCGGGTCCTGATAATGGCTACGTCTGGTCAGAGGTTTATGCATATTCCAAAGAACAGATGAATAAGATATTATAGAATATTCCTGAATTGGGTCCACAAGACCAAATTACCAATACAGAAAAATGGTCACAGTTATTAGATCTATACACAGTTATTAGATCGAAACAGAGTAGAACTCAGCTGCACGGTTCAACTTTATCCCAATATATTCATTCAGGAATCTCACTCCAAGGGTTGCGTGTCCTTAAATATCCCAAGCTTTTTAATGAAAATGAAACCTTCCTGCAAAAATGTAATGGTATATTGATGAAACGCACCCTTGATTTGATGTTGCTATTGTGGAGATCCTTTCAATATCAGAGTCTGAAGTTAATGAATCTATAAAATCTTTAGAATCTGATTTACAAATAAACTTATCAGATTTGTTTAAACAGCTGCAGGACACTAAAGATACTGTGCAGAAATATCGTGAAACATTTAAAGCTACAAACCTAAAAACGTTTAGTCATGATCAGATAGATTTCCAATCTAAAATTGTTTTTCCTTGGATTAATGAATCTGAAACCTTCCAGTCGTGAGAATATTAGATTATACTTCTGCAAACTCTCTAGTGGGGATGATTATTCTCATGATTTTATTTTTAGAGGATCGGGGATGGCTTTGGGTGAGTGCAAGGACGAGGGCGCCCTCTTCGGTGCAGACCCTGGCAATACACTTACACTTGTTCAATGTATCGAAGGACCCTCTCACGCGAGCTCAATCAAAAAAACAGCAATCATAAATTTGACATCTGGTTTATTTATTTTTATTTAGCAGCATTTTTATGCTGCTGTCATCTACAAGCCACAGTGGTTTACATGAAACAGTAAACTAAATGTATTACATTGAACATATGATATGTTCAGGTAATTTAACCTTTAACAAAACTATTTACATCAGACTTAATTGACTGTGGCATGAGTATATGAAAAGTTATGTTAGTGCAACGGAGGTGTCCGGTGCAGATCTGATGGATTGGGGGGGGAGGAGTAGTTCAGAGTCTGTGCCGAAGCGTTCCAAGAAGAGGGAATTTATGCCGTAATTCAGTGAGCTCTGTGAGGGCGTTCCAGATGTGAGTGGGGCATAGAATGAGAAGACTCTGTTGGAAGTTGGATTGGGCAAAAGTAGCAGGAACTGAGACGAGGTGTTATTGGTGGAACTTGTTGATCTCTTGTGAACCTGGTTATTGAAGAAGGGGACAGAGGATGTTTGCAGAGAATTGGTGGATGATCTTGAATATGGTTAGAGCTACTTTGTTCTTGATTCTCACTTGGATGTGGAGCCAGTATAGGGCTTTCGGGTTGGGAGTGATGTGCTCTCGTGGGCCCATGCCAGTGATTATTCTGGCTGTGGAGTTTTTGGCAAGCTGTAAGGGTAATAATGTGGCTTTAGGGAGGCCCTGGTAAATTATGTTTGCATAATCCAGGATGGGAGTGATAAAGGATTGGCATATGTTCCTGAAATCGTTGGGGTCCAGAAGTGGGCGGAGGTATTGTAGAGTTCTCATTTTAAAGTATGCTGTCTTGGTAACTTGTTTAATGTGGTGTTGGAAGTTGAGGTGATAGTCCAATGTGACGCCTAGGTATTTTACAAATTGTTTGACCTGTAGGGTGAGGTTGGCCAGCTTAATGGTAGATGGTGAGATGAAGGATGGATGTTTAGAGATGAGTACTTCTGTTTTGTTAGGGTTGATATGCATGTTGTGGTCGTTGAGCCATTGAATAGATTATTTTAGGCAATTGCTGATTGTGGAATAGTCTGGGTTGGTGGTGGAGATTGGGGCGTATATCAGGATGTCATTTGCGTTCAGATGATAGTGGGTTTTATGTTTTATGAGTGTGCATAAGGATTGAATAAAAATGTTAAATAGCAGTGAAGATAAGGCTGAGCCTTGAAGTAAACCTTGTAGCAGCTGAAGGGTTTGGAAGTGTTAGATCCGATTCTTACTTGTGTTTGGAGAGGTATGATGTGAACCACTGCAGAGCTGTATTTCTGATTCTGATTGAGTGTAGGTGAGAGCATAGCTGGGCATGGGTGACTGAGTCAAAAGCTGCTGAGACGTCGGGAAAGATGAGAACGAATCCTTGATATACTTTCCGTATACCTTTTAATTAAGTTGTCGAGGAGGGAAGTCTGAAGGGTTTCAATGCTGTGGTGTGGTCTGAAGCCATATTGGTGTTCCTTGAGTGGCGCGAGGGTGTCTATAAAATCTTGTAGCTGAAGTTGCACTGCCTTTTCTATAATTTTGGCCAGGGATGGGATGCTTGATATTGGTCTGTATGAGGCTGGAGCTGAGGGGTCTGCTGCATGATTCTTGAGCAGGGGTCTGATTGAGGTTTGCTTGAGGGGAGTTGGTACATGGCCGAGTGCCACAGATGCATTGACTAGGTGCATAATGCTTGGAGCAAGTCATGTTTTGCCATCTTGATTCAGCTGATGGGGCATGGGTCGAATGATGAGGTGGTATAGTTAAGGTTTATTATGATATTGATGATCTCTCTGGTTAATAGCTGCTTGAAAGATGATCAGGTTTTGTTGTCTGGAGGATTAGTGGAGTAAGTGACAGGCAGGTGGTGCAGTAGTTTGTTGATTTGTCTGGTTTGAACGACTTGGTGTGCCATGGTGTCAGGCACTGAGTTGAGGTTAGATTTAATGTCGGTTGGAGCTTTGAATAGGGCGGTTAAGAGAGGCGTTTAGAAGCTTGGCGTGATATTGGCCTAATCTGCCTAATCTACAGACCTCCCTCATCACACCACGAAGCACTAGCTACAGCACTGGAAAACATCACTACCACCCAAAATAAAAAATTCCAAATAATCTTGGGAGATTTGAACTTAGCATCAATTCCCCCAACCCACGCGAACACCTTCTTTGAAGCCATGGACCAACTGGGCTACCACCAAATAGTAAATGATGCCACCCACGATAGGGGAAATACCCTGGATATGGTTTTCGTACCCACCAATCTTCAACCAAATGAAGAACCACCTATGATAAAGATAACCCAAGTCCCATGGTCCGACCACCACCAAATCGATATCAAAATAAAATTGCCATCCATACCCAAAAACACAAAAGAAATGAGAATACCACACCCACTCAGGAAGTTCAACAAAGAACACCTCATAAACACCATTTCATTCCATATAGATCTGGATTACACAGACCTCGATGAACTAACAAACAGATGGAACGCAAGCATACAAAGTGCATCAAACCCAACACTAAAAACCTCGGAGAAGGTAAGCAAGCCCAGTTCAGAACCCTGGTACACAGAAGCACTAACAAGAACGAAGAGAGAACTCCGTAAATTAGAGAGAAAATGGAGGCAAACCAAATCCATCGAACTCAAAACCAAATACATGACTCTTCTCGCAAAATACAAAGATGACGTCAACGCCGCAAAGAGAAAGCATCACACTAACCTATTAAGCAAAGCTATCAACAGACCACGTGAGTTATTCGAACTCGTCAAATCGTTAACTAAAACATCTCAGAGCGACACCTAAACAATGCAATCAAGGCCCAAACTCTGGCAAACCACTATGCGAGCAAACTGACGGCCACAAAACCCACGCTCTGCCTAGAAACAACACTGCCAACACTCAACATTGAGACCAACGCAACCCAAGACCAGGTATGGAACAACTTCCACAAAATCGGAGACCAGCAAATTGTAACCATAATCACAAGCATAAACAGCACCACGTCCCCTCTCGATCCATGCCCAGCAGCCTGGGTCAAGGCAGCGAAACAAGACATAGCCCAGTACGTCTCTCACATAGTAAACCTATCACTGCAACAAGGAATCATGCCTTCTGAACTAAAAAAATCTATCATAAGATCGATTCTAAAAAACAGTACACTCAACAGAGATGACCCAGCATCCTACCGCCCAATATCGAGCATATCATTCCTAGCAAAGATCATTGAAAAGGTGGTCCTACTACAACTACAAGACCACCTGAACGACTATGCTCCCCTAGATGCCCAGCAATACGGCTTTAGACAACATCATGGGGTAGAAACCCTATTACTAGTCCTGCTCAACAACTTACTCAAGGGCCTGGAAAACAAAAAGAAAATGTACATACTCTTATTCATCGACATCTCAGCTGCCTTCGATACTGTTAACCATGGAACCCTCTTAAACAGGATCAAGTCAATAGGAATATCAGGAACCCCCCTAAAATGGTTCACGTCATACATCTCAAACAGAATGCAATAGGTGCAGTTCAACGGCAAAAAAGCGGAAGCATTCCCCCAAACACAAGGTATACCGCAAGGCTCTGCACTCTCAGCACTCCTTTTTAACGTATATATGCAACCACTATGTGAAATCTTCAATCGGCACAAAATCAACTACCACATATATGCCGATGATATTATGCTGTACACACAACTTGACACTGACAACCCGGACTACAGCCCACTCGAAACATGCCTTAGAGAGATGCAATACTGGCTAAAACAAAGCAGCATGGCAATCAACCATAAGAAAACTGAGGTGATGTATATCTCCAGGAAAGCAAATTTTGACCCCCCCCACAACAATAACCTTGTGCAACAATACCTACCAAAGGAAGAAAGAAATAAAATATCTAGGAGTAACATTCGACTGCGACCTAAAAATGGAGAAACACCTCCGCAAAACCAACAGGGCAGTTTTCCACAAACTGAGAGTTCTACAACCTATACGGAACATAATTGACCCCCACGACTTCAGATCCGTCGCTCAAGCACTCATCATGCCACATTTCGACTACTGCAACGCCATTCTTCAGGGACTACCTAAGAAAACCCTTAACATCCTGCAAATGGCGCAGAATGTATCCGCCAGGATCATTATGAGGAAAAGTCTTACTGAACACATCACACCAGTACTAATTGAGTTGCACTGGCTCCCCATTACAGCTCGCACAAAATACAAAATACTGACAACCACTTTCAAACTCATCCACAGCATTGCTCCATCCTTCCTCTCCACCCTAATCGGCATGCAACCCACCAACAGAAACAGAAGAACCATCAACTCCAACACCCTCCACACCCCTACAGATATAAGATCTGTCAAAGTCAGCACTAGTAACAGGGCATTCTCATACACAGCACCTACACTATGGAACCAACTATCGCCAATGCTACGAGCCAGCAAAGATCTATCAGATTTTAGAAAAAAACTCAAGACGCACCTATTTCAAAGTCATTTCAACCTGTTCTAAATCCACATGAAGGGCAACTATCTACCCAAAGACCCAGAGAACCTTCTATGTAAAAATGTACATATGTAAACTCTTTCCCCATAGACTAGAAGTAGATAATTTTCTGTGTGCCATCCTTTCCTCCCGAATCAATCATGTATATACCATAAATTTCCTGTTTTGATTTGACAGCTTTTTCTATGTAATCATACCAGCTTCTGATCGCTGGAAGGAGCGGTATACAAATGCTTGCTAAATAAATAAAATAAATAAATAAAATATTCTTTTTTTGAGCAGAGCATGAATGCACAATAGTCTGCCTGAGCGCTTAAGAAGGCTTTTGAGGGAGATAGGGCATTTTAGTTTTTTCCATCTGGCAGAGCAAGTTTTCTGAGATTATTTTTTAGTTTTCTAAGTTGAGGCGTGAACCATGGCACTTTGTGAAGTTACTTTGTCTTGGGTGTGGTTTTGGTTAGAGTTGCGTAGATGGAAATGTTAGTGTTCCATTCGGATACGAAGGAATCAATACTGGATGTGGTGTTCTGGGGGAGTGGTGGGATATGCTTGTGAAATTGTTTTTATCGAAAGTCTTGAATCTTCGATGGTTTGGTGAGGATGAATGTCTTACTGACCACCTAATCCATGTGTTTGATTTGGTATGTCCTTTATATCTACTATACCTTATAGGGTGTTTGATATGGGGGTGGCCTTATATGGCGGCTTCTATAGATTAGTGATCCAACATTATGCACCCTCTCATTTTATACCATCTGATTCTTCCATTGTACAGCTGATTTCAAAATGAGTACCAATAGGTCCCCTAGATCTTTTGATAGCCATGTACCAAAAATTGAATTTGCAAGATTTGGAGAAGTTGCAGCAACATTTTTGACCTTTCAAATGGAATATGAGTTGCCAATATTTTATGGCCCTCAAGAGTTTGCAAGAGGATAAGGATATAGTGATACGTAGAGCCGATAAAGGCAGTGCAATTGTTGTACAATCTGAAATTCAGTATGATCGAGGCATGCAGGCAACTGGATGATTGCAAATATTATGAACGCTTATTGGAGGATCCTACTTATTTTCTTGCACAGTGGTTTGAGGGATACCATAATTAGAGGATATATGCAAAATTATCTCGCACAAAAAGAGATGCAGTTTTGATGGATATATAAGTGTCTGCTGACTCCTGTATTTTATACTGTTCCTAAAGTTCATAACAGTTTCGATAACCAACCCCCCCCCCCCCAGCAGCTGCCTTATAGTGGTGGGAAATGGGTTGCTTTTGGAGCCTTTGTCTTTTTTTGTGGACAAGATTCTTAACTCGTTGACATGGCAAGTGTCCTTTTTCTTGAAAGGTACCACTCATATGCTCTGAATTTTGTCAGATGTGACTATCACTTCAGGTGAAATGTGGTTGTTTACTTACAACGTACAGTCCCTTTTGTACTAATGTTGATCAGCGTGAAGGATTGATGATTATTAACCAACTGGACTGGGGCGAGGTTCTCCCTGCGATACTCCCTAAACCTTATGTTCTTGAGTTATTGAGGTTGGTATTGGAGAACAATTTTTTTGTGGGTTTTTTTTGTTTTGTTTTAATGGATCTTTTTTCCATCAGAAATTCAGTGTTTCAATAGAAGCTACTGTTGCTCCTACACAATTACCACACCGAAATTGACAGCACACGAAGACACCAGCACGCAAAGTTCCTAAACATATCTCTTAACTGCCCACGTGAGCTGTTTGATATCGTCCAATAGCTGACCAAAGCCCCTAACCCATACCAAGCAACTCCCGAACAGTCCACCACAACAACCCGCTGCATAATATAAACAACTCCACCCAAACCCCAATATCCTACCCACTGCAACAGGGAACTGCCACAATATCACCCCCAATAACACATGGGGCACGTTTGAAACAATCAGCAAGGAGAGGATCGAAAGCATCATAACCATGCTTAACACCACCATCCAGATCCACCAGATACCTGTCTGTTAAGCTGGATCAAGATGACAAAGCAGGAGCTAAACCCAGCACTCACCACCATTGCACATGAATCTCTCAAACAAGGTCAGATGCCTACTAGCCTCAAAATGTCCATCATCCGACTCACCCTTAAGAAGCCGGAACTTGACCCATTGAATCCTACCTCCTTCAGACCAGTAGCGAGCCTCCCATTCGCTGCCAAAGTTTTCGAGAAAGCAATATAGCAGCAACTGCAGGACCACATGGACAGGAACAACCTACTTGATCCACAGCAACACAACTTCTGACCATCACATGGAGTCGAAACACTCATGGTCTCATTAATAAGTACACTAATCAAGGAAATTCAAACCATACAAACTGGATACACACATCTTTCTAGATATATTAGCAGCATTTGAAACCATATCAAACAGCATCCTCCTCCACCGACTACAAGAAACCAGCATACAGGACACAGTTCTTCAATGGTTCCAGTCCTGCCTGACAGACAGCTATCAGCTAATCCGAACAAGCTCCAGCACCTCCACCTCTTACCACCAGACTTGAGGAATACCCCAAGGCTCCGCACTATCGGCACTGCTGTTTAACATCTATCTACAACCACTCTGCTCCATAATACGGTCACACAACATCAACTTTCACATATACACAGACAACATTATGCTATATGGACCATTAACCACTGCAAATCCAATAAACACAGTTACTGCATTTCTTCAATGATGTTTCCAAGAAAACAATCCCCCAATCAACCTCAAGAAGACAGAAGCATTATTTGTCACAAAGGATCAAACCTTTACTCCACCAACCCACCTCACCCTGGGAACAACCCAAATAAGAGTTCAAGCACAAATGAAATACCTAGGAGTCATTCTCGACCAAACTCTCTCATTCAAGCAACAAATAGCAAAAAACACAAGAACAATATTCTTCAAAACCAAAATGATAGACCGCTTCTAGATCCCCAGGACTTCAGATCAGTACTACAAGCAATGACACTCCCCCACCTTGACTACTGTAATGCGAAATATCAAGGACTTCCACTTTCCACTCTTCATTCGCTACGGACTGCCCTTAACACAACCACCAAGATCATTCAAAGGGCAAAGAATTATGACCACATCACCCAAATACTGAAGCACCTCCACATCCTCCCATTGGAAGCTCAGATCAAGTACAAATCCTTACTGCTGATTCACAAAGCACTACAGCAACGACAAACATCACATTTACATATTCTCCTACCACAACTGAATTCTGGAAGACCCACAAGGCAGACCACTAACAATGTTCTGACCGTACCACAATTCAAGGACAAAGCACAACCATCAAGCATGTACCCATGCATTCAACCTCTATGCCCCGTCCCTATGGAACTCTCTCCCAACCAAAATCCGGAACAACAAGGACCTCTTCTTTCAAAAACAAAGACCCACTTATTCAGAGAACACTGGCACAGACCGAGCAAAACCCAATGAATACAGGACCATGTTGTATACCAGATAAATTTGAGGCTGAAATATGAAGAAGAATTGTAAATAAGTTAGGAAATCCTAATGCATACCCAATTGGGATTGTAAATAAGTTGAGACCATGTTGAATGTGTAACCCCTGTAAATATGTTATGACCTGTTCGATGTGTCTCTTGTTGTTTAATGTAAACCACTTTGACCCATTGAAAAGCGGTATATAAACATAGCTAAATAAATGAATAAAAAACCCATGCGACTGGACTGGAGGGATTTGAGGGAAGAAAATTAGCAGCTAAGGTCTAATTTCATCTTTTAATCTAGGCAACTGAATGGCAGACTTAAATTTGAGAGTTTTACTGTTTAGTGAACCTTCAGCTGCAAACTTAGGCACCTATGGCTAAAAATAGGAGACAAATTTAGACACTTAGGTACTCAGCCTTTTTTGGAATGTTGAGCCTTATGTGAAAGCTGGATTCTCCAGGAACACGCAGGAAGTCAGTCCTCACATATGGGTGATGCTGCTGCCGACTGAGAACTGCGTGGAAGCTTCTCCCCAGCTTTCAAAGAAAGCCTTTGGGACATGCACCGTGCATGTGTGGTTGCCTTCCTGTCCAAGGGTGCCATCTTGCCTCAGTCTCCTTTCTTCTGTGGAGTCCATCAGACGTGTGTCTGTTTTCCCTGGAAAAAGTTAGTTTTTCTCTTGGAAGTTTTCTTCCCCGGTCGCGTACCGGTTCCTTTTCCCACCCCGAAGCTCGCTTGCCTCAGCATTGCGTCTTGGGTTCATTTTTTTTTTCTTCCCTTTTTTGACTGGTGCCCTTTTTACTAGCATTGTCCCGGGTCTTCGACCTCGCTGGGGCCCTTTTTCCCCCATGGTCTCTACCAGCAGCTTCAAGAAGTGTGATCGGTGCTCGTGAACCATGTCTCTCACTGACACATATGACTGCTGCCTCCGTTGCCTTGGGGTGGACCACAACCCCTTGGAACCAGGCATCAAGGCTCACTGCTGGACCACGAAGGCAGACAATCCAAGGGGGTTGTGGTCCTCCAAGGCCATTAAAAGTCATCATCAGCAGCATGACAAGATCTTCCAAAGGTCAGACTCTGCCCATGAGTCTCCAGCGACGCTGCGCTCCTAGCCCCCACCTGGGAACCCTGAGCTCCGAAGTGACTCTGTCACCTCTGACCGAGGCCGTGGATTCTCCGAGTGGAGCACCCTGGAAGTGAAGCAAAAAAAGAAGAAGAAATCCTCGAGGGCAGCATCTGTGGACGAGTTGGGGAAGGCGGGTAAGCCTCACACCTGGTCCCGCAGTCCATGCCACAAGTCTGAGGGATTAGAGTAGGAGGGGCCGACCAAGAACGCCTGAAAAGAAGCATCTGCCTCCAGTAACCGGCCTCAGATCCCCCCAAGACCATCCTGGTCAAGGACTCCCCCTCGTTGGAGCTGATGCTGGGCCTGAGATCCTCGGTACCCGCGTTTTAGGCTGTGGAACCTTCTGGACTGGAGATCAGAATGGCAGCCTTGGAGCACAGCTTGTCTGCCTTCATGGTCCAGCAGTGAGCCTTGATGCCTGGTTCCACTAGGTCATCTGCCTAAACCATCGGGGCCTTGATCTCGAGCGCCATTGGTCTTGATCCCGGTCCTGATTCTCGGGATAGAGGTCTTCCCTGATGAATGGCCATGGCTCTGCCCACAGAGCCTCTGAGGGGCATGGACAGTCGTGCTCGTGATCTGACCTTGCAAACTAGCCTGGCCTTGACTCCACCGACTACAAGTCGGACTCGGAAACAGAGGATGAGGAATCTCTCTGGACACCCGTCGTTACCGTGATGTGCCCTCGGACCCATCTCCCTCTGAGACCTGGCTCTGGTTCCTGCCCGAGGATATAGTCTTCCTTGATTTAATGCGGGAGATGTCAAAGGCGCTATCATTCGACACAGAGTCCAGAGGAGGTTCCTTGCATGGAGGAGCCTAGAGATCCTCCAGTACGAGGCCCCTCCGAAGGAGGCACTTACATGGCTGCTCCTCCGCATTTGGGAAGCACCCGCATCGGTGCCCATCGTGAGTCGACAGCTGGACTCGTATCGGATCCGTTGGAGCTCGGGCTTCCAGAAAGCACAACTGCCACATAACTCCATGGTGGTGGAGTCAGCCCATGAGCCAGAAGACTCATCCCTTTGTGCCTCTGGGTAGGGAGACCTGCACTTTGGATGCCCTGGCTCGACGCTCATTGGTCGGATCCAGGCATACCAGCTGTACATGGGTATGTACTTGAGAGAATTGGCAAAGGAACTCGCCAGGTTCTCGGCTGGTCTCTCCGAGGAACCCCTCCAGCGGTTCTGGAGCCTTCCTCTGTCATCAGAGAGTGCTCCAAATTTATGACTCAAGCAACCTATGACGGCTTTGAGTTGGCGGCTAGAGTAGCTGCAGTGAGCTTTGGTGCGTAATACTAGGTTTGGCTACAGTCTTCCAATCTGGAGCAATGAGTTTGGGACATATTGGTCAATGTCCCCTGCCATGTCTGATAAGGTTGCAGAGTTGGAGTCCGAGTTCCTGACAAGGACTAGGCTCTCCAGGAAGACTGCTACACTTCCCTAATGGAAGGCCTTGAGTAAAAAGCCCCCTTATTTGAGGAAAGGAAGAGCTTACGGAAGCTACCCTCAGTACTAGGCCTCCCCAGCAGGCTAGAGGACAAGAGCATGGCCCTCGTAAGCAGAAGCCTCCCAAAACCAGGCACCCGCTCCAGCACAGCCTGGTGGGAGTGTTTGACTCCTTGGGCATAGCCTCTCCACCCCCAGGAGGCCCACACCAGCAGCCCTCAGGGGGATGTCTGATTCTGTTTGCCCACCAGTGGCCAACCATCACCACCGACACCTGGGCACTCCAGGTGGTCAAGAAATGCTGCCTCCTCCACCTGGAGCAGATTCCCCCTCTATTCTTCCCGGACGAACCCACCAGGACTCCCCTCCACCAGACCTTGCTACTGCAGGAGATCGCAGGCTTTCTCAAGGACAAGGCATTGGAACCTGTATCCCCACTCCTTTGGAGCAGAGGGTTCTACTCCCACTACTTCCTTATACCAAAAAGAACAGGGGGCCTAAGGCCCAACCTGGACCTTAATAAGGTCCGTTTGCAGGGTCAGCGAACTTCAGACATTAGTGGTGAATCTGTTGTACACAGGGTTCTATAAGAACAGGATGGGGCTCCACACGCATCCAAGTTTCTTCCTAAGGTGGTGCTCCCCCTTCCATATCAATCAGGAGGTGGTGCTCCCCATCTTCTTTCTGTGGCCTCACACCAGCCAGGAGGAGACCATACTGCATACCCTGTATTGTAAGATAAGAGGGCTCTGTCCTTCTACCTTCAACATACCCAGGGCCACCGCAAAGCCTCCCAGCTTTTTGTCTTCTTTGACCCCAGTCGGCTGGGGGGGCAATGACCAAACAAACTGTCCACTTGGGTGGCAGACTGCATTGCCCACGCCTGTGAGCAGGCTGGGTGCTCACTAGAGCACCGGGTTATGGCACACAGCATCAGGGCCATGGTGGCATCTATGGCAAATCTGCGTTCTGTTCCTCTTTCGGGCCGCCATCTGGTCTTCAGTCCACACGTTCGCAGCTCATTACTGCCTGGAGAGGGAGTCCCGACGCGACACACCTTCAGCCAGGCCGTACTCCGTCATCTGTTCGCGATATAGGCGACTCCTGCCCTCCGACCCTTCTGTGTTCAGGTTGCCGGAGTGCTGATTATCACTGGACGCTTGGGTCTCTTGAGAGTCTGTCTCCTTAAAACTCACTCGCTGCTCACAGCTCACCTTTTCCTGATCACCCATGGCATTTCTATATGTTTACGGTAGCCTGTAACTAGGGAGTCCTATATGTGAGGACTGACTTCCTGCTTGTTCCCGGAAAAAGTGTAGTTGCTCACTTGTAACTGACATTCTCCGGGAACAGCAGGAATCAGTCCTCACAACCCTCTCTCTTCCCCGTGGAGTTGCTTCTTTATCTTTTTTGCCATCTTTAGCTAATGCCATTTGACTGAGGCAGGATGGCACCCTTGGGTGGGAAGTGGACCATGCATGTGTGGTGCATCTCCCAAAGGCTTTCTTTGAAAACTGGGGAGAAGCTTCCGTGCAGAGCTGCATCACAGTGACCCATATGTGAGGACTGATTCCTGCTGTCCCTGGAGAACACCTGTTGCAAGTCAGTAACTACGCTTTCTTTGCAGCTTGGACTGACAGCAGACTTGGCCAAAATTAGTAATGTGCGCATGAATTTCAGACCATACATTGCTTTTCTTTAGGCGCTACTACGAAGTATGATCTGTCTCATCTTTGGCTAATTCTTCTGTTGCTCCAATACAAACTGTTAGAGCCTGCTAAGAATCCATATTTTAATGTGTGTGGCCTCTCTCTCTCTCCCCAGCAGTGACAGTGACAGTGACGTGGATCGTATCAGTGAGTGGAAGAAACGGGATGAAGAACGATGCCGAGAAATAGAGGAGAGGCGGAGGAAAGAGCAGGAGGAGGAGCTTCGGAGACTGCGAGAGCAGGAAAGAGAGGAGGAAGAGAGGCGGAAAAGAGAGAAGATGGAAAAGGGCCAGGAAACTGACAGCGACAGCAGCAGTGGTGATGCAAAGGAGGTGGCGCCTACCAAGAAAGGAAAGAAGGCTCGAGGCAGGGAGCCATCTTCTTCCTCTTCTGATTCAGAAGTGGAGAAACAGGTGTGAGGGGAGAAAGGACATGGGACATATGAAAGGAGCCCTGAATATATGTTTAGGGAATAACGCTTCTTGTTATCCCATGACTTGACTAGATTATTGCATACTAGAGTTCAGGAGTCTGTCTCCTTCCAGGAGATGCATTATGAAATCGAGAGGTTTGGGCCATATAGATGCAGAAACTGAGGATGGCTTCCACTGCAGGGGTTACTACAGCTTCTGTGGTGGGCCATAGAGGAAGTTTCTTTTCCAGCTCTCAGCTGGCAAGAGACATAGAGCTTCTGCATATAGTGACTTTGTCCTACCCATGATTTGCCTTGTTTACCAGCAGAGTTGCCTTTTGAAGAGCAAGATAGATTTTGTATCATTCCCAAGTTACTTTGTCTCACCTGTTGTATTGTACATTTAAGGTGAAGAAGCCAGTGAAGAAGCAGCAGTCTGAAATTTCAAAGAAACCAAATCAGAAGGAAAAACGAGGCCGTACTGAAGGGGAAAAAAACAGAAGCAGGTCAGGGATGCTCTGACATCAATGAGGCAGAAAGACACTGAACTGGAGGGGATAGGGGGTGTGGGGCCTTTGAAAAATCCCAGCTCCATATATCCCTGTGCGGTCCCCTGGGGGGGAGGGTGTGTGTGAAAGGAAATTAAGTAGCAGGCCAGGGATGATCCAACAGAAAATGGTCAGGGATACACAGGTGGCGGGAGGGGGGAGGTGGTGGTGGTGGTGGTGAGAGAAACCAAATGGTAGGCCAGGGATGCTCAGACATAGAAGTGGAGCTGGAAAGTTCTTATCCAGTAAGTGGGGAGTTGCAGAGGTAGCACTGAGAGTCTATGGGAAGAGGTAATGTAGAAATGGGTTGGGGAAGAGAAGTACAAAAGAAAGTGAATCCTCTCTCTTGCTGATGCCCCTGTGACGTTATGTGTTTTTCAGACCTCCAAAGGTGGATAAAGCAAGGAAAAAGCCTGACCCAATTTCTGACAAGAGAGTAGAAAAAAAGAAAGGTGAGAGGCCGGAGGCAGGGCAGAGTGCACAGTAGGGTGGAAAGGGAGAGCACAGCAGCAGGTTCAGGAGTGAGTATTGAGGACCTGACACAAATACAGCAGGACTGGTGCCATACCATTGTAAGTACCCATCTAATGCCAGCAATATCAGGATAATGCAGCTTTGTTAAAGTATAAGTATAAAGCATTACTTTCTGTGTACAGCCAACCCATTTTCTTTCCAGTTTGTCTGCATCGCCTATAGTTGATGCTCCTGTCCTGGGCCTAGCATGGGATGCAGCATGAAGGATTGTTGGATGTGCTTAAGTCTTAACTCTTCTTCCAATCTTCTAGAGCCGTCCGTGGAGGAGAAGCTGCAGAAGCTCCACAGTGAGATCAAGTTTGCACTGAAAGTCGATAATCCTGTGAGTATATATGATTAGATGTAGTAATGAGGGCAATCCAGTTCTGTTTGGTAGGTGGCAGATGGAGATGTGATGGTATCTTGCATGAGTGGCTGCTGCAGAATGTAATTTTGTACCTCGGTGTTTGAAACCTTCAGAACTTTTGTGCCTGTGGCTTCTGGAGTTTCCAGATCATCCTGCTAGACCAGTCCAGACAAGTGGGTTATGTCCCCCTGCCAGCATACAATGGAGACAAAGACTAGAAGATTCCAGTAACATCATTGGTACTAAGGCTGGCGCAGTTAGGGGTGCCTTCCAGCAGTTTCTGTCTCCAGCAGATTATCGTTGGACTGGTGCAGCTGGATTTGTCAGCTCCTGGTTAACTGTCCTAAGGGGTGCCTTCCAGTCTAGCCTGGTCAGCAGAGGTCTCCAGGGCATATTTTTAAATATCCCTCTGGAGTTTCTCACTCCTAGTGGGGCGGTTGACTCCTTATCAGCCCTGACCATTTGAGCCTGGGGCAGCCGGCGTCCGGTGTCTTCAGATCCTCTCCTATTTTGTCTTCATTTTTTTCTTTAATTTATTTTTTGTTAAAAAAAAAAAAGCCCCCCTCCCTCCCCGGCTGCTTGCAGCACTCTTGTGACAATCAGTGTAAGTGCTTGTGTTTGGGCTTTAGCTGTGCTTGCAGCACTCCTTTGAGTGACCAAGTGTAGTGCTTTGTCGGCTCATCGGGAACTGTGAGTTACCTTTGTCGTGTGGAGAGATGGAGGCCAGCTTTGCTTTCATCTTTCCTTTTTGACACTGCTTTTCTCCATGGACAAGCAGGATCGGCCACACAGATGGCTGATATCATCGCTGATGGCACCAGGCTGGACTTGCTCTCCCAGAGTCCAGAAGAGTTTGAAACTCTCTGGGCATGTGCGAGTGACGACTCCTCCCATGTGACTATAGCTCCTTCCTCCCAGTCTTCCTCATCCACGGCCAAGCACAGACGAAGATCACCCTTCTGCAATATTTTTCTCTTGTTTTTCTTTCTTTTTCAAAAATGCTTTCAATTTCTTCTTTCCTCCCTTAAGGAAACTCACCTTTGCTGGCAGTGCTCGCCCAGTCTGCAGCAGACCTCTCTGGCAGTAGCATTACTAAGGAGTCCTACTCCTCCTCATATCAGCCCCATTCAGAACAGACCTCTGGCAGTGGTGATCTGAGATTAGGCCAACCGAAAGCCGTAGTGGGCCTGCCTCATCCAAAGCAGACTTCTCTGGCAGAGGCAGCAACCATACCATAAGGAGGGAAAACAAATCTGCTCCTTTCAGAAAAAAGGAGAGAGTTGGATTCTCAGGTCACCTGGCCCAGAGTATGTACCGTCTGGCGGGAAAGACATCGCACTTCATGATTAAAAGTTAAAAAAAGGAATAAATCTAAGGAAGGCAACCGGGGTTCTCATTCCACCCTCAGTGCCTGCTCCAGCTTAGCTCCCAAGGTTCCCGCTTGAAGATGGCTGTGACTCAACTCCCCTTCACTGCCAAAAAAGAGGTGAGGTACGCAGGCTTCTGGACGGACACCGAGCCAGGTCTCTTTCCTGCCATAGTATTGCAGAGCTGCGTGGGCCCATCAGGATCTGTGGAGGTCGCATGGCTCTGGTACGGTCCTCCTGAGGTGCAGCTATGGTCCCTGCATTCACACTAACCTTGAGGTCCAGGTGCCCTCGCTATGGCCCTGTGTCCTCAGGCAGGGTGGGAAAGACCGATCGCAGGGTCCATTGGGGCAGTCCTCTGCAGCCACCTCAACATGATTTTTAAACCTCTCCTACTGCACAGCCATAGGCTGCACTATCCTCCCAATCAATAGCTGCAAGCTTGGCTGGACATGCTCGGTGGACCTGTGCAAGCAAGGTCTAAAAGTACTGCATTTGGGCACCTAGTGCAGATGGAGCCCCTACACGGGGGTGGCGAAGTGCACTGGACCTACTGACAGCCCAGGCCCACCCTTGGGCTTCCTCCTCCCCCCTCCCTCTTCAGCAGTGGTTGGGCCCAGTCAGGAAGGATTACACCGCGCATCCTCCCTGATGTAGCCCATATGAGTACAGATCAGTGGCCTAATTCTTTTATTCCGTAGCACCCTTCTCAAGACTTGGAAGGCTGCCTAAAGGACCCCTTTGAGGAGTTGCACTCCTCCATGGCTCATGTCGCCATGACGTTTCCATAGGCCACCAGTAGGCCCACTGACATGTATAAAGGGACTTCATCCCTTTATCTCCTTTCCCCTTCTCTCTGCCTCACAAGTAGAAATAGCAATACCGTCTCTCCAGTCCAGTCCTGACCTTTGAGTAGTCAACCCCCACCAGCAGCTTTGGAGACTGAGCATGTCATCTTTTGATGATATCAGTGTACTTAGGCAGCTGGCACCACCCACCCGCCCCAGTAAGTTCAATCTCCAAGCAGCTGGAGCAGGTGATCCCAGGGTCAGGACTACTACTACTACTACTACTGAGCATTTGTAAAGCGCTATTCACTGAAAGGACAATTAAGAAGAGTTCAGTCTAGCTAAAAGCATTTTTGGTTGCCTTTAATTTGACTACTTATGTTCCTTCAGAAGTTACAAGAAGTGGGGAGTTTAATTGTGCCAGTAATACCTTCAACCTATCACAAATATATTCAAAAAATATAAAGTCAACCACTACTTATACGCAGACGATATCATGCTCACCTTACCAATAAACACAAACAATCCCACTCAGAACTTATCAAATTGTATCAGAGAGGCAGATACATGGCTAGAAAATAATAACCTCAGCATTAACCTAAAAAAAACAGAAGCGATGTTTGTGTCAAGAAAACCAGACACTATTCACCCAGAAACTATAATAATCAATAGCACCAAAATTCCAGTTAAAAAAGAGGTAAAATACTTAGGGATTATACTAGATCACAACCTTAGTATGCTCCCTCACATAAAACAAACAGTGAAGACCATATTCTATAAACCTAAGACCATACAGCACTTACGACCACTCCTAGACACACATGATTTCAGATCTGTCATCAGTACACTTATCACTCCCCATTTCGACTATTGTAATAGTCTCCTAATTGGCCTCCCACTCACAAATACCAACCTACTTCAAAGAGCTCAAAACATCTGTGCCAGAGTAACAACAAAAGCTCACCTCACTGACCACATAACTCCCATTCTCGCTGAACTACATTGGCTTCCCATAAATAGCAGAATATCATATAAAATACTCTTAACCACATTTAAACTTCTCAATGGCATCTCACCCTCACATCTAACCACCCTACTACATGCTCCAAAGGAACTGGAACCCGCAGACAAAACGCAACCTATTCTCTAGACATAAAAAAATCCATCCGCAAAACAAAGAAAACCACAAGCTCCAGAGCCTTCTCATATGCAGCTCCCACCCTATGGAATAAACTTCCACTAAACCTCCGCAAGATAAAAGACCTTCATCTATTCCAGAAAGAACTAAAAACACACCTGTTCACAGAACACTTTGCAAATTTAAACGAATCCCCCCCATCCTCCATATTACACCTCCCTAACAATCCACCATAACCCCAGATTAAAAAAAAAACCCAATACACCTAAAAAGAAAAATGAAAGTCTTACAGAACTACGATTAATAAGAAATGTTTGTAAATAGTTAATGGTATGCTATCGCATGTTAATGCATTGTTATCGTTGCTTGAGTTGACTTCAATTAATTTCAAGATGTAAAAAGTTACTACAATTTGATATTGTTCATGAAAGGTTAACTGTATATAGTTAAACGCTGTTCCATGTAAAACCTTGTTTAATATTTGTTATATGTAAACCGCCTTTGATCTCTGGAAAAAGCGGTATAGAAGAATAGCATAAATAAATAAATAAATAAAATAATAAAGGCAGTTTTTTTTTTTGGGGGGGGGGGGGGCTTTAAACAAAGCCTAAAAGAGGTGCATCAGGGCAGCTTTGGGAGCAGGGGTTCTTCACTTGAGAGGAGCTGATCTGGGCTCTTTAGCAGCTGCTGCGGCTCCTGAACCTGTCATCGGGTGAGGAGTTCCTGAGCGGTCCTCCAGTTTAGTCCTCCACATCTGGGTAGTGCACCACCTCCTGCAGCAAGGAGACTGGACCAATCAGAGTCTTTTCCATGTCTGGATGTATGCTGCTGGAACTCCCATCAGCCCCCCAGTGTGTCCAGTCTCCTTGCAGCAGGTGGACATGTGAGCCTGCCCTTGGACTCACTTTAGGATTGTTCTAGGCAACACTAGTTCCTTATCGTTCCTCCAGCTTAGTCCTCGACGTATGGGTAGTGCACCTCCTCCTGCAGCATGAAGACTGGACCAATCAGATTTCAGCTCCTCTGGAACCATCATACCAGGCAACTCTGGAACTCCAGTGTGTCCAGTCTTCATGCAGCAGGAGGACATTAGTGAGTCTAGCTGGGCTCACTAGTTGATTAGATAATTGAATTTTGTTTTCCTTAGCTAACATTTTGATTTTTATTTGGGTCCCATTAGGACTTATTTTCATTTGCTTAATGTAAGGTTTCTGTCCCTTTAAATTTTGCTCTTCTTATCACGGCACTCCGTGGGGGGGGGGGGGGAGCCTGAGGAAGGTCCCTCTCCTGCCCAGCCTTTGCCGCTTCTGTACTTTAGCCTGTCTTCCTTGGGTGAATTGGATCTCTGCCCCAGGGATCTTCGGGGCAGAGCTCCAGCGGCGGCTGTACTGCAGCTCCTCTCCGGAGGCTTGAGGGGTCTGCTTCATTAGTGCCGGTGAGTACTGACGGCTGTGGGAGATCAGGACGGCTGCTGAGCCGAGTTCTGTAATCTCCCCAGCTGTTCTGGGATCTCTCAACGCTATTACGGTTTGTTCGGGGGGCTCCCAGAGTCGCGGTGTTCACGGGGCGCGAAGTCTATGCCACAGCGGTGTTAGGTTTCCCTCAGGCTGTTTCCTCACCGGGGAGAACTAAAAAAGCGCGCCAAAATTGCCTGCCTGCCGCGGCCATTTTTTACTGACTCGCGGTTTTATCTTCGGTGTGTCCCGCGGTATATTTTGGTATTTCTTTCATTTTTTTTTCATTCCTTTTAGTTTACTTATTTAATTTCTTTGATTCCTGTCAGTTCAATTAGTTTCTGGATTTTTTCCCCTTGGCCTTCAGCGTTCCCGCGGCTAAGGGGGGGGGGGGTGCTTGAGCGGGTACTTTTCCCTTCCTTTGCGGGGCGGTTGTTGTCTCCTTGATTTGTGGGCATTTTCTTTTTGTCAGCCTTCGGGTGTTCTTGGGTGAGTCTTTAAAAAAAAAAAAAAAAAAAGAAAAAAGACAAGGGGCCTGATCTACAGAAAGCCTAAGCTGTTTCTTAAGAGGTGAAGGGGAAACGTGCCCCCCTTGACTGCACAGGCTTTCTATTGTTAGCTACTGCCCAGTTCCCGCATGGTTCTTCTGGGTCAGTGAGCCGGGTCTTTCTCTTCCATATTGCCCACTGCCTGCTAGCTTTTCCCAGCGCGGGGGTTCCCATGTCAGCGGGATCTCTTTGTCTCATTTGTGGATCCCGGCGGGGCGCCGACGCTGAGACCGGAGTGTGTCCACGCTGTGCCTCACTGTCTCGCAGCATGGAACAGCGCCTGGAAAGTTCTTTGCCTGTGGCGGCGCAGTCCGGTGCCGCATCAGGGGACTTAGAATCGCCTCTGGAGGGACCCTCGGGGCTTTCTTCTATCGGTGGTTCGGCGTCTGTGGGCCAGTCGGGCCTCGGAGGGGCCTTGCCCTTGGAGGATTTTTCTCTCGATTTTGTTTTGCTTCTGCACCAGGCGTTCTGCCGTAGGCGCCAGGTTATGGGAGTCGCGCCACTCCCAACGCAGGGGGTGTTTACTCAGTCCTCTTCGGGAGAGCCTCCGTTGAGCGATAGCAGGACTCCTAAGCGTCCACGGGGGCACGAAACTTTTTCTGCGGAGACTGAGTGGCCTGAAGGTGATGATCCTGAGTTCGACCCGGAGGTGGATGCAGACGGCTTGGAGGAAGGCGAGCTTCCGGAGCCGGAGGATCAAGCAAAGATTATTCGTGTGTTCCGACGTGAAGAGCTTCCAGCTCTTGTTTCGGAGGCGCTTCAGACTCTAGGACTGGCCCCTACTACTAAGGTGGAGGAGGCGGACGGGGCAGATCCCATTATTCAGGCGGTGCGACAAACTATTGTGTTTTTTCCTATTCACAAGGTTATTGACCAGATGATTCAGGCCGAGTGGGACACTCCTGAGTCAGGTCTCAAAGGAGTTAAGATCATGCGTCGGCTTTATCCTTTATCGGACACGGATCTAGAGCGTTTCCGATCTCCTAAGGTCGACGCGGCCATGTCGGCGGTGACTAAGAAGACCACCATTCCGGTGGAAGGGAGTGCGGCGTTACGAGAGCCGCAGGACCGGAAAATGGACGGGCTGTTAAAGCAAGCCTTTGAGGCGGACGCGATTGCATTGCAGGCTTCCGTTTGTGGAGCTTGGGTGGCCCGTGCCTGTTTACGCTGGGTTCAGCGGTTTCAGCAAACTCCTTCTTTGGAGACTGACATGCTGACGGAGATTCACCGCTTGGAATCCGGCACGGCGTATTTGGCGGATGTCCAATATGATCTCATCAGAGCTCTCTCTAATAGCATGGCATCCGTGGTGGCGTCACGTAGAGCCTTTGGTTAAAAAATTGGGCGGCCGATGGGTCTTCCAAGTCGCGGTTGGGCAAATTGCCTTTTAAAGGTAAACTGCTCTTTGGTGAGGATTTGGATAAGTTGGTCAAAGATCTGGGAGACTCCAAAGGCGGTCGCCTGCCGGAGGATAGACCCAAGCGGGGTAGGTCGCTTCCGGTCGCTCGGGGGCAGTTTCTGGACTTTCGTAGGTTCCGGTCGCCCCGTTATGGGAGCTTCCAGCGTGGCAGATATAGCTCCCGGGCGTCGAGTTTTCGCGGCTTTCGAGGAGCCAGCCGAGGATTCTCGGCGGTTGGTTCTCCGGCCGCTCGCAAGCCCCAATGAAGGGCAGCGGGTCCAGGTGGAGCTGCCGGTGATCGGAGGGCGTCTTCGACATTTTCTCTCCACTTGGACCCAGATTACGTCCGATCAGTGGGTTTTGGACATCATACGAGACGGGTATGTTCTCGATTTGGCCCGTCCCGTGCTCGATTCCTTTGTAGCGTCCCCCTGCCGGGGGGTTCGAAAGACCCTTCAGATTCGGCAAACGCTCGATCGTCTTCTCCAGCTGGGGGCGGTCATTCCCGTGCCGCAAGCGGAATATGGTCTGGGAAGGTACTCCATCTATTTCGTGGTGCCAAAGAAGGGTGGCGATCTTCGTCCCATTTTGGATCTCAAAGGAGTGAATCGTTGTCTGCGGATTCCCCACTTTCGGATGGAAACCCTTCGGTCCGTCATACTTGCCGTTCGCCGGGGCGAATTTCTCACGTCTCTCGACCTCACAGAGGCTTATCTCCATATCCCTATTCGAGAGGACCAGCAGAGGTATCTCCGCTTCGCGCTGCCGTGGGGTCATTTCCAGTTTCAGGCTTTGCCCTTCGGTCTGGCGACCGCGCCTCGGGTCTTCACCAAAATCATGGTGGTTGTAGTGGCAGCCTTGCGCAAAGATGGGGTTCTAGTTCATCCCTATCTGGACGACTGGTTGATTCGCGGGAAGTCTCGCGCAGAAAGCTTGGCGGCGACGGAAAAAGTCGTGGCGCTCTTGCAGTCTCTCGGATGGGTGGTCAACCCACACAAGAGCCATTTGGTTCCGACACAGCTTCTCGAATATTTGGGGGTGCAGTTCGAAACGTGCGGGGGGTTGGTATCTCTTCCCGAACGCAGGATTTTGGCTCTTCAGTCTCTGGTGCGGAAGTTTCGCAGATCTCCAGCCCCGTCGGCCTGGCACTACCTGCAGTTGCTGGGGACGATGGCGGCTTCCCTGGAGGTGGTACCTTGGGCGCGCTTTCACATGCGTTCGCTCCAGCGGGCCTTGCTCCGTCGCTGGTCCAACCAGTCCGATTCCCTGAGCAAACGTCTACCTTGCCCGATGGCGGTTCGCAGGGATCTACGTTGGTGGTTGAGTCCACTCACGCTTCGAGTGGGGATGCCATTGGAGCAGCCGGACTGGGTTCCACTCTTAACGGATGCCTGTCTGACGGGCTGGGGCGCACACTACGAGGGCCAGTTCGTTCAGGGGCTCTGGTCTCCGGAGGAGAGCGCTTGGTCGATCAACCGATTGGAACTTCGGGCCGTTCGATTGGCATTGCAACACTTCGAGACCCGGATATCGTCTCGAGCGGTTCGGGTTCTCTCCGACAATGCAGCGACTGTGGCCTACATCAACCGGCAGGGTGGAACCGGAAGCGTCGGGCTGGAGGCGGAGACTCGGACGTTGTTCGAGTGGGTAGAGCCCCGGCTGCCAGCCATCTCCGCGGCGCACATCGCCGGAAAAGACAACGTGACGGCGGACTTTCTCAGCAGAGTTCAGGTGGATCCCGGCGAATGGGAACTCCATCCCAGGGTGTTCGCGCAGCTGGTTCAGCGTTGGGGCGAACCGGTCATGGACTTGATGGCCACGTTCCGCTCAGCGAAGGCAGCTCGGTTCTACAGTCGACGGCGAGAGCCAATGTCCGAAGGTCTGGATGCTCTTTTGCAGATTTGGCCCTCCGCGGGTCTTCTCTATGTGTTCCCTCCGTGGCCCCTGCTGGGGCGCGTTATTCAGCGTATCGAAGCTCACCGGGGTCGGGTGCTATTGATAGCGCCGGATTGGCCTCGTCGTCCTTGGTATGCCGATCTGATGCGGTTGGTGGACGGTTCTCCGTGGAAACTTCCCTTGGTTCCGGATCTGTTGTGTCAGGGTCCCCTGCGCATGCCGCAAGTGGAGAGATTCTCTCTTACGGCCTGGCTATTGAAAGGGCTCGGCTAAGCAAACGAGGTTATTCCCGGTCGGTCGTGGCGACCCTGTTACAGGCGCGCAAGAGATCCACTTCGCTGGCCTATGTACGGGTTTGGCGTATTTTTTGAGGACTGGTGTTCTAGGCATCAGATCCGAGCGGCTACGGCCTCTCTTCCGGTGATACTGGATTTTTTACAAGACGGTTTTACTAAAGGTCTGGCCGCCAGTTCTTTGCGTGTACAATTGGCGGCACTGTCATGTTATCGCGGAAAAGTTCAGGGCGTGTCTTTAGGTGCTCATCCTGATGTCGTTCGTTTCTTGCGAGCTGTTTCTAGATTACGTCCGGTCCGCAGAGTCTCGGTACCTTCATGGGATCTTAATTTGGTGCTGCGAGCTCTCAGTGCAGCTCCTTTTGAGCCTCTTTCTCGTAGTTCTTTAAAGGATTTGACTCTTAAAACTGTATTTCTAGTGGCGATTTGTTCGGCACGCCGTATTTCCGAGCTCCAGGCTCTTTCTTGCAGGGAGCCCTTTCTGTCTTTCTCGGCTCACAAAGTGGTCCTGCGGCCTGTGCCTTCCTTCTTACCGAAGGTGACTTCTCCTTTCCACTTGAACCAGGTCGTCTCCCTTCCGGTATTTTCGGAGTCGGAAGGGCGTGCTTCTGATCGCGGACTGAGTCGCTTGGACCTCAAGAGGGTTTTGTGACGCTATTTAAAAGTTACCAGTGATTTTCGTAAATCAGACCGCTTGTTTGTGCTGTTTGGCGGTCCTCGCAAAGGGGAAGCGGCGGCGAAGGCTTCTATTGCTCGGTGGATTAAAGAGGCGATTGGTTCGGCTTATCTCTTACACGGTCGGGCTCCGCCTGTTGGATTGCGTGCTCATTCTACGAGAGCACAAGCAGCGTCCTGGGCGGAATTCAGTTTGGTTTCGCCGGTGGATATCTGTAAGGCGGCCACATGGTCTTCTTTGCACACTTTCAGTAAACATTATCGACTTGATGTCTTGGCGGCGAGCGATGCCGGTTTTGGTTCCGTGGTTCTGCGTGCCGGCTGGCAAAATCCCGCCCGTTAGGCTGCTTTGATACATCCCATACGTCGAGGACTAAGCTGGAGGAACGATAAGGAAATAGTAATTACACTTACCTGGTAATTGTAGTTCCTTGAGAGACGACAGCTTAGTCCTCCTGCCTCTCCCTGTCTTCTTTCTTTTAGCACGGCACGCCTTGGGTTCAGAGGTCCGTATTCCCAGGTGAGTGCGTCCCCTTGTGCTTTCTTTCCTTTCGCTCCAATGTTTTTTCCTTTTATTCTTTCTATATGTTTCTGCTGTGGCAGGGGCGGGACTTTTCGTCCCTGTTAGTTGTGTCTTTTGGCTACAATCGAAAAAAAAAAAAAAAAATTTTATTAATATTGAGGGATACATTTCCTGTAAGAGGGACCTTATTAAAGGTTAGCTACGTGTTTGAGTTTGCTTTGACAGTAGTTCACTGGAGTTCCAGAGTTGCCTGGTATGATGGTTCCAGAGGAGCTGAAATCTGATTGGTCCAGTCTTCATGCTGCAGGAGGAGGTGCACTACCCATACGTCGAGGACTAAGCTGTCGTCTCTCAAGGAACTACAATTACCAGGTAAGTGTAATTACTATTTAGGTTTTGGGTTGTTTTCCTGTTGTTTCTGCTTTCCATTTTGTTTTACTTACTCAGGGGGCCTGTTGCTTTAAAAAAAAAAAAAAAAAGACGTCGTCTACCACGGGGGAGCCGAGCTTGCACTGCCCTTCTGCTTCCTGCTTGGTGGAGGCACTTCGGGCTTAGTTTCTGCATGCAATCTCTCCCCCTAGAATTACACGGGGGAGAGATTTAGCACTTCTCGGCACCGGCGCTTGCAGGTGAAGGACTCTCAGCGTTCCTCTGCCAGACCTGCAGACCCTGTCAACGCGGCTCACGATCCTTGTTTTTTTCTGGTAAGCGGGGTCTTGCCGCCGGGGCGAGTTTGCCTTTTTTTCTGTCTTGCTTTGCGGCCCGTTGCTCTGTTCGGCGGGGCTACTTTTTCCTTTTCGTTTCTTTTGTGTTTCTTTGGGTTTTCTTCTCTGGTTGATTTAATTTCTTGCCTCGTGCCTTTTTTTTTCGGCCGCGGGAGCGGCGGCCATTTTGGTTTCACTTTCTCCCGCTCTTTTTCGGCGGTCCGTGCTGCGGCGTTTCTGGGGCTGGCAAGGCTTCCTACAGGGAGTGTTTTGCCTGGTGGGCATGCAGAGAGCCCGTTTTTTGGGCAAAGCCTCATGATAATAACTTCCAAACCCTATCCCCAAACCAGCCCAAACCCCCCCCAGAGAGCTCAAGCAGGTTGGGGGAATTCCTGTTCCTTGCTGTCCGGTTCTAGGCAGTGGCCCTCTTTCTCTCTCTCTCGCTCTCAGCGACTTTCATTTTTGCTTGGTGGTTTTCTTCATGTCGGGGCGACCGCAGTGCGTAATCTGCGGATCCCGTAAGGGTCCGGTGTCTGACGCCGGGGTTTGCAAGGGCTGCACTCTTAGTTCTTCAGTCCTGGAACCTCCAATGGAGGTCCGAGTGCCTTTGGAGTCCGTAGTCTCTCTAGTATCGGCTGGGGAAGAGCCTTCTCCAGGACTTATCGGGCCCCCTTCTCCTTCTCCTCCTTCTGCGCAAGGGGGTGCGCCGGCAGGGGGGGTAGTCGAGTCCTTTTTGAGGGATTTTTCCCCGAATTTTGTGCTTCTCATGCATCAGGCTTTCCAGAAAGGATGTTTGGGGAAGTTGCCAGAGGTGTGTTCGCTGCCGCCTGTTCCGCCGTCTCTCAAAGGAGAGGAGGCGAGAGGGGACGCTCCAAGAGCGGCCAAGTGGCTCCGTCCCTCGGATGATGTGGATTGGCAGGAGACTGAGTGGTCGGACATAGAACCCGAGGATGGGGTTGCAGATTTAGAGGAGGGGGAGATTCCCGAGCCAGAGGACCAGGCTCGGATCATCCGTGTGTTTCGCAGGGAAGAATTGGTCCCTTTAGTTACGGAATCCCTCCAAGCGCTTAATTTGACTGCGGCGCGTCCTGTGGCTGAGGAAGGTTTAGAGGATCCTCTGATTCAAGCAGTGCGCGATTCTCAGGTTGTGTTTCCGGTGCATAGAGTAATGGATCAGATGATTCAGGCTGAATGGGACCAGCCTGAGTCCGGATTGAAGGGTATTAGGACGATGAATCGTCTCTATCCTTTGGCGGACAAAGACAAAGAAAAGTTTCACTCGCCCGGGTCGACGCTGCGGTGTCGGCGGTGACCAAGAAGACCACGATTCCCGTTGAGGGCACTGCTGCCTTAAAAGACACTCAGGATAGAAAGGTGGACGGTTTGCTGAAGCAGGCCTTTGAGGCCAATGCCATGTCGTTGCAGGCGTCTATTTGTGGAGCCTGGGTTTCCAGAGCCTGCTTGAGATGGGCCCAAAGCTTGCGGCAGGACTCTCGTCTAGACCAGCAGGGGTTGTTGGAGGTGGCCCACTTGGAATCTGGTTCCGCTTATTTGGCGGATGTTCATTATGATTTGATCAGAACTTTAGCAAACAGTATGGCTTCCCTAGTGGTGGCGCGCAGGACTATTTGGCTACGAAATTGGGTGTCCGACGGGTCTTCTAAGTTGCGCCTTAGCAAGCTCCCCTTTAAAGGCAAGCTGCTGTTCGGGGATGACCTGGATAAGTTAGTTAAAGACCTTGGGGAGTCCAAGGGTGGACTGCTTCCGGAGGATAAGCCCAGAGTAGAAGTGTGTCGTCCACTCGAGGTCAGTTTCGGGACTTTCGGAGGTTCCGGTCTTCCCGTCTGGGGGGTTTCCAGCGTGGCAGATCGACAACTAGGTCCCTGGGTTTTCGAGGCTTCCGAGGAGCAGGGAGAAGGGTTCTCTGCGGCCTCAGCTTCTGCCTCCTCTTCCTTTAGTCGCAAGCCGCAATGAAGTGAGGTGGGCCCCGGGGGGACGTCAGGTGATCGGAGCTCGCCTTCGACACTTTCTTCCCTCCTGGGTCCAGATAACCTCAGACCACTGGGTGCTCGAGATAGTGCGGGAGGGCTACGCTTTGGAGTTTGCCTGTCCTCTCCAGGATTCCTTTGTTCTGTCTCCATGCAAGGGCCCACAGAAAGATCTAGCAATACGTTTAACGTTGGACCACCTGGTTGCCTTGGGGGCGGTAGTGCCGGTCCCAGAGTCCGAACTCGGAGTAGGTCAGTATTCCATTTATTTTGTGGTGCCAAAGAAGGACGGGTCCCTTCGTCCTATTTTAGACCTCAAAGGAGTAAATCGTTGTCTGCGTGTGCCTCATTTCCGCATGGAGACTCTGCGGTTCGTCATAGTGGCGGTGCGCAAGGGAGAGTTCTTAACGTCCTTGGATCTTTCGGAGGCCTACTTGCATATTCCGATCAGGGCGGCTCATCAAAGGTCTCTGCGGTTCGTGTTCCCTTGGGGTCATTTTCAGTTTCGGGCATTGCCATTCAGACTGGCCACAGCAACCTGCGTCTTCACCAAGGTCATGGTCGTGGTTGCGGCGGCGTTGCGGAAGGAAGGCATTCTCGTTCATCCTTACCTCGACGATTGGTTGATTCGGGCAAAGTACGAGAGCGAGAGTCTGCAGGCCACCAGCCGGGTGATAGAGCTTCTTCGGAGCCTCGGTTGGGTAGTCAACGAGAAGAAAAGTCACTTAGTACCGACTCAATCCCTCGAATATCTCGGGGTCCGCTTCGACACGGCGGAAGGGCTGGTGTTGCTGCCGGATTGCCGAACACGAGGCCTGCGTTCTCTGATTCGCCAGTTCTTAGGATTCCCAGCGCCGTCGGCTTGGTGGTACCTGCGCGTCTTAGGGACGATGGTGGCGACGCTGGAGGTGGTTCCCTGGGCCAGGTTCCATATGCGCCCGCTTCAGAGAGCCCTCTTGCGTCGTTGGTCGAATCAAACGGATTTGCTCAGCAAGCGTCTGCCTTGCCCGAGGCTGGTCCGCCTTTCGTTGCGATGGTGGCTGAGCACGAGTTCGCTGCAGATGGGGGTGTCTCTGGAACAGCTGGTATGGTTGCCTGTGCTGACGGATGCCAGCCTGGAGGACTGGGGGGGCTCACTGTGCGGATCACTTCACGCAGGGGACTTGGTCAGCCCTGGAAGCCTCTTGGTCGATCAACCGTCTTGAGTTGCGGGCGGTGATGCGGGCACTGCAAGCTTTCGAATCTGCGGTGACGGGTCGCGCAGTGAGAGTTCTCTCGGACAATTCGGCAGCGGTGGCCTACCTCAATCGGCAGGGCGGCACGGGCAGCAGAGCCATGGAAGAGGAATCCGACCTTCTGTTTCAGTGGGTGGAGTCCCGGCTCCTAGCTCTTTCGACAGCGCATATTGCGGGAAAGGACAACATGATGGCGGATGTCCTCAGCAGAGTGCAGGTGGATGCGGGGGAGAGGGAACTTCACCCACAGATCTACGCTCAAATAGTGCGCCGGTGGGGGGCTCCGGTCATGGACCTCATGGCGACCTATCAGTCCGCAAAAACAAGTCGCTTCTTCAGCAGACGGCGAGAACGGATGTCCGAAGGCATCAACGCACTCATTCGGCCTTGGCCGGTCTCCGGTCTCCTCTACGTCTTTCCTCCGTGGGCGTTGATCGATCGGGCGATTCAACGCATCGAGGCACACCGGGGGAAGGTCCTGCTAGTGGCGCCCGATTGGCTCAGACGTCCTTGGTATGCGGATCTGGTTCGACTTCTGGACGGGGTGGCGTGGCGGCTCCCTCCATTGCCGGATCTCTTGCTTCAGGGGCCGCTATGGATGCCGCAGGTGGATCGATTCTCGCTTACGGTATGGCCATTGAGAGGGCTAGGTTAAAGAAGAAAGGCTATTCGGCTTCGGTCATTGCCACGCTCCTTCGGGCCAGAAAATCCTCTACGTTGCTCACGTATGTGCGGATCTTGTGTATTTTTGAGGATTGGTGTTCGAGGCACGATATTCGAGCGGCGAAGGCGTCGGTGCCAGCCATCCTCAGTTTCTTGCAGGACGGCTTCGACAAAGGTCTAGCAGCCAGTTCCCTGAAGGTGCAATTAGCAGCTCTCGCGTGCTTCCGGGGTAATGTCTTGGGGGTCCCCCTGGGGGCGCACTCGGATGTGCAACGCTTTCTGAGGGCTGTGTTCCGGCTGCGGCCTGTTCGCAGGGCGACGATTCCTCCGTGGGATTTGAATCTAGTGTTACAGGGTTTGGTTCGGAAGCCCTTTGAGCCGCTTCACCTCGCGTCCCTTAAGGATTTGACGCTGAAGACAGTGTTTTTGGTGGCCATCTGCTCAGCTAGGCGGATTTCTGAGTTGCAGGTGCTATCGTGTAGGGAACCTTTCTTCTCCTTTTCTAAAGATAGAGTAGTTTTGAGGCCTGTTCCCTCCTTCCTTCCTAAGGTTGTGTCTCCCTTTCATTTGAATCAGTCTGTTTTTCTTCCCGTTTTTACTTCTGACGGGACAGACGTGACTGACAGTGGATTACATCGTCTTGATGTTCGACGGGTGCTCCGGCGATACTTGAAGGTTTCTAAGACTTACCGTAAGACGGATCATCTGTTCGTCCTTTTTGGTGGTAAGCGGAAGGGGGAAGCAGCGGCGAAAGCTTCTATTGCACGGTGGCTTAAGGAAGCTATTGCATCGGCGTATCTTCTGCAGGGCCGGACGGTTCCCTTGGGTCTACGGGTCCATTCTACCAGAGCGCAGGCGTCGTCGTGGGCAGAGCACAGTTTGGTTCCGCCTGTAGAGATTTGCAGAGCGGCTACTTGGTCGTCGCTTCATGCTTTCAGTAAGCATTACCGGCTGGATGTGATGGCATCTAGGGATTCTTGTTTTGGTTCAGCCGTTTTGCGCGCCGGTTGGCAGGGTCCCTCCCGTTGAGTACTGCTCTGGTACTTCCCAGATGTGGAGGACTAAACTGGAGGACCGCTCAGGAAATAGAAATTACACTTACCTGGTAATTGTAGTTCCTGTAGGGTCCAGTTTAGTCCTCCTTCCCTCCCGATAGACTGCCTTTTTTTCGACGCAGCACGCTTCTGCGCATTTTGCGAGAGTGGGCTAAGAGTATGTCTGTGGTCCTCAGGTTTGGGGGTCTTCCGCTCTCCTTTAGCTGTTTGTTCTTCTAGCCGCGACTGTGTCTCTTCCTTCGATCCTTTGTGGAGGCAGAGGCGATGTACAGGTTTCCGGCTCCCTCGTTTGGGGAGGGGGTCGGCTGTTTGAGGGAGGGGGTCTTTGTTTTTCGGGACTGTTTTAGATAAGTTTTTCTCTCATGTGTTGCTTCTTTGAGTCTGCTTTGTTAATAGATCACTGGGGGGCGGATGGGAGTTCCAGCAGCATACATCCAGACATGGAAAAGACTCTGATTGGTCCAGTCTCCTTGCTGCGGGAGGAGGTGCACTACCCAGATGTGGAGGACTAAACTGGACCCTACAGGAACTACAATTACCAGGTAAGTGTAATTTCTATTTGTTGACGAGAACAAGGTTGGTCATTGTGTAGTACTGCAGGCAGGCTCTCGCCTCGGCACCGAAGCCAGTATGTCAGACTGAGAGTGAGGTGGGGAGAGCGGAAACACAGTGGTAATCAGCAGAGCAGGTGAGACTGACAGCAAAATGCCCTGCAGGTAGATTAGCAGGGGGTTTGTTTTTGGCAGTCTGTTCTTGGCTTTGGCTGGGCGCACGGGACTGCTTGGTGAGTGAGTTCCGCTGAGTGTAGGAGCACAGGAAATGGTACCATCCTTTATCACTCAGCCTATCAGCACGAAACCATGCGGGGAGGGGGAACGGCGGGGCTCTGCCTCCACGATTATTTATTTTTAGGCTTTATGCTTGTTTTTGTGATTCTGCTGTGGGTTCCTTTTGTTTAAATAAAGACAGTTTCAATTTAAGACAGTAAGGCAGTGATAGGAGAGGTAGAAGAGGCATAGAAGGCCTTCCTTTCTCCGGGTCTAGCCATGCCAGCGTGGGCCACATGTTTGGCATGTGGGATGCGGTATCTGCCATGGGCGTTTGTCGCGGCTGTGTGTCGTGGCTGTGAGGTGGATGCTCGAATGGCTGACAGCGATACCCAAGTGGATGATGCAGACAGGGCGGTACAAGCAGAGTCCTCAGGAGGGTCCAGCGGGGATTCTGACAGGTCCAGGGGGGTCAACGGTTCTCCCTCCTTGGGGACAGCGGTGTCGGTGGGCCATAGGGACAGTACCAACTCCGCCCCTCCAGTGTTGGAACATGGCAGTAAGGAACAGCTAACTCCCACCCCTTCCACTTCGCAAATGCCTCCTCATGCACAAGGCGTTCTGCATGAAACAATGGGGAATGGCCTTTCATGCCCCTGCCTCGGGAGGGGGAAGGAAGAGTGCGGCAATAGTATAGGCGGCACTGGAAGAACAGCTGGTCTCAAGCAAGTGCAGGATCAAGGAGGACCCAGGTGAGTAGAGGGGCTGCCTTCACTCGGAGGATGATATGGAAGATCTGGACAGGGAGCTGGAAGAAGGCGAGATCCTGCAAGAGGAGGAATCATGTATTATTTGCATATTTAATTAATTAATTGGGGTTTTTTATACCGCTTTATCATTTCAATAAAGCAGTTTACATTGTAACTTAAACATGGTAAACATACATTAAACAGGGACATTGATAACTTGGATTTTTCTGAGCAATGGAGGGTTAAGTGACTTGCCCAAGGCCACAAGGAGTGCTAGTGGGAATCCAACCCTGGTCTCTTGGTTCCCAAGCCAGTGCTCTTTTGTCGGGAGCACTGTTCCCTCTAAGCTGTGCGCATGTGCGCGCGCACACACCTCGCCGAGCGAGCGCACATACTTTACAACAGAGCGCACAAAAATTATGGCTTTGATTCTGATAGAAAACAACACAGACGTCTTAAAATTTTAAAGTTATGATTGCAATTACTAGGAATTTCCCGCTTCCTTTAGTAATCGTCTATTTTCATTTAATTTGATTAAAATCAATGTGGTGGCAATACTGTATTCTGACGTGTAGTCAAATTTTAAAGTATATAACTGAGTGTCGTTATGTGGCGCACAAAAATTTAACCTTCCTTCAAAAGCTGCACACAGCTGATATTTTATGCGCACACAGCCTACAGAAAATTAGAGGGAACATTGGTCGGGAGGAATTGGCGACCCTGATGTCTGTCACTGCAAGCCCTTAATATGTCAGCAGGGGTCAGCCGGACGATGACATGCTGGAAGACCTGCAGTTTCAAGCAGTCAGGAAGTCAGAGGCAGCTCCAGCACCGTGGCATACATCAATCGACAAGGTGGCATGGGAGCATGTGGCTGGAAAGCGAGGCCCGTGTGCTCATGGATTGGGCAGAGGACCATCTGCAAGAGATTTCAGCGGCACATGTTGCAGGGACAGAGATCGTGACAGCCAACTACTTGAATCGGGTTCATCTGTACCCAGGAGAACTGATGCTCAACACACCATCTTCGCGCAGGTGAGGCATGCCAATCAGATATCATGGCGACATTCCAGTCGGCCAAAGTGTGCCGTTTCTTCAGCAGAAGGGGAGAGAGAATGTTGGAAGGCTTGGCTGCGCTAGTATAGGGCTGGCCGGTGGAAGGGCTGTTCTATGTTTTCCCCCTGTGGACGCTCATAGGTGGGTCGTGCAACACATCAAGGCGCTCTGGAGGATGGTGATTCTTATTGCCCCAGATTGGCTTAGGCGGCCGTGGTGCACAGACCTGGTCTGCCTGACGGTGGATCGACCATGGCACCTTCCGCTCTGGGTAGACCTGTTGACTCAGGGACCTGTTCGAATGCCTCAAATGGATTGATTCTCGTTTATGGCTTGGCTCTTGAAAGGGCTAGTTTGAGGAAGCAGGGCTACTTGGCGTTGGTGATTTTTATGTTGTTGAAGGTGCACAAGAAATCCACCTCGCCCTCTTATATCTGCATGTGGCATGTCTTTGAGGCCTGGTGCGTGGTGCCTGAAGTGCTAGTTTTTCTACAGGCTGGCTTGGAGATGGGTCTGGCCTGCGGGTCCTTATGAGTGCTGGTGGTGGCCATTAATTGTTACCGTGGCAGAGTACATGGAGGGTCCTTGGGGATGCATCCAGATGTGGTCTGTTTTTTGAGAGCGGTCAAGCAGGTCCAGACCTCTCTGTGGTTGGTGGTGCTGTCTTGGGACCTCAATTTGGTTTTATCAGTGTTGGTGGAAGAGTCTTTCAAGCCCCTGGCCTCGTTCACATTAAAATGGTGTTCCTTGTGGCGATCTGTTCTGCAAGGAGGATTTCGGAGCTCCAAGTCTTGTCAGGCAGGGAACCTTTTCTTTCCATATCCAGAGAAGTAGTGATCTTGCGTCTGGTTCCGTCCTTTTTGCTGAAGGTATTCTTGGTGTTTTATTTGGACCAGCTGGGGGTGCTGCTAGTAGTGGCTGAAGAGGGCTCGGATCCACAGTTGCACTGCTTGGACGTGAGAAGAGCCTTGCGGCTCTATTTGAAGAGAGTGGCTCCGTTTCGGAAGTTGGACCTATTTGTTTTGGTTGGAGGGCCACATCAGGGGGAGGCAGCGTCTAAGGCCGCCATCGCCCGATGGATTAAAGAGGCGATATCTTCCACCTACCTTTTGTGCCATTGGTTGGTACCCACGGGGTTACTAGCCCATTCCACCTGGGTTCAGCTGACTTTGTGGGCGGAGGCAAGTTTAGTTCCGTTGGGGGATATTTGCAGGGCGGCCACATGATCTTTGCTCCATACCTTTAGATTCGGTGCGGCAGTGATTTAGGCCGGGCTTGCGGGTCCCTTCCATGGTTGATACTGCTGTGGTATATCCCAGAGGTCGGGACTGGACTGGAGGGATAATAAGGAAGGTGAAAATTAGACCTTATCTGCAAATTGGCTTTCCTTGAGGAACTCCAGTCCAGTCCTGGATCCCTCCCTGATTGGATGTGGTGCATGATGTAGGTGTAGCGACCCCAGGCCTGAAAAAGGTCATTGTTTTGTGGACGGTCTGAGGGGTGCATGAGACTCGGGAGTCTTCTGGCAGAGCTACAAGTGTGTTACTTTTTTTTTTTTTTTTTTAAACAAAAAAAAAAAAAAGAAGAAAAGTAAGGAAAGGATTGGCATAACTTTTCCATAGAATTTTTTTTTTTCAGATGCAGCGGTGACGTCAGTGCTCCTGTCGGGAGGGTGCTGGAAGATTGGATTGGAAGGTAAGCTCCTGTGAGTCTGCTTTGTCAGTAGGTTACTGGGGACTGGTGGGTGGTGCCAGCTGCCTAAGTACTCTGATGTCATCAAAAGATGACATGCTCAGTCTCCAAGCTGCTGTTGGAGGTTGACTACCAAAAGGTTGGGACTAGACTGGAGTTCCTCAAGGAAAGCCAATTAGCAGGTAAGGCCTAATTTCACCTTTGTTGGGAGACCTCCTGCACTTCCCTGCACTTCTACCCCTGCTCTCTGTTCCTGAATCAGTGGGGGTCTGCATGCTCCTTGTCAAAACAGTAGAGCATTGAGGGAGGTATCTCTGAGTTCTCTGTCATTGTATAGAGAATTTGGGCAAGGTCTCTGAGCCCTGCATGGTCTAACTGGTTTTGAGATGAAACAAAAAAAAAAAAAAGAGGGAAGAAAGGAGCCATCCTCTCTTACATCAGGTGCAGTGAGAGCCTATCGGGCCCTCTCTGTTCCCAAAAGAAGCACTCTCGCACATAAGAACAACAGGAAGGACTCGCACACTCAAGACTGAGATCCAGGTCCAAGTCATAGTCCTCACCACCTACCCTCTAATTGCAGCTTCCAGTCTCTGCACTTTTCGCCATGCAACTGCTTGGCCTCGCCATTGATCAGTCCTCAACCTTCCTCCACCTTCCAACTCCGTTCCAGGAGCCTTCAACCACACTGACCTCCAGCATTCAAGTCCCCATGGCTGCTGTCTGAGACCTCATTATGATCACATGGTATCTACCAAAGGCTTTCTCTTTAAAAATAAAATTCCTCTTCATTCCTCCAGTCCAGTCCAAACCAGCGGATTGACACTCCCTTCCAGCAGCTGGAAACTGAGCATGCCCAAACTTTGTGATGTCAGACCAGGAGTATCAACTACACTGCCCACTAGAACCAGTAGCTCAGTTTCGGTGAGCAGTGTCAGCCCAAGTCTGGTCTAGTTTGAGTCCAGGCGGTTAGTAGATAATGCTTAGGTTTGGACTATCCAGCAAACAATAAGTGAAAGCGAAGTAAAAAAAAAAAAAAAAAAAAAAGTATCATTCTGCCTTGGAGGCTGTGCCCCATGTTGAACCCTTAAGTGGGTGGTTTGGGGGTAAGGGAGTGCTGAGAGCCAGCCAGGGCTGCCAGGGGCAGGCATCCTGAGAGGCTGGGGCCGTTTAGTCAGTCTGGCTGGGCTTGGAGGGAGTACCGTGGGTAAGGCCATCTGTCTCCCTGAGGATTTCGGTGTGCCAGCACTTGCTTGTTGGGCCGATGTTGCAGGAGCCGGCAGTGGGGGATTCGGTAGTGCAGCAGTGCAGGGATCCTAGGATGTGAGCCTCGGTGCGGGTTTGGCCTCTCGGTTGGGAATTGGACCACATGGCACTGGGATCTTCCGCGAGGTGAATGCTGGGGAGTTGCGGCAGTCACATCGCTGCTCTTGAGGAACTCTGATGGCTTTTGTAGGCTGTATGTTGCCATTTACATATGCAGCTTGTGGTGTGCGCGCCGCTGCAGTGTTTTGGCAGCCGGGGTCTGCCGGCGCTGTGAGCGGGAGGATGCCTTTTTGGGAGGCAGCATGGTGCAGGGGTCGATGGTGGGGGGGGGGGGGGGTGAGTCCAGGGCCCGGCACAGGCCTGCGGCAGGGGGCAGTAATGCAGAGTGCAGGTCTCCCATCAACGCAAGGGACAGTGGCACAAGCGGCACATGTCACTTCAGATAGGAGGGGGGACTTCAGAGCCAGCAACAAAGTCCCCAGTTTGGAAATGGAATTTTGGCAGGAACCCCAATCTGCGATCTCGGAGGGTACCTCGGCGTTATTAGAGGAAGGGGTCCTAGCAGATCTGGAGGGAAGTACCTGCTCGGGGGGGAGGAGTTGAGTGTGGTCTGTTTTTCGCAAAGAGGAGCTGCCTGCCCTCATAGCACGTTCACTGGTGGCCTTAAATGTCACTCCAGTGGGGGGTGTCTGAGGATGAGCTTCTGGAGGACCCCTTGCTGCAGGATCTTAAGTCCCCGACCACCTTTCTAGTGCACCGGGTTTGCTGCTAGATGA
This sequence comes from Ichthyophis bannanicus, assembly GCA_033557465.1. Lineage (NCBI taxonomy): Eukaryota > Metazoa > Chordata > Amphibia > Gymnophiona > Ichthyophiidae > Ichthyophis > Ichthyophis bannanicus. The sequence goes on along the minus strand of CM066039.1, from coordinate 281,224,709 downwards.
TGGAAGCGGAATGGGAGATGCCAGAGGCAGGGCTGCAGGGGAGTCGGGCTATGGCACAGCTGTATCCGCTCCCAGACCAGGATCGCAAGCAGCTTTGGCTTCCCAGAGTGGATGTGGCCATGTCGGTGGTTTCCAAAAAGACAATCCCAATGGAAGGGGGGGTGTCATTGAGAGACCCCTTAGGACAAGAAGCTAGAGGTGCTGTTGAAGCAGGCCTTTGGTACCATGGCCCTGATGCTTTGTGGAGCCTTTGTCTCATGAGCATGCCTATGATGCACCCAAGTATTGCCTGAGCAGGAAGGGTGCTTGCAGCAGGCGAATTCGGAGGCGTCCTGGCTGGAGCCTGGGACGGCGTTTCTGGCATGCCTTTTATGACCTCAGTAGGGCGGCTTCTAAGGCTATGGCTTTGACTGTGGCAGTGTGGCATCTCCTATGACTGTGAAATTGGGCGGTGGACCTTTCTTCCAAGACCTGGCTGACATGGCTTCCCTTTAAGGGCAAGCTCCTCTCTGGGGAGGCATTGGAAAAGTTAGTAAAGGACCTTGGAGAGTCCAAGGTTTCTAAGTTGTCAGAGGATAAGCCCAAGCAGAGTCGGGGGCAAGCTCCCTCTTGGTGGATATCGAGAGATATTTGGCATTTTCTTGCCGCTCGGTTTGCTCCTTTTCAAAGGGCTTGATATCCGAGTCATAGGCTGTCCTTTCGGGGAGTAGGGGGATCAGCAGGGGGGGAGATTTTGCTGGTGTCTCTGCAACCACCAAAAAGTCACAATAAAGCGAGGCAGGCCCAGGATGGGGTAGAACTGGTGGGGGGTCGCCTACAGCATTTTCTACCCACCTGGGCCCAGATCGCCTCTGAGCAGTGGGTGTTGGAGCTATTAAGAGAAGGATATGCGTTGGAGTTCACCTACCTGCTGCCATATTCCTTTGTGCAGTCTCCATGCAGGATGCCGGAGAAGGCCCAGATGGTCCAGGAGACATTGGAATGTTTGGTACGACTAGAGGTCGTGGTTTCAATGCCACGAAACCAGTGCAGTACAGGGCGATATTCAATCTAATTTGTGTTTCCAATGAAGGAAGGTTCTTTCGGGTTGATTCTAGATTTGAAGAAGGTGAACATGTTTCTGCGAGTTCTGCGTTTCTGGATGGAGATCGTGCGGTCCGTCATTGTAGCAGTGCACACAGGGGAGTTTCTTACGTCCTTGGACCTTACCGAGGCATACTTGTATATCCCCACAGCACAAGCATTGGTGCTTCTGGTTTGCAGTGCCAGCAGGACATTTCCAGTTTCGAGCTCTGCTGTTTGTCATGACCACGGTGCCACAGATATTCACCATGATAATGGCGAGTAGTGGTGGTGGTGTTGCACCGGGAGTTGGTGCTGGTGCATCCGTATCCCGATGATTGGCTGATAATGGGTAAAGTTGGCCAAGGAGAGCGAGAGCCACCCAGAAGGTGCTGGATTGCCTCAGGAGGCTGGGTTGGGTCATCAACCTGGCCAAGAGTCATTTTCAACTGTCGCAGGACTTTGTTCATCTGGGGGCTCATTTCCAAATGCGGTGTGGATGGGTCTCATTGCCAGAACCGAGAGCAGAGAAGCTCAGGCTGCAGATCCACAAGTTCCTCTGCATGTCGTTTCCCACACCATGGCATTACCTTCAGCTATTGGGATCCATGGCCACGATGCTGGAATTGGTCTCATAGGCACGGGTTCACATATGGCCACTACAGAGGGCATTTCTGGCATGTTGATTGCCTCAGACCGAGGAATGATCAATGGTGCTCAAGTGCTCGAGGGGTAACAGGTTGTTGCTCCATTGGTGGATCCGACCCCTGGAATCTTCTGGCAGGTATGCCATTGGAGCCACTCAACTGGATCCCTCTGATCATGCATCTCTCTCGGGATGGGGGGTGCACTGTCAGGTCGTGTTACACAGGGTCAGTGGCCTTGAGAGCAGAGCGATTGGTCCATCAACCATCTGGAGATGAGAGCGGTTTTCCTGGGCCTGCAAAGGTTTGTGCTACTCATCCAAGGAGTAGCCGTGCGAGTCTTCTCAGACAATTTGGTGACGGTGGCATACCTCAATTGATAGGGAGGTACGGGCAGTGTGGTATTGGAGGGCAAGGTGGATCTGCTACTATCTTGGGCGGAGGAAAACCTTCTAGCTCTCTTGGCAATGCAAGTTGCAGGCAAAGAGAATGTGCAGGCAGATTTTCTCAGCAGGCATCATCTGGATCCAGGGGAGTGGGCCCTGGATCCGGTGGTGCGCAGGTGGGAGCGACTACCCAAGGATCTGATGGTGACCTTCAAGAATGCAAAGGCTCCTCTGTTCTATAGATGGCAGTGGGAGCTCCTGGTCGATGGTCTGGACACGCTGGTGCAACCTTGGCTGTGAGGGGTTCTGCTTTGTGTTCCCTCCATGGGCGCTCAACAGTCACCTGGTGCAGCGCATCGAAGTTCATCGGGGCCTCGTAGTACTAATCGTGCCAGACTGGCCTCACAGGCCATGGTATGCAGACTTGGTGTGCCTCTTGGTGGACAGGCCGTGGCGGCTGCTGGAAGTGCCAAACCTTTTGTCACAAGGTCCAATTCTCATGCCATAGGTGAATTGCTTTTCACTTACGGCTTGGCTGTTGATAGGGCTGAGGAAGAAGGGATATGTGTGACAAGTGATTGCCACTCTGTTGCAAGCCTGTAAGCAGTCTACTTCCATGTCCTACGTGAGAGTCCGGCGAATTTTTGAAGGATGGTTTGAGGAGAATGGTTTCTGGGCATTGTCTGCACCGATGCCGGCTATTCTTTTGTTTCTTCAGGCGTGGCTGGATAAGGATTTGACCCTTGGTTCGCTGCGAGTGCAAGTTTCAGCTTTGGCATGTTATTGAGGGTGCATCCAAGGAGTTTCATTGGCATCGCACCCAGATGTCCGTTTTTTGCGGGCGGTGAAGCAGGTGCATTCACCTTGTAGGCCAACAGTACCCACATGGGACTTGAATCTGGTTTTATGGACCCTAACAACTGAGCCTTTCAAGCCGCTGAAGGGAGCTACGTTGAAGGATCTCGCTCTGAAGGTGGTGTTTCTGGTAGTGATGTGTTCGTCATGGCAATTTTCGGAGTTGCAGGCTCTCTCATGTAGGGAGCCCTTTTTGTCCTTTTCGAAGGAGAAGTTGGTGCTGCGCATGGTTCCCTCCTTTTACCTAAGGTAGTCTGTTTTTCATGTGAACCAGCTTGTCATTCTGCCAGTCTCTTCCAGAATAGGAAATTCTCCTGAGGACCGTCGGTTGCATCTCTTGGATGTCAAATGAGTGTTGTGTCATTACTTGAAGCAGACGGAGTGTTTCTGGAAGTCTGATCAGTAGTTTGTGGTGTTTGGAGACCCGCGAAAGCGGGAGGCAGCCTCCAAAGCATTGATGGCATTGTAGATAAAGGGCGTGATTGCTTCTGCCTACCTCCTTAAGGTTGGGCTGTACTGCAAGGATTGCGGATGCACTTTACCATGGCGCAGGCAGCGTCTTGGGCAGAGTGTTCCCTGGTGTACCACCGGCTGACATTTGCAAGGTGTGGCAGTGTGGGCTTTGTTGAATACTTTTGTATCAATAACAAAAGAACCCCAAAAAAACAAAGGTCAAAATAACAACAGTCATCAAAAGAAAGACCCCGTTGTGTTCCAGAAAAAAGTTTTTTTAAATTTTTGTCGGATATAGATCATGAGGAGAAGGCACTATAGGCCAACTCACTTACATGATACATGTCCCTTTTATTCCACCACTTGGGTATGAAACATAAAAGTACTTGAACTAAGAAGGTCTCAAACCTGAATAACACGATACTTGTCAAATGTCTGCGCGACGTGCACGTTTCGGGGGAAAAAACCCCTGTATCAAGCGCTCGAAACTCTCCTCATGAAGACAACCACTGCCACCATGGAACTGGCAAAAAACGCCGACTTGTTGGCGATTCATATAAACGGAACCGATTATTAATTGGCTAAACCAAATGCCTGTCAAAAACAACCAACCAATCAGAAGAGGGGAATCCCCACCAAGCAGGGAACCCCCTATACATGAAAGGATGACATCACATCGCCCCCAGCCAATCAATTTCACTGTTCATCACGGACCAACATAGCTGCTGAAATTCATGTTGAAATTGAGAGCAGTGTGAGACCATCGGAGCTGTAGAAACCAGATGGCGGAGACGACTAGCGTGCTCCGCTAAACGAATCCGAATCTGTCGGGTAGTGCTCCCCACATAACGTAAAGGGCAAATACATTGGATAAAATAGACCACGTGAGTGGAATTACAAGTGGTTTGCCAATGGCGATGGAAAACCTGACCCGTGTGTAAATCAGTCCAAGAACCCCCAGATACCGTGGTTGCACAAAATCCGCAGGTCCCACAAGGCTCATGAGAACCAGATCCCGCAGGGGGTCGCAATGATCGATCCACTGATGTTGCAGAAATGACTAATTTATCCCGAAGATTGGCTCCTCGTGAGTAGGCTATCCGCAAGGGCTTGTTGAAAACTGGATGGAGAGACAGAACTGGCCAATGTTTCTTCAAGATACCGACCACTCGGGAGGAATTGGACATGTAAGGTAGAACCCCCGTCACCATATCATCCGTTTCAGGGGAAACCCGATCAGTTGACCATTCCAAAAACCACTCCCGATGCGAGTATAGAGCCCGCCGATATGCACTCGAAACCACCGACCGATTGTAGCCTTTAACTAGCAGTCGGGCTGTGAGGTCAGCAGCATGGATTTTAAAATGTACAATAGATGTGCACAATCTCCGAAGCCTTAGAAATTGCCCATAAGGCAAGCCTTTTCGCAAAGGTTCAGGATGGAAGCTTCTGTAGTTCAGCAAACTGTCACCCGAAATTATTTTTTGTTTGAAGGGTCTTTTTTCCAACAAGTGTTTGGCATCGCCATGGGCGCCACGGTGGCGCCTTCGGTGGCGACCCTTTATATGGCAGATGTAGAAGAACGACTGGTTTACAGTTCATCTAAATTCTCATCGGTGTTGGTGTGGAAGCGTTTTTTAGATGACATTTTTTTCATCTGGACGTCGGATTTACCCTCTTTGCACGAGTTTTTGGATTGGCTTAATGGATTAAAATCTCATATTCAGTATACTGCTCACATTGATACTGATCGTGTGGAATTTTTGGACATGACTGTTTTTCGGACTGGGGATTCCTTAGCTACCACTCTTTTTCGCAAACCGGTCCAACGTAACAGTTTGCTGAACTATTTTATCCAATGTATTTGCCCTTTACGTTATGTGGGGAGCACTACCCGACAGATTCGGATTCGTTTAGCGGAGCACGCTAGTCGTCTCCGCCATCTGGTTTCTACAGCTCCGATGGTCTCACACTGCTCTCAATTTCAACATGATTTCAGCAGCTACGTTGGTCCGTGATCGACCATGTTCCGGAGGACCCTAGGGGGGGTGATCGGATTTTTCACCTGCGGCGACTAGAGCAACGGTGGATATTCCTTTTAAAAGCTGTGTCTCCTACTGGCATGAACAGTGAAATTGATTGGCTGGGGGCGATGTGATGTCATCCTTTCATGTATAGGGGGTTCCCTGCTTGGTGGGGATTCCCCTCTTCTGATTGGTTGGTTGTTTTTGACAGGCATTTGGTTTAGCCCAATTAATAATAGGTTCCGTTTATATGAATCGCCAACAAGTCGGCGTTTTTTGCCAGTTCCATGGTGGCAGTGGTTGTCTTCATGAGGAGAGTTTCGAGCGCTTGATACAGGGGTTTTTTCCCCCGAAACGTGCACGTCGCGCAGACATTTGACAAGTATCGTGTTATTCAGGTTTGAGACCTTCTTAGTTCAAGTACTTTTATGTTTCATACCCAAGTGGTGGAATAAAAGGGACATGTATCATGTAAGTGAGTTGGCCTATAGTGCCTTCTCCTCATGATCTATATCCGACAAAAATTAAAAAAAAAAATTTTCTGGAACACAACGGGGTCTTTCTTTTGATGAATACTTTTGTATGGCATTATCACTTGTACATGCAGGTGGTGCGGGATGCAGGTTTCGGAGCTTCAGTTTTGTTAGCTGGGCTTGCGGGACCCTCCCGTGTTTAGTACTGCTCTGGTACTTCCTGCTGGTCTGGACTGGACTGGAGGGATTAAGAAGAAGGGTAAATTAGGTCTTACCCGCTAATTTGCTTTCCTTGAATCCCTCCAGTCCAGTCCAGGAACTCTCCCAGTTGGTTATCTGTATTGATTGGTAGCGAACCCAGGCAGTGTGGTACCACTTCAGTTATTTAAGGTGGCTGTCAGGACGGTGTTTGGTCGCTCAGGATGTTGCCCAGTTGGGCTTATGGTGGATTCTCAGTGAGTCAGTGGAACCCATAGTGACGTTCGCTGACATTCATTTAAAGCGGATGCTTGCATAAAAAAAAAAAAGCTGAGAAAAGAGATGAAAAGGCCATGAGCACAGAGAAAGTGAATTGACGGTGTGTCAGTTTGGTGCCGGCCATAAGGTCGGATGATATACCCTGGAGGAGGTTCCTTAGGGAGCTCTCTTTGCTTTTTGCTATTTGGTGCTGTTTGTCAGGAAGTTACTGGTTCTAATGGACAGTGTAGTTGGTACTCATGGGCTCATGAGGGGGTTGTATATCACCAAACAGTGGGAGTTGCCATGGGGGCCACATGTGCCCCCTTGGTGGCAAACCTATATATGGGAGACTTTGAAAACAAATGGATGCCCCAAAATCCCCTGCGTGATCACATCATAGCTTGGTACAGATATATAGACGATGTTTTTTTAATTTGGCAAGGAACAGAACAATATTTGCAGGAGTTTGTTCAGTGGTTAAATACCTGTGACACACACATACAGTTCACTTATGATTATGACACTACAGCTATAGCATACTTAGATGTGTATGTACAAAAGGGAAGAGATCAATGGGACACCACCGTCTATATTAAACCAACTGACAGAAATACCCTCCTACAGTATGACATCGCGCATCCTCAGAAATTGAAAGAGGGATTACCGTTCTCGCAATTTCTGAGATACAGGCGAAATTGTTCCACCACAGAAGAGTTTAAGAGCCAATCCAATCGTTTGCGACAGGCCTTTGTTCGGAGGGGTTATCCACCGTCCCTAGTTCATAGAGCATACAAGCGGGCCTTGTATTATAATCGTACATGGCTATTTGATCCTCGTCCGTCACCTAGTAAAAGAGATGAAGAATTTGTACATTTTATCACAAAATATTCTCCGATTAGTATAGAGATTCAAAGAAGCATTAAGAGGCACAGTAAGGTATTAAAAACAATGCCTAGCATGCGGAGGCACCAAATCCGATGTGTTTGGCGACGAGACAAAAATCTGAAGGAATATTTGAGTCCGACAATCCTACGATCTCAACAGCCACACATCAGTGGAGGTCATAAAGCTTGTGGTCAATGTGGTATTTGCCACATTACCAGTGAAATAGAGCAATTTACCCATCAGGGGAGGCTTTATAAGCTTAAAAGCAATACGACGTGTGAGTCCACACACGTAGTTTATGCAATACGGTGCCCGTGTGATTTAATGTACATAGGGAAGACAATTCGCAAGTTCCGAGTCCGTATGAAAGAACATGAGAGCCGCTTGCGGTGCAAAAAAGTGGAAGCACCCATAGTATCTCATTGTCTAACCCAAGAACATAAATTTCAAGACCTCAGATGTTGGTGTGTAGAACAGGTAGTTGTGGGCACCCAAGGTAGGTCACGAGAGCAAACTTTATTAAAGCAGGAACAACAATGGATTTATCGATTAGGGACAGTCCAACCGAAGGGTCTCAATGTAGCAATAGAATGGGGAGCATGTATATGAGAAATTTGAAAATCAGACGAAAGAGAGGAGCCTATAGAGAGTTAGTTTAAATAAATGCATCGTTCTTTAATTAAAAGCAAAGGCATTCACAGCCTGAGTAAGATAGACATTAGTGAGGACAGGTAGGAGGAGCCAATTTGAGCCCTTTAAAAGAGGCCATTATCTTAGTTCCGCATGCGCGGTGTTTTAGGACGGTTTGAATACCGGCTCCAAGCAGAACAAACATTTACTCAAAATCGTGGGCAGCATCGATTTTTACATGAATGAGGTTTGACATTCCTAGTAAGTAACCGGCTTTTAGAGAAAATCGTGTAAGGTAGGTGAGATTTTGACACTAAATCACGGGTGGTTTTAATATATGATTTGCTTTGTATATTTATAGTTTGATCCTGAATCCCCTGAAGAACCATACAAGTGAAACGCGGGGGCGCTTTCGACAACAGCGTTGGGAATTCAAGAAGAGAGGATTGAATTAACAACTTCAATATAATTAGAATTCACATAATAGACAAGCAATGAGTTTTAAGATATTTTGAAAGAAAAAAAGGGTCGTTGATGTAACTGGGTAAAACACTGGGTATATTCAACAAACCCAGAATTGTTTACCGTTGACCAGACTGAGACCCAAAAAAGTAACAAATATCTTACACATCAATTGCAAGAGTGATTTAGCATTATTTGGATGAGCGTAGGAAAACAAAGCAACACTTGGTACTCATGGGCTAACATCATGGAGTTTGGGCATGCTCAGTTTCCAGCTGTTGGAAGGGAATGTCAACCCGTTGGTCTGGATTGGATTGGACTGGAGGGATTCAAGAAAAGCAAATTTAGCAGGTAATTTACCCATAAAACCCCCAACACCACGAGAATTGAGGCCTGAAAGACCACAGGCGTCCTCGTGCTTTGATCACGCCCCTGTGGCCTCATAGACAACAGGCCTTCCTCGGGTCAGACCGCTTGTGCACGCAGGTTCCTTGAGGACAAACCAGTCTGAGACCGTTTTCCCTTTAGATGGGGTGACTGCCACCCAACTACCCCTATATTCCACTAGTTCTGTCCACCAGGGCAGTGGCACTGGAGGTACCATACTGTTCCTAGAAACGCTTCATACCCATCGTCTGCAGCATCTTTCTCAGGCACTGGCTCGGTGTCAAGACAGTGAGGGAGCGAGCAGCATCATTGACAGTCTGTCCTATCAGTCGGGACCACAGCACTTATATTCTCCGTGAGGTTCCCCATCCACAGCAGTCACCGTTGGCACGAGCTGCAGCATCAGAATAATCAGTTTTCAGAATCATTGCCAGCCTGCCCTCTCTTAACCATGTAGAAGTGCCCCAGATTATTCTTTTCTAAGCAGTGCTCCCTTCTGTCTCTACATTTTCTCTGGATAGATCATCAATTTGTCCAACCTCAAGGACTGCGACCATAAGACGGCCACTGTTTCTCATTTCAAACAAACAAAAACAATAATTCTCCAGGACCAAGCAGGAAGTCAGCCCTCACATATGGGTGTCATCGGCGCCGATGAAGCCCCAGCGGAGCATTTCCCCAGCTTTCTATGAAAGCCTTTGGGAATGCAGGCACGCATGCGCGGTTCCCTTCCCGCCTAAAGGTGCCATCTTACCTCAGTCTCTTTTTTTCCGTGAAGCCCACCGGACATGTGTCCTGTTTTCCCGGTTAAAATTAGATTTTTTTCGGCGATTTTTCTCTATTTTTCTCCCGGTTCAACGCCGGTTTCCTCCCGCCGGGTTCGGTACACCGGTATCGAGCCCGATTCTTCTTTTTTGGTTTTTGCCCTTCGTGGCTGGCGTTCACGCCCTTTTTTCCATTTTTCCCTGGAAGGGCCGGTCCTTTGACCTCGCGAGGACTCTCTTTTTCCCCGATGGCTTCCAGCGGTTTTAAAAAGTGTGATCGGTGTAAGAAATTAATGTCTCTCACCGACACATACGACTGCTGACTTCGGTGCCTCGGCCCCGATCACGACCCTAAGTCGTGCGGGCTATGTGGAAAGATGTCTTCCAAGGCACTCCGAAGTCGACAGCAGCAAAAAGAAAGGCTTTTCTCGGACTCAGCCTCCGGCCGGGCCCGGACCTCGTCTGAGGCCTCGACATCTCGGGATTCCGATCCCGAACGCCGTCGAAGCTCCTCGGACAGGGGGACCCCGACCGGGAACGCAAGAGGAAGAAGCGGCTCATGAGGGCGTCGTCGGAGGAGGTCCCTGGTTCCTCGAGGGCCAGGTCTAAGACCCCAGACCGTCGCCCCGGGCTCGTGGAACACGAGAAGCCTGTTAAGTTCCTCGCGTGGAGCCGGAGTCTGCTGGACACGTAAGCCCCGTAGTCCTCGAGGACTCTCCTCCCAGGGAGCCGACGTCGGGCCCGGCGCCCGAGTCGGTGGCTGCTGCATCTCCCGAGCTGAGTCTCAGGATGACAGCATTGGAGAGCAGATTGTCTGCCTTCATGGAGCAGCAGCGGGCACTGATGGCCAGCCTGTCTGGCGCATCTGCCCCGACCACCGGGGCATCGACTTCAAAGTCGACCCCGGAGACCGAGCCGATACTCGAGTCCATCGTGGCTCGGAGTCAACCTCGGTCATGGTCTCCCTCGACCTCCCGTTCGGGACCGAGAGCGTTGACGCCAGTGCCTTCGGCGTCGGGACGAGTGCTCCAGGGCCCCTCTTGGTCAGACCCTGAGTCTTCCTCGGACGAGTCAGCTTGGGAGACGGAGGACGAGGAGTCTCCTGCACCTTCAAGACTCGGTGCGTCCCGTCAAACACACCGCAGTCTGAGCCCCGGAGTAGGTCCCCCCCGGAGGATACTCTGTTCTTGGAGTTCGTCCGGGATATGGCCACTGCCTTGGCTATCCCGGCGGACCCTGAGGAGGTGCCTCGAGCTGAAGAGCTCGAGGCCCTACAGTATGACTCCTCCGAAGGAGACCTTTACTGTCCCGGTTCCTCCGATGCTGGAACGGCTCCTCTTCCGGATGTGGGAGGCACCGGCCTCGGCGCCAGTTTTAAGCAAGCGAGTCAACTCGATCTATCGACTCAGGAAGAGCCCTGGCTTTCAGAAGGCACAGCTACCACACCATTCCATGGTTGTGGAATCGGCCATGCATCGTCTGAAGAGCCAGAAGATGCACTCCGTGGTGCCCCCTGGCAGGGAGGCCCGGAACCTCGATGGCATCGGTAGAAAGTGCTTCCAGGGCTCGATGCTTGCTTGCCGTGTCCAGTCTTCCCAGCTGTACATGGGCATGTACTTGCGGGACCTGGCCAAGGAGTTGGCCGGGTTCTCTGCTGGACTCTCCGGGGAACCCTTGCAGAGATTCAAGACCTTGTCCTCGGGGATTCGGGATTGCTCGAAGTTCATGTCCCGCGCCACCTATGATGTCTTCGAGGCTTTGGCTCCGAGTTGCGGCAGCCGGCATCGCGGCTCGACCCCAGGCATGGCTGCAGTCATCGGACCTCGAGCCATGGGTTCAGGACAAGTTGGTCAATGTCCCTTGCCGAGGTGAGAACCTTTTTGGCAAGCCCATGACCGAGAAGGCCGCTCAGCTTGAAACTGAGCACCTCACCCGGACAAGGCTGTCGAGGAAGACCTCTGCCCCTTCTCATAAAAAGAAGGGCTCGGGTAAAAAGCCCTTTTATCCGAGGAAGGGCACTGCCTACAAACAGTATCCGCAATATCAGGCTGCCCAAGCTGCCCCTCAGGGTCAGCAAGCCAGGGGCCAGGGTAATGGGCCCCATAGGCAGAGGACCCCCAAGCCTCCGGCCCCTGCTACCACCCAGCAGGGTGGGGGGTTTTGACTCCTTGAGCTTGGCCTCTCCTCCACTGCTCTCCCAACCCTGCACAGGAGGTCGCCTCGCCCTCTTTGCCCACCAGTGGCCCCTTATCACCGGGGACAGTTGGGTGCGGGAGATAGTCCACAAGGGCTATGCCCTGCATCTTCACCAACTGCCTCCACCATATTTTCCAGAGGAGCCTCCAAGGCCTCCTCTACACACAGACCTTCTTCTACAAGAGCTTCATGGTCTGTTGGTGGACCGGGCGGTGGAGCCTGTGCCTCCCCACTTACAAGGTCACGGTTTCTACTCCAGGTATTTCCTGGTGCCCAAAAGAACCGGTGGCCTTCGACCCATTCTGGACCTCAGGAACCTCAACAAGTTCCTAGTGAAGGAGAAGTTCAAGATGCTTACTCTTGGAACCCTTCTGCCCTACCTCCAGCAGGGAGATTGGCTATGCTCTTTAGATCTAAAGGATGCGTACACTCACATCCTCATTCATCCAGACCACAGGAAGTATCTCAGGTTCATTGTGGGAGGAAACCATTATCAATACAGAGTGCTGCCTTTCGGCCTCACCTTCGCCCCCAGAGTCTTCACAAAGTGCCTAGCAGTGGTGGCGGCCTACCTGAGAAATCAGGGCATCTTTGTCTTCCCCTATCTGGACGACTGGCTCATCAGGGGTCAGACGTGTCAGGAGGCCAAACAAGCCACCCTCCACACTATTGCTCTTCTCCAAAGGCTGGGGTTTGTCATAAACTTTGCAAAGTCCGCTTTGCTCCCCTCCCAGAACTTGGAGTTCATAGAAGCAAGGCTAGACTCTCTGCTGGCAAAGGCTTTCTTGCCAGCAGACAGGGCCCAAAGGTTGATAGCCTTGGCAAATCTGTTTCTCAGCAGGTCCTTGGTCTCCGCCAGACTCTGCCTGAGGCTTCTAGGCCACATGGCTTCGACAGTACATGTGACCCCCAATGCCAGGCTCCATATGAGGCCTGCACAGTGGTGCCTTCGGTCTCAGTGGTTACAGGCCACTGGCAGCCTCAGAGACAGGATAAGGGTGTCCAGACAATTTCTACACTCCCTCAACTGGTGGCTGCACCCACCCAATCTACTGAAGGGGGTGCCTTTTCAGATTCCAGGGTACACAGTAGTGATGACCACAGACGCCTCCCTGCAAGGCTGGGGAGCTCATTGTCTAGGCAAGTGCACCCAGGGCCTGTGGTCTCCTTGGGAAGCTGCACAGCAGATCAATCTCCTCGAACTCAGAGCTATTCGATTAGCGCTCAAAGCTTTCACTCCTACCCTGGCTCACCAATCTGTCCTGATTCAGACAGACAACCAAGTAGCCATGTTTTATGTGAACAAACAGGACTGGACTGGGTCCCGGATCCTTTGTCGGGAAGCACAGGACCTTTGTTCATTTACCCTCAAGCACAACATGCTCCTCAAGGCTGTGTACCTTACAGGCCAGGACAATTACCTGGCAGACAGGTTAAGCAGAATACTGCAGCCCCACGAGTGGCAGCTGCATCCTTCAGTAGTTCAGAAGATCTTCCTAAAATGGGGTCTCCCTTTGATAGATCTCTTTGCCAGCCCAATGAACAAGCAACTGCCAAAGTTCTGCTCCAGGCAACCATACCCTCTGCGGATAGCAGCGGATGCTTTTCTGATATCCTGGTCTCAGGGCCTCCTCTGTGCATTTCCTCCCACGCCCTTGGTGGCCCAAACTCTCTTCAAGATTTTTCCGGACAAGGCCTCGATCCTGCTGGTGGCTCCCAGGTGGCCGAGACAGCCTTGGTTTCCTCTTCTGCTTCAATTGGCGGTAGATCTTCCACTACCTCTGGAGTTGCAACCCGACCTTCTCACACAGGAGCAGGGTTCCCTTCTGCACTCCAATCTCAAAGCTCTCAATTTGATGGCCTGGAGGCTGCAAGGGTAGTTTTGGCTCCCTGGGGCCTACCTCAGGAAGTTGAGGAGGTTGTCCTAGCCTCTAGGAAACAGTCCACTAGGAAAACCTATGCTCTCAAATGGAAGAGGTTTTCTTTGTGGTGTCAGCTGCGCGTACAGAGGATCCTTTCTCCTGTACTGTGCCAGTAGTCCTTCAGTACTTACTGCATTTGTCAAATCAGTGACTTAAGTCCAATTCTGTTCGGGTCCACCTCTCAGCTCTAGCAGCTCACCTCTCACTGGTGGAGGGGCATTCTCTGTCTGGTCACCCCTTGGTGTGTCCCGCTTTCTCAGGGGCTTGCTTTTGCTCAAGCCTCCCATCCGTTGTCCTGCCCCTGAGTGGGAGCTGAATGTGGTCTTGCAGCAACTGACTCGCCCACCTTTTGAGCCGATGGCTACTTGTCCACTACGCTTCCTCTCCTGGAAGACACTCTTCCTGATAGCCCTTACCTCGGCTAGACGAGTGAGGGAGCTTCAGGCCCTGGTCTGTGATAGGCCTTACACCAGGATTTATAGGAACAGGGTAGTCCTTAGGACTCATCCAAAGTTCCTCCCTAAGGTTGTCTCCTCTTTCCACCTCAACCAGGAGGTGGTTCTTCCAACATTCTTCCCTAGGCCTCATGCAAGCCAGGCTGAAGCAGTCCTGCATACCCTGGACTGTAGGAGGGCCTTATCCTTCTACCTTGACCGTACGCAGGGGCATAGAAGGGCTACTCAGCTCTTCGTATCCTTTGACCCCAATAAGTTGGGGTTGGCTGTGTCCAAGCGTACCTTGTCCATCTGGGTGGCTGACTGTATCACCTGGGCTTACAAGGCGGCTGACCTTCCTTTGCAGGGTAGGGTCATGGCCCATCGTGTCAGGGCAGGGGCTGCCTCAGTGGCTCATCTCCGCTCTGTGCCCTTGGTAGACATCTGCAGGGCTGCAACTTGGTCTTCAAGCCAGACTTTTGTGGCCCATTACTGCCTGGAGAGGGAGTCCCGTAGGGACAGTGCTTTTGCCAAGCAGTACTCCGGAATCTCTTTGAGGTTTAGGTAACTCCTGCCCTCTGTTGGGCTACCGGTGGAGGTTGTGTCCTTGAAAAGCCTTTCTTTGCTGCTGAGACTAGAGGGAGTTCTCTTGTTCAGCCTGGGTTCCTCGGTAGCCCAGAGCTTGGGAGTCACCCATATGTGAGGACTGACTTCCTGCTTGGTCCTGGAGAAAGAGTAGTTACTCACCTGTAACAGGTGTTCTCCAGGAGCAGCAGGAATCAGTCCTCACAACCCTCCCTCCTCCCCTTGGAGTTGCAGTTGTACATAGTTTATTTTTCATTTTTGTGTGCTGTTCTTAGCTATGTCATTTGACTGAGGTAAGATGGCACCTTTAGGCGGGAAGGGAACCGCGCATGCGTGCCTGCATTCCCAAAGGCTTTCATAGAAAGCTGGGGAAATGCTCCGCTGGGGCTTCATGGGCGCCAATGACACCCATATGTGAGGACTGATTCCTGCTGCTCCTGGAGAACACCTGTTACAGGTGAGTAACTACTCTTTCTAAGTTCCAATGTTGGAAACGTAGGCTATTCTCTAGCATGGCTGTACAGTTCAGGCCACTGGTTGTAGGCAGTGGGCAGGACTAAATGGCATGCAGGACTACCCTGATTCGGACAGTGTGTACTCCCTTCAATGTCTCAGGATTGGTAAGCCAGCGACCATCCTTCCACATCTAAACTTGCAGGTAGTGAGCATCCTTCTGAGGGTCCACTGTGAGTCACTTGAGCATACAGCAGAAACTCTGCTTATTGTCTGTTGTCAAAGACGATCAGGGGTCGGCTCACCGGGGAACAGCCACAGCCGCCTCCTCCAGGGCCTGTGATGCCACCTCGCACAGATCCACTCTTCCCTCTCCTCCCCTAGCAATGCTGTTGAAAGCTGGTGAAAAGCTAAAGTCAGCTGCTGCCAGAGAACACAAGGCAGATAAGGCAGCGTCCAGGACTAAACACGCTGCAGCTCCCTCCACCTCTCTCTATGTACAACAGCCATTCAAAACGACACTCCACTGGGGATGACCACAATAATACCCCCCCACCAAAAATGAGAGGCACCATGAGATCCCTTCTCTGACCCCCCCCCCCCAAAGGAAGATAGTCTTCTTTCCTTACTTCAGAGATTTCTTCAGGACAGTGCCTCCTTCACTCTTCCTGCCCCAGTGAAAAACCCCTTCTTCCTCTTACCTATCGAAGGGACACATGGGGTGTCCCCCCCCCCCCCCGGAAGACGATGCAAGCTCCCCCTTCGGCAATGCCAGCCACCATTCGTGGAAAACTACCTTTTCCCTCCAGGCATCAGGCCCCTCCACCCTTCTGCAGGACAGAGATACCTTGGAGGAGCCACCAGAAGACTACTTCTATTCCAAATTTCTTCCAAAGCTCTCCCGGGCTTTAGCCGTCAGTGCTTCTCAAACCCTTACTATGCGTGGATGAGACAATGGTGCAGAGATGAGGGGTTCGGATTTGTTAGGAACTGGGGAACATTCTGGGGAAAGGAGGGGCTCTTCCGAAGGGATGGGCTTCACCTTAACCGGGATGGAACCAGGCTGCTGGCATTAACCTTTAAAAAGGAGATAGAGCAGCTTTTAAACTAGATAATAGGGGAAAGCCGACAGTCGCCCAAGAGCGCATGGTTCGGAAGAATGTATCCTTGAAGGATACTACAAAAAGCAGAGAGGTTCCAAAAAAGAGTAAAGTAGCCCAAATGCCCTCGAGTATGGAGCAGACAGAACTTAAAGATCCCAAATTACCCATGTCTACCAATAGCCAAATTAATATGAATAAAATACAGTCTCTAAAATGCTTGTATGCAAATGCTAGAAGTCTACAAAACAAGATGGGAGAGTTAGAATATATAGCACTAAACGAGAGGTTAGATATGATTGGAATATCAGAGACATGGTGGAAGGAGGACAACCAGTGGGACACTGTGATACCTGGGTACAAACTATATCGAAATGATAGAGCTGATCAAATTGGTGGAGGGGTTGCGCTCTATGTTAGAGAGGGCATTGAGTCAGAAAGGATTAAAGTTTTGCAAGAAACAAAATTTGCTGTAGAATCTCTATGGATTGAAATTCCATGTAAAAAGGGGAAGGCGATGGCAGTGGGGGTGTACTATCGTCCGCCTGGCCAGAATGAACAAATGGATGATAAAATGCTCAAAGAAATCAAGGAAGCTAGCAAAAGTTACAGTGCAGTAATAATAATGGGTGATTTCAATTACCCCGGCATCGACTGGGTCAGTGTCACAACAGGACATGCTAGGGAGATAAAGTTCCTAGATGAAATAAATGACTGCTTCTTGGAGCAGCTGGTTCATGAACCGACCAGAGGGGAAGCAATATTAGACCTAGTCCTTAGTGGAACACCAGATGTAGTGCAAGAGATAAGGGTGTTGGGGCCACTTGGCAATAGTGATCATAGCATGATCGCCTTTGATTTAATTAGTGGAGGAGGGATAGTAAGGAAATCCACAGTACTACCCTTTAACTTTCGAAAGGGAGACTATGATAGAATGAGGAAAACAGTTAAGAAAAAACTAAAAGGAGCAGTTGCAAAGGTTAAAGACGTACATCAAGCTTGGGTGTTGTTGAAAAATACTATCTTGGAAGCCCAGACCAGCTGTATTCCACGCTTTAAGAAAAGTGGAAGGAAGTCCAAAAAATTGCCAGCATGGTTTAAAGCTGAGGTCAGAGAGGCTGTTGTTGCCAAAAAAGCATCTTTCAAGAAATGGAAAAAAGAGCCAAATGATGAAACCTGGAAACAGCACAAGCACTGGCAAGTCAAATGCAAGGCATTGATAAGGCAGGCAAAGAGAGAATTTGAGAAGAAGCTTGCTGCGGAAGCAAAAACGCGAAATAAAGACCTTTTCAAGTACATTCGTAGCAAAAAACCCGTGAGAGAGTCAGTTGGTCCATTAGATGATAAAGGGGTTAAAGGAGCACTAAGAGGCGATAGCGGAGAGACTGAATGAATTCTTTGCTTCGGTCTTTACTGAGGAAGATGTAGGGATGTTACCCACGACTGAAGTGGTATTTAAAGGTGTGGAAGAATTGAAGGAAATATCGATACATCGGGAAGATGTCCTACAACTATTAGATAAACTGAAGAGTAGCAAATCACCTGGGCCGGATGGTATACATCCAAGGGTGTTGAAAGAACTGAAATTTGAGATTGCAGACCTGCTATCAGTAATCTGTGAACTATCATTAAAATCATCTCTAATACCTGAGGATTGGAGGATCGCCAATGTAACACCAATTTTTAAAAAGGGTTCGAGGGGTGATCCGGGAAACTACAGACCGGTGAGCCTGACATCAGTACCGGGAAAAATGGTAGAAACCATCATAAAGAATAAAATTACTCAGCATATAGATAGTCATGACCTAATGGGAGACAGCCAACATGGCTTTAGACAAGGAAGATCTTGTCTTACTAATCTGTTATGTTTTTTTGAAGGAGTGAATAAACAGGTGGACAAAGGTGAGTCGGTTGATATTGTGTATCTGGACTTTCAGAAAGCCTTTGACAAGGTCCCTCATGAGAGACTTTTGGCAAAACTAAAGAGTCATGGGATAGGAGGCAGTGTACTACTGTGGATCAGGAACTGGTTAAAAGATAGAAAGCAGAGGGTAGGGCTAAATGGCCAATTTTCCCAATGGAGAAAGGTGAATAGTGGTGTACCCCAGGGATCTGTGCTGGGTCCGCTGCTTTTTGACATATTCATAAATGACCTGGAAAGTGGAATAACGAGTGAGGTTATCAAATTTGCTGATGACACAAAACTATTTAAAGTTGTTAAAACCCAGGAGGATTGTGGAAAATTGCAAGAGGATCTTGATAAATTGGAAGACTGGGCATCAAAATGGCAGATGAAATTTAATGTGGAGAAGTGCAAGGTTATGCACCTAGGGAAGAACAACCCAAACTATGGTTACACGATGCAAGGTTCCACATTAGGAACCACCACCCAAGAAAAAGATTTAGGCGTCCTTGTGGATACCATGTTAAAACCCTCGGCCCAGTGTGCAGCGGCGGCCAAGAGAGCAAATAGAATGCTAGGTA
Source organism: Ichthyophis bannanicus (assembly GCA_033557465.1). NCBI lineage: Eukaryota > Metazoa > Chordata > Amphibia > Gymnophiona > Ichthyophiidae > Ichthyophis > Ichthyophis bannanicus. The sequence goes on along the minus strand of CM066039.1, from coordinate 281,206,051 downwards.
TGATAAGGAAAGGAATGGAAAATAAAACAAAAGATATTATAATGCCTCTATATCGTTCCATGGTGAGACCGCACCTTGAATATTGTGTGCAATTCTGGTCGCCATATCTTAAAAAGGATATAGCAATTTTAGAAAAGGTTCAGAGAAGAGCCACCAAAATGGTAAAGGGGATGGAAGGCTACTCCTATGAAGAAAGGCTAAAAAGGTTGGGGCTCTTTAACCTGGAAAAGAGACGGCTGAGGGGAGATATGATAGAAGTCTATAAATTAATGAACGGAGTGGAACGGGTAAACGTAGATCGATTGTTTACCTTATCAGAATATAGAAAGACTAGGGGACATGCAATGAAGCTACAGGGTAAACTATTTAAGACTAATAAAAGAAAATATTTTTTCACTCAACGTGTAATCAAACTCTGGAATTTGTTACCGGAGGATGTAGTAAAGGCTGTTAGTGTAGCTGGGTTTAAAAAAGGTTTGGACAAGTTCCTGGAGGAAAGGTCCATAAACCATTATTAAGAAGGGACCCAGGATATCAATGCTTGAACCAATACAAGCATTGTGGAACCTGTGTCCCTTGGGGAAACTGCTAGGTACGTATGACCTAGATTGGCCACTGTTGGAAACAGAATACTGGGCTTGATGAACCTTGGTCTGACCCAGTATGGCATATCTTATGTTCTTATGTTCTTAACAAAACCAGATTTCCTGTCCATCCTTCAGTCCTGCAGCGCCCCCAAGGAAGGAGGTCCTAGCCCTCCAGTACATTAACTCCTTCGGGACCTCCAGTACATTGACTCCTCTGGGACCTCCATTCTATCTGGAAAAACCCCACGTCTGTGAGGGCCACATCCAAACGTCTAGACCTGCAGTACAAGGTACTCACAGTGCCAGGTTTTCAGCATCAACAGTTACCGTAGCAATCGGTAGTCTCAGAAGCTGTCCTCAAAATATTAGAGACCATTAAGTTAGTAGCTCAAACTCCACTAGGGAAGGCACAACGGACCCTAGATGCCATGGGCAGGAAAGTTTATTTATTTAGCTGTGCTTTTATACTACTTTTTGCCGGGTCAAAGTGGTGTACATAAAACAAGAGGATATATTGAATACATAGAATGTCAACTTATGTTCAAAGATATTAACTTGTATATATTGAGTGTGTGGAGTTTAATGTATGTACAAGTGTTTGAGTTATTTACAAAATCGTCAATACAGGGGACCATGTGATGGGGCCAAAGTGTTTAAAAAAAAAAAAAAAAAAAGATGATGTGTTTTCATTTGCTTGCGGAAGGTGTGGAGATCTTTAGAACTTCTGAGTTTGTTGGGGAGTGCGTTCCAGAGGGTTGGTGTATAGAGTTGGAATGATCTTGTACAAGTTTGCTGGTTGCTCTTTGTTTTTGTGTGGGGGATGACTAGGGTATTTCTGGTGGTTTGTCTGCTGACTCTATTGGATTGAAAAGTGTGGAGTAGTGTCTGGAGGTGGGAAGAGGAGTATCCGTTTAAGGCTTTGTGGGTCATCAGGAGGGTCTTGTATTTGATTTGGCTGTTTAACGGGAGCCAATGGAGTCTTTGAGGATAGGCGTAATGTGTTCATGTTTTGTAGCTGCTAGTAGGGTGCGTTCTGTTGTATGTAGAGCTGTGCGAGTGATAGGATGGTGGATTGTGGCAGACCTTGGTATATGAGATTGCAGTAGTCGAAGTGCAGGAGAATTAGTGCTTGGCGTGCTTATCTGTAGTCAGGAGGATTTAGGATTGGGCACAGGTGTTGTAGGGTTCGGATTTTGTAATAGATCGCTCTGATGATGTTGTTCACCTGTTGCTTGAATGTAAGGTTCTGATCCAGGGTGATGCTGAGGTATTTCACTTCTGGTTGGACTTTGATTTGAGTAACTCATCAACTGCTGATTCTCCACTACCACCACGACCACCTCCTACAGCGTGAAGATCCAGGAGAGTTATCCTCAGAGAATCACACCCAAATACAGGATAACCCATATGAATCTCTCTGTCACATAATACGCTCTTTGTACGATGCATATGACACCACTGCTGGGGCTGCAGCCACTGCCATTTTGGCCTGATGCACTGTCTGACTACAGTTCTCGAGGCTCCGAGAAGACCTGAACGAACGATTGGCAGATGTCCCGTGCCAAGGTAACGGCTTGTTCAGGTCTAAGGTCCAGGAAGCAGTGTCGAAAGTCAAAGATCACTTGTCCATAATGTGAGTTCTTGACGCCCAACCAACAGAACCCTCCTTCCAACCCCACAGGGGACAGCCCTCTCATTTTGCAGGGTTTACCATTATCAGTACTTCAGCAGTTTTATCCTTGCAGGATACCCGGCCTCTACCACTGGTCCACTTTATAACCAGAGATCATGTCCGCGTGAGAGGAAACAACAACCTACCACCTCAATTCCTCCCGGCAAACTCAACCCCACCTTTTGACTACCCACCAGTGAGGGGCAGGATCCTTCACTTCTGGGAGGCATAGTAGTCCTCCACCACGGATCACTGGGGTACTCAACGTTGTTCGTGGAGGGTACAAAATAAACTTCCACACAATTCCACAGTATCATCTCTCAGCCTCATGCAGGAAACTGGCTTCTCATTTTCCAATTCTACAGCAAGAAATCAATCAGTTATTGTGAAAGTCCATAGAGTGGGTACCACTCTCGCAATGTAGCAAAGAAGTTTACTCAAGGTTCTTTCTCATCCTGAAGAACCTCAACCTTCATGTAAAACGGAAAAAGATGAAAATGCATTCCCTCTGCACCGTTTTTCCCCTGCTCCGCAGGAATGATTGGCTAGCCTCCCTGGATATGAAGAATAATGCCTACCCATATTCTCATCACCCCCATCACTGGAAGTACCTATGTTTCAAGTTCCAAAATCAACATTACCAATATAGAGTACTACTGTTCGGTGTGTCATCAGTCCCCTGGGTTTTCACGAACTGCCTCACTGCAGTCACAGCACTTCTGTGCTGTCAAGGCCACTGCGTCTACTGTCAGACGGCTGCCTGGGTGAGAATGTTCACAGTCTTGGCAAGTGCATATATCAATATGATTTGCAAGGGATTGTGGGCAATGCAGTTCATTCACACCAGACACAGCTGCTCACAATAATTAGTTGTGCTTGATGGTAAAGCCAATAAGATATTTATTTATGGGGTTATTTCTCCCAACACAGATATGCTTGGTAGCACATAAATCAGGTTACTTGCTTTCAGTGTTAAACTTGGAAAAACAAAATCAGGAAAACAACATTTGAACTTGTCAGGCAATCAAAGCAAAAGAAATAAGACCTGGTTGGTAACAAACTGGTCTTTTCTGTAGGCTTTAGCTAATATTTTCTTAGCAGTGTCAAACAGCAAACAAAATCCACAAAGAAAGGAAAAACTGTTCTTTTCAGGTTAACTTCTTATATCTTCCCACATAGATTCAGAAGTGATTCTCTCAGAGCTCACAAGCAATTAGGTAAGGCTCAATTGCTAGCAGTTACCCAGCTGAAACCCCTTAGCTGGCTTGCTTTCTACTGCGTGGCTAAAAATCCTACTCAGGAGCTTTTCTGAGTAGATTAAAGAACAAGTTTGTATTTCTTTGTGATGGTTGCTGTATTTTATAACAGAAAATCACCAAAGGAGTTTAGACAGAGAGCAATCCACGTAAACACATCTTTCATCTGCTATCTCTCCCTCTTCAACAATCATGGGTTCAATATCATGGATTGGCACAGATGAATTTCTCAATGGAGCACTTTCAGGAGAATACTTGTTTCCCTGCTGTCTTTCAAGGTTATAGCTAGGGCATAGATCAGTGTTCATACCTGAGCTTCCAGTGCTGTTAGAGTTCCTCTATATAGCCTGGCCAGTATGTAGTCCAGTTCCTATGTCCAGCCTTCCAATCCAGATCCCTGGACACTGGATCCCTCTTCACATACCTTCTGGCACGGGTCTTAGGGTCCCTTCCACGTGCAGCCATCTCCCTCACAGGTACCGTCTGGAGATTCCTAGCTCTGCAGCACCATTCCTCTGGCTTTCCCCAGTCCAATGGTGTATGCTGGCCCTTGGAATGCCTCCCAGTATACGTACTGCTCCGGACTCTTCTAGTCCTCTCAAAGGCTTTTCTTTCTTCCAAAGGGTTTCTTGCCCTCTGTCCATCCGGTTTGGCTTCTGCTTCTGATGATCCTCCAGATGAAACTGAGGATGAGGATATATCCAAGTTGATCATGAAGATGATGATGATTCTGAGAAATAAACTCTACCTTTATTCTGCCTAGATGAGTGCTCCTCCCTAACACAGCGCAGCTGTGCTGAATCAGGCCCTGCCCTTGGAGATGAGTGCTTAGGGATTACCTCATAGCCCTCCTGATTGAACACACGTTTCCCCACTTCAGCTCCTCTAATGGCTGTTGGAAACCTGGTGCATTCTGGGACTGGTAGTCTTTTATGGGAAAATTCTGTTTTCTTATTTCTACCAGAACTGACAGGTTGCTTGTTCAGAGTCACTTAACCTTTTCTATAGCTCCTTCCTGAGCTATGATAAGCTTCCTTATCACACTACCCATACCTTGACAACTGACTTGTCTCTGCTGCCAGCAAGGACCAGGTGCGGATAACCATCCGAAGCACCGTCCAAACCCTGGGGACCTAAGGTTTTCTGGTCAACTCTCAGAAGTCAGAAATGGAGCCTCAACAGATCTTACCACTCAATGGAGCTTGCATAGACACTATCTCATGAAAAGCTTATTTTCTGGACGACAGAATCATTATCCTCAACAACCTCTGCTCCCACCTGCTTCTATGCTCTCAGGCCTCGGCACACTTCATCCTTCGTCTCCTTGGCCACATGGTGACTTCAGTGTATGTCCTTCCCCTAGCACGACTGTACATGCAACCCTTACAGTGGCACTTAAAGCTCAACTGGAGCCAGCACCTGCATTCACTTAGCAGGCAGATCCCTCTACTCGTCACACCATTGACTGCTCTACACCAGTCACTTCAATGGTGGTCTGCCCCCTCCATTCTCAAGGTTGGGTGCCCCTTTCAAAACCCACTACCACACCTTATGCTTACCACCGATGCATCCACCCACGGATGGGAGCGCACCTGCTCAACTTCACCACTCAGGGGCTCTGGTCGACCCACGAGCGCACCTTACACATAAATATCCTGCAACTCCAGGCAGTTATTCTATGGTCTCATCGCTTTCCAGAAATGGTCACATAATTGAGTTCTCCTTGTCCAGATGGACAACCAAGTAGCCCTGTTCTACATCAACAAGCAAAGGGGGTTGGGCTCCCTCTGCCTTTGCCAGGAAGCGGCTGCTCTCTGGTTCTTTGCCCAGTCCATAGGAACCACTCTGCGAGCCACCTGCTTACTAGGGGTACAGAATCAACTTGCGGACTCCCTCAGTTGACATCTAGGCCCACATGAGTGGTCATTCGAACACGCAATCCCCCAGCTGTTTTCAACAATAGGGAACTCCTCAAATGGATCTTTTCACCTCTGCGATCAATGTGAAATGCACACTTCGCTCCATCTGCCTTATCCCGCTGCACACAATGCCTTTGCCATCCACGGGAGCGAACCACTCCTCTGTGCTTTTCCTCGCTTCCCATTCCTCACCCATTCACTGGTCAAGATACGAGAGGACAAAGCCACTGTCATTCTCATTGCACGCCACTGGGTAAGGCAAGTTTGGCTCCTATACCTTCTTGCCCTGACAGACGAAAACCCGCTCTTGCTTGGGACTGATTCATTTCTCCTCCCACAGCATAATGGGAGCCTCATTCATTTCAACTTTCACAGCCTTTCCTTGGAGAGTGTCCAAAGCTTGGCTATGCAGACTGAAGAGGAACCGCGAGCTGAGGAGCTTGATATTTTACAGTACGAGTCCCCACCTCGGGAATCTCTCACTGTCCCAGTTCCACCGATATTGGCAAGGCTGCTCCCCCGCATGTGGGAGACACCTGCTTCAGTCCCCATTGTGAACAAGTGCCTAGACGCCATATATAGAGTTCAGCCTGGCCCGGGATTCCGGAAGACCCAGCTCCTGCACACCTCCATGGTTGTGGAGTCAGTGATGCAGAAGCAAAAGAGCCCGAAGTCTCACTCTTCGTTCCCCCGAGGTAGGAAGTCGAGAGCCCTCGATGCCCTGGGGTGTAAGGCCTATCAGGGTTCCATGCTTGCTTGCCATATCCAGGCATACCAACTCTATATGGGCATGTTCCTGCGGGACATTGCCAAGGAGCTCGGCGGTTTCGCTGCAGGCCTCAGGTGCGAACCTCTCCTAAGGTTCCAAACCCTCCTCAAATCCGTCACGGAGTGTTCCAAGTACCTCTCCCATGCCGCATATGACTGGTTTGAGTCCTCTGCCCGGTGGCAGTGGCTGGCATCGGGGCCCGACTCCAGTCTTCGGACCTGGAACAGTGGGTCCAAGAGAAGCTGGACGTCCCTTGACTTGGCAAACAATTGTTTGGCAAACCTATGGAGGATAAGGCCGCTAAGATAGAAACAGAGTTCGTGACTCAAACTCGTCTCTTGTGCAAAACCTCCTCCCTCCCCAGGAAGAAGCAACAGCCCAAAAAGCCATTCTTCCAAAGGAAAGGGCTCCCTTACCGGGGTTACCTACCTTTCCCGCCCACTTCTGCACCCGCTCCCAGCACGCAGGGCAAGGGAGGTGCACATGGCCACCGTAAGCCTAAAGGGCCCAAGGCCCAACCACCGGCGCCGCCCCAGCCTATGCAGGGGTTTTGATGCCGTCAGCATAGCCTCTAGTCCTCTGGCAGCTCTTCCACCGGTGTGGGGGGGGGGGGGATGCCTGTCCCTGTTCGCCCCAGAGTGGGCGTCGATACCCGGGACAGATACCATCTCCGCCTGGAAAGGCACCCTCCTACCTTCTCCCCAGCAGAGCCTGCTTGGCTCCTCACGCACCAGACCTTCTTGCAGCAAGAACTATCCAACCTCCTCGTCCAACAGGTGGTCGAGAAGGTATTGCTGCACCTTCGAGGTCAGGGGTTCTATTCCCGCTACTTTTTCATCCTGAAAAAGATGGGGGGCCTGCGCCCCATTCTCGACCTCAGAAACCTCAACAAGTTCCTGGTGCGGGAGAAGTTTAAAAAGTTATCACTTGGCGTCCTGATGCCCTTCCTTCAGCAGGGCAATTGGCTGTGCTCCTTGGACCTCAAGGATGCTTATTCCCACATCCTAGTTCACCCCCAGCACAGGCAGTACCTGCGTTTCAGGGTGCAAGGGGAACATTACCAATGCAGAGTGCTCCCCTTAGGGCTTGCATCCACACCACGGGTTTTCACAAAGTGCCTCTCCGTTAGCCACCGCCTCCCTCAGGTGTCAGGGAAAACCCATCTTCATCTACCTCGACGACTGGCTTGTCAAGGGATCCTTGATCGACAAAGCCTGCCTGGTGGCGTCACGCACGATCCTTCTCCTTGAGCACCTCTGCTTCCTGGTCAACTACCCCAAATCCCACCTCGAGCCAGTGCAGATGCTGGAGTTCATCGGCGCATGCCTCGACACCGTCTGGGCGACTGCCTTCCTTCCCACAGACCGAGCAGACCACCTTTGGGTTGTGGCGTCCCACGTCCAAAGCAGGACTTGGGTTACGGTGTGGGCGATGCTTCGTCTCCTCGGGCACATGGCTTCCACTGTTAATGTGGTCCCCCACTCCCGCATGCACATGCGTGCAGCCCAGTGGTGCCTCAGGGCACAATGGAACCAGGCCTTTGGCCACCTGAGAGACCCTATCAGGGTCTCGCACAGCCTCCTCGATTCACTGAGTTGGTGGCGGGATCCCCGAAGCTGCCTTTGGGGAATGCTCTTCCAGATCCCGCAGCACGAGCTCGTCCTAACAACGGATGCTTCCCTGCTGGGATGGGGAGCCCACTGCGGCACATTGTGCACCCAGGAGAAGTGGTCGCTTGAGGAGTCTCGGCAGCAGATCAACCTGCTCGAGCTTGGGGCGGTCCGATGGGCCCTGAGGGCCTTCGAGGGCTACCTGAGGGGAAAGGCGGTACTCGTGCAGACCGACAACAGGGTAGCCATGTTTTATATCAACAAAAGGAGGGGGGTACAGGATCACGCCTCCTCTGCCTCCTCCTTTGCGTCTCGCTGAGGGATGACCCTGTGAGCGGTCTACCTCCTAGGCCAGGAGAATGTCCTCACGGACAAACTCAGCAGGATCCTCTGCCTGCACGAGTGGCGCTGGATCTGGAGGTCGCCGGAGTCCTGTTCCATCGGTGGGGGACCCCATCCATGGACCTGTTTGCCAATCCAGCGAACGCACAGCTTCCCCACTTCTGTGGCCTGGTTCTGCATCCGAGCAGGGTGGCCCCGGATGCGTTCCTCTTGAGCTGGACCTCCAGCCTTCTTTACGCATTCCCTCCCACTCCTCTCATTGCGAGGATCCTCCACAAGGTTCAGCGGGACCGAGCTTCCTTGATCCTCATGGCTCCTTCGTGGCCTCGACAGCCTTTGTTCCCGCTCCTGCTCCAGCTCTCGTCCGAGCCTCCAGGTCCCCCTGGGCTGTGCCCCGGACCTGTTAACGCAGGAGAAGGGTCGGGTACTCCATCCTAACCTGGCCTCGCTGTCCCTTAAAGCCTGGCGGCTGAACAGGTCTCCTTAGCTCTGCTGCATTTTCCGGAGGAGGTCGAGGAGATTCTCCCCGTGTCGAGGAAGAACTCGACGAGACGGGCATATGCCTTTAAGTGGTGCCGCTTCTCGGTCTGGTGCTTCGAGCTCCAGATCGATCCGTTCTCCTGCTCTACCCAGTGGGTTCTTCAGTATCTCCTCCACTTCATGAAAGCAGGATTGAAATCCAATTTGGTCAAGGTACACCTAAGCACCATTTTGGCAAATCACCTCCCCGTCGAGGGGAAACATCTCTCAGAGCAGCCCTTGGTCTACCACTTCATGCGAGGCCTCTTACTTTCCAAGCCTCCTATCTGGCCTCCCCTGGCAGAGTGGGACCTCAACGTGGTGCTCATGCAGCTTACATGATCACCCTTCGAGCCGATGGCGACGTGCTCACTTTGGCACCTCTCCTGAAAGGTGGTCTTCCAAGTGGCTTTGACTTCGGCTCGCTGAGTCAGCGAACTTCAAGCCCTCATTGCTGAGGCTCCCTACACCAGGTTCTATGGGAACAAGGTGGTCCTCTGCACCCACCCCAAGTTCCTGCCGAAGGTTGTCTCGTATTTCCATCTAAATCAGGAGATAGTCCTACCAACCTTCTTTCCGAGACCTCATACCGATCAGGCCTCGGCAGTGTGTTATACACTTGACTGCAAGAGGGCTCTTGCCTTCTACATCCAGTGCACCCAGACTCCCGTAAGTCTGGTCGGCTCTGTTGCCTACGATCCCAATCACTTGGGGCAGGCAGTCACCAAACGCACCCTCTTTATCTGGGTAGTGGACTGTGGGTGAAGGCAGGTGCCCCGTTGGATCGGAGAGTCACCGCACACGGCGTTCGGGCCAGAGCGGCTTCAGTGGCTTTGCTGTGCTCAGTGTCTCTATCGGACATCTGCCGGGCTGCAGCCTGGTCTTCGGCGAACACTTTCGCTGTGCACTACTGCCTGGAGAGGGAGTCCCGTCTGGACAGCGCAATCGGACAGACTGTATTCCATAATCTTTTCAGAGTATAAGCAACTCCTGTCCTCCCAACTCTTCTTGATGGCTACCGAGAGCTTCGCCCCGGGGACCCGAAGACTCGGGCTCCATCAGGCATCGACTTCTCATTGCCTCGCAGAGGCGTCTTTGGGTTACAGGTTCGGTAGCCTGTAGCTGGGGAGTCCCATAAGTGAGGACTGACTTCCTGCTTGTTCCTGGAGAAAGCATAGTTGCTCACCTGTAACAGGTGTTCTCCCAGGGACAGCAGGAATCAGTCCTCATTACCTTCCCACCTCCCCTGAAGAGTTGCTATTTTTGTCCTTCCCTTGCCATCCGCTTAGTAGGGCTCTAGCTATGGGACCTAACTGAGCAAGATGGCACCCTTGGGCTGGAAGAGGACCGCGCATGCGTGGCAGAAATCCCAAAGGCTTTCTTTGAAAGCTGGGGAATTACTCCGCGCGGGCTCTGTCGGTGCCGACATCACCCATAAATGAGGACTGATTTCTGCTGTCCCTGAAGAACACCTGTTATAAGTGAGTAACTACGTTTTCCTGTCCCCCACCATCCTTGGGCGGCTCCTCGTTCGCATGTGGGAGACACTGGCGCCGGTACCCATAGTCAGCTGATGCCTAGACATCATGTACAGAGTTCAGCGAGGCCCCGGCTTCTGAAAGTCGCAACTGCCACACACTTCCATGGTGGTGGAATCGACTGTGCGCTGGCAGAAGAGCCAGAGGACACACTCCTCCGTGCCCCCGGGCAGGGAGTCCCATGCACTCGATGCCCTTGGCCACAAATGCTACCAGGACTCTATGCTCACCTGCCAAATCCAAGCCTACCACCTGTATATCAGCATGCATCTTCGGGACCTAACAGAGGAACTCGCCGGTTTCTCAGCGGGCCTCAGAAGGAATCATCTCCAGCAGTTCCAAACCCTCACAAAGTGTGTCGAGGAGTACTCTAAGTACATGTCTCGAGCTGCCTATGGCTTCTTTGAGTCAAACGCGAGGGTAGCCACTGCAGGTATTGGTGCTCAACGCCTAGCTGGCTCCAGGCATCGGACCTTGAGCAGTGGGTCCAAGAGAAGTCCTTGACGTCCCCTGCCTCAGTGAAAACTTACTTGGCAAACTGATGGAGAAGGTGACGGAGATCGAGACAGAGCACCTCATGAGGATTCAGCTCTCTAGAAAGACCTCCACCCTCCCTAAGAAGAAACCACAGGGGAAGAGGCCCCATTCCAGAGAAAGGGCCAACCTTACCGGGGCTACCCTTACTACTAGACTCCCCAGACCCCACAGCAGGGTCACCAGAGCAAGGGAGCAGGCCAAGGCACTCGCAAGCCTAAGGGCTCCAAGCCCCAGACTCTGACTCCTGCCCAGCTGGGGATGGGTTTTTGACTCTCTGAGCATAGCCTCTCCACTCTTGGGAGAGCAGCTACAAACGGGGGCCTCTGGTATACTTTGCCCATCGATGACCTGCTATCACCACCAACTCTTGGGCACTCCAAATAGTCACAAAATACTATCTCCTTTACCTGGACCAGACTCCTCCCCCTTTATTTCCAGGAGAGTTCTCTTGGACTCAACTGCACCAGGCCCTGCTACTACAGGAACTTGCAGACCTTCTCAGGGACAGAGCTGTGGAACCAGTACCCCATCACCTCAAGGGCAAGGGATTCTACTCCTTATACTTTCTAGTCCCAAAAAGACTAGAGGGCCTAAGGCCTATCCTAGACTTGTGAAACCTGAACAATTTCCTGGTGCGGGAGAAGTTCCAAGATACTCTCTCTTGGAACATTGCTGCCATACCTCCACCAGGGAGTCTGGCTATGCTCCTTGGACTTAAAGGATATTTATACACACATCCTCATTCATTGCAGCCACAGGCAGTACCTAAGATTCATAGGGGCAATCATTACCAGTACAGAGTACTACCCTTTGGTCTGTCCTCCGCACCAAGAGTCTTCACCAAATACTTAGCAGTGGTGACCACCCTACCTCTGTCACCAAGGGACCTTCGTCTTCCCATATCTGGACGACTGGCTCATAAAGGGAAACTTGGCCACCAAGATGCAACAGGCCATGGCCAGCACCATCAGTGTCGTACAGTATCTGGCATTTGTGACAAACCACCCCAAGTCCCACTTCACTCTGACACAGGGCCTGGAGTTCATAAGGGCTCAACTGGACACTTCAGGCCAATGCCTTTTTCCCCTTGGACGGGGCAGATTGCCTCGTGGTTCTGGCCACAGAGGTGTAACACTACCATAGAGTGTTGGCGCAGTTCATGTTCCTCCTGCTGTGCCACATAGTAACATAGTAACATAGTAAATGACAGCAGATAAAGACCAGCATGGTCCATCTAGTCTGCCCAGCAAGATGGCAAGAGTAGGTGCACCTGTCGCTCTGTGCAGGCTACCCCTCCCCATGTCTGTTTAGGGGTAAACCCACCACTCCATGTAGGACACCCCTATTTGTTGAGACGTTATATATTTGTTGAGACATTATATGGTTCAGAAGTTGGATGGTACCGTTTATTTTGTTTTTATCCTATTTCTGTAAAGGGATCCTCTGTGTTTGTCCCATGCCTTTTTGAATTCCGTCACTGTGTTCGCCCCTACCACTTCCATCGGGAGGGCATTCCAAGCATCCACCACCCTTTCAGTGAAAAAATATTTCCTGACATTGCCTTTCAATTTACCCCCTTGCAACTTCATGTTATGCCCTCTAGTTTTACAGGTTCCCCGTCTTTGGAAGTGGTTTGTTTGTTCATCATTTCTCTTTAAGTATTTAAAGGTCTGAATCATATCTCCCCTGTCCCTCCTCTCCTCCAAAGTGTACATATTTAGGTCTTCAAGTCTCTTCTCATAAGGCTTCTGACGCAGGCTCCAAATCATTTTGGTCGCCTTCCTCTGAACAGTTTCCAGTCTTTTTACATCTTTTGCAAGATATGGTCTCCAAAACTGAACACAGTATTCCAAGTGAGGCCTCACCAGTGACTTATACAGTGGCATAAGTACCTCTTCTTTTCTGCTGGTAATCCCTCTTTGTATGCAGCCCAACATCCTCCTGGCTTTTGCCACCGCCTTGTCGCACTGTTTCGCCACCTTGAGATCATCAGAGATAATCACACCAAGGTCTTTCTCCTGAACCGTGCATACCAACCTCTCGCCCCCTATCGCGTACATTTCTCTTGGATTTCTGCTACCCAAGTGCATGACATTGCACTTTTTCGCATTAAATCGTAGTTGCCAAGCATTAGACCAGTCTTCCAGCTTTTGTAGATCTTTCTTCATGTTAACCACTCCCTCGGGGGAGTCCACTCTGTTGCAAATTTTTGTGTCGTCTGCAGAAAGACAGACTTTTCCATTCAGTCCTTCATCAATATCACTCACAAATACATTGAACAGTGCCGGGCCCAGGACCGAACCCTGGGGCATCCCGCTAATCACCTTCCTCTCATCCGACTGAGCTCCATGCACAATCACTGTCAGTCAACCAATTTCTAATCCAGTTTACCATCTTGGGACCCATCCCCAAGCTACTGAGTTTGTTGACAAGCCTCCTATGAGGAACAGTATCAAAGGCTTTGCTGAAATCCAGGTAGATGACATCCATCGCATGCCCCTGATCTAGTTCCCTGGTCACCCAGTCAAAGAACTCAATCAGATTTGTTTGGCAAGATCATCCTTCGGTAAAACCATGTTGCCTTGGGTCTTGCAACCTGTTGGTTTTGAGAAAGTTCACTATTCGCTCTTTCAGGAGCTCCTCCATTACTTTTCCTGCCACCGAGGTAAGGCTCACGGGCCTGTAGTTTGACACTTCTTCCCTGTCACCACTTTTGTGTAGAGGTACGACATCAGCCATTCTCCAGTCCTGAGGAACCTCTCCTGTTTCCAAGGATCTGCTGAAGACATCCTTTAACGGTCCTGCAAGAACCTCTCTGAGCTCTTTCAGTATCCTGGGATGTATCCCATCCGGTCCCATGGCTTTGTCCACTTTCAGTTTAGCAAGTTGTTCTAACACCTCGTCTTCTGTGAATGGTGTGGTATCTACTTCATTCCCATTTTTATATTTGGGAGTCATAGCTGGTCCATCTCCAGGATCTTCTGTAGTAAAAACAGAGCAGAAGTATTTGTTTAGCAATTTCGCTTTTTCAGTGTCACTTTCCACTAGTCCTTTCCCAGCACTTCTGAGTCCTGCAATTCCAACTCTGATCTTCTTCCTTTCCTGAATATACCTGAAGAAATTTTGTTGCCACCCTTAACATCTTTAGCCATCTTTTCCTCTGCCTTTGATTTTGCTATCCTTATTACTCTTTTAGACTCTTTGAGTTGGATCCTGTATTCATTTCTGTGTTCTTCTGTTTGCAAGCTTTTGAATTTTGCAAAAGTTGTGTTTTTTGCCTTTATTTGAGCAGCCACCTCTTTGGAAAACCAAATAGGTTTCCTTCTCCTCTTGCTTTTACTTACTTTTCTTACATATTTATCTGTTGCCCCTTTTATTGCCTCCTTTAGTTTAGCCCACTGCAATTCCACTTCCTTTATCTCCTTCCACCCCATCATCTCCTCCTTTAAGTACTCTGCCATTTTATTGAAGTCAGTGTATTTGAAGTTTAGGACTTTGAGCTTGCTATGATTGGCCTGTACCATGGCTTTTATCTCAAACCACACCGTGTGATGGTCGCTGTTGCTCACAGGGGCACTCACGCAGACATTCGACACACTATCACCGTTGATGAGCACTACATCCAGCGTTGAGCTTTCCCTGGTTGGTTCCATCACCATTTGTCTAAATAATGCATCTTGGAGAGCATCCACAATTTTTTTGCTTCTTTCCAGATGTACAGAAGGAGTAATCCAATCCACATCAGGTAGATTAAAGTCCCCCAATATGATTGCTTCCCCCTTTGTTGCTATCTTGGCAATATCTATAATCAATTCATTGTCTCTCTCTTCAATTTGAGTCTGAGTTCTGTAGATTACAGCAATATGGATGACAGTGCCATCTCCTCTTTCCAACGCAATCCAGAGCGCTTCTTCTTTTCCCCATGTCCCCTGCATTTCAGTAGCTTTAATATTGCTTTTCAAAAACAACAAAAATTCAATGGGTTTGTTGGAACAATGAAACAGCACTATCACAATAAATTGTTCCACTCTCTAACCAAAGAAGTATCACTATTTTTTTCTTTTTTTTATATTATTTTTCTTCTTTTATCTTATGGGAAATGGGTCTCAGACTTGTTTGGGGAAAAAACGTCGGAGAGAACCAATGTCTCAACAACCGACTCACCCCCTTCTTGCATCAATGACCCAATTATTTCCCCTTTTTTTTTGAATATATTATAAGAAGTTTGTTTGAATTGAAACAGGCTGAAAACTGCGTTCAATATGCTTGATATGCTTAATATGCTGAAAACTTTCAGTCAATTTCAAAATAAAGCAGAACGCTTATCTGTAAAGTCCATAAGGACTGTAATCTCTTCCCGACGCCGATCAATAGCGCCAATGCGTTTCACCGCTTACGCGGTTTCATCGGGGGAGTAGTGCCTGAAGTTATCATTCAAACTGCTTGACCCGGTGAGTTTTAAAAGGCAAGAAAATCCAATCAATACTTCTATACCATATAAAATTAATCAGTTGTATTAGTTCACAAAAGTTGAGTTTAGCTATTAAAAACCATACCTCATTTTACAATCTCTCCGGACTCGTCTCACATACGGAAGACGCCAGCGCATGCGTGATGAATAGCAACAGTTGATTTTTATCAGCGAACCCTTCTATGACGTCAGTTCTACCGACTCAACCTTAGTTGATACGGTTTAAAGGGCTCGAACTCATTCTATTACTACTATTGCTCTTAAATCTCCACTTTCTTCAGTCAGCACAATTGAGGGGAGGGTAAAGTAAAAATGCTGATGTTGAGGGGCACTAAAGCCATGGGTATGGAATAAGGCAGAGCTTAACAAAATAAAATAACTTCTCATTTTTTCATTTTTTTATATTAAAAAAAAAAAAAAAAAAAAAATATATATATATATATATATATATGTCAGAGACACACTGACCAGTCAATTTGGGCATTCAGCCCACCTGGGTATACTGTTTGAAGGGTATATATCCAGCGCTGTTCACGCTGGAGCAGGCATTGATCTCTAGTTTTGCCTAAAAAACCAGTTGCCACTTGATCTATGCAAAATACCCGCAATTGTTCGAATTGATGATCATGCTCCAAACAGTGAGCTACTATAGGTGCCTTCGGTGTAAGAAAATAGAGGCACCTATAGTAGCTCACTGTTTGGAGTTATGAACGATAGATGGCACGTCTGTGACCGCTATATAGGCAATGTAGCCCCTGGGGTGGGTGGGGTGAGGGGTAGGGTGGACGGGAACCTAAGTGTCACTGGCCAGTAGGCTGTTCCTGAACTGTGGGCACACACAATGGAGTAGGTAAGGGAACCCACCACTAAGGACAATTAGATAGAAAAATATGTGGAGACAAACAGACTCACAGTTATTTGCAGACAAGACTCAGTAATGCAGCAAACACAGCAAAAATCACCTTCTGGGAGAGCTCTGGAAGCACTCCTCTTCTTGAGAAACAGAAAGGCAATCTAAGCAAACCCACATGGTGTTCATAGTCCATGTTGTCCCCAACGCCTGCTTTCACATGTGAGTGGCTCAGTTGTGCCTCTGCTCTCAGTGGACGCAAGCCACAGGCCGGCTCCGTGACAGAGTTCTAATGACCTGCAATTCACAGAGTCACTAAACTGGTGGCAACCACACAGCACCTGCAGGAGGGCATGCCCTTTCAACCCCTAAACTCCTAGGAGGTGCTTACCATGCTCCCTCATTACTGGGCTGAGTGCCCATTGTGAGGAACTCCACATGCAGGGCAATTAGTTCCTAGCAGAGAGCCAGCAGCAGATCAATCTGCTGGAGATCAGTGCCATTTTTCTGGCGATCAGGGCCTTTCACTTTCTGCCTGAACAAACAAGGTGGGCATGGGGTCTTGCCACCTCTGCCAAGAGGCTGTAGCCCTCTGCTCGTATACAATCAGCCAAGAAATGTTACTCAGAGTGGTGTACCTTCCAGGCCAGAACAGTGCCCTAGTGGACAGACTGAGCAGGCTCCTCCAGCCGCACGAATGGCGACTAGACTCCAGGGTGGCTCTTCTGACTCTGGGGCACCCTGAGTCTGGACCTCTTTGCCAGCCTGGCTAATGCTCAGCTTCCCCACTTCTTCTGTTGCCAGCTGCACCTGTTTCGGGTAGTGGCAGACGCCTTCCTCATCTTTTGGTCGGAGGGCCTTCTGTATGCTTTTCCTCCCACACCGCTAATTGTCTGGACCCTCTTCAAGATCTTGCGGGACAAGGCTTTTCTAATCCTGGTGGCCCTGCGGTGGTCCAGGCAGCTTTGTCTCCCTCTGTTGCTCCACCTCTCGGCAGAGCCCCCAGTCCCTCTGGGGACTGCCCTGGGGCTACTTAGGAGGGGGAGGGCTCCCTTCTCCACCCAAACCTGAGGTCCCTGACATTAACAGTATGGTTGCTGAATGGGTAGCCTTGGCCCCCTTCTACCTTCTAAGGGAGGTGGAGGAAGTCCTCCAAGCCTCTCATAACGCCATGATGTGGGCTTACTCGTTCAAGTGGCGCAGATTCTCGGTGTGGTGCGCAGAGCAGCGGATTGACCCATTCTCTTGCTAAGTGCACACAGTGCTGCAGTACTTACTTCATCTCTCGCAAGCTGGACTTACGTTCAGCTCCATTAGGGTGCACCTGAGCGTGCTCTTGGCGCATCACTATTCTATGGAGGGTAAACCCCATTCTGCTCAGCCCCTCATTACTCTGTTCATGTGGTGCCTCCTGCTTTCTAAGACTCCCATCCACCTGCTCCCGGCGGAATGGGACCAAACCGCCGTTTGAGCCTCTGGCTACTTACCATATGTGATACCTCTTATCTTCCTGGTTGTCTTCCTGGTGACGCTCACCACCGCAGAGTCAGCAAGCTTCAGACCTTGGTGGCTGAGCCAACCTACACCAGGTTCTACAAGAACAGGGTCGTGCTTCGCACCCACCCTAAATTCCTCCCGAAGGTGGTGTCCACGTTTCACCTCAAATCAGGAGGTGGTGCTCCCCACCTTCTTCCCACGGCCCAACGCCAACAAGGTGGTGGCCGTTCTCCATACTCTGGATTGTAAGTGTGCCCTGTCCTTCTACCTGTAGCGTACCCAGGGCCACCACAGAGCCTCACAGCTTTTTGTTTCCTATGACCCCAGTTGCCTGGGGGGAGGCTGTTACCAAGCAGACCCTGTCCATCTGGGTGGCAGACTGCATCACCTTCACCCACGATCAGACTTGGCTCTTATTGAAGTGCCGGATTATGGCACACAATGTCAGGGCGATGGCACCCTCATTTGCAAGCTTGTACTCTGTCCCTATGGCAGACATCTGCCGGGCACCATCTGATCCTCAGTCCACACCTTTGCAGCTCATTTCTGCCTGGAGAGGGAGTCCCGACGGAATAGCGCCTTCGACCAGACTGTAATCTCTTCAGGGTTTAGGCAACTCCTACCCTCCGACCCTTCTGTGTTCAGGTTACCGTAGTGACGGTTCTCCCTGGACTCTGGGTTCCTTAGAGTCTCTCCTCAGACTCGCTTGCGGCTGCTCACGGCTTGGCAATTTTTTTTTCTACAGGTTCCCGGTAGCCTTTAGCTAGGGAGTCCCATATATGAAGGCTAACTTCCTGCTTGTTCCTGGAGAAAGCGTAGTTACTCACCTGTAACAGGTGTTCTCCAGGGACAGCAGGAATCAGTCCTCACAACCCTCCCTCCACCCTGTGGAGTTGCTGTATTTTGCCATCTTCTTTTTTTGGCTCTAGCTATGTCATCTGACTGAGCAAGATGGCACCCTTGGGCGGGAAGGGGCCCACACATGCGTGGTGGCATCTCCCAAAGGGTTTCTTTGAAAGCTGGGGAGATGGCGCAACGGAGCCCTTGCAGAAGTGACATCACCCATATGTGAAGGCTGATTCCTGCTGTCTCTGGAGATGACTTGATCTCCAGGAACAAGCAAGAATGTAGTCATCACATATGGGTATTGTTGGTACCGATGGAGCCTGTGTGGGAACGCTCCCCAGCGTCCAATTAGAAAGCTTTTGGGAGCATCCCACAGTGCCTGCGTGCTGCCTTCCTGCCTTTCCCAACTGCCTCTCTCCAGTTCTTCGTTTTCCGCGGAGCCAGTAGGTTGTGTTTCTGTCACTGCAGAAAATTATTATTCTTTTTTGTGGTCGTGTCTGCCTTCCTTGACGCTTTACCGTTATCGCCGGTTTTTTCTTCTTTCTTTCTTTTCTTAAAAAAACCCAACTTTTTAGTACTTTCCCGTTTTTTTTTTTTCAGGTGCCACGCGCCTTTTTGGGCCTTAGGCCCAAGATTTTTTCCACGATGGAAAAAACCCCCTCTGGGTTTAAAAAGTGCACCAAGTGTGGCGGTACCATCTCCATCACCGACACCCATGGAGTGGTGTCTGAGATATTTAGGTCCTGACCATTCCATCTCGGAATGTATGGCCTGTGCCATGATGTCCAAGAGAGGTCGACAGAACCGAGCTGCCAAGCTCAGTACCCTGTTTCCCTCTGATGCACCTTCGGTGACATCGACGTCTTCCAGGGCTTCATCTTCCTCCCATGGATCTCAGGTAACTAAACATAAGTGTAGCCGGTCCTCAAAGGGTAGATCTCCTTCTAAGCATCGAGATGCCTCTGGCGTTGCCCTTGAGGATTCTGCACCGGCAAAATTGCCCTGGCGGGAGGCTTCGGCTTCCAAAGCATTATCGGAGCTCCAGGATATTCTCGAGGCCTCGACCTCGGCAGAACTACTGGTGCCATGCTCTGGGGTACCGGCGGTCTTCTCCGATACCGACATCCAGGCATCGGCAGCGTCGATAGACCAGAGAGTCCTGGCTATTGAGCGCAGTCTGGCGGCTCTCCTTGTGGCATCGCCACCCTCGGAACCGCGACAGACAATCCGACAATCCGGCCGGTACCGGCACCGACCCCGACGCCGGTATCGGTACCGGTGGCATCGACATCAGTATCGGTGTCTGCATTGCCGGTACCCAGTCATCCGATGCCTTCCGGTACTGATACCCCGGTACCGACTACTCCCGGTACCGACTTCGCTCGGTACGGGTATCGGGCTCTTCAAGAGCATCCGGACAGACGGTACTTCGAATCCTCTGAAGAATCTGAGGATTCTGACAGTTCTGTCGATGCAGGAATGCTTCTCCCAGAGGAGCCCTCCTCCCCTAAGAGCAGGATGTCTCCTCCAGAGGATATTTCCTTCCAGGATTTTATCAGGGAGGTGGCTCGGGGTCTGTCCATTACTGTGGCCCCTGAAACAGAGCCCAGAGCTAAGGAGTTGGAAATTTTACAATATCCCAAAACTCCTAAGGAGGCAGCTACCTTGCCCATTCATGAGATTTTACATGATCTCATGTTAAGAATGTGGGAGACACCTCTTACCACCTCTCTTCATTCTCGCAGACTAGACACACTGTATCGAGTCCCTCCTTATCCTGGTTTCCAAAAAACTCAGCTTCCTCACCACTCTATTGTGGAATCAGCTATGAGAGGGATCAAGAGTGCAAAGAGGCATGCCTCTAATCCTCCAGGACTTGAGTGCAGAACCTTGGATGCTTTTGGACGTCGTGTCTTCCAAGCTTCCATGCTTTCTGCCAGGATCAGTTCCTATAGTCTATACATGGGAATGTTCCTGAAGGAGGTCACAGGTGATTTAGAGGCTTTGAGTCCTATTCTTCCTGAGGAAGAAGACACGATTTTCTCACATTGGTCAAACATGCCCAAGATGTTTCTAAATTTTCTCAACCGTGCAGCTTTTGACTGCTTTGAGTGCATAAGCAGAACCTCTGCCATTGCCATAGGTGCACATAGAATTGCTTGGCTCCAGGCATCTGATCTGGAGCTCTGGGTACAAGACAAATTGGGAAATATCCCTTGTACTAGTGAGAACCTGTTTGGTAGAGACTGGCAGGAAAAGGCCAATGAGTTGGATGCTGACAACTCCACCTTGGATAGATTATCCAAGTCCACAGCTGATCCTGCTAGAAAGAAATCTTTCAAGAAACCATTCTTTTCTAAGAAGAAAAGATATTATCCTACTTATGCTCAGCAGGGATGTTCTGCAGGTCAGCTTGTCAGAAAAGGTCAGCAACCACCCAAATAGAAGAAAGCAAAGACTGCTAAGCCTCAGCCGTCCCAGCAGTCTCAGCCTCCACAAGGCCTTTGACTTTCAGCTAGAGAACTTAGCCTTCCTGGCTCTCATGGGACCAGAGCCTTCCACCATTCCAGGAAGGTTATGTCACTTTGCCCCCAGATGGGGGCAAATAACAGCAGAGCATTGGACACTCTCCATCATAAAGGAGAGGTACAAGCTTCATTTTTCAAGCATGCCCCCTCCCACAATAATAAGGCAGTTCAATTCTCCGACCTCTCTCACCAACCTGTTAGGTCAGAAGGTCACTATGCTTCTTGCCCAAGGGGCAATAGAAGAAGTACAAATCCATCAGCAGGGTACAGGTTTTTACTCCCCCTATTTCCTTATCCCAAAGAAAACAGGGGGATACAGGCCTATCTTGGACCTCAGAGCATTGAACAAATTCCTTGTCAAAGTGAAATTCAAGATGATTTCTCTTGGAACTCTGCTGCCATACCTTCAGAGTCAGGATTGGCTTTGTTCTCTAGATTTCAAGGATGCGTACACCCATGTTCTCATCCATCCAACTCACAGAAGGTTCCTTCGGTTCCTTTTTCAAAGAAAGCACTACCAATACAGGGTGCTTCCTTTTGGCCTGGCCTCAGCACCAAGGGTGTTCACGAAATGCATGGCTGTAGTAGCAGCATATCTGCACACTCTAGGGATATTCGTCTTCCCCTACTTAGACGACTGGCTCATTTGAGCCCCAACAGAGTCAGAGGCCAGAACTTCTCTATCCTGCACAATACGTATCCTTCAGTATTTGGGGCTGGTAATAAACATCCCAAAATCCAGTCTAACTCCCACTCAGTCTTAAAGTTCATAGGGGCTTTGCTGGATACCAGAAAGGCAAGGGCCTATCTCCTTTAGGCCCGCTGCCTTCGCATGGTGCAGTTAGCTTCTCAAGCAGTGCTAAAGTCTCATCTCACTGCCTGAGCAATGCTACAACTACTAGGCCACATGGCATCTAGTGTGCATGTGGTTCCCTATGCTCGCCTCCATATGAGGGCAGCCCAGTGGACTTTATCCACTCAATGGACCCAGGCATCAGGATGCCTGTCAGACAAAATAGCAAACACAAGTCGCCTTATTTTGTCCCTCCAGTGGTGGAAGTCCACTCAAAACCTGTCGCTGGGGTCCCCTTTTCAACAACCCTTACCCCAAGCTACTCTAACAACAGATGCTTCTCCGATGGGTTGGGGAGCTCATCTGCAAGACCTCTCCACCCAAGGCACCTGGTCTCCGCAGGAGACTCATCTACATATCAATCTCTTGGAGCTCAGAGCAATCTTCCTTGCTCTTCGAGTGTTCCACACCTTGCTCAGCTACAAGACAGTCCTCATTCTTACGGACAATCAAGTAGCCATGTTCTACTTGAACAAGCAGGGGGGGAACAGGCTCTCTGTCGCTTTGCAACAAAGCTTTGCGACTATGGGCCCTCGCCAAAGAGCATCAGATTCATCTCCTGGCAGTGTATCTTCCAGGCATACAAAACTCTGGGGCAGACTCTCAGACGAGTTCTGCTTCCACACGAGTGGTCTCTGCATGCAGACCTGGTGGCCAAGATTTTTCAAATTTGGGGAACCCCGGACATAGACCTCTTTGCAAGTCCGTGGAATGCCAAACTTCCCCGGTTCTGTTCCAGAATTCCAGCTCAGGGGGCTCAGGCCAGGGATGCTTTCCTCCTCTATTGGGGTCAAGACTTCCTGTATGCCTTTCCACCCATTCCCCTAATTCCCAAAACCCTGTTCAAGCTTCAGAGAGACAGAGGCCATATGATTCTCATAGCTCCACATTGGCCACGGCAAGTGTGGTACCCTCTGCTTCTACATCTCTCTCAAGCTCCCTCCCTGGAGTTAGGGTCTGCTCCAGATCTTCTATCCCAGGAGGACGGAATGTTATGGCATCCCAATCCCGAGTCTCTGCATCTCAGGGCTTGGTTGCTGAAGGCCTAGATCTCCATGATCTTAATCTCCCTCAGCAAGTAGAAAATATTCTTTTTGCTTCCAGGAAACCTTCCACAAGACGCTCTTATGCTTTCAAGTGGAAAAGGTTTGCCATATGGTGTTCGCAAAAGGGTCTTAACCCCCTTGCGATACCTCTGGAATCTTTGCTGGAATATCTCCTTCATTTATCCAATGCAGGACTTAAGACTAACTCAGTAAGAGTCCATTTGAGTGCTATTGCAGCTTCCTTTAAGCCTCTAAATGGACAGCCTATTTCCTCTCATCCTCTTATAGCAAGATTTATGAGAGGCCTTCTTCTAATTATGCCTCCCATTAGGTCAGCAGTGGTGGCATGGGACTTAAACCTGGTTCTTGGGCAGCTCATGAAGCCACTTTTTGAACCTTTAGCTACTACCTCCTTGAAATTCCTTTCTTGGAAGGTTATCTTTCTCATTGCAATCACATCAGCACGTCGCATTAGTGAGTTGCAAGCGCTAGTAGCTGATCCACCTTATACAAGGTTCCATTATGACAAGGTAGTCCTTAGGACTCATCCACACTTTATGCCAAAGGTGGTCTCTCCTTTTCATCTGAACCAAGCGGTCTACCTACCTGTGTTTTTTCCAAGGCCTCACGCATCAAATGCAGAGAGGAATCTTCATACCTTGGACTGTAAAAGAGCTTTAGCCTTTTACTTGCAAAGAACACAGCAACATAGAAAGTCCTCTCAACTCTTTGTTGCTTTTGATCCTTCTCATTTGGGACCTCCAATCTCCAAGAAAACACTGTCTAACTGGATTGCTCAGTGTATTTCCTTCGCCTATCAGAGTAAGAACCTTTCTCTGGAGGGCCATGTCACAGCTCACAATGTGAGAGCCATGGCAGCCTCAATGGCTCATCTGCACTCTGTGTCTATTGACGACATCTGTCGAGCAGCCACCTGGGCCTCGGTTCATACCTTCACAGCCCATTACTGCTTGGACAAGGACTCCCGCCGGGATGCCTTGTTTTGGTCAGGCTGTTCTCCAACACCTGTTCCATACCTAATCAACTCCTACCCAATATTCCTGGTAGGATGCCAGAGATCCATGGGGGGAAGTGGAGCCCTGTTCAGGGGCACACAACTTCTGGGGTCTCTCCCTGGCACCTAAAGCTAGGGAGTCCCCATATGTGATGACTACATTCCTGCTTGTTCCTGGAGATAGCATAGTTAGTTTAATCCTCCACATCCGGGTAGTGCACCTCTTCCTGCAGCATGGAGACTGGACCAATCAGAGTCTTGAATACCCCAGGGTGTATGCTGCTGGATCTCCCATCAACCCCCAGTGTGTCCAGTCTCCAGCAGCAGGAAGACGTGTGAGCCCGCCTGGCTCACTTAGGGATTTATTAGCAACACTGGTCAGTTTTTGTTTGGTTTGGGATTGCTTTACCTTTAATTTGTATTTTCTCCCTTTACTTAATTTATTTAGTGGACTCTGCCACTTTAAAAAAAAACAAACAAAAAAAAAAACGAGCTGAGCCGTCACTGCCCTTCTCTCTCCTTTGCCTGAGGCACATCTTCGGCGGTGCTTAGATCGCTCCCCCAAGAAGGCACAGGGGAGAGATCTGTTCTCCTGGCAGCAGCCCCTTCGCTGGTGCAGAGGGCTGTCTCCGGAGTGATAGACTGCAGCTACCAGAGCTGCGAGGTGCTCGGCTTTCCACTGCATTTGCTGAGGCAGCCCGGTATCTCCAGGAACAAGCAGGAATGAGTCCTCACATATGGGTACGTCGGAACCGACGGAGCCTGCGCGGGAAAGCTCCCCAGCTTCCCAGAAAGGAAGCTTTTGGGGCCTCCCACAGCGCATGCGCGCTGCCTTCCCGCCTTCCTGACCAACTCTCTTCAGTTCTTCTTTTTCCGTGGAGCCAGCAGGTCGTGTTCCTGTCACCGCTGAAGAAATTATTATTTTAATTTGTTTCTTTGACCGCGTGTCTGCCTTCCCCGATTCCAGACCGGTACCGCCGGTCCTTTTTTCGTTTATTTAAAAAAAAAAAAAAAATATATATATATATTAATTTTTCCTACACTTGGTGTATTTTTTCTGTGAGGCCTCTAGGCCTTCTCAGGTCTCCCTCATGGAAAAAACAGCTTCTGGTTTTAAAAAATGCACTAAGTGTACCGGTACTATTTCAGTTAGACACCCATGAGTGGTGTCTTAAATGTTTGGGGCCTGACCATTCCATTCCGGATTGTCCATCCTGCTCTCTGATGTCCAAAAGGGGCTTACAGAACAGAGCAGCTAAATTTCATATGCTGTTTTCTACCGATACTCCAGCATCAACATCCTCCAGGTCGTCTTCTCCTGATGGATCTCAGGTAACCAAACATTCTTCGGGCAAGTCCTCAAAAGGCAAATCTCCCTCTAAGCATCGAGAGGCCCTTGCAATTGACCCTGAGGACCCAGCCAAACAATCCCGGCGGGAAGCTCCGGCTTCCAAAGCTCCTCCTATGGGGTTACAGGTAGACATCGATGGCACGGCCTCGACCGATCTCCTGTTAGACTGCTCTGGGGTACCGGCTAACACCGGTACCGACTTCCAGGCAGTTGTGTCGGCTATGGGTACTACGGTACAATCCATGCAGCAGGCCTTACTGACTTTCATTAATGCTGCACCGCCATCGGTACCGCGACAATCGGTTCCGATTCCGGTACCGCAACCGATACCGGTACCCAGAGCATCTACTTCCAGTAGCATGCCGGTTCCGGTCTCCGGTTCCGGAGCTTTCTTCGATACCGCTCCGATACCCAGTACCCCCGATGTCGGTACCGATCGGTACACGTTTCGATCTCTGGAAGCAAATAGATGCTACTTTGAATCCTCTGAAGAGTCTGATACCTCAGATGATTCTGCTGACGTCTCTTTCACTCTTCCTGAGGAGCCCTCTTCTCCAAAAAGGAGAATGTCTCCTCCAGAGGATTTGTCCTTTCAAGACTTCATTATTGAAGTAGCTAAAGGACTCTCCATATCTGTATCCTCAGAAAAGGAACCTAGAGCAAAAAAATTAGATATTTTAGGATACTCTAAGGTTCCTAAGGAGGCAGCCACCTTACCCATACATGAAATTCTTCAAGAACACATGATGGATTTGTGGGAGGCTCCTCTTACCCTATCCCCACATTCTCAACGTTTGGACACCATGTATCGGGTTCCTCCTCCTGGTTTTCAAAAAACTCAGCTTCCTCACCACTCTATTGTGGTGGTCTGCTATGAAAAAGATAAAGAGTACCAAAAGACACTCTTCTACCCCTCCAGGAAGAGAATGTAGGACTCTGGATGCTTTTGGGAGAAATCTTCCAAGCTAGCATGCTTATTGCCAGAATCAATTCATACAGTCTTTATATGGGCATGTTTTTGAAAGAGATTGCATTAAAGATACGTCAATTTCTCCCCTTTATCCCAGAGGATAAACAGGAGGAATTCCTTCTTTTGCTAAAGCACACTCAAGATGTTTCCAAGTTCTCCAACAGAGCAGCCTTTGACTCTTTTGAGGGGGCAAGCAGAGCCTCTGGCATAGCCATAGCTGCTCGCAGACTGGCTTGGCTCCAGGCCTCTGATTTGGAACCCTGGGTACAAGAAGGCTTGGGCAATCTGCCCTGTACAGGTGAAAATCTCTTTGGCAAAGAGTGGCAAATCAAAGCCACTCAAATGGATGCAGAGAATGCTGCTTTAGATAGACTTTCTAAGTCTACCTCTACCCTGCCAAGAAAAAACCTTTTAAGAAAACTTTCTATAAAAAGACCAGATTTTCCACAAATACTGGCCAGCAATCTTCCCAAGTTCGCTTTGCTCCTAAGCGTCAGCAAACTAAGCAGGCCAGAACAAAGGCCACAGGGGCTGCTACAATCCAGCAGTCCCAACCTCCTCAGGGTTTTTGACTTGATTCTAGAGAACTTACCCTTTCTGGCTCTGCAACAGCCAGAACCTCTCACCATTCCAGGAAGGTTGGCTCATTTTGCTCCCAGATGGGAACAAATCACATCAGAACCGTGGACCCTCTGTATCATCAGAGAGGGCTACAAACTACATTTCTCCAGCCTTCCTCCCCATACCATGGTGTGACAATTCAATTCTCCCCCATCTCTCCTGCACCTGTTGGGCCAAGAGGTGACCACTCTTCTCGCCCAAAGGGCAATAGAAGAGGTTCCTCTTCCTCAGCAAGGGTCAGGTTTCTACTCCCCCTATTTTCTGATTCCCAAGAAAACAGGGGGATACAGACCCATTCTGGATCTCAGAGAATTGAACAAATTCCTCTACAAAGAGAAATTCAAAATGCTTTCTCTAGGTACTCTCCTTCCATACCTACAGAGTCAGGACTGGCTTTGTTCTCTAGATCTCAAGGATGCGTACACACCTATACCCATCCATCCATCCCACAGAAAATTCCTACGGTTCATGTTCCAGGGAAAACATTTCCAATACAGAGTACTCCCCTTCGGTCTAGCCTCTGCTCCAAGGGTGTTTACCAAATGCATGGCAATAGTAGCTGCATTTCTACGCACTCTGGGGATCTTTGTCTTCCCGTACCTGGACGACTGGCTCATCCGAGCTCCATCTCAGTCCGAGGCTCAGACTTCCCTGGACCACACCAGACGCATACTGCAGTATCTGGGACTTGTCATCAATCTGCCAAAGTCTCAACTCACCCCTACTCAATCCCTAGAGTTCATCGGGGCTTGGCTAGATACTACCACTGCAAGGGCCTATCTTCCTCAGGGCCGTTGCAACCGTCTAGTGCACTTGGCCTCTCAAATTCAGTCCATAAGCAACTTGACTGCCAGGGAGATGCTACAACTGCTAGGTCACATGGCATCCACAGTTCATGTAGTGCCTTATGCTCGCCTACATATGAGAGCAGCTCAATGGACCTTGTCCATACAGTGGATCCAAGCATCAGGAGCTCTCTCAGACCAAATAGCAACCTCAAAACGTCTTTTTTGGTCTCTCCAATGGTGGATATCCGCTCAAAATCTGTTGTTGGGGGCCCCCTTCCAACTTGTGTTACCCCAAGCAACTCTCACTACAGATGCCTCCCAAACAGGCTGGGGAGCTCATCTCCAAGACCTCTCCACTCAGGGCATTTGGTCTCCACAGGAAACCACCCTTCATATCAACCTTTTGGAGCTGCGAGCAATTCTCCTTGCTCTCAAGGTCTTTCATACCCTCCTCATCAACATGACAGTCCTTGTTCATACCGACAATCAAGTAGCCATGTTCTACGTAAACAAACAAGGAGGGACTGGCTCTCTGTCGCTTTGCAACGAAGCTCTAAAACTCTGGGCCTTTGCCAGAGAGCATGGGATCCATCTCCTGGCAGTGTACCTCCCAGGAATCCAAAACTCTTGGGCAGACAGATTCAGTCGAGTCCTGCTGCCCCACGAATGGTCCCTGCACATGGATCAGGTACTCAGAATCTTTCAAGAATGGGGGACCCCGGGCATAGACCTCTTTGCAAGTCCGTACAATGCCAAACTTCCCCGGTTCTGTTCCAGGATTCTGTGTCAGGGAGCTCAGGCCAAGGATGCCTTCCTCCTTCATTGGGGTCAGGCCTTCCTATATGCCTTTCCACCCATTCCCTTGATTCCCAAGACTCTATTCAAACTTCAGAGGGATCAAGGATCCATGATCCTCATAGCTCCACGCTGGCCACGCCAAGTGTGGTACCCTCTACTTCTGCATCTCGGTTGCCCACGATTTTGTCTTGTTCTGTTGTCAGATTTATTGTTTTACTTGTTGTTTGTTTGTCCGACCCTCTGTTTTTCTTTTTTCTCTTCTCTCGTCTCTTTTCTTCTCTTTCCTATCCACATATTGGCGTTCCTTTTCTGTTTCTTTTAAGCAGTACCATTTTGTTTTTATTGTACACCGCCTTAACACTTTGGTATTAGGCGGTATATCAAGCACACTGAATAAAGATAAAGATAAAGATCTCTCCCTGACACCCTCCCTGGATCTGGGAGCTGCTCCAGACCTTCTGTCTCAAGAGGAGGGGACTTTGTGGCACCCAAACCCCAAGTCCCTTCACCTCAGAGCTTGGTTACTGAAGGCTTAGACCTTCAAGACTTGAATCTTTCTCAACAGGTGAAGGATATCCTCCATGCATCGAGGAAACCTTCCACCAGACGTTCTTATGCTTTTAAATGGAAAAGATTTTCAATTTGGTGTGCTAACAAAGGTCTTAACCCTCTAGCACTACCTTTAACTTCTTTGCTTGAATATCTCCTGCATCTTTCCAATGCAGGACTTAAAACCAATTCTGTAAAAGTCCATTTGAGTGCTATTGCAGCATCTCTTCAGCCTATCAATGGACAATCTGTTTCCTCTCATCCTCTTATTGCAAGATTCATGAGAGGTCTAACTTTAACTAAACCTCCCATTCGGCCTCCTCCAGTGGCATGGGACTTAAACGTAGTTCTTGGTCAGCTTATCAAGCCGCCCTTTGAACCCTTAGCCACTACCTCCTTAAACGTCCTTTCCTGGAAAGTCATTTTTCTTATTGCAATCACTTCTGCTCGCCGCATCAGTGAACTGCAGGCTTTAGTGGCTAATCCACCTTATACAAGGTTCCATCATGATAAGGTAGTCCTTAGGACACATCCCCACTTTATGCCTAAAGTGGTCTCACCTTTTCATCTTAATCAAGAGGTATATCTACCTGTCTTTTTTCCAGCTCCTCATGCATCTAGTGCAGAGAGGAACCTACATACGTTAAATTGTAAAAGAGCTCTTGCCTTTTACATCCACAGGACACAGCAACATCGAAAGTCTTCTCAACTTTTTGTTGCTTTTGATCCTTCTCATTTAGGACTTCCAGTCTCAAAAAGAACACTGTCCAATTGGATTGCTCAGTGTATTTCTTTTGCTTACCAGAGTAAGAACCTTTCTCTGGAAGGCCATGTCACAGCTCACAATGTGAGAGCCATGGCCACATCTATGGCTCATCTTCATTCTGTATCCATCGATCAGATCTGTCGAGCAGCCACTTGGGCCTCGGTTCATACCTTCACAGCCCATTACTGCTTGGACAAGGACTCCCGCCGGGATGCCTTGTTTGGTCAGGCTGTCCTCAGACACCTGTTCCATTCTTAAACAACTCCTGCCCACCTTCCCTGAATGGATGCCTGAGATCCATGAGAAGATGAGGAATTCTTGCAGGGGGATCTCCCTGGCATCTTAGCTAGGGAGTCCCTATATGTGAGGACTCATTCCTGCTTGTTCCTGGAGATAGCACAGTTACTTACCTGTAACAGGTGATCTCTGGGAACAGCAGGAATTAGTCCTCACAACCCTCCCACCTCCCCTAGGAGTTGTATCTCTCTCTCTCTCTTTCCTTTCCTCTCTCTATTGTCTCAGCTTTAAACTCGAACTGAAGAGAGTTGGTCAGGAAGGCGGGAAGGCAGCGCGCATGCGCTGTGGGAGGCCCCAAAAGCTTCCTTTCTGGGAAGCTGGGGAGCTTTCCCACGCAGGCTCCGTCGGTTCCGACGTACCCATATGTGAGGACTAATTCCTGCTGTTCCCAGAGATCACCTGTTACAGGTAAGTAACTGTGCTTTCCCAGTCTCACCCCGCTCTGGATTTGAGCGGTTGGTAGCGGTTTCTTTGGCTGCGGTGAGTTGAATTAGTACTTTTTCATCTATTTTCGGGCTCTTCACTCCGTTTCTTTTTATTTTGTTGATTTGCTGTTTTTCGTGCCTTTTTACGCCGGTCCGGCGGCCATTTTAGGTGGTTCTTTTTGCCGCGGTTTTTTCTTTTTTCCTCGGGGCTTCCCTGTTCTCACATTTAGCGTTTCAGATTTCCTTCCTTGGGGGTTTTACTTGATCTCTTCATTTTCGGGTGTCTTAAAAAAAAAAAAAAAGAACAAGACAGGACAGCGGGGTTTAATTTGTTTTTTATAGTTCTGTGCCCCCCCTCCCTCCTCATTGGGTGCTAGGAGTTGCTTTTTTCAATGTCAGCAAGACCACAGTGCGTGGTCTGCGGTTCCCGCAGGGGCGCTGCGCCGGATTCGGGGGTTTGCAAGAGCTGTGCTGCTGTCTCTGCGAATATGGAGCAGCCATTGGAAAGCAGGTCCTTGGCAGATCCCTTGGCCTCTTCCTTGCCTCCGGCCGGGGAAGATTCGCTTGGATCTCTCATTCCCCATGCGCAAGCTGTGTCTATGGCGCCGGGAACTGTGTTGCAGGGGGCAGAGACGGAGTCTTCTTCCTTGACTACTTTCTCTCCGGACTTCGTCCTCCTTATGCATCAGGCTTTCCAATTGGGTCGTTTGGGTAAGCTGCCAGATGCCTTCGCGGTGCCGTCCCCTCTGCCATCTCCTAGCACGGAAGGGACAAGTTGGGCCTTGAGGCCTCCGGCTAAACGACCTCGGGTCTCTGACGTTGTCCATGATGATTTGGAATGGCACGAGTTAGAGCATGACATGGACTCTGAGGATGTTTTTGATGATCTGGAGGACGGGGAGATTCCTGAACCCGAGGATCAGGCAAGGATAATTCGGGTTTTTCGTAGGGAAGAACTAGTTCCTCTCATCACGGAAGCCCTTCAAACTCTCAATCTTACGGCTCCACGCCCGGCTGAGGAAGAGGGTTTGGAGGATCCCCTCATCCAGGCGGTTCGGGATTCTCAAGTTGTGTTTCCTGTGCATAGAGTTGTGGAGCAGATGATTCAGGCAGAGTGGGATCAGCCGGAGGCGGGCCTGAAAGGTATTCGGACGATGCACCGTCTCTATCCCCTAGCGGACAAGGACAAGGAGAAATTCAAGTCGCCTCGAGTTGATGCGGCTGTTTCGGCGGTGACCAAGAAAACCACCATTCCTGTTGAAGGCGGTGCAGCCTTAAAGGATACTCAAGACAGGAAGGAGGATGGTTTGTTGAAGCAGGCTTTTGAGACCAATGCTTTGTCTTTGCAGGCCTCTGTCTGTGGGGCCTGGGTGGCTAGAGCTTGTTTGAGGT
The DNA here is from genome assembly GCA_033557465.1 of Ichthyophis bannanicus. Taxonomy (NCBI): domain Eukaryota; kingdom Metazoa; phylum Chordata; class Amphibia; order Gymnophiona; family Ichthyophiidae; genus Ichthyophis; species Ichthyophis bannanicus. The sequence continues at coordinate 281,174,239 of CM066039.1, read as the reverse complement.
GGGCTCCGCATCTCAGACAGGATGCCCACTTGGATCAACAGGGTGTTCTTGAGGTCACCAGGTTGGAGTCTGGTTCCGCTTATTTGGCTGACGTACAATATGATATGATCAGAACGCTAGCGAATAGTATGGTGTCTTTGGTGGCGGCGCGTCGGTCCATTTGGTTGCGTAATTGGACGGCCGACGACTCCTCCAAGTCTCGACTCAATAAACTCCCTTTTTTAGGGCAGGTTGTTGTTCGGGGACGATCTGGACAAGTTGGTGAAGATCTTGGCGAATCCAAGGGCGGAAGGCTGCCCGAGGATAAACCTAAGTTGGGCAAAAGCTTGCCGGTATCGCGCGGTCCGTTCCGGGACTTTCGGAGATTTCGGTCATCCCGTCCTTGGGGGTCTCAACTTGGCCGATTCGGTTCCAAGTCGCCGTCCTTTCGGGGATTTCGCGGAGCCGGCAGAGGTTTCTCGGCTGCGTCGTCCTCCTCTGGTTCTTCCTTTGGTCGCAAGCCGCAATGAAGTGCGGTGGACCCAGGAGGGAAGCCAAGTGATCGGCGGTCGCCTGCGGGACTTCCTTCCTTCTTGGGTCCGCCTTACCTCGGATCAGTGGGTTCTCGAGATTATCAGAGAGGGTTATGCGCTGGAGTTTGCTTCCCCGCTTCAGGACTCCTTCGTTCTGTCTCCCAGCAAGGGATGGCAGAAGGAAGCCGCCATTCGCTCAACGTTAGTTCGGCTGCTAGAGTTGGGGGCGGTAATTCCCGTGCCGGAGTCCGAGTGCGGGGAAGGCCGTTACTCCATTTATTTCGTGATGCCCAAGAAAGACGGGTCTCTCCGTTCTATCTTGGATCTCAAGGGCGTGAATCGCTGTCTCCGGGTGCCTCATTTCCGCATGGAAACCCTGAAGTCCGTCATTGTAGCGGTTCGCCTAGGGGAGTTTTTAACGTCTTTAGACCTCTCGGAAGCCTACCTGCATATCCCGATCAGACCGGTTCATCAGAAGTTTCTGCGTTTCGCCTTTCCCTGGGGCCACTACCAGTTTCAGGCTCTGCCGTTTGGACTTGCTACCGCTCCGCGCACCTTTACCAAGGTCATGGTGGTGGTCGCGGCGGCATTGCGAAAAGAAGGGGTTTTTGGTTCACCCTTATCTCGACAACTGGTTAATTCGGGCAAGGACAGCAACGGAGAGTTCCCAGGCCACGGACCGTGTGATTCGTCTTCTTCAGAATCTCGGCTGGGTGATCAATGCGAAGAAGAGTCACCTGGTTCCCTCGCAGTCCCTCGAGTACCTTGGAGTCGTGTTCGATACAGCGCGGGGCTTGGTGCTCTTGCCGGCTTGCCGCACCCACGCATTGCACCGTCTGGTACGCACGTTCTTGGGGATTCCAGCCCCATCCGCGTGGTGGTACCTTCGACTCCTGGGGACGATGGCATCCACTCTGGAGGTGGTTCCTTGGGCCTGGTTTCATATGTGTCCGCTTCAGAGAGCCCTGTTACGTCACTGGTCGAACCAGTCCGATTCCTTGAGCCGCCGGTTGCCCTGTCCGAGACGAGTCAAGCTGTCGTTGCAGTGGTGGCTCTGCGCGAAATCCCTTCAAGCGGGGATGCCGTTGGAACAGCCGGTGTGGCTTCCATTAATTACCGATGCGAGTCTGACAGGCTGGGGAGCCCACTGCCAGGGCCGGTTCACTCAAGGGATGTGGTCAGCCACGGAGTCTCTGTGGTCGATCAACCGTCTTGAGCTCCGTGCGGTGCGCCTAGCGCTTCAGGTTTTCGAAGCGTCGGTTACAGGGACTGCAGTACGAGTCCTGTCCGACAACTCCGCTACGGTGGCCTACATCAACCGTCAGGGCGGCACGGGAAGCATAGCGATGGAGCAAGAGGCGGAGGAGCTCTTCGTCTGGGCGGAAGTTCGCCTTCTCGCCATTTCGGCGGCGCATATCGCCGGAAAAGACAATGTGATGGCGGACTTTCTCAGCAGAGTGCAGGTGGACTCCGGGGAGTGGGAGCTACACCCGCAGGTCTTTGCGCAAATCGTTCGTCGCTGGGGGCCTCCGGTAATGGACCTCATGGCGATGTTTCGGTCGGCCAAGACGGGTCGATTTTTCAGCAGGAGAAGAGAACGCATGTCGGAGGGGATCGACGCTCTCATCCAGCCGTGGCCCGAATCCAGTCTTCTGTATGTTTTTCCGCCTTGGGCGTTGATCGGCAGAGTAGTCCAACGTATCGAGGCGCACCGAGGAAAGGTTCTGCTGGTGGCTCCCGACTGGCCTCGGCGGCCTTGGTACGCGGATCTGATCCGACTTCTCGACGGGATTCCGTGGAAGCTTCCTCTCCTGGGGGATCTGCTAATTCAGGGCCCGCTGCGCATGCCTCAGGTGGATCGATTCTCGCTTACGGTATGGCCATTGAAAGGGCTCGGTTGAGGAAGAAGGGTTATTCACCGGCGGTCATTGCCACTCTTCTTTGTGCTCGAAAACCTTCTACTTCGCTGACATATGTCCGGGTTTGGCGGATATTTGAAGATTGGTGCTCACGCCATCAGGTTCGGGCTTTGACGGCTTCCGTCCCGATTATTCTCCGATTCTTGCAGGACGGTTTCGACAAAGGTTTGGCAGCCAGTTCCCTGAAGGTTCACCTGGCGGCTATCGCTTGTTATAGGGGGAAGATTCAGAATATTCCCCTCGGAGCGCACTCAGATGTGCAGCGTTTTCTTAAGGCAGTATTTCGCCTACGGCCGGCGCGAAAAGTGTTTATTCCTCCATGGGATTTGAATCTGGTCTTGCAGGCGCTCATACAGAAACCCTTTGAGCCCCTTCGTCAAGCTTCCATCAAGGACTTAACTTTGAAAACAGTTTTTCTCGTAGCTATCTGTTCAGCGAGGAGGATCTCGGAGCTACAGGCTTTGTCTTGCAGGCCTCCCTTTCTCTCCTTTTTTCCTGATAAGGTCGTGTTGCGGCTGGTGCCTTCCTTTCTGCCTAAGGTAGTGTCTCCTTTTCATGTCAATCAGTCCGTCATTCTGCCAGCGTTTCCTTCGGACTCCATAAATTCGCCCGCGGCTTACATCGTCTGGATGTCCGACGAGTGTTGCGTCAGTATCTGAAAGGGTCTGAACCCTTCCCGTAAATCGGATCGTCTCTTCGTGCTTTTCGACGGAGTTCGGAAAGGCGAAGCGGCGTCGAAGGCTTCTCTTTTTAGATGGATTAAGGAAGCAATTGCTTCGGCTTATATCTTGCATGGCCGTTCGGTGCCTTTGGGGCTGCGAGCCCACTCTACTAGAGCGCAAGCGACGTCTTGGGCGGAGCATAGCCTTGTCCCTCCAGTGGACATTTGCAGAGCAGCTACTTGGTCTTCTCTTCATGCTTTTAGTAAGCATTATCATCTGGACGTTGCAGCGTCTCGGGATTCTTGTTTTGGTGCGGCGGTGTTGCGCGCCGGATGGCAAGGTCCCTCCCGTTAGTTACTGCTCTGTTACATCCCGGATGTGGAGGACTAAACTGGAGGACCGCTCAGGAAATGGAAATTACACGTACCTGGTAATTGTAGTTCCTGGAGGGTCCAGTTTAGTCCTCCGTCCCTCCCAAGGCTCATCCTTCTGTATTTTCTTTTTTTTCTTTTTTTTTTTTTTATTTAGAATTTATAGTCCAAGCAAACAGACTACATCACTCACTATTCAACATGTTACATTATCAACACAACAATGCCAACAGCCTCAAACCAACATTCCTGAACAGGCTACGCAGTGCTTCAATAGTTTTTCCCCCCCTTTTCTCCCGCTCCCCCCACCCCCCTACTCCCCCACACCACCCCCCTTCCCACCCACCCCTTCCCCCCACCTTCCGCTCCTCCCTCCCTCCCCCCCACCCCTTACCCCCACCTGCTACTCCTCCCTCCCCCTCCCCCCATCTCCCTTCTCCCCCCCCTTTTACCCGGATTAGGCCTTTGTAGCGGCTCGAAGGTACACCAGCACCTTGCTCCATTGCTTCTCAAACCGGTCAATCTTTTGTCTCCTCGCTGCTGTTAACTTTTCCATTAAATATACCTGCCTCAACCTCTCCACACAGTGGGCCACCTGCGAGGCTTCCTTCTGCTTCCATCTGTAAGCCACCTCACAGCGGGCCGCACTAAGACAGGCCACTATCTGCCTCTTCTCCCGTTCCGGCCCCCCCTCACTGCCACCACCCCATCAAGTACCCACTAGGGTCAAGGGTCACCTTGCCGCCGCCCACCACCTCCTGGATCCATTTCTTAATCTCCCCCCAAAAGCCCTGTATCTTTGGGCAACTCCACCATATGTGGAAGAAGGTCCCCTCCCCCCCACAGTCCCGCCAACATCTACTAGATACGTTGGGAAACATCTTATTTAAGCGCGTGGGCGTATAATACCACCGCATCACCACCTTGTACCAATTCTCCCGAATGGCCACCGACAGGGGCAGGTATCGCACCTGGTCCAGGAGACTTCTCCACTGCCCCTCCTCCAGCTCCCTCCCTAAGTCCCTCTCCCACTCACACATGTACCTATGCTTACCAGCCCCTGACCCCTGTATCGCCCGGTATAACGCCGAGGTGAGGCCCGCCGAAAGCTTCTTTCCATACCACACCACCTCCAGTGGTGTATAGTCGCGATCCAGCCCATCCCGCCCTAATTTCTTCCGAAGGAAATGCACCACCTGCCCGTAGTAGAACCGATCTGCTTCGCGCAGGCCATACGCCTCTCTCAAATCTGCAAAAGGGACCCACTCCCCCCCCATCAACGAACTGATAAAAGTACTTCAGTCCCCCCCGCGACCACCTGCGATATCCCCCCCCCTCCCGCCCCGGGCAGAACTCTGCTGTGTGGCACAACTCCCGCATTAGTGAGAACGCAGCCCCTTCCCCCTTCCGCTCTTGGCCCCTAATTTTATCCCACTCCCGTAAGACATGCAAGATGAAGGGACTATCCCCCTCCGTTAGTCCCCGCTCCCCCTTCTCCATCCAAGGGAAGCAGGCCAGCCGCTGCCCTGGTCCACTCACCTTTTCCATTTCCACGTAGGTCTTCTGTTCCCGCCCGTCCCTCCAATCCATCACATGGCGAGCCTGTGCCGCCCAGTAGTACCCCTGTAGGCTCGGCACACCCAGCCCCCCTTCCTCCCTACGCCTATACATCACTGCCCACGCTATCCGAGGCGGTCTCTTCCTCCAAATATACTGATTAACCTTCCGCTGTATCCCTCGTAGATGTGCCCCCGGGATGGACACAGGCAAAGCCTGAAAGTAGTACAGCAATCTCGGGAGCATATTCATTTTAATCGCCGCTATTCTGCCCAGCCATGAAATCTCCATGCGCTCCCAACGTTGCAGATCCCGCTCTACCTCCCTCCATAGGGCACTATAATTTGCCTCGTACAACCCCCGTGGCGTAGCCATGATATTGACCCCCAGGTACCGAATAGCTTTCCCAGCCCATTTAAAGGGGTAACGTGCCCGCAGCCTCTCCGCCATCGGCGTCTGCAGGTTAATACCCAAGGCTTCCGTCTTATCGGGATTCACTTTAAACCCGGAAACTGCTCCATACCGGCCCAGCTGTGCCATAATCTCCGGCAGGGACTCCTCCGGCTTTGTCACAACCAGCAGAACATCGTCCGCAAATAAAGAGATCTTATGGTGGAGTCCCCCCTTCCGCAACCCCCATATCTTCCCCTCACTCCGGATGGCCTGGGCTAGGGGCTCAATAGCTATAGCGAACAGCAATGGCGAGAGGGGCACCCCTGGCGAGTCCCCCTCTCCAGCTCTAGGGCTGCCGTATACCGCCCGTTGATCCTCACCCGCGCTTGGGGTCCCTGGTATAAGGCTTGCACCCAGCGCAGGTACCTTGGACCCACCCCCATTTTCCGCATTACCCCAAACAGGAACTCCCAATCCACCCTATCAAACGCTTTCTCAGCGTCAATAGAAAGCAACATGGCCGGCTCCCTCTGCTCCCTCGCCTCCCAGGTGGCCTCCAGCACCCTTTTAATATTGTCTGATGCCTGCCGCCCCATGATAAATCCAGTTTGGTCCAGCCCTATCAACCCCGGGAGCAGACCAGCCAGTCGCCTGGCCAACACCTTCGCTATAATCTTCACATCTACATTCAACAATGAAATTGGGCGATAGGATCCACACTGCAGCGGATCCCACTCCCCCTTCAATATAACAGTAATCCCTGCTGTCAGCATTTCCGAGGACAGATGCCCCCCCCTCCTGCTGTATCCCATTGGCTACATTCACTAGCCCGTCTAACACTTCCTCCTGGAACGTTTTGTAAAATGCCCCCGTTAGGCCATCAAGGCCTGGAGCCTTCCCCTGCGGAAGCTCCCCCAAGGCCTGCTCCACCTCGGCTCTAGTGATATCCCCCTCCAATCCCTGGATGCTGGATGTCTCCCTCCCCCAACCGAGCCAACTCAATCCTTTCCAAGTAGTCCACCCCCCGCTCCGTCCCCCCTCCCTCCTTCTGGTATAGCTTCCGATAGAATTTACAAAATTGCTCCCCTATATCCTCCTCTGCCCGTAGTATCTCCCCCTTGTCCCCTTTTATCCCATCAATGGTCATCTGCATTTCCCGTTTCCATAATTTGTTAGCCAGCATTCTGCCTGCTCGATCCCCCCACTCATAGTAGCGCTGCTTTACCCGCTCTAGCTTGAACCCTATCTCCTCAACCTGCAATTTATGCAGCTCCATCCGGAGCTGCTGTAGCTGCTTGAAATCCTGGCGGGCGCCGTGGGCCTGGTATCTCTCCACCACCTGCTTAATCTCCCTCTGCAGGGCCTCCTCTCGAACCTGGCGCTGTTTTTTAAATCTGGCCGCCCACATCACCAGCCGCCCCCTCACCACCGCCTTCATCCCTCCCCAAAGTCCCACACTCCCCACTTCTCCATTATCATTGATTGCCCAGTACTCTTGGAGACAGCACTTAACATCCTTCACCACCACCTCCTTCCTCAAGAGGCTTTCGTTGAGCCACCAAAATCGCACTCCCCCTCCCCCCGACCATGACTGATGGTCACCCACGTTGGCGCGTGATCGGACCAGGTAATATTCCCAATCTCTGCCTCCTGGACTTGGTTGCTCCACCGGCCCTCCATCAAGAGATAATCAATTCTACTGAAACTATCATGGGGGGATGAGTAGAAAGTGTACTCCCGGCTCCCCTCATGATACTGCCGCCACACATCTCTCAGATTATATCTCTGCATGATGCGCCGCAGCACTCCACGGGCCTGGTTCCTACCATCTCCCCCCTGGGCCTGTCTATCCCACTGCGGGTCAAGGGCCAGATTAAAATCGCCCCCTAGAAGAATTCTCCCTTGGGCATGCTGAGCTAGCAGGGCACTCACCCCCTTCCAAAACTGGGCCTGTCCCACATTGGTCGCGTACACATTAACCAAAGTAACGGGTTCCCCCTCCCATTCTCCCCCCAGCAACAATACCCTGCCATCCTGGTCTCTTGCTTCAGCACTCACCCTAAAGGAACTGCCCCTTTGCACCAGTATGGCCACCCCCCCTTTCTTGCTCGCCTCTGCCCCCCTTATACCCCCAAAGTACTGTTGCGGATACAATGCATGGCGTAGCAGCCCCTCATTTTTCCTCCGCAAATGGGTCTCCTGCACCAGCACGATCTCCCAGCCCAATCTCGTAACCTCCCGGTACAATTGGTGCCGTTTGCGGGGTTCGTTCAGCCCCTTTGCGTTGATTGACCCTACTATTCCCCTACCCCCCATTGCAGTCCCCATTCCCCCCCTCCCTATCTGCAATGTGCCGGGCCTCACCCTTCCCCCTCCCCCCTCCCTCCCTCCCTCTCTCCCCTCCCACCTCCCCTCATCACCACTCCCTCCGGAGCCTTCCCCATTGCTCCCGGTGACGCTCTCCTTGGCGTTCGCTCTTGGCACCCCACCCTCTCACACCCCCCCTCTCCCCCACTCCCCCCCTTCCCCCTGGAACCCCCCTATAACATATAGCAGCAACACTCCTACCCACCCAAATTCCTCCACACACTGTACCAATCCCCGACCCCCATCCCCCTTCAATTATCCCCCCCTCCTTCCCCTTTCCCACCTCCCCCCCTTGGACCTGCCTGCACATTCCCACTCACACAACCCAACAATAAACAGATACTCAAACAAACCAGTCTCAAGGACCAAGGAGCCTTAAACAGTTCCTCCAATCACTGTGAAGTCCTCCCGCGGGGCTCCTCTCCCCTCAGTCCCCTGCAGCCTCTTCCACCGCTTTCGGGGAAGCCTGCTCTCTGGGCAGTCTAGTGAGCCGCCTGCTCTTGCTCTCCACACGTTGCCACTTCATCCCCTCACTCCTGTGCTGGGCTCTCTGCTCCCGCGGCTGCCCTCGCAGCTGGTTCTCCGGGATGTTCTTCACTCCCAACTCTCTCAGGACCTGCCAGGCCCCCTCTGCCTTCTGTATTTTACGCGAGGTGCCCTGCATTGTCACCATTAGTCCAAAGGGATACAGCCATTTGTACCTCCATCCTTCTCTGCGAAGCAGTGCTGTGATCCCTCTCAGTTCCCACCGCCGCTGCAGCGTGCCTGCAGACAGGTCCTGGTACAGTTCAATCGTGGCTCCCTCCCACTTAAAGGGCCCAGCTTTCCGTGCTGCTGCCATTAGCTTCTCCTCCACCTTGAAAGAGCTCAAACAGGCAATGATGTCTCTGGGTTTATTGTCCCGAGGGGGGCCAAGGCTGCGGTGGGCCCTCTCTATGCTCAGCTGCATTCTCTCTCCCTCTCCCGCTGGCTCCGCCACCTGCAGGAGGGCTCCAAAGAGCTGTAGTAAGGTCTCCTCACAGTTCTTAAAGCGTGGTTCCTCCGGCACTCCTCTCACCCGCACGTTATTCCGCCGCGATCTATCCTCCAGATCCTCATCCTTTGCCTTTGCCTTCAGGAGTTCTTGCTCTTGGGCCAGCTCAGCCCATCCCGCTCTCAAATCTCCCAGCGCGGCCGCATGGTGATCTATCGTCTCTTCCGCCCCTTCCACTCTGGCCCCCAGCTCCTTCACCTCCTGTCGCAGTGGGCCCAGAGTCTCCTTCAGCTCCTTCTGATACCGACTCATTTCGGCCTTCAGCTCCTCCTTAGAGTCAGTCAACCATGCCTTCAGGCCTCCGAGAGAAGCTGGGTCCAGACTCTGCTCACCCTCCGAGTCGGAGCGCTCTCCTCCCTCCTCCGCCATCTTGCCCGCATGGTCTGCACGCTCCGAATCCCCCGACATCGCATAGGGGGACCGGTACTCTGCAAGGCGCTGCTTCACCGACTTACGCTCCGATGCCTTGGTCATCTGCACCTCTCCACCCGCTTCGCAATACCAGGTTAGGGTCGCTTTATTTTTAGCTTTTGCTCCGAACACCGTGGAGCTCGCTCAGAAAGCCGCCATCCTGCTTCCTGACGTCACCGGAAGTCCCTTCTGTATTTTCTAAACGGCGTGCAACCACCGGTGTGTGGGGAATCGCGTGAGAAGACTTTTTATTTTCCGTTCCTCGTGGTGGATGTTTTTTCCTTTCGATCCTTTTCGGTGCACAGGGGATTTTTCTTTCTTCTGCTGTCAGCTCTTAGTACCTTTTGCTTCAGGTAAGGGGAAAGAAGCAAGGTGCAATCTTCTGGCTCTCTCGTTTGGGGAGGGGGCCGCTGTAGTTATCGGGGGCATCAGTTTTTTCTAGTTGTACTATTTTTCTTTAATGTGTTGCTTCTTTGAGTCTGCTTTGTTAATAGTTCACTGGGGTTGATGGGAGATCCAGCAGCATACACCCTGGGGTATTCAAGACTCTGATTGGTCCAGTCTCCATGCTGCAGGAAGAGGTGCACTACCCGGATGTGGAGGACTAAACTGGACCCTCCAGGAACTACAATTACCAGGTACGTGTAATTTCCATTTACTCACCTGTAAGAGATGATCTCTGGTAACAGCAGGAATTTAGTCCTCACAACCCACCCACCTCCCCTAGGAGTTGTATCTCTCTATCTACCTCTTTTCCTTTCCCTCTCTCTCTCTTTGTCTCAGCTTTAAAACTCAACTGGAGAGAGGCAGTTGGGAAAGGCAGGAAGGCAGCACGCAGGCACTGTGGGATGCTCCCAAAAGCTTTCTAATTGGACGCTGGGGAGCGTTCCCGCGCAGGCTCCGTCAGTACCGACGATACCCATATGTGAGGACTAAATTCCTGCTGTTCCCGGAGATCACCTGTTACAGGTGAGTAACTATACTTTACAGGTGAGTAACCATGCTTTCTATTTTTTGTATTTCTTCTTTAGTCTTTCTCTGATTTCTTGCTATCTTTTTCTTTTACCTTATGGAGTTCCTTTTCTGCTTTTATTTGAATTATTTTAGTTGTAAACCACTTTGCTGCTAGCGACGCAAAAAGCGCTTTGTCAAGTTTTTTTTTTTTTAAATTTAGATTTTTATTTGGTACAGCACAAGTTACTACATAATTTGTCTTCTCCTTTACAGTCAATGGCATAACATGCATCCGGCTGTATCCATCAGCCCAACAATTACCTAATTACCTTTATATCCTTACTTTACATTACTTTACGTTATATACTTCTCTCCATGTACCTGTACATTTTTATTTTAATATTCTTCAGGAACAAGCAAGAAGTCAGTCCTCACATATGGGTGACGTCTGCGCCGACGGAGCCCTCATGCGGAGCAATTCCCCAGCTTTCAAAGAAAGCTTTTGGGATTGCATCACGCATGCGCAGTCCCCTTCCCGCCCAAGGGTGCCATCTCTTGCTCAGTCTCCCTTTTTCTGCGTAGCCCAATGGATGTGGTCTGAATTCCCTCATGGAAAAAGTGTGTCAAACTTCACAGAAGATTCTTCTCTTCGACCTGGTTCGACGCCGGTTCCCCTTCCCGCCTCGGTTCGGTACACCAGTATCGAATCCGGTCCCTCCTTTTTCGTTTTTTGTCCTTGGTGACTAGCGTTTTGCGCTCTTTTTATTTTTCACTGGCAGCCCGGTCGTTGGACTTCGCAGGGGCCCTTTTTCCCCCGATGGCTGCCAGCGGGTGTAAAAAGTGTGATCGGTGTAAAAAGTTAATGTCCCTCACCAACACACATGACTGCTGTCTCCGATGCCTCTGGGCCGACCATGACCTAGTGGCCTGTGCGGCAAGATGTCTTCTAAAGCTCTTAGAAGTCGGCAACAGCAGTGTGAGAGGATTTTCTCAGAGTCTGCCTCCACTCGGGTCCGGACCTCGTCAGAAGCCTCGACGTCTCGGGAGTTGTTGGACTCCGAGCATCGTCGTGGGTCTTCTGAAAAGGGGGTCTCCCTCCAGGGAACACCGGAGGAAGAAAAAACTTGTGAGGGTGGTGGTGTTAGATGCCTCTGATAGGCCTGGTTCCTTGCGGGCCAGGTCTCGGAGTCCTGACCGCTGCCCCAAGTCCTTGGAGTCTGAGTGGCCTGCAAAGGTGCCTCGCACGGAGCCAGAGACGCCGAGAAAGGTAAACACTGTTGTCCTCGTGGACTCTCCTCCGGGAGAACCGGGTGTCGGGCCCTGAGCCGAAAGCTGCAGAGCCTTCTGGACTCGGTCTCAGAATGGCGGCCTTGGAGTGCAGCGTGTCTGCCTTCATGGAGCAGCAGCGGGCACTGATGGCCAGTCTTCCCGGTCCGTCTGCCTCGACCACTGGGACCTCGACATCTAAGTCAACCCCGGAGGCCGAGCCGATCCTCGGCCGAGGTCTCCCTCGACCTCCCGTTTGGGACCGAGGTCGTTGACGCCGGTGGCATCGGCGTCAGGGTGGTCGAGATCGAAGCCGTCGCGGCCAGAGCCCGTCGATTCCTCCTCGGAGGACTCGGCTTGGGAGACGGAGGACAGAGACTCCCTGGGCACCCACCGGACCCGGTGTGTCCCATCGGACTTGCCGGAGTCTGAACCTCAGAGAAGGTCTCCCCCAGAGGATACCAAGTTCTCGGAGTTCATGCGGGACATGGCCAAGGCTTTGGCCTTCCCGGTGGATGCCGAGGAGGAGCCTCGAGCCAAAGAGCTCGATGCCCTCCAGTATGATTTTCCACCGAAGGAAGCCCTTACTGTACCGGTTCCTCCGATGTTGGAATGGCTGTTATTCCGTATGTGGGAATCCCCAGCCTCAATGCCGGTGCTGAGCAGGCGGGTCGATTCCATTTATCAAGTCCGCAAGAGCCCTGGGTTCCAAAAGGCACAGCTGCCGCACAACTCCATGGTTGTGTAATCGGCCATGCAGAGGGTCAAGAGCCAAAAAACGCACTCCGTGGTGCCTCCTGGAAGGGAAGCCCGGAACCTGGATGGGGGTTCTCAGCTGGCCTCTCCGAGAAACCCTTGCAGAGATTCAAAGCCTTGTCCACAGGGATTCGAGAGTGCTCGAAGTTTGTCTTGAGCAGCCTATGACGGCTTCGCGGCTTCGGCCCGAGTAGCTGCAGCCGGCATCGGTGCCCGACGCCAGGCTTGGCTGATATCCTCGGACCTGGAGTTATGGATACAGGACAAGTTAATTGATGTCCCCTGCCGAGGTGAAAACCTGTTTGGCAAACCCATGACTGAGAAGGCTGCGCAGATAGAGTCCGAGTACTTGACTCGGAAAAGGCTATCCAAAAAGACCTCTGCCCCTTCTAAGAAGAAGGGCTCAGGTAAAAAGCCCTTTTTCCCGAGGAAGGGTACTGCTTACCGCAACTATCCCACTCACCAGGCCTCCCCAGTTCCCCAACATGGGTAGCAGGCCAAGGGACAGGGGCATGGCCCGCGTAAGCAGAAGACCCCCAAGCCTCAGGCACCGGCTCCCACCCAGCCGGTTGGGGTTTTTTGACAGCCACAGTATGGTCTCTCTCCAGCCAGGGGGGGAGCTGAGCACAGGAGGGAGGCTAACCCTGTACGCCTACAGGTGGCCAGCAGTCACCACAGATACCTGGGTCTTGCAAATAGTCCAGAAGGGCTACTTGCTTCACTTCATCCAGGTGCCTCCATCCTACTTTACATGAGCACCTTTGTGACCTCCTCTGCACGGAACCTCCTTCTGCAGGAGTTAGCTGGTCTCATAAAGGATCAGGCGGTAGAACCAGTGCCCCCCCACCTGCAAGGCCAGGGCTTCTATTCCAGGTATTTCCTGATACCAAAAAGAACAGGAGGCCTCAGGCCCATCCTCGGCCTGTGAAACTTTAACAAGTTCCTGGTAAAAGAGAAATTCAAGATGCTCTCTCTTGGAATATTGCTGCCATACCTACACCAGGAAGATTGGCTCTGCTCCTTGGATCTGAAGGATGCCTACACACATATCCTCATACATCCAGAACACAGACAATATCTCAGATTTGTCGGGGAGGAAACCATTTTTAGTACAGAGTACTTCCATTTGGCCCAGCCTCAGCCCCCAGAGTGTTTACCAAATGCCTGGCAGTGGTGGCGGGGTTTTTCAGAAACCAGGGTATCTTTGTTTTCCCATACCTGGACGACTGGCTCATCAGGGCCCCGTCACCTCAGGAGGCCCAACAGGCCACAACTCACACTATCAACATACTGCAACATCTAGGCTTTGTTATAAATCAGGTATCCACCTTGCTTCCCACACAGAACTTGGGAGTTCATAGGGGCGAGACGACACCCTGCAGGCAAGGGCTTACTTGCCACTGGACAGAGCACAAAGGCTTCTGGAGCTAGTGCGCCAGATACATCACAGGTCTCAAATATCAGCAAGGCATTTCCTGCGTCTTTCGGGTCACATGGCTTCCACAGTGCAGGTGACCCCAAATGCCAGACTCCACATGAGGACAGCTCAGTGGTGCTTCTGGGATCATTGGACGCAGGCCACAGGTAGACTTCGAGACAGGATAAAGGTGTCCAAACGACTGCTAAAGTCACTAATCTGGTGGCTTCACCTGCCCAACCTGCTCGTAGGAGTGCCTTTCCAACCTCTGGTGTCTTCAAGAGTCTTGATGACAGATGCGTCCCTACTGGGTTGGGGAGCCTATTGTCAGGACTCCTGCACTCAGGGGTTGTGGTCTCCCCAAGAGAGGACACAACAGATCAACCTCTTGGAGCTCTGGGCAATACGCCTAGCTCTGCAAGCCTTCTGCCATGTTTTCTCACATCAATCTGTGCTCATACAGACAGACAATCAAGTGGCTATGTTCTGTGTGAACAAGCAGGGAGGGACTGCGTCCTGGGCTCTGTGTCAAGAGGCACTGGACCTCTGCTCCCTTGCCATCAGACAGGGTATGTCTCTCAAGGCGGTTTACCTGCCAGGGCAGGAGAATGACCTAGCAGACAAGCTAAGCAGAATTCTTCAATCTCACAAATGGCAACTGAATCCCGAAGTGGCCCAGCAGATCTTCCTCTACTGGGGACACCCGTTCATAGATCTCTTCGCCAGCCCGCAGAATCATCAATTGCCCAACTTTTGTTCCAAACAGCCACATCCCCAAAGGATGGCTGCCGATGCTTTTCTGATCTCCTGGTCTGTGGGCCTCCTGTACGCGTTTCCTCCCATGCCTCTGGTGGCCCGAACTCTGTTCAAAATCCTGCGGGACAAGGCCTCGGTCATCCTGGTAGCCCCCAGATGGTCAAGACAACTTTGGTTCCCGCTTCTCCTCCAGCTGGCAGTGGAGACTCCACTCCCGCTGGGGACAAGGCCTGACCTCTTATCCCAGGAACAGGGCTATCTCTTACATCCCAATCTCAGGTCCCTCAACCTGATGGCATGGCTGCTGAAAGGGTAGTGCTGGCCCCTCTTCTCCTACCTAAGAATGTAGAAGAAGTGCTACTGGTCTCCAGGAGGCAGTCCACCAGAAAAACCTGTACCTTCAAGTGGCAGAGATTTGAGGTGTGGTGTAACCAGCACAATGAAAACCCTTTCTCTTGTCTTGTGCCGGTGGTGTTGCAGTACCTGCTGCACCTTTCTGACTTGGGCCTCAAGTCTAATTCTGTAAAGGTCCACCTGAGTGCTTTGTCGGCTCATCACTTACCAGTGGAGGGACATCCTTTGTCACTTCACCCTTTGGTATCCAGATTCCTAACGGGTCTGCTTCTGCTAAAAACCCCCGGTTCGCCCTCCAGCGACTGAGTGGGATCTGAATGTGGTCTTGCAACAACTTACTCGCCCATCATTTACATAACATAAGAACATAAGATATGCCATACTGGGTCAGACCAAGGTCCATCAAGCCCAGTATTCTGTTTCCAACAGTGGCCAATCTAGGTCATATGTACTGTCACCACCAGGGGGCAGTGTGCTGCTGATGGTGAAGAAATAGTTGTGCAGACCCGAATGGTAAAGCAAAATATGGATTTATTCCCCTCCCGGGGTGGATTAATAAACAAGTGAACAGAACACAAGCAGAAACAAAAGTATTCCAATCTTTTGGCAAAAACACAAAGGACATACAGCAATAACTTCTTGCTTCAAGGTAGGAACTTTAACTGTAGCACACAGGCTTTTGCTCTGTCTAGCGCAGAGATATTCTTTCAGATGAGACTAATGTACAGTCCATTAGGTCAGATATAGATGAGGATTCACTGAGAGAGTCCACTAACATGGGTTCCTCCTCACGTTCCAAACCCTCTTGGTTGAAATATGCTTGGACATTTCCCCTTGGCAAGCCCTCACGGTAAGTTTCTCTGTTGCTATCTTCTGTTTGGGATAGAGGAACTCTCTGTCCCCTCTTGCTAACAGACTTTAGCTTGTAAGGCTTCTTTTGGGGTTTAAAGCTTACTGCCAGCTCCTCTTCTGACATATACACGTCTTCTGGCCAGTCTCTAAGCTTTTCTGACGGCTGTGAATGCTCTCTATTCAGGTAGTTAGGTTGGGAGTAGCTGCCCTGCCCCCACCTCTGGCTTCCTGTATAAGGCTGCTCTGCATTCACTCTACAAACACTTTTATTCCTTTTAACTTTCAATGGCTCACATTCATTCCCCAAGTCCCAGCTTCTTGTTACATACTTTTTAGCTACTGGCTTGCAGTTCCTCTGGTTAGAATGTAGGTTCCATGCTGCCGTGTCTCTGCAATCAGCAGGAGCTGCCCAGCTGGCTTCGGCTCTAGCAAGCTGCTTCCTCCTAGTGGATTCTGGGTATCTCTGAGGTTGAACGCTTCCTGGTTCAGACTCTGAGTCACTTCCTATACTGAAGTGAGAGACTCTTCCTGGTTCCTCTCTGGTAACTGTTGTAGGTAAGACAGGCTGTCTTCTCTTCCTACAGTGCTCACCTTGTCCCAGGTTTCTCCCTCTCAGGGTTTGTTCCAAATCTGAGCTCTCTGACAATTCCTCTCCTCCTGGCAACTCTTTGGAGGTGTCGTCCTTGTAATGCTTCCCCCTTGTGTTCCCTGCACTATCCTTATAAGGGCTGTGCATACTCCTCCCTACCAGGTGTGTGCTATTGGGAATTAGGGCGTTTCTTCTTACTACACGTTTCTCCAGACCTCGTGGCTGCCTTTGTTGTCGTTGCCACTGACAACAGCTATCCACCTGGTCTGTTCTCCTCTCAGTTTTTGCACTGACATGCTGCATGTTTTGTATTTTAACAGTGGAAATTGGGGCTTCTTCATCACAGTACCTAGCAGTTTCCCCAAGAGACACAAGTTCCACAATGCTTGTACTAGGTCAAGCATTGATATCTTCGGTCACTTCTTAATAATGGTTTATGGACCTCTCCTCCAGGAACTTGTCCAAACCTTTTTTAAACCCAGCTACACTAACAGCCTTTACTACATCCTCCGGTAACAAATTCCAGAGTTTGATTACACGTTGAGTGAAAAAATATTTTCTTTTATTAGTCTTAAATAGTTTACCCTGTAGCTTCATTGCGTGTCCCCTAGTCTTTCTATATTCTGATAAGGTAAACAATCGATCTACGTTTACCCGTTCCACTCCGTTCATTAATTTGTAGACTTCTATCATATCTCCCCTCAGCCGTCTCTTTTCCAGGTTAAAGAGCCCTAACCATTTTAGCCTTTCTTCATAGGAGTATCCTTCCATCCCCTTTACCATTTTGGTGGCTCTTCTCTGTACCTTTTCTAAAATCGCTATATCCTTTTTAAGATACGGCGACCAGAATTGCACACAATATTCAAGGTGCGGTCTCACCATGGAACGGTATAGAGGCATTATAATATCTTTTGTTTTATTTTCCATTCCTTTCCTTATCATACCTAGCATTCTATTTGCTCTCTTGGCCGCCGCTGCACACTGGGCCGAGGGTTTTAACATGGTATCCACAATGACGCCTAAATCTTTTTCCTGGGTGGTGGTTCCTAATATGGAACCTTGCATCGTGTAACTATAGTTTAGGTTGTTCTTCCCTAGGTGCATAACCTTGCACTTGTCCACATTAAATTTCATCTGCCATTTTGATGCCCAGTCTTCCAATTTATCAAGATCCTCTTGAAATTTTTCACAATCCTCTTGGGTTTTAACAACTTTAAATAGTTTTGTGTCATCTGCAAATTTGATAACCTCACTTGTTATTCCATTTTCCAGGTCATTTATGAATATGTCAAAAAGCAGCAGACCAGCACAGATCCCTGGGGTACACCACTATTCACCTTTCTCCATTGGAAAAATTGGCCATTTAGCCCTACCCTCTGCTTTCTATCTTTTAACCAGTTCCTGATCCACAATAGTACACTGCCTCCTATCCCATGACTCTTTAGTTTTGCCAAAAGTCTCTGATGAGGGACCTTGTCAAAGGCTTTCTGAAAGTCCAGATACACAATATCAACCGACTCACCTTTGTCCACCTGTTTATTCACTCCTTCAAAAAAACATAACAGATTAGTAAGACAAGATCTTCCTTGTCTAAAGCCTTGTTGGCTGTCTCCCATTAGGTTGTGACTATCTACATGCTGAGTAATTTTATTCTTTATGATGGTTTCTACCATTTTTCCTGGTACTGACGTCAGGCTCACCGGTCTGTAGTTTCCCGGATCACCCCTGGAACCCTTTTTAAAAATTGGTGTTACATTGGCGATCCTCCAATCTTCAGGTATTAGAGATGATTTTAATGATAGTTCACAGATTACTGATAGCAATTCTGCAATCTCATATTTCAGTTCTTTCAACACCCTTGGATGTATACCATCCGGCCCAGGTGATTTGCTACTCTTCAGTTTATCTAATAGTTGTAAGACATCTTCCCGATGTATCGATATTTCCTTCAATTCTTCCGCACCTTTAAATACCACTTCAGTCATGGGTAACATCCCTACATCTTCCTCAGTAAAGACCGAAGCAAAGAATTCATTCAGTGTCTCCGCTATCGCCTTGTCGCCTCTTAGTGCTCCTTTAACCCCTTTATCATCTAATGGACCAACTGACTCTCTCACAGGTTTTTTGCTACGAATGTACTTGAAAAGGTCTTTATTTCGCGTTTTTGCTTCCGCAGCAAGCTTCTTCTCAAATTCTCTCTTTGCCTGCCTTATCAATGCCTTGCATTTGACTTGCCAGTGCTTGTGCTGTTTCCAGGTTTCGTCGTTTGGCTCTTTTTTCCATTTCCTGAAAGATGCTTTTTTGGCAACAACAGCCTCTCTGACCTCACCTTTAAACCATGCTGGCAGTTTTTTGGACTTCCTTCCACTTTTCTTAAAGCGTGGAATACAGCTGGTCTGGGCTTCCAAGATAGTATTTTTCAACAACATCCAAGCTTGATGTACGTCTTTAACCTTCGCAACTGCTCCTTTTAGTTTTTTCTTAACTGTTTTCCTCATTTTATCATAGTCTCCCTTTCGAAAGTTAAAAGATAGTACTGTGGATTTCCTTACTATCCCTCCTCCACTAATTAAATCAAAGGCGATCATACTATGATCACTATTGCCAAGTGGCCCCAACACCCTTATCTCTTACACTAGATCTGGTGTTCCACTAAGGACTAGGTCTAATATGGCGTCCCCTCTGGTCGGTTCATAAACCAGCTGCTCCAAGAAGCAGTCATTTATTTCATCTAGGAACTTTATCTCCCTAGCATGTCCTGACGTGACACTGACCCAGTCGATACCGGGGTAATTGAAATCACCCATTATTATTACTGCGCTGTAACCTTTGTTAGCTTCCTTGATTTCTTTGAGCATTTCATCATCCACTTGGTCATTCTGGCCAGGTGCTCGATAGTACACCCCCACTGCCATCGCCTTCCCCCTTTTATATGGAATTTCAATCCATATAGATTCTACAGCAGATTTTGTTTCCTGCAAAACTTTAATCCTTTCTGAGTCAATGCCCTCTCTAACATAGAGCGCAACCCCTCCCCCAATTTGATCAGCTCTATCATTACGATATAGTTTGTACCCAGGTATCACAGTGTCCCACTGGTTGTCCTCCTTCCACCATGTCTCTGATATTCCAATCATATCTAACCTTTCATTTAGTGCTATATATTCTAACTCTCCCATCTTATTCTTTAGACTTCTAGCATTTGCATACAAGCATTTTAGAGAATGTATTTTATTCATGTTAATTTGGCTATTGTTAGACATGGGTAAATTGGGATCTTTAAGCTCTGTCTGCTCCATACTTGAGGGCATTTGGGCTACTTTACTCTTTTGTGGAATCTCTCTGCTTTTGGTAGTATCCTTCAAGGATACATTCTTCCGAACCATCCGCTCTTGGGCGACTGTCGGCTTTCCCCTAATATCTAGTTTAAAAGCTGCTCTATCTCCTTTTTAAAGGTTAATGCCAGCAGCCTGGTTCCATCCCGGTTAAGGTGAAGCCCATCCCTTCGGAAGAGCCCCTCCTTTCCCCAGAATGTTCCCCAGTTCCTAACAAATCCAAAACCCTCATCTCTGCACCATTGTCTCATCCACGCATTGAGACTCCGGAGCTCTGCCTGCCTTTTGGGTCCTGCGCGTGGAACAGGAAGCATTTCGGAGAATGCTACCCTGGAAGTTCTGGATTTCAACTTCCTACCTAAAAGCCTAAATTTAGCCTCCAGACCCTCCCTACCACAGTTTCCTATGTCATTGGTACCGACATGTACCAAGACAGCAGACTCCTCCCCAGCACTATCTAAGACCTTATCTAGGTGGCGCGTGAGGTCCGCTACCTTCGCACCAGGCAGGCATGTTACCAGGCGATCCTCACGTCCACCAGCCACCCAGCTATCTACATGCCTAATGATCGAATCACCAACTATAACGGCTGTCCTAACCCTTCCCTCATGGGCACATGGCCCTGGAGAAACTTCATCGGTGCGAGAGGGTTTTACATCACCTGGAGGACAGGTCCTAGTTACAGGATCACTTCCTGCCACACCAGGGTGATGCTCTCCTGTCACGTGACCTCTCTCCTCCATGGCAACAGGGGTGCTGCCAGACTGGAGGTGGGACTTAAGGACTATATCCCTGTAGGTCTCGTCGGTGTACCTCTCTGTCTGTCTTATGTTTTCCAAGTCTGCTACTTTAGCCTTTAGAGAACGGACTTGTTCCCTGAGAGAAAAGAGCTCCTTGCACCTAGTGCACACGTAAGACCTCTCACCAACTGGGAGAAAATCATACATGTGACACTCAGTGCAAAAGACTGGAAAGCCCCCATCCCGCTGCTGGACTGCTGTCTGCATTTTAGTTTTAAGTTTGTGTCTAGATCTTTAAGTTCTCACTTACTAGGGGTTGCTATGGGTATTTATACCAATAAAACTGTACCTAATACCTTTAATATACCTTGTTCACCTGAAGCTTAATTAATCTCAGGTCCTTAGTGTATGACTGATTTGGGTAATGAGCTTCACCTGAAAGCACCTCCTGTCTTTTAAGATGTGTAAGTACCTATAAAGCTACGATTATCCCAGGGGAGGGAGGGAAATAACACTTATTAAAAGAGGGCTGCTACACAGTACCCTGTCTTGTGCTGCTGAGGTAAGCTAAATTCTGATTTGATTTAAATTATAGCTCTTAGCTGCTGCTAGGCTCTAACTTCTTATGAAATTTAAACTACAAGCTCTCTGCTGGGTACTAAATTTAACCAGAAAGCTCTCTTCTGTGTGTTAAATTTAAACTAAAAGTACTTTGCTGTTACTTGGCCCTGAGTGACTATTAAATTTAAACTACAAGCTCTCTGCTGGGTATGAAATGTAACCAGAAAGCTCTCCTCTGTGTTTTAAATTCAAACTTTAATTGCTGCTACTAGGCCCTAACTGATCCAACAAAAAACAGTGGGTTCACAGATTAAGTAGCTTTAATACAAAGAATTCTTTTTAGAAAATTACCAGAAGTATATACTCACAGTTGTAGATGTCTCTCCAGAAGTAACAGTCCCCCTTTCTAGTCCTTCAAGATGTCTACTTGCCATCTGCACTTCCTCTCCTGGAAGGTTCTCTTTTTGGTGGCACTCACGTCGGCAAGTTTCAGAAAGACCGTACACACGGTTGTACAGGAATAGGGCAGTTCTGCGAACCCACCCTAAGTTCCTCCCAAAGGTAGTTTCTCCCTTCCACCTCAACCAGGAGGTGGTTCTTCCAACATTCTTTCCCAGACCGCATAACAGCCGGGCAGAGGTGGTCCTGCATACCCTTGACTGTAAGAGGGCAGTGGCATTCTACTTGGAGTGGACGAGGGAACATCGAAGGGCTCCTCAGCTCTTCGTCCCTTTTGACCCCAGTAAGCTGGGGCTTCCCATCTCCAAGCGAACGTTGTCCACTTGGGTGGCAGACTGCATCGTCTGGTCATACAGGGCGACCGAGCTCCCTTTGCAGGGTAGAGTCACGGCCCACCGTGTCGGGGCTAAAGCTGCCTCAGTGGCTCACTTCTGCTCTGTTCCACTGGCAGACATCTGCCGGGCCGCCACCTGATCTTCAAGCCAGACTTTTGCAGCCCATTACTGCTTGGATGGAGAGTCCCCGCCGAGACAGTGCTTTTGGCCAGGCGGTACTCCGGAACTTATTTGAGGTCTAGGCAACTCCTACCCTCCGGCCCTCTGGGGTCAGGTTACCAGGGGTGGTGTGTCTCTGCTGGATTTCTATCACAGCTGCTGTGGCTCTTCTAGAGGGAGCCATTTTTCAGCTATGGGTTCTTGGTAGCCTATAACTAGAGAGTCCCATATGTGAAGACTGACTTCCAGCTTGTTCCTGGAGAAAACATAGTTACTCACCCGTAACAAGTGTTCTCCAGAGGCAGCAGGAATCAGTCCTCACACCCCTCCCTCCTCCCCTGAAGTTGCAGTCCTATTGTTGCTTTTCTTCTTTTTGCCGTCTTTTTAGCTATGTCATTAGACTGAGCAAGATGGCACCCTTGGGCAGGAAGGGGACTGCGCATGCGTGATGCAATCCCAAGGGCTTTCTTTGAAAGCTGGGAAATTGCTCCGCACGAGGGCTCCGTCAGCACCGACATCACCCATATGTGAGGACTGATTCCTGCTGTCCCTGGAGAACACCTGTTACAGGTGAGTAACTACGCTTTCCCTTCTCCCCCTCCCCCCTGGATCCTGTGTTGCACCCTTCCTCTTTTTACTATGCCCTTCTTTGGGCTTGAATAAATTCAATCCATTAATTTGTTATCCAGCCTTTGTAACCACTCATTGTACTTTTCCCATCTCCTTTGAAAGCACTCAGTCCTGTGCATTTTATATGCAGTAATCTCACTCATCCTATAAATATAGGCTAGTCTACTTAATATCCTCTCAGGGACTGGCGCTCTCTCAGACCTCCATCCCTTCGCTATTTCCATCCACACTCCATTTGCAAGCATCTTCAACATATACACCAGATCACTTTTCGGATCCCCCCCCCATTCATTCAGCAACACTCCAGCTGGTGTGATATCTCCCACCCAGCCCACCATCTCCCGTGAGAGATCCGACATCCACTGCCACATTTGCTATAGCACTGGGCAGCTCCACCACATGTGCATATATTCCCCCTCTCTCCACACCCCCTCCAATACATCGAGACATTATATTTCCCTATCTTACACAGTCAGACTGGGGTTAAGTACATTCGGAACAGCATCTTATAACAATGTTCTTGAATTGCTACTGAGACTCCACAGGTATTTTTACCCCTTCATATATTTTTCCCCATCTCTGAGAATCCCATTGACCTTCCAAGTCCACCTCCCAGGCTTGCATATGCGTTCCTTGGTCGATGGGTCCACTCAATGCTTTGTAGAGCCTAGAAATCACACCTCTTGATAAATCTCCCAACCTAAACATCATCTCAAATTGTGTCTCTTTGCTGCTTAGGCATTCTTTTATTTGTTTTCCCTCCAGAAAGTGTGCCAATTGGAAATAACCATACCAATCACTCTTTTCTATTTGGAACTGTCGCTGAAGCTCCTCAAATGTCCTTAAATGGCCCTCCTCACATAATACCTGTCCCATACACTGTAACCCTTTCTCATGCCATTTTTGAAATATTCCAGTTCTTTCTCCCACCAAAAGCCTCTCACATTGTGTGATCCGCTGTGCCCTAATATTTCCTCCCACATGTGTTAGCACCTTATGTTTCCTGTCCCAGGCTTGAAATGTACATGTCATGTATGGGTTCTTATCTGAGCCTCTTCCTCTCTCCTCCATTCTCTTCCACATCAAATCTGTAATGCAATTAGGTCTTATCTTCTCCTGTTCTTTTCTACTCCATTGAGGCCCACCCTTCTCCAACCTCCACCCGATTAACGCTCGCAACTGTGTCGCCTCATAATACCTTGCAATCTCAGGGACCGCCAGACCTCCTTCCTTTTTCTCTTTATACATTATTTTCCTTTGCACCCTAGGGGACCTGTATCTCCAAATAAAGGAGAAGATTCTTTGCATCAATTTAACATTGCAGTGGGAATCTGCAATGTTAAATTTGGTGCAAAGACCAACATGACCATGAACACCACTCCTATGCAGGAGTCACACCACCCAACACCACTGACCACCTTCTCAACCCCATCTGAGAAAGGCATCGAGGACACCATCACCGCCATTAACACCACCACAGCCCCGAACAACCCCTGCCCAGCTTTCTGGATAAAAACACTGCGCAAGGAATTCAGCCCATTCCTGTCCAAACTCATGGACCGATCCTTCTCGACAGGGACGTTCCCACAAAGCCTGAAGCAAACATCTATCAGGCCACTTCTAAAAAAACAACAAACTGGACACCCAGAAGGTGGACTCATACAGACCAATCTCAAGCATCCCACTACTGGCCAAAATAATTGAAAAGGTCGTCCAATGCCAAATCCAACACCACATTGAGACCATCGCTCCTCTTGACCCATGTCAACATGGATTCAGGGAATCATATGCCGTCGAGACTCTCCTGACCACCCTCTTCAGCACCTTAAACACTGGAATGGACAACACCAGGCAAGGATATGCCCTCATTTTCTTGGATATTGCCGCAGCATTCGACTCCGTCAACCATGAAATTCTCTTAGCACGCCTCAAGGAGAAGGGAATCCACGACGCAGCTCTAAATTGGTGCAAGTCATACCTGACAGACAGATGGCAACATGTACGAACCGGCTCCACGACCTCCAATCCTTTCTAACAAAAACAAGGTGTGCCACAGGGATCCTCACTCTCAGCCCTGCTTTTCAATATATACATGCAGCCCATCTGCTCGCTCATCCGCTCTTTCAACATCGCCTGCCTGGTATACGCCGCCGATGTGCTGCTCTACATGCCGTTCTCAACCGACCAGCCAGACCTTTCCCCACTAACAACCTGCTTCGATGCTGTCACTGACTGGCTCCACCCCTAAAACCTCAGAATAAACTTCAACAAAACGGAGGCCCTATTCATTACCAGGAACCAAGCATTTACCCCTCCTGCTTCACTAAGAGTAAGAAGCTCCGAGCTCCTGAGCAAGCCCACGGTACACTATCTGGGGGGTCACATTGGACCAAAAGCTGGACATGAAAGCCCATATAAACAACACCGTCAAGGCAGTATACCACAAAATACGGACAATCCGGCACCTACGACCCCTGCTGGAGCCAGACGACTTCCGAACAATCTACCAAGCACTGGTTATCCCCCACTTCAACTATGGCCAACTCAATTCTACAGGGGCTCCCGAAGAACACGCTGAACCCACTTCAGCTTGCAATGAACGCAGCCACCAGAATACTACACGGAGCCTCTAGGAAGGATCATATAACCCCAATCTTGAAATACCTCCATTGGCTGCCAGTCCACTGCAGAATCTCCTTCAAAATACTACTGCTGACCTTCAAAGCCATCAACAAGTGCTCCTCCACCTCCCTCACGGACCTTGTCCACCCCACTCCCCCCCCAACAGAGCTAGGTCATCGCCGCCAACACGCTGATAATCCCAAACACAATCACGAAATGCTCCCGAGCAACAACGAACAGAGCCTTTGTGTTCTATGCACCCACATGCTGGAACACCCTCCCATCCACCATCCAGTTCATCACGGACCTCACCCAATTTAGGAAGGCACTGAAGCACCATCTTTTCCTTCAGTACTACTTCCACACTAGTGACAACTCTCAACCAGACATAACCAACAACCAGAATAACACCACTAGCACACCCACATCACGCTGATGCAGCTCCATCCATTAGCACAACCGTACACCCTATATACTGAATGTGTCTACAACTTTAAATAAGTGCCAAGCAGCTCCGGCCAACTCTGTGTACCCGTGACCTGAACTGCCGACCTGTATATAGTTACTTAACATTGTAAATAGTGGCCTGAACTGCTGATCTGTATATAGTTACTTAACATTGTAAATAGTGTCCAAGCAGACCTGGTCAATACTATATATCCATGACCAGATTGCTCAGCCTGTATATAGTTACCCCAGTTAATCCCAATTGCAACACCTGTTCTTTGTAAGTACAGTGCAGGTCCTGCTCGCTCTGTACAACTTATTGTTGACTGTAAACCACACTGATTCTAAAGAGCACAGTACAGTATAGAAAATATATTAAATAAATAAATATCTCTATAGGCAAGGTCATAAACAAAAAAAGTAGTCTGGGTAATATATTCATCTTCACTATGGCAATCCTTCCCATCCATGAGAAAATAGGTTTGTCTCATCTTACTAAATCCGTTAGCACTTTCTTTACAGTTTGCTCATAGTTCAACTTGTATAGCTCAGACCCCTCTGCACTGATCTGGATCCCCAGATATCTCATACTTTTATTAGCCCACTTAAGCAGGAATGTGTTTCAAACCATACCCTCTTCCTGTGACTCCAACCTTAGTTTTAGCACCTCTGTTCTCCCCATATTCATTTTATACCCTGATGCTGCACTATAATTCATAATCTTCTGTACTAGCACTGGTATAGATTTCCTCGGTTGTCCTAATGTATACATCACATCATCTGCAAATAGTGAAATTTTGTAGTTCTCCTCACCTACCTTTATTCCATGTATTTCCTTATTCTGTTTGACACTTTCGGCCAGTGGTTCTGTCACCATTGCAAACAGCAAAGGAGAAATCGGGCACCCCTGCCTAGTTTAAATTGCTCTGAATATACCCCATTTATCCGTATACGTGCCTTGGATTCGCTGTAAAGTGCTTCTATCCATTTCTGGAAGTTCTCTCCCAGACCCATCTTCTTCATAACTGCAAACATGAAAGCCCATTCTACTCTTATCAAAAGCTTTCTCTGCATCCACTGCCATCATTAATAGACCCTGTCTGATCCCTGCGTACTTGCCATATTAAATTCAACAATTTGCGTACATTATCACTCGCTTGTCTACCCAGAATAAACCCTGCTGGATCAACCTTGGAATATATTTCTGCAGCCTGGCCGCCAATATTTTTGCTAGTATCTTAGCATCCAAATTTATAAGTGAGATGGGTCTATATGACTCTCACTTCCCATGGTCCTTACCGGGTTTGGGTATTACTACCACACCAGCTACTTCCATAGAGCTTTTCACCTTTTAGTACTTCATTAAAGACATCTCACAATATCGGACTAAGATCTTCACAGAATTTTTTATAAAATCTGGCTGTAAATCCATCCAATCCTGGCGCCTTACCCTCCTTTAAACTCTTTACAGCCTCTACTACTACTTCTCTAGCAATCTCTCTATTCATCCACCTCTGTTGCTCTAAGTCCAATTGCTTCAATGTGATCTCTGCCAGATACTGTTCATATCCGCTCCCTTTTCTTGTTGTTCTGATTCATAAAGCTTGCAATAGTATTCCTGAAATACTTTTTGTATTTGTTCAATACCACTAACCCACCTTCCCTGTTCATCTTTTATTCTCAGGATCTGCTGGTGCACCCTTTTTCCCCTACGTTTTCGTGCAAGATACCTGCCTGGTCTATTCTCCTGTACATAAAATTCATGTTTAAGGCCTGTGAGAGAGTCAATTGGACCATTAGATGATAGAGGGGTAAAAGGGGGCAGTAAGAGGAGACAAGGCGATAGTAGAGAGACTGAATGAATTCTTTCCTTCGGTCTTTACTGAGGAAGATGTAGGAATGTTACCCAAGACTGAAGTGGTATTTAAAGGTGATACTGCAGAGGAATTGAGAGAAATATCACTACACCGGGAAGATGTATTACAACTATTTGATAAACTGAATAGTAGCAAATCACCTGGACCAGATGGTATACATCCAAGAGTGTTAAAAGAACTGAAATATGAGATTGCAGACCTGCTATTAGTAATCTGTGAACTTTCTTTGAAATCATCTGTAATACCTGAAGATTGGAGGATCGCCAATGTAATGCCAATTTTTAAAAAGGGTTCCAGGGGTGATCCGGGAAATTACAGACC
This sequence comes from Ichthyophis bannanicus, assembly GCA_033557465.1. NCBI lineage: Eukaryota > Metazoa > Chordata > Amphibia > Gymnophiona > Ichthyophiidae > Ichthyophis > Ichthyophis bannanicus. The sequence continues at coordinate 281,146,584 of CM066039.1, read as the reverse complement.
AGTGAGCTTGATGTCAGTACCGGGGAATATGGTAGAAACCATCCTAAAGAACAAAATTACGCAGCATGTAGATAGTCATGGCCTAATGGGAGACAGCCAACATGGCTTTAGACAAGGAAGATCTTGTCTTACTAATCTGATATGTTTTTTTGAAGGTGTGAATAAACAGAAGGACATGCTGCTTGAGATTCTTACTTGGTGGTGACAACAGATGGCAGTATATTGGGCTTGGGGACCCACTGTTTGGATCACACATGGATCACACAGCACAGGGTTGGTGATTCGGCACAGAGGCATAGTGGGCCATCAACTGGCTCGAAGCATGGACAGTTGTGCTGAAGTGTTTTGTTCACCTCTTCTTATCTGGGCAGTGCTGGTTCTGTCGGACAGTGCCATGGCCGTAACTTACATCAACCAGCAAGGAGGGGCCAAGAAGGCAGCAGTTGCTCTGGAGATAAGTCTCTCATTTCTCTGGGTCAAGCACCATTTGCAGGCTATTAGCACAACACATTGCAGGGGTGGAGAATGTCAAGACCAATTTTCTCAGCTGTCATGTTCTCAATTTCAGGTAGTGGGAACTAGCACCATGGGCCTTCCGTCACATTGTGAGTAAGTGGAGCTGTCTGGCCTTTGGATTTGATGGCGATGAGCTCCATTGCTAAGGTGCTGGCATTTCTCAGATACTAGAAGGTCGTTGGCTCCCAGGGAGTCGATGCTATAGTGCAGCCATTGCCTCTGTCTGCTGTCCTATATGTGATTCCACCATGAGCCATAATTGGGCAAGTCTCTGATAGAAGAACATCCAGGACTGGTGATCTTGATGGCCCCAGAATGGTTGCATCAACCGTGATATGCTGACCTGGTGAGTCTTCTGGCAATCTCTGGCCAGCCACAGAGGCCTGCTTCGACAAGGGTTCATTCTGATGGACGATTCAGTTCCCTCCTTGCTTATGGCTTGGCACTTGAGAGGCGCTGCCTAGGGCATGAGGCTTACTCTTCAGTAGCAACATCCAGTCTATTGAAGGCCAAGTGCAGATCCACCTTGTTGGCCTATATCTGTGTCTCATTTTGTTTGAATCGTGGTGTTGGCAGCATCACCTCTTGCCATGGTGAGCAGATATACCTTCCTTCCTGCATTCCTCCAGGATGGCTTTGAGAAGAGTCTTTAAATTCCTTAAGGGTACAGGTGGCAACTCTGTCCAGAGTTTGAGGTCCAGTGGCGGGCCACGCTTCTGCGGGGGTGGTGTATTGTCTCGCCAGGATATTAAATTAAAGAGCAAACAGCCACACATGCATGGTTTTTTTATAAGCTATTTAATATGACAATTAGCTAGACAATGTAACAATGTTACAATGACAACACAACAGTTGATATTGCATCTCCAAACTCGCTGACATCATCACAGCCCCTTTATCATCAGTTGGGAGAGCCACAGCGAAGGCCAGAGAAAAGTCTGGGACCCCTCACGTGCTGGCCAGGCTGACATCAGCTCTCTGCCTGCCTGGATTTTTCTAACTCTTTTTATAGGCTGTAACAAATGTCACAGCTGGACCGCATGACTCCTCACGTGAGATTTTTCCTATTCTCCACGCCCATACACCTTTGATAAACAGTAATTTCTGACCAGTCCTTCTCCAGCCTTTGTTCTCAGAGTTAATAAACAATTCTGGTCAGTCATTCCCTACACCTTTGGTCTCTGGGCTAGTAAACAATTCAAGTACACTGGCTCAGCATGATTCTTCACATACGGGATGGTTCAAAAGTTCAATATTCTGTGCTGATTCAAAGAAATCTTTAATTTGTAATACAGGTGGGGGGGGGGGGGGGCGGAACGTCATTTGTGACCTCCCATATGCCGAGTGATTCTGCCTCAGGATATTGTGCTTGTTCCTTGAGCGCTTCTGTTCTCCCTTTTGAGCTTTTGAAGTGTGATTTCTTCAGTGCGTGATATTTCTTAGTTGCAGGCTTCTTCATGCTGAGATCCTTAGTTGTCTTTTTCTTCAGAGGGAGTCATTCTGTGGCCACTTTTTATCCTTCCTGCCCGAGGTGGTATCGACCTTCCATATTAAATTATTTTGCTTCTGTCCTTTTTATTGGAGCAGTGCATGGGTAAAGACAAGGACCTTCATCTTGTTGACATTCACAGAGCCCTTCTTTGTTACTTGAAAATAAAAAACTCCTTTTGGCTTTCGGACAAGCGGCTTCCAAATCTATGCTAGCAAACTGGGTTGGAGAGGCTATTGCTTCAGCATATCTGTTGCATGGTAAGAAGGGGATTGGAGCTCACCCTACTCAAGCACAGGCGGCTTCCTGGGTGGAATCAGCCAGGGTTTCCCCTATTGACATCTGTTGTGCAGTGCCCTGATCTTCTCTTTCTACTTTTTTGTTAGGCATTACCACCTAGATGTTCAGGCTAGGGAGGATGTTGCCTTTGGCCTCAAGGTTCTCATAGCAGTGGTTTCGTCCTGCTTAGTTTTCTGGTACTTCCTACTTGTCTGAATTGGTCTAGCAGGATGATCTGGAAGGTGAAATTATACGTGCCAACAATTTCCTTTCCTGGAATCCTATGTTTTTGAAGGTGTGAATAAACAGGTAGACAAAGGTAAGTCAGTTGATATAGTGTATCTGGACTTTCAGAAAGCCTTTGACAAGGTCCTTCATCAGAGACTTTTGGCAAAACTAAAAAGTCATGGGATAGGAGGCAGTGTACTATTGTGGATCAGGAACTGGTTAAAAGATAGAAAGCAGAGGGTAGGGCTAAATGGCCAATTTTACCAATGGAAAAAGGTGAATAGTGGAGTACCCCAGGGATCTGTGCTGGTTCCGCTGCTTTTTGACATATTCATAAATGAACTGGAAAAGGGAATAATGAGTGAGGTTATCAAATTTGCAGATGACACAAAACTATTTAAAGTTGTTAAAACCAAAGAGGATTGTGGAAAATTGCAAGAGGATCTTGATAAATTGCAAGACTGGGCATTCAGTTGGCAGGGGAAATTTAATGTGGACAAGTGCAAAGTTGTGCACCTAGGAAAGAACAACCCAAACTATGGTTACACAATTGCAAGGTTCCACATTGGGAACCACCACCCAGGAAAAAGATTTAGGCGTCGTCATGGATAATATGTTAAAACCTTCTGCCCAGTGTGCAGCAGCGGCCAAGAGAGCAAATAGAATGCTAGGTATCATAAGGAAAGGAATGGAAAATAAAACAAAGGATATTATAATGCCTCTGTATCATTCCATGGTGCGACCGCACCTTGAATTTTGTGTGCAATTCTGGTCGTCGTATCTTAAAAAGGATATAGCGTTATTAGAAAAGGTACAGAGAAGAGCCACCAAAATGGTAAAGGGGATGAAAAGATACTCCTATGAAGAGAGGCTAAAAAGATTAGTGCTTTTTAACCTGGAAAAGAGACGGCTGAGGGGAAATATGATAGAGGTCTATAAATTAATGAATGGAATGGAATGGGTAAACGTAGATCGATTGTTTACGTCATGAGAATGTAAAAAGACTAGGGGACATGCAATGAAACTACAGGGTAATCTATTTAAGATTAATAAGAGTAAATATTTTTTCACTCAATGCGTTATCAAACTCTGGAATTTGTTACCATAGGATGATGTAAAAACTGTTAACTGTAGCTGGATTTAAAAAAGGTTTGGACAAGTTCCTGGAGAAAAGTTCCATAAACCATTATTAAAAGGGACCCAGGATATCACTGCTTGACACGATACAAGCATCAAGGAACCTGTGTCTTTTGGGGAACTGCTAGGTACTTATGACCTAGATTGGCCACTGTTGGAAACATACTGGGCTTTTGATGGACCTTGGTCAGACGCAGTATGGCATATCTTATGTTCTTATGTTCAGGATACATCCTGTCTCTGGAGCTTCTTTGTGCTCATTTGAGGCAGTCAGTACTTGCAGATTTCATGTTTCGTGGTTGTTACAGATTGCACATGCAGGTCAGTTGTACATAGTTCAGTTTAATTTTGTGTTTAAAAAAATTGGAAAGAGAGAATGGTTTGCAAGTATGCTTGAAAGGATTCACCAACTATTTATCGAGGACATCTACCATATGCTTTGTTAAGGAAATATTGGAAGGGGCCCCTAACTGCATCAGCCCCAGTGATGATGTCTAGAAGATTCCAGTGATAACATCACTGAGGCTGGTGCAGCTCGGGGCACCTAGACTAGTTCTCTATCTCCATTGTCTGCTGACAGGGGGACATAACCCACTTGTCTGGACTGGTCTAGCAAGATTCCAGAAAAGAAAATCATCAGTAGTAAAATGTCACTGTATTTTGGGGGAGAAGGGCAGGGGGAACTGTTGCTGTGGCTGCTGAGCTACAATATATTAGCTCTCAGGATCAGTGCTCACTGGGATGTTTGCTGTCTCCAGTTTCATCTTTTTGATTTAACTGTACTTTTTATCTGGCAGGATGTCGAGAAGTGTTTGACGGCCTTGGAAGAGCTTGGAAACCTACAGGTCACATCCCATATTCTGCAAAAGAACACAGATGTGGTGGCCACACTGAAAAAGGTATACATGGTCATTTAGAAAAAATCACACAGCCTCTTATCACAGTTAAATGCACATGATTCTGAGTTGACTGAGACTCAAAAAAGGAAGCCTTCCTAGAAGCAACTGGTTCATTTCTACACTAGCAGACAAGATGTCATGCAGCATCTGCAGAGGGAAGGGTGAAGTGGAGATTTAAGTCTACCAATAGCAGATATTAAATATATATAACTTCATAAGCAGTGAGGGGGTAACTTGCCTGGAGTGGCAGGTGTAACTCCATAGCTCTAGCCACCTTACTGGGCAGACTAGATGGACCATGCTGGTCTTTATGTGCTGTCATTTACTATGTTACTGTATACCATAAGCAGAATTATAAAATATGTCCAAGTCAGACTTTACTTTAGTACCTCAAGAAAATTGGAGTTTCCATAACGTCCGTCCAGTCCAGACTCCTGGGTTTTGTCCCTCCTTCAGCAGATGGAGACTGAGAACTTCAAACTTATAACTTCTGTGACGTCACTCCATGGGAGGGGACTCCTTCCAGAAGTCAGTATTTCTCAGTCTCCAGCAGATGGGACAAGACCTGTGCAGTCTGGGCTGCATTGGACTGAAGGAATTTTTTTTCTTTGGGAATTTTACTTTAATGCACTTGTCTTTCCCTCCTCTGCTTCCTTAGCAGGAAATGGTCTGGGCTACCCTCCGGGAACCTGAACCGTTGAGTTAGCAGAGTTTCCCATGGAGGAGGGAAAGAGCATCAGGGTGCTGTTAATATAGGTTCTGCTTAGCCTCTCTCAGGATCATTGCTTAATTTGGGCCGATTTTGCTAGGCGCTGTACCTTTAAAGTCAGGCGGCTGTGTTTAGTCGTGGCTGATGGTGGCGAGAGGAGGTGAGAGCCAAAAAGTGGTGTATTCAGCTGCGGGAGCAGCAAACGCTAAGCGACATCCCGGTGAGTTCTGGACAGTACCTGGGGGGGGGATGGCGGCAAAGGTTTTGGCGGGGGACCAGGAGTAGACGATTCATTGGATGTTCTTTGTCCACAGTGTGTGGTCCTGAAAGTGCTTTAGAAACCTCTGATGACTCTGACCTGCTGGAAGAGCCATCAGGCCTTGGTCCAGAATCTATGGATGCGGAACTTGAAGAAAGTGAGATTCCCCCTGAAGAAGACCCTAGTAGTATACATGTGTTCAGGTGGGAGGAGTTTACCACGCTCATAGTGCATTCGTTGGCAGCACTGAACATCCCACAGCCCATCCCAGAGCAGAGATTTCCCTTGGGAGGATTCTCCGCCATGGCATCAGGATGCAGCCTTTCCGGTCCATTGTGCTCTCAAATAGATGATGGAATTGGCTTGAAGGGTGAGCAAACTGTGGCTTACTTATATCTTATCCCTGCCACAGAAGCGGAGGTTCTTCAAGGTCCCGATGGTGGACACTGGTCTCGGCTGTCACCAAAAAGACCCCGATCCTGGTTGAAGGGGATGCTGCCCAAGAATGTGCAGGATAAGAGATTATTGAAGCAAACTTTTGAGGTGAACACTCTGACTCTAAGTTTCGTGTGCGGTGCCTATATGCCACAGGCCTGTTTGTGGTGGACACAGGCATTGCCAGAAGCAGCCGAGCAAGGTTCTTCATCCCCAGCAGAGGTCTCTAAGTTGGAGTCTGGTGTGCCTATCTGGTGGATGCGTTCTATGATCACTTTCGGGCTTTGCCAAGGGTATGGCTTTGGTGGTGGTGGCTTGCTGTTTTCTGTGGCTGTGTAACTGGGCAGCAGATGTGTCGTCTAAGGGAAAGCTGGGGACGCATTGCATAAGTTGGTCATGGACTTAGGTGAGTCTAAGCCAGCCAAGCTCCTGGAAGATAAGCCCAAGAGCTTGAAGAGCGGCTCAGCAGGGCATGTACTGTTGAAGGATATCTGGCATTTTTGAACAGTACATTTTGCTCCCTATCAGCGTGGCAGATATGCCCCTAGAGGGCAATCCTTTCGAGGTGGTTGTTTAGCTGGTTGCAGTTATTTGTCTGGAGCAGGTGGTGGTGCTAATAAATCCCAATGAGATGAGGGAGGCTCAGGCAGAGGTGATTGCAGTGGGTGGCAAGCTCTGTCAGTTTTACTCTGCTTGGGTCCACATTACCTCCGACCAGTGGGTGTTGGAGGTCATTTGCGAGGGGTATGCACTGGAGTTTGCGCGTCCTCTTGCAGATGCTTTTCTATTATCACCCTATAAGGCTCTGGCCAAGCGGAAGGCCATCCAGGACACTGGCAGCTCCTGCAGCTACAGGCAGTCATGCCAGCATCTGCAAACCAGTGTGGACAAGGTCGATACTCCACCTACTTCAGGTCGAGAATGGGCAAAAGGCCCCCTTCTTTTTGGGAACCATGAAGTATGGTAATCTTGCTCTGCAGGTGTCACATTTTTGCATGGAGACCTTGCAGTCCGTCATGGTGGCCATTCTCAAGAGTGAGTTCTTAACCACGATAGATCTGAGAGAGGCGTATTTACACATGTCCATTTGAGACGAACAGCAACGTTAGTTTCGCAGTGCCCATGGGCCATTTTCAGTTTCAGGCCCTTCCCTTCAGTCTGGTGATGGCTTCACGAACGTTCACCAAGATCATGGTGGTAGTTGCGGCAGTGCTTCTGCGTGAGGGGGTGTTGGTTCACCCGCTACCTGGATGATTGGCTGTTCAGAGCAGTGTCACTGGAGGAGAGCCTGGCCAGCACACAGTGAGCATTCCAAGGCCTGCGGAACCTTGGTTGGGCAGTTAACCTCGCCAAGAGCTCTCTGATGCCTTCTCAGGAACACTCTATCTCGGAGCTCGTTTCGATACTCATCTCGGTCACGTCTTGCTTGACCCCAGTACAAGCATTGTGGAACCTGTGTCTTTTGGGGAAACTGCTAGGTAGTATGACCTAGATTGGCCACTGTTGGAAACAGGATACTGGGTTTGATGGACCGTGATCTGACCCAGTATGGCATATCATGTCTTTCTGCCGCAAGACTGGATCGATAAGATTCAGAGTCAGATTTACGACTTCCTCCGACAGTCAGCTCAGTTGGCGTGGTCATATCTCCAGGTCTTAGGGTCGATGGTGTCATCGCTGGACCTGGTGCTCTGGGCTTGGGCATATATGCGGCCATTACAGAAGTCCTTCCTGTCACGGTGGTCATCATAACCCCATTCCCTCTCCCCAAGACTGGTGTGTCTGGCGGATGTCCAGGCGAGTCTGGCTTGGTGGCTGACATCCGAGATCTTGCTGAAGGGGGTTTCCCTGGAACTGCCATTGTGGATGGTGATGACGACGGATGCCCGTTTGACCGGTTAGGGGACTTATTGTCTCTTACAGATGCAGCAGGGCCACTGGTCAATAGGGGGATAGCAATGGTCGATCAATCACCTAGAGATGTGGGCAGTTTTTCTGGCTTTCCAAGCTTTCCAGACTTTAGTGTTGCACAAAGCGATGAGAGTGTTCTTCAACAATGCCACAATAGTTGCCTATATCAATCACCAGGGAGCACAGGGAATGCAATACTGTCAGAGGAGATTGTGACGCTGCTTCATTGGATGGAGCTGAATCTTCTGGTGCTGTCAGCAGTGTATGTAACAGGCAAGGAAACATGCAGGCTGACTTCCTCAGTTGCCAGCGGTTGGATCCCAGAGAATGGATGTTGGAGGAGTCTGTGTTCTATGGCATAACCTGGAGATGGGGGCAGCCAATCAGGGATCTCATGGCATCTGCTGACAATGCACAGGTCACTTGTCCTTTTCAGTCGGCATCGGGAAAGAATATTGGAGGGGCTCAGTAAGTTGGCTCAGCCCTGGTCCTCGCAGGATCTGCTTTACGTGTTTCCACTGTGGCCTCTGGTTGACAGAGTGCTGTAGAAAGTGGAGGCACACAGTGGGCTGGTAGTGCTAGTGGTGCTGGACTAGCCTTGATGGCCATGATATGCCGATCTGATCTGGCTGTCGGTGGGGTCTCCTTGGCGCCTGCTGGTGCGGAACATCTTCTTAACTCAAGGTCCTATTTTCATGCCCCAGGTGGATCAATTCTTGCTTACGGCCTGGCTCTTGAGAGAGCTCAGCTGAGAATGCGCAGCTATTCGGCACAAGTGATTGCAGTCTCACAAATGTTCCATGTCGTCCTTATGTTTGGGTATGGTGCGTGTTTGAGGACTGGTGTGCAGACAAAGGGAAGATTTATTTTTGACAGTGGTGCCTGACATTCTGGCTTTTCTACAGGCCGGGATGGACAAAGGGCTAGCCTTAAATTCGTTGCATGTCGAGGTGGCCGCGCTGGCGTGTTACTGGGGGCAGGTGAAGGGAGTTTCTCTGTCAGTGCACCATGATGTATCCCGGTTTCTCCAGGTGGTGAAACATTTCTGCCTGCCATCACATTCAGTGGTACCAGCTTGGGACCTTAACTTGGTCTTATAAGTGTTGACGGAAGCTCCCTTTGAGCCTCTGGCATCCGTGACTTAAGGATCTTACTCTCAAGGTGCTGTTTTTGGTGGCCATTGCATCCATGTGATGCATTTCTGAGCTGTAGGCTCTTTCATGTAAAGTGCCTTTTCTGCTGTTTTCCAAGGAGAAAGTGGTCTTGCAGCCAGTGCCCTTCTTTTTGTATAAAATAGTGTCCACGTTTCATGTTTTTTTTTTTTTATAAACTTTATTTAAGAATCACAAATCAAAGACAGAAACCAACAGGCAACAAAGCTCCAGAGGGGTGGACTCTCATCCCCACCTGGAATAAACATGCTTAAATGGTGATTACAGTTTTTACAGTTATTTCCCCTCTCCCCCCCTCTCCCCTCTCCCCCCTCCCCCAGCCCCCCCCCCCACCCGTCCTCTGCACTCTGCCACCCCCTTCAGTATCCCCATACCTCCCCCATGGGTACCCCAATTCAGCTCGCCGCTCTACTACTCTCACCTACCAACATGCAAGATTTCATTACGACAGCGAGTCCCCAATGTATCAATATAGGGGCCCCATATCAAAAGAAAAGATGCCCAGCGTTTGACACTGCCCCGCGCACTCCACCTTTCAGTCAGCATGAACTGATGGAAGCAATTGCGCCACTCTCCGAATGTAGGGGAAGTCTGCTCTCGCCACAGACGCAAGATTGGGCCCTTACCCACCAGACAAGCCTTGCGCATGAGCAATCGCGGCCATTTCTGTGTAGGGCAGGGGGGTGCCATCCGATCCAAAACCACAAATGCTCCAGTCCACCTCACTTTCTGCTGCACCAAGCCTCCAACGAAGGCACTTATCTTGCCCCAGTATGTTTGTACATACGGACAAGACCACCACATATGTAATAAGTGGGCAAGGGGCTCCCGGCAACGTGGGCAGCTCCCGTCCGCAGTCAAATGGCTACGTAATGCTCTCCTGGGGGTGTAGTGAGCTCTAGTTAAACAACGGAATTGTATCTCCCGCCATCGCGCCCCTTCCGCTATATCAACAATCCGTCGCAAAGCAGTACGAATGGTGTCGGGATGTACTTCCCAGCCCAATTCAGCTCCCCACGCCGCCTCCACCCCCCCATAGTCTGCACGAGGCCGGACACTTACCAATCGGCGTTTATAATCCGCAATAGTCGGAGGGGTTTCCTCCTCTAACGCAAAAAATCCCACCAGCTGCAGTGAGCGCTCAGACCGCACTGCCTCTCTGGGGAGAGAAGAAACATAGTGGGAGGCCTGCAGAAATGCGAAGAGATGCCTAGAAGGCAATTCATATTCTCGACTAAGCACGGCAAAGGATTTGCATCTCCCTATGGGGTCAACGAGATGGCCGATATTCCGGATTCCCCTCCTCCTCCAGTCTCGGAAGTCCCGGGAGCAAGAGCCTGGGATAAAATGCACATTGCCCTGCAAAGGGAGCCAGCTAGAGACCATCCAGGACGTCTTCCAAAGACCATTTAAGTGTCGCCAGGTCCGCTGGGCCGAACGAAACAAAACACTACGGACAAGGCGTTGCGGTAGATCTTTAGATTCCATATGTAGTGCCCCCAGCAACGACAAAGGAGCTACGTACTCCTCCTCCAGAAGCGTAGGAGTATAAACCGCGGTCCCCCCCAGCCAATCCCCAAGGTGCCGGGCCTGACAGGCCAAGGCATATGCGCCCACGTCCGGGAGTCCCATCCCCCCCTCCTTCCACTTCCCCATTAACCGTAGCATGGGTATGCGGGCTCTCGCCCCGCGCCACAGAAAGGTCCTTAGCAGAGCCTCAAAGCGGCGCAGGTCGCGGTGCAACAGCCACACAGGTAAAGTCTGCAGCCAATATAGCAAACGAGGTAGGACCACCAGTTGAATCGCCGCCACCCGCCCCGGAAGGGAGAGCGGTAACGGCCCCCATGCCTGTAGTTGCGTACGCAGTCGGTCAAACATCCAGTCTAAATTACATCTATAAAGGTCACGGGGATGACAAGTCAGACGTATGCCCAAATAGGTAAAGTGGGCATCAGCCCATCGGAGTGGAAAGGCCCCTACCCATCCCTCTCGCAGTTTTCCCGAAACATCCAAGGCCTCAGATTTAGCCCCATTAATACGGAATCCAGCAAACCGACCGAAGGTCTCAAATTCAAGCAGCAAGTGGGACAACGATTCCCGGGGAGCCACAAGGTGGACTAAAAGGTCATCAGCAAAGGCCGATACTTTAAAGGTGTGAGAACCTATCATCACCCCCCTGATCTCCGGGGATCGCTCCACTGCACGAATCAATGGATCTAGAGATAGCACAAATAAGAGAGGGGAAAGAGGACAACCCTGCCGCGTACCGCGCTCCAGCGGGAAGGCCTCCGACACAACACCATTACAGAGGATGCGGGCTGTGGGGTTCGCATATAAGCTATCCACCATGGCACAAAAAGATGCACCTAAACCATACCAAGGCAACAACGTTCGGAGATAGCACCAATCCACTCTGTCAAAAGCTTTCTCCGCATCGAAACTTACAAGCAGAGACGGCAGCTGCTGGTCATGTACCCATTCCAGCGAGGTTAAAATTTTCCGAAGGTTTCGTACTATATGGCGACCCCGTATGAAACCGACCTGAGAGTCATGTACCAAATAATCCAGATGTTCCGCCAGACGATCCGCCACAATCTTGGCAAATAGCTTGATATCAAAGTTTAATAGCGAGATTGGGCGATAAGAAGAGGCCAGAACAGGATCCTTACCCGGCTTTGGAATCAGGGAGATATGGGCTTGGTTGTCACCCCACCGAAACCCCCCCCTGCGCGACCCGCTGGGCGTACACCGCCACAAGGGTCGGGCTAAGATAACCATTGAGCAGTTTATAGAACTCGGCCCCTAGGCCGTCTGGGCCTGGGGATTTAAAACAGCTAGCTGAGGTAATGGCCCTCTGCACCTCGTCCAAAGTCACCGGCTGGCCTAATTGGAGGCTCTGTTCCTCCGTAAGTTGCGGCAAATGCAACCGCTGTAGGTACTCCTGTATCTCCAATGACGCGCCACCATCGGCAGAGTAGAGCCCAGAAAAGAATGTCCGAAACTCGCGGACAATGTCCGTACTATTCCGAGATAGCCCCCCTTGACTATTCCGCAAGGCTGCCACAGCCTGCGATCCACGTGACCCTCTCAAACAACGGGCCAGCAAACGCCCCGGTTTGTCCCCATAACAATGCAACCGAAATCGGTAGTACAGTATAGACTTCTTAGCCCGCTGATGTATCAGCTCGTTAAGATCTACACGAGCTTCCCACAACTCCTTCTGAATCCTAGCCGACGGGGTCCGGGCAAGTTGTCTCCGCAGTAGTGACACACGTTTCTCCAGCCTCAGGATCCGGTCCGCCAGCATTCGACGTTTGCGCGCCGCGAACCCGATAATATCCCCACGGAGGACTACTTTGGCTGTTTCCCACACTAATTCCGGGTCTTCCTTGTGGCATCTATAATCGTCCTCAAATTCTTTCCACCGTTTTTCCAAAAACTTGTGAAACTGGGCATCTTTGTACAAGTCTGGTGGGAAGCGCCAAATCCGCGATTTATGCACCTCCCCTCCCCAGCACAGGTCCAGCCATACTGGTGCATGATCTGAGATTGCCAGCGGCCCAATCTGAGCATCCCCCACATTAGCAAACGCTCCACTAGTTAACAAGAGAAAGTCAATACGGGAGCTAGAGCCGTGAGCTCGGGATTGGTGTGTAAAGTCTTTCTCTAAGGGGTGCAGCACCCTCCACGGGTCCACCAGATCCAGACGGGCCTTAAAACGCTTCAACACCCGGGTTACTGGCCCACGCTCTCGCGCCTCCCCTCCCCGGGACGTATCCAAGTCAACATCTAGGACCCCATTAAAGTCGCCTCCTAAAAGCAGGGGAAATTCCGGGAGCCGTTCCACTCTAGCAGCCAAGTACTCATAGAACTGTGAATCTAAGGTATTCGGGCCATACACCGTCCCCAGGATTATCGGCCGGCCTTCGAGAGTACACTGTAATAACAGAAAACGCCCGCGTGGGTCACGAAACTCAGCATCCACCGTACATCGTACCTTTTTGTGAATCAAAATAGCCACCCCCCCTTTCTTTCCCAGAGCAGGGGAGCCCCACACCTGCCCTACCCAGTCCCTACGCAACTTAGCATGCTCTACAGCCGTCTGGTGGGTCTCTTGTAACAAAGCGATAGCACATTGTTGTCTGGCGAGGGCCTGTAGAATTTTATATCGCTTGATAGGGTTCCCCAAACCGCACACATTCCATGAAACTATTTTCAGAGTGGCGGGGCAGTGTCAATTTTCCATCTCAAGGCTTTCCATAATGGTAGGGACAGGGCTCTCCCAGCCTGGAACCCTCTCCCCGCACCCATCCCCTCACGATAGGGTAACCAAGGAGGTTTAAGTATAGTGCAGATCCCCCCTTCCATTCTCCCCCCTCCCCCCCCTCTCCCCCCCCCAATCCCCACCCGCCCCCTCCTCTATCTGATCTCCCTCCACTAACCAACTTACTCCCAGTCCTGTAGACATCTCTAGCGATGCGTCCCACCACCCCCCACCCCACAGTACCCCGCAACATCCTTCTCAGCCCACTCCCCCCGCCCCTAACATCAACACCCCTATCCCAAATCCAGTCGCAGAAACAAGGGCCTCTCAATTTCTACCCCCCCCGCCTCCCCCACCAGAGAGAGCCCACTCCACAATCATAGCAACATACAGGCCAACCGAAAATTCGCCAGCCGAGGCCGGTAAAGCCCGCTGGCGCTGTTCTGAGTCCCCAATACAGAAGAAAACTGGCGGGCCCACCAGTGAGCGTCTCTGCCCCTGCTTCGCGCACTCCAGGACAATAACTCAGCCCATGCGCAATGTAGGTTGATATCCAAAAATCCTCAGCTCGCCTCTTCGCTCCGAAGGATACTGTCCACATACGGCCGGGCTGCCTCCGCAGACTCAAATATTTTGTGGGAGCCAGCATGGTAAATATGCAGCCGAGCAGGATACTGGACCGAGAATTTGATTTTATGGTCTATTAAGTTTTGGCAGACCGGTGCGTAGGCGTTGCGGCGTTGGCTCAATAAACGCGAATAGTCCTGCGCTATCCGTATTCTTATGTTGTCAGCCACCACAGTGTCCTTTAGACGGGCCGAGCGAAGAATGGCCTCCTTCTGTGGGAACTGGAGCAGCTTAACTAGGACCACCCGGGGTCTTCGGGCTCCCTCTGCTTTGCTGCCCACTCGATGTGCCCGCTCGATCTGAGGAGTGCCCCCAACTTTCGACTCCTCTAACAAAGACGTGAAGAGCGTCTCCACATAGGACTGAAGATCTTTGTCTAGCACAGATTCAGGTATGCCCAATACCCGCAAATTATTGCGGCGAGATCTGTTCTCTAAGTCGTCGAGTTTTTCCTCCTGCTGCTGTAGTCGGGTCTTGAGGCCTGCTACCTCGTGTTTTAGTGCAGCGGTTTCGTCCTCCACGCGCCCCACACGCTCCTCTGCCTCCTGCAGCCGATTCCCGAAGGACTCTACAGACTCCTGCACAGCATCAAGCTGCACGCGCAGTGCAGTGAATTGTGTCTCCAGGGCTGCGGCCACCGCCGCCGAGATCTCTTCCACCCGGGCTGGGGATGCCGGAGAGCTAGGCCCTCCCCCACTATCCGCCATTTTAGGGGGAGCAGCTCCCCGATCTCTCTCTCTCTTCCCTGTTCGGAGTGCAGCTGCCATCTCCGTACGCTACCCGCTCACCTCCAAGTTGCAGGTAGGGACCCGGAATCTGGGGCGAACACAGTCAGCCGGTTTAAGGCTCAATCAAGGCTCAGAAACGCCGGTTTAGGCTGGGGGGTGGTCGGAGCGCGAGCCGAACACGTCCACTCGCTCTCACCGCATCACCGGAAGTCCGTCCACGTTTCATGTTAATGAGACTGTGTTGCTTCCAACTTTTTTGGACTCGATGGATCGCCGTCTACTTGATGTATGCAGAGTGCCTAAGCAGTACATCAGGTACATGGAGTCCTTTCATAGGTCAGTTCAGTTGTTTCTCCTCTTTAGAGGACATAGGCGGGAGGAGGCCTCTTCGAAAGCTTCCATTGTCGGCTGGTTGAAAGAGGCGATTACTTTGGCCTGCCTTTTGTGCCACAAGGCTCTCCCCTTGGGGCTTTGAGCACATTCCACCAGGGTGCAGGCAGTGTCATGGGCAGAATTCAGTCTAGTCCCAACAGTGGATATCGTCCCTGCATACCTTTGCTCGGCACTACTGTCTGGATGTGCAGGTGTGAAATGATGCATGTTTTGGAGCGTGGGTGCTGCAGGCCGTATTTGCAGGTCTCTTCCATTCTTGATTACTGCTCTGGTACATCCCGAGAGTCTGGACTGGGCTGGAGGGACGTTATGGAAGGTGAAATTAGATCTTACTTGCTAATTTTCTTTTCTTGAGTCCCTTCAGTCCAGTCCAGAACCCGTCCATCTGTTCAGCATTAGCGAGGCCTGGGTGCTTATGTCAGGAAGGATCAGTTTAGTAAATTCTCCTTTGGGGTTCCAGAATTCCGTTTACATTTGTTTCTTGGAGGGGTAATGTCCCTTGGACCAGTTCCTTACAGGGATTAGTCATTTTGGAAATAGTTTGCTAATTACTGGAGTTCCAGTTCTGGAGGTTTTAATGCTTTGGAAGGATAATATTGACTTCTGGAAGGAGTCTGCCTCCCTTATGGTGTGACATCACAGAAGTTTGAAGTTCTCAGTCTCCATCTGCTGGAGGGGGGTCAAAACCCAGGAGCCTGGACTGGGACTGGAGGGACTCGAGGAAAGAAGATCAACAGGTAAGGTCTAGTTTCACCATCTACCGGAGAGAAGCCATGGATAAAATTCTCATTTCTCCCACTGACACTCTTTTTAACCTTGAGCAAGTCGCTCTACCTCCATTGCCTCAGGTACAACTTAAATTGCAAGTCCATGTGGACAGGGAATAAATTTCTCTATAGACTAGCAGGCAGGAAATGCAGGCACACTCTTCTGGTGACACCAACTGAGCCAGAGTGCCCAAAACCCTCCCTCAGCTAAGGAAGTCTTTAAGGACTTCTGTGTGTTTGCGTATGTGTGTTCCCATTCCCAATTAGAGCGCTGACTAAACAGTCTGTTTTCATCCATAGCAGAGTGCAGATGAGCTGCCCTCCTCCACACCTCAAAATGTTTTAAAAATTAGCAATTGAGCAACGGGAGCACAAGAATAAATCATACTTTCACTTTGAACTGAAACTGGAAAAAAAAAAGCCACAGAGCATAATGCTCACAGACCTGTGCTTTCTGTCACTGCCATGAATTTTTCCTGGCTCACAAAGACTGCAACTCCTCATACTGCTTCTTCACCAAGGACCCTACCAGCCCCAGTACCTAATGTAGCCCTTAAACATGTTAAAGTGGCAGGAGCAATGCGAATATACAGCACCTTTGGACTGGTCTGGCACTTCCACTCCCTCAGAGGTAATTTAAAATTAAAGAAACAATAGGCTCCCAAATTAAACAAGAGAAGGGTTGCAGCTTCTGTAGCACTCCTAGATACAGAGGTAAAGACACAGAAGGTTTGCAAAGGCTATTCAGTGCCTGTTAATCTTCAGCCCTAAAGCAGATAATGGCAAAAGCTCTTGTAAGTATTCCCACAAAAGGAAGCATTCAAGAGCCATCTTCTTTATCCTCACAGATGGTGAGAACATATTCCACTATCTGTGAGGAAAGGAAGATGGCTCTTGAACCATCGTAATCGGTCAGAAACGTGTTGTAACACAATTCCCATCCTAAACATAGTCTCAGAACCCCTAACTTATTCAAGCTGTCTCACAGGATCAAACTGCACTTTCAAGATCATCCTGCTAGACTAGTCCAAACCAGTAGGTTATGTCCCCTTGCCAACAGATAATGGAGACCGAGAAAGACTAGAAACTTCAGTGATGGCATCATTTTTAACAATGCTGGTGCAGCTAGGGGGCATTCTTCTGTATGTCTCTGTCTTTAGCAGATGATGGATGCTGGACTGGTACAGCTTTCTCGACACACGTGGCCCTGCTAGTGTCAGCGTACAGTTATGAAAGTCTTTCCTTCAGCTGCCGCAGCTCCATTCAAGATTGGGGGGAGCATTGTGGTTAGGGCGTGTGCCTGGAGGATTGCATGCCCCGCTGTAAAAAGCACTGCCTGGCATCTAGTGGTCCTCGGGCTGGGTGGAGGACCAGTGCTATAGAATGACTGTGTAGACTGTGCTGCTGATACAATGGGAACCATTGGAAGCCTCTCCTGCCATTTCTGCAGTGACATTTTTGTCACAGCACACTTTCAGTCTTCCTTCTGGAGCTGGGTAAAGGTGGGAATGGCTGCCCTTTTGTTGGATCATACTCCCCCTCCCCCCCCAGCTCTGGGCAGTCCGCTCCTCATCTCCTACTGCAGTCTTGGGAAGGGGTGCTTCTGGAGCAGGGCCATGCTCTGACTGGCCTCTGGTCCTCGGGGAGGTGGGGGGGGGGGGTCCCCTGGAGTTTTTCTACTTTCAGCAGACCTGGAGATTTTGGCAGGGGAGGCCTGGGCCTGCCTGGGATCCCTCTGTGCCATGTGGAACGGGGTCATTACCATTTGGAGTCTTTGAATTAATTGAGGTTCTGCCATGAAAGCACTCACCTAATTGGGAAACGGCGGGCCAAAAGGGGTCTTGTCATATGCATATACCCTCCCAGGTGGTATTGAGACAATGACACTGTTCTACACCCTTGGATTAGGAGGACTACTCAGGTGTGGAGGGCCCCGAGAGAGAGTTCAGCCTAGAGGAAGGTGAGTTGTTCTCCCTGGAGGAAGAGCAGAGACTCCCAGGTCATTTGCTTGTTTTAGCAGGAAGAATTGGCCGCCAGGATAACAGGCCATTACCTCCCTTCAGTTGTTCGATGTGGCTTCCAAGAGACAAGAGAAGCTGGAAAGAGACCCCATTTTCAAGAGGTCATCAGTCCTCCAGGGCCTTTCTGTTCCCTTAGGCTCTCTGCTGTATGGTGCTCGCGGAGTGGGATACTCTGGATACCCCCTTGCGTGGTCTCAAGATCATGAATAAGTTTTATGCCCTTCCGCAGTTTGGTGTGAATAATTGGCTCCTCATCCCACAAGTGGATGTGCCATTGATGGTGGTCACTAAGTGCACTACTATCCTGATAGAAGGCAGGACAGCTGTTAGGGACCAGCAGGACCGTAAGGTGGAGGTTCTTTTGAAGACTATCTTCTCATCCTCTTCCCTTATGCTTTAGGTAGCAATTTGTGGAGGGCTGATGGCCCAGGCGCTTCTTTGCTGGGTTCAGTTACTCCCAGAGGACTCTGCTTTGGCCCATTTGGAATTGGAAATTGCCTTCCTAATGGACACTATTTAAAAGTTTTTATATACCGTTTTTAAAACAGTTGTTCAAAATTGTTTATAATGTAAATAACAAACATAAAAATGATCTTGTATGACTGGCATCTATGGATATTGCAGCGGCCATGATTGCCAGCAGCTTTGGCTCCATCACTGAGCTGCATATGCAGCCTCTAAGGCTTGCCTATCTAAACTAGTCTTTAAAGGTAAACTTCTGTTTGGAGAGGACCTGGAAAAGCTGGTGAAGGACTTAGGGGAGTCCAAACCCTAGTGACTTTCAAATGGTCCTTTTCATGTTTGGTATTGCCTCATTTTTGGGACTCTTACCATTAACAGCCGGGGAAAATGGCCTGGCCCTTTTACTAAATCTAGGGGAAAATTGTAGCCCTTTTGGATGCCTGGCAGCCCCATGATTCATCTTCCATAAAGACAGCTGCCTTTCATTCAGCCCGCTAATGGGCAGGGGGCCCATTCTGACCTGCCCAGACTCTGGACGAACACAGTGTCCAGAAGCTCAGTAGCTGAGATAGCAGTCTGGCCTGCTACCCCAAAGCCAAAAAACCCTGTGTGCAAAGAAGCCGAAGTGCACCTCAAGATAATCCAGTGTGAGAGGGTTCAAGATGACTCTTCTTATGGTTGACCATCCAACAGAGACTCCAGGAACTGAACTACTCAGGCTGATATCCTGACTGCCTTGGAATGTGATGTGGCCGGCTGGGTGAGAGACATCATCCAACATGATTGTCATTGAGTGCCAGGAGCCCATTTTGAATGCCTTTCATAGTCTCTTCCTGCACTTCGGAGACCAAGAAGACTGCCATAGGAGATACCTTGGAAAGGCTACTGCGCCTCAGTCATTGTACCTTTACCACCTCTTCAAGAGGGCAAAGGAAGATGTTTTATCTACTTCATTGTCTCCACAAGGATGGGTCTTTCAAAACCTATTCTGGACCTTAAAGGGGTCAGTGTGTCTCTGAGGGTGTCATGGTTCCAGATGGCGACCCTAAGGTTAGTCATGCAGACAGTCTGACAAGGTGAATTTCTCACTTCATTGGATCTGGCAGAGGCATACTTCCACATTCCCATTTGGGAGGATCAGCAAAGCTTCCTCCAGTTGGTCATGCTAGAGGGGGTGCTCTTTTTAGTTCTGTACTCTCCCTGTCCAGCTCACAATTGCTCCCAGGACCTTTTCCAAGGTCATGATGGTGGCAGCAGTGGTTCTCTGTTAATAGGGCGTCTGGGTCCACCCTTATCTTGATGACTGGCTCATTTGGGCCACATCACATTCCAAGGCGGTCAGGATATCAGCCCGAGTAGTTCAGTTCCTGGAGTCTTGGTTGGATGGTCAGCCACAAGAAGAGTCATCTTGAACCCTCTCACACTGGATTATCTTGGGGTGCACTTCGGCTTCTTTGCACACAGGGTTTTTTTGGCTCTTGAGTAGCAGGCCAGACTGCTATCTCAGCTAGTGAGCTTCTGGACACTGTGTTCGTCCAGGGTCCGGGACTATCTCCATTTACTGGGCATGATGGTGACCACTATAGAACTTGTCCCATTGGCTTGAGCCCACATGTGGCCGCTCCAGTGGTCGCTGTTATCTCACTGGTCCCCTTGCACGCAGGGCTTCAACATCAAACGTTTTTGTCACCTTTTGGTGGTATGCAGTTTAGTCTGGTGGTCCTAGCCGTTCATTCTGGGAAAGGTATGTCCCTGGAGGTCCCATAGTGTCACCTTTTGGGGGGTAGGGAGTCATCAGGTCTGTGGTAATGGCCCTTGAGATTAGCCTGTTTCCTTGGGCGGAGTGTCATTTATTGGATCTCTCGGCCCACATATTGTGGGAGTCTAGAATGATTTATCTCAGCTGGCACAACCTCAGTCCAGGGGAATGGAAACTGGCACCATTGGCCTTCCAATGCATCCTCAACTGTTGGGGGACATCGCTGCATGGGCCTAATGGAGACTCGAGCCCTTTCAAAGGTAGAGAAGTTCTTCAGCTTTTGCAAGGAAGTCTGCTGAATGAGAATCAGTGCCCTACTGCAGCTGTGGCTTCTGAAGTCCCTGTGCATGTTCTCACTCTGGCCCTTCATCGGATGGGTGCTCCACTGGATAGAGGATCACCTGAACCTGGTGCTTCTGGCAGCTCTGGACTGGCTGCGGAGGCCCTCATTTACCAATCTAGTGAAGCTTCCAGCATGTCTGCCCCTCTGACTCAAGCAGGAGAAGGGGGACTTTTGTATCAAGGGTCTGTCCTGATGGATGGACCCGGCTCCCTTCTCGCCTTTGGTTTGGCCCTTGAGAGGAGGCATCTAAAGTCTAAGGGTTATTCAGCAGTGGTAATCTTCACTCTTTTGAAATTAAGGTGAGGCGCAAGGCTCTACCTGCATGGCATATGTTAGAGTTTGGTACTTCTTACAATTGTGATGTCATCAGTGTGATCTGTCTCTCTGGAACGCAGACATGCCCTTCCTGCTTGCCTTTCTTCAGGATGGTTTTGACAGAGGTCTTGCTTTTGGCTCCTTGAGGGTGCAGTTGGCAGCCTTATGTTTTTGTGGCCCTGTGACTTGGCTGCTCGGTGGCTTCTCATCCTGTTGTGTCTCAATTCCTTTGGTCTGTTGTTCTGCCTTGGGTCTTGTGCTTTGAGCCTTGGTGTTGGCGCTCTTTGAGCTGTTGATCATCTTTTTGTTTGCTATCTGCTTGGCGCAACACATTTTGCTCTTACAAGTACCTTCATGTAGGGACTGTGAAGGGTGATTTGTCTGTGCCCGGTTCCATCTTTTTTGCTAAGGTGGCATCCACTTTTCATGTCAATCAAGTGGTTTTGTGGCTGATTTTTTTTCCCTTAGAGGAGTGCACTGGCAGGGTTAGAGAATTGCTCTCGATAGATGTGTGGAGGGTGCTCCTGCAATACCTTAAAGTCACCAGTTCTTTCTATAAATCTGCCAGATTGTTCGTCCTCTATGTTGGGCTGCACAAGGAAGCAGCAGTCTCTGAGGCTACGTTGGGGCACTGGATAAGGGAAACCGCAGTCTCTGCCTACCTTCTACAGAACAGGGCGGTCTCAGATAGCCTCTGAACTCATTCCACCTGGTTTCATCCTGGTAGAGAGGAATTTTGTAGCCCTAATTGATATTTGTCGGGCAGCAATGTGCTTTTCCCTCTCTGCTTTCATTAAGCATTACTGATTGGATATCCATGCCAGGGCAGGCATGGCATTCGGTGTAGAGGTTCAAAAGGCATCTGTGTCTTTATCCTGCCCAGGGGAAGTCATACCTTTGGCACTTCCCACTGGTCTGGACTGGTCTAATGGGATGATCCAGAAGGTGAAATTTTACTTACCCAATAATTTCCTTTCTCCAGGACCAAGCAGGAAGTCAGTCCTCACATATGGGTGTCACCGGCACCGATGAAGCCCCAGCGGAGCATTTCCCCAGCTTTCTATGAAAGCCTTTGGGAATGCAGGCACGCATGCGCGGTTCCCTTCCCGCCTAGAGGTGCCATCTTACCTCAGTCTCTTTTTTTCCGTGAAGCCCACCGGACGTGTGTCCAGTTTTCCCGGTTAAAATTAGATTTTTCAGCGATTTTTTGCTCTTTTTCTACCAGTTTGACGCCAATTCCCCTCCCGCCGGGTTCGGTACACCGGTATCGAGCCCGATTCTTCTTTTTCGGTTTTTGCCCTTCGTGACTGGCGTTCGAGTCCTTTTTTTCTCTTTTTCCCTGGAAGGCCGGTCCTTTGACCTCGCGGGGACTCTTTTTTCCCCGATGGTTTCCAGTGGTTTTAAGAAGTGTGATCGGTGTAAGAAACTAATGTCTCTCACCGACACACACGACTGCTGCCTTCGGTGCCTCGGCCCCGACCACGATTCTAAGTCGTGCGGGGCCTGTGGAAAAATGTCTTCCAAGGCACTACGAAGTCGCCAGCAGCAAAAGGGGAAAGGCTTTTCTCGGACTCAGCCTCCGGCCGGGCCCGGACCTCGTCGGAGGCTTCGACATCTCGGGATTCCGATCCCGAGCGCCGTCGAAGCTTCTCGGACAGGGGGTCCCCCGACCGGGAACGCAAGACGAAGAAACAGCTCGCGAGGGCGTCGGAGGAGGAGGTCCCTGGCTCCTCGAGGGCCAGGTCTAAGACCCCCGATCGTCGCCCCGGGCCTGTGGAACCGGAGAAGCCTGCCAAAGTTCCTCGTGTGGAGCCAGAGTCTGCTGGACACGTAAGCCCCGTAGTCCTCGTGGACTCTCTTCCCAGGGAGCCGACGTCGGACCCGGCACCGCCGGGGCCCGAGTTGGTGGCTGCTGCGTTTCCTGAGCTGAGTCTCAGGATGACAGCCTTGGAGAGCAGAATGTCTGCCTTCATGGAGCAGCAGCAGGCACTGATGGCCAGCCTGTCTGGCGCATCTGCCCCGACCACCGGGACATCGACGTCAAAGTCGACCCCGGAGACCGAGCCGATACTCGAGTCCATCGTGGCTCGGAGTCAACCTCGGTCGCGGTCTCCCTCGACCTCCCGTTCGGGACCGAGGGCGTCGATGCCGGTGCTTCCGGCGTCGGGGCGGGTGCTCCAGGGCCCCGCGGGGTCGGACCCCGACTCTTCCTCAGATGAGTCGGCTTGGGAGACGGAGGACGAGGAGTCTCCTGATACCTTTAAGACTCGGTGCGTCCCTTCGGACTCACCGCATTCTGAGCCCCGGAGTAGGTCCCCCCCGGAGGACACCCGGTTCTCGGAGTTCGTCCGGGATATGGCCACTGCCTGGGCTATTCCGGCGGATCCCGAGGAAGAGCCTCAAGCTGAAGAGCTCGAGGCGCTGCAGTATGACTCTCCTCCGAAGGAGGCCTTTACTGTCCCGGTTCCTCCGATGCTGGAACGGCTCCTCTTCCGTATGTGGGAGGCACCGGCCTCGGCGCCGATTCTTAGCAAGCGAGTCGATTCGATCTATCGGCTCCGGAAGAGCCCTGGCTTTCAGAAGGCACAGCTACCACACCATTCCATGGTTGTGGAATCGGCCATGCATCGTCTGAAGAGTCAGAAGATGCACTCCACGGTGCCTCCTGGCAGGGAGGCCCGAAACCTCGATGGCGTCGGTAGAAAGTGCTTTCAGGGCTCGATGCTTGCTTGCCGTGTCCAGTCTTACCAGCTGTACATGGGCATGTACTTGCGGGATCTGGCCAAGGAGTGGGCTGGGTTCTCTGCTGGTCTCTCCGGGGAACCCTTGCAGAGATTTAAGTCCTTGTCCTCGGGGATTCGGGACTGCTCGAAGTTCATGTCCCGCGCCGCCTACGATGGCTTCGAGGCTTCGGCCCGAGTTGCGGCAGCCGGCATCGCGGCTCGACGCCAGGCATGGCTGCAGTCATCGGACCTCGAGCCATGGGTTCAGGACAAGTTGGTCGATGTCCCTTGCCGAGGTGAAAACCTTTTTGGCAAGCCCATGACCAAGAAGGCCGCTCAGCTCAAGACCGAGCACCTCACTCGGACAAGGCTGCAGAGGAAGACCTCTGCCCCTTCTCATAAAAAGAAGGGCTCGGGTAAAAAGCTATTTTACCTGAGGAAGGGCACAGCCTACAAACAGTACCCACAATATCAGGCTGCCCAAGCTTCCCCCCCAGGGTCAGCAAGCCAAGGGCCAGGGTAATGGGGCCCGTAGGCAGAGGACCCCCAAGCCTCAGGCCTCTGCTACCACTCAGCAGGGTGGGGGCTTTTTGACTCCTTGAGCATAGCCTCTCCTCCACTGCTCTCCCAACCCTGCACAGGAGGTCGTCTCGCCCTCTTTGCCCACCAGTGGCCCCTTATCACCGGGGACAGTTAGGTGCTGGAGATAGTCCACAAGGGCTGTGCCCTCCATTTTCACCAACTGCCACCCCCATACTTTCCAGGGGAGCCTCCAAGGCCTCCTTTGCACACAGACCTTCTCCGTCAGGAGCTTCAGGGTCTGTTGGTGGACAGGGCGGTGGAGCCTGTGCCTCCCCACTTGCAAGGTCACGGATTCTACTCCAGGTATTTCCTGGTACACAAAAGGACCGGTGGTCTTCGTCCCATTCTGGACCTCAGGAACCTCAACAAGTTCCTAGTGAAAGAAAAGTTCAAGATGCTTATTTTATTTTTATTTATTTTTATTTACATTCTCTTATATACCGCGCTATTCTGCATCAGTGCGGTTTACATTGAACAAACTGAAATTACATTGAACAGGGCATTATAACTTGGAGATAACTATTTTACAGGGAACATGGGCTATGGAGGGTTAAGTGGCATGCCCAAGACCACAAGGAGCACCTGTGGGACTAGAAACCCCAGTCCTTCCGGCCCAAGGTTGCTGTCCTCTAGTCCTCTAGCTTACTCTTGGAACCCTTCTGCCCTACCTCCAGCAGGGAGATTGGCTATGCTCCTTAGATCTAAAGGATGCGTACACTCACATCCTCATTCATCCAGACCACAGAAAGTACCTCAGGTTCATCGTGGGAGGAAACCATTATCAGTACAGAGTGCTACCTTTCTTCCTCACCTCCGCCCCCAGAGTCTTTACAAAGTGCTTAACAGTGGTGGCGGCCTACCTGAGAAATCAGGGCATCTTTGTCTTCCCCTAATTGGATGACTGGCTCATCAGGGGTCAGACAGATCAGGAGGCCAATCAAGCCACTCTCAGGACCATTGCTCTTCTGCAACGCCTGGGGTTTGTCATAAACTTCGCAAAGTCCACTTTGCTCCCTTCCCAGAACTTGGAGTTCATAGGAGCAAGGCTGGACTCTCTCCTGGCAAAGGCATTCTTGCCAGAAAACAGAGCCCAAAGGTTGATGGCCTTGGCACGTCAGTTTCTCAGCAGGTCCCTGGTCTCCGTCAGACTCTGCCTGAGACTTCTAGGCCACATGGCTTTGACAGTGCATGTGACCCCCAATGCCAGGCTCCATATGAGGCCTGCACAATGGTGTCTTCGAACTCAGTGGTCCCAGGCCACAGGCAGCCTCAGAGACAGGATAAGGGTGTCCAGACCATTTCTGCACTCCCTCAACTGGTGGCTACACCCACCCAATCTGCTGAAAGGGGTGCCCTTTCAGATTCCAGGTTACACGGTGATGCTAACCACAGATGCCTCCTTGCAAGGCTGGGGAGCGCATTGTCTGGGCAAGTGCACCCAGGGACTCTGGTCTCCCTGGGAAGCAGCACAGCAGATCAATCTCCTCGAACTCAGGGCTATTCGCTTAGCACTCAAAGCTTTCACTCCTACCCAGACTCACCAGTCTGTCCTGATCCAGACAGACAACCAAGTTGCCATGTTTTATGTGAACAAACAGGGCGGAACCGGGTCCAGGATCCTTTGTCGGGAGGCCCAGGACCTGTGTTGTTTTGCCCTCAAGCACAACATGCTCCTCAAGGCTGTGTATCTTCCAGGCCAGGACAACTACCTGGCAGACAGGTTAAGCAGGATTCTGCAGCCCCACGAGTGGTAGCTGCATCCTTTGGTAGTTCAGAAGATCTTTCTCAAATGGGGTCTTCCTTTGATGGATCTTTTTGCCAGCCCACTGAACAAGCAACTGCCAAAGTTCTGCTCCAGGCAACCACATCCTCTGAGGTTTCTGATATCTTGGTCTCAGGGCCTCCTCTATGCGTTTCCTCCCATGCCCGAACCCTCTTCAAGATTCTTCAGGACAAAGCCTCGGTCCTGCTGGTAGCTCCCAGATGGCCGAGACAGCCTTGGTTTCCTCTTCTGCTTCAACTGGCGGTGGATCCTCCACTACCTCTGGGGTTGCAACCCGACCTTCTCACACAAGACTAGGGTTCCCTTCTGCACCCCAATCTAAAGTCTCTCAATTTGATGGCCTGGAGGCTGCAAGGGTAGTTTTGGCTCCCTGGGGCCTACCTCAGGAAGTTGAGGAGGTTGTCCTAGCCTCTAGGAAACAGTCCATGAGGAAAACCTATGCTCTCAAGTGGAAGAGGTTTTCTGTGTGGTGTCACCTACGTACAGAGGATCCTTTCTCTTGTACTGTGCCAGTGGTGCTTCAGTATTTACTGCACTTATCCAATCAGGGACTTAAGTCCAATTCTGTTTGGGTCCACCTCTCAGCTCTAGCAGCTCACCACTCATTGGTAGAGGGGCAGTCTCTATCTGGTCACCCCTTGGTGTCCCGCTTTCTCAGGGGCTTGCTTTTGCTCAAGCCTCCCATCCGTCCTCCTGCCCCTGGGAGCTGAATGTGGTCTTGCAGCAGCTGACTCGCCCACCTTTTGAGCCGATGGCTACTTGTCCACTTCGCTTCCTCTCCTGGAAGACACTCTTCCTAATAGCCCTTACCTCGGCTAGGCGAGTAAGTGAGCTCCAAGCCCTAGTCTGTGACAGGCCTTACACCAGGATTTACAGGAACAGGGTAGTCCTCAGGACTCATCCACAGTTCCTCCCTAAGTTTGTCTCCTCTTTCCAGCTCAATCAGGAGGTGGTTCTTCCAACATTCTTCCCTAGGCCTCATGCTAGCCAGGCTGAAGCAGTCCTGCATACCCTGGACTGTAGGAGGGCCTTATCCTTCTACCTTGACCTTACGCAAGGACATAGAAGGGCTACTCAGCTCTTCATATCCTTTGACCCCAATAAGTTGGGGTTGGCTGTGTCCAAGCGTACCTTGTCCATCTGGGTGGCTGACTGTATCACCTGGGCTTACAAGGCAGCTGACCTTCCTTTGCAGGATAGGGTCACGGCCCATCGTGTCGGGGCAATGGCTGCCTCAGTGGCTCCTCTCCGCTCTGTGCCCTTGGTAGACATCTGCAGGGCTGCAACTTGGTCTTCAAGCCATACTTTTGCGGCCCATTACTGCCTGGAGAGGGAGTCCCGTAGGGACAGTGCTTTTGGCCAGGCAGTACTCCGGAATCTCTTTGAGGTTTAGGCAACTCCTGCCCTCCTGCTCTCTGTTGGGCTACCGGTGGAGGTTGTGTCCTTGAAAAGCCTTTCTTTGCTGCTGAGACTAGAGGGAGTACTCTTGTTCAGCCTGGGTTCCTTGGTAGCCCAGAGCTAGGGAGTCACCCATATGTGAGGACTGACTTCCTGCTTGGTCCTGGAGAAAGAGTAGTTACTCACCTGTAACAGGTGTTCTCCAGGAGCAGCAGGAATCAGTCCTCACAACCCTCCCTCCTCCCCTTGGAGTTGCAGTTGTACATAGTTTATTTTTCATTTTTGTGTGCTGTTCTTAGCTATGTTATTTGACTGAGTTAAGATGGCACCTTTAGGCAGGAAGGGAACCGCGCATGCGTGCCTGCATTCCCAAAGGCTTTCATAGAAAGCTGGGGAAATGCTCCGCTGGGGCTTCATCGGCGCCGATGACACCCATAAGTGAGGACTGATTCCTGCTGCTCCTGGAGAACACCTGTTACAGGTGAGTAGCTACTCTTTCCTGGAGTCCTCCTAGACCAGACCAGACCAGGACCCACCTTGGTGTGTTCTGGCTGTCTCTATGGTTTCAGTCTTCGCAGAATTGTGCTCACTTCTCTGAAATCGAATATATAGTTCAGCTGTTTCCTGAAAATTTGTACATAGTTAGGCTATTGCCCTTCTTGGGGGGAGGGGGGACACATGGAAGTAGGGGTTGTTTGTTTTCCAGAGTGTTCCTGGTTGGTTTGGCAGTATGCTTTGTTACTAAATACTGATGTGTTTCCGCATCCAGTTCAAACTTCTCCTGCTGACCTATGTGCATTCATCCTGCAGCTCCTGACTACTTTCCTCTCTTCTCTCTCCCTACACCCCTCCTCGGGAACTCCACTTTTCTGGCAGATCGCTTCTATCTGTGCCCTTCTCTTCTGCTGTTAACTCCAGACTTCGCTCCTTTCACCTTGCTGCTCCTTATGCTTGGAACAAACTACCTGAGTCTGTATGTCAGGCGCCTTCTCTGACCCTTTTCAAATCCAGGCTGAAAACTCACCTCTTTGCCGCTTTCGGATCTTGACTCGCTTGATCTCCCTTGTGTTTCCTTACCATTTCCCCAAGATGTATCCTGTGTCTACAGCTGCTGCGTCTTGACTAGATTTTAAGCTCTGATGAGCAGGGACCGTCTTTTACATGTGTCTGTACAGCGCTACATAAGTCTTGTAATGCTATAC
The DNA here is from genome assembly GCA_033557465.1 of Ichthyophis bannanicus. Classification (NCBI taxonomy): domain Eukaryota; kingdom Metazoa; phylum Chordata; class Amphibia; order Gymnophiona; family Ichthyophiidae; genus Ichthyophis; species Ichthyophis bannanicus. Next base: position 281,118,183 of record CM066039.1, on the reverse strand, counting down.
AAATGTTCAGTAGTTTTAGTAGTAGATACCCCTAGCTGCATCAGCACGGTTATCAGTGATGATGTTGAAAGTTTCTAGTCCTTATCAGTCTCCATTATGTTCTGGCAAGGGGACATAACTCATTGGTCTGGATTGGGCTAGCAGGACACAGAGAGGGAACACCTCACCTGCAGCGACTATAGAGCACAGAAAAAGCATGACACACCATGCCGTAGGATGCAGCAGGGAGCTTTATTAGGTATCCATGAAGGCACTCTACACGTGTTTCGGCAGAAGCCTTCTTCAGGGGATACTGACCTCTTTACAACAGAATATTGCACAAAACAATACATAAATACTTTTAAAAGCATATGAGGGAGGAGTAGCCTAGTGGTTGGGACAAGGTCCTTCAGGCCAGAAAGTCGGGGGTTCAAATCCCACTAGAGGACAGCAACCTTGGGCCAGAAGGACTGGGGTTTCTAGTCCCACAGATGCTCCTTGTGGTCTTGGGCAAGCCACTTAACCCTCCATTGCCCATGTTCCCTGTAAGTATTAGTGTATGTGTCTCATATCTCTGTGTGTTAAATGTATCCCCCAATTGTGTTGTGACTGCTTTAATTGAAGGATAAGGCGGTATACAAAACTGTCTAAATAAATAAATAAATATATAATCACATATCCATATAAAGACATTCAAAATTTAAAAATGTATTTAAAACAATATAGTGCTAAAAAGTTCAAAGAAAATTAGTAGAATCAGAATGCCAAGGACATAAAAAAATAAATAACAATAAGAAACACAGTATCATAAGACCCAATAAAAACCATGATAAAAGATGATATAGCATAAACAAAAATAAAAGATAAATGAATAAATAGAAGCGCCAAATTGGGCTAACAGACAACAGAGCAAAGCAGTAAAAAGTCAGTTAGATAATGGATGAGACTGTGGTAAGAAGAAAGTCATTGTATAACCCAGAAGTGTGGCAAAAAGTAACTTGCCCACAACAAAGATACTGAACATACACTGTCCTGGCTGTAAACAGTTTGTAAAAACCTGCAAGTCACAAGTATACTCAATTTCAGTGGGTACATCTGAGGACCAACAGAGGAATCGTATAACCCCAACCTACTGGTGATTCAGAAAGGAGACAGAAACTCCACATTCCAAGTCATCCTGCTACACCAATCCAGACAAATGGTTAAGTCCCCCTGCCAGCAGATGTTGGAGACAGAGAAAAACTACCAGAAGCTTGATTGGTTGAGCCCTGGTAGACACATAGCTGTACCCCTAGAGGTTGCGCTCAGTATTTTCTGTCTCCAGCAGATGCTTGTGTTCTTCTGTTTTTCTCCAAGTTTTCTTTTAAATTATTAATTTCATCTGGACTTTTTCAGGGTTCACTGGAGGTGCCCCTCTGAAATTTCCCAGCTCATCACCTTGGGGATCTGGTTGAGCTCCTGGTCAAGAGGACTAGTCAAGCTCCCATTATGCGAGGGGAAGGCCGCCTCCTGATCACGAGGACCTGGTAGGCTGGCAGCAGTGGGAACCTTCATTGCTCTTATAGAGCTTAGCTACAGCAGCAGTTTTCGTCAGCCTTCTTGCAGCGTCTGCCTTGGGAGCTTAGCTACAGTAGCAGTTTTCGTCAGCCTTCTTGCAGCGTCTGCCTTGGCTCCCCTCTCTACTGCTCCTGCGATCGCATGGGGCACAGTGAGTAAGTCCCCCCCCTCCCTTTCCCCCTGGGGTCTGCCGTTCTTTACCTTCTGGGATACGGAGGCTCCGGGTGCTCGTACAGCGGGGGTTCCAGCAGGCCGGCAGCAGGGAGAGCCTTTTTATTTTTGCTAAGCGCTCTGAGTCAGTCTCTTGCAATACTGCGACTGCCTTGGCTCTCCTGCTTCTCCAGGAGGACACAGGGAGTTTGAATTCTCCCCCCTCCGTTTGAGCGCTGGGTCGCGCTGCCACTATCGTAGAGACACTGTGGTTTTTTTCTTTACTTCGAGACTGCTGCGGCTGCACTGTCCTGCTTCCCGCACTGCTGTGTTTCCGTTTCTCTGCTTCCTGCCTTTTTGTTTGGACTGATCCGGCATGTGCGGCAGCCATTTCCTCAGCCACGGGGGATGCAGCGTCCATTTTAAATGTCAGAGCTGCGCGGCATTCTCAGACACGGTGGCTGGTTTGGAGCGAGGAAAGTTAGCTGTGCAGCCTGCGAGAGCCGCAGTGTTTTCTTTCTCCTTTTGTGTAACATTATTTCGGGGGAATGTTTTATTTACAGTGCCCTCCTCCTTCAGAAGTGTACTGTCTAGACGCTACAAGCGGAAATACTTACATCACAGGGGGTGCTTGGCCTGTTCCGCTTACCCGGGTGAGTTTTTGCTTACCCGGGGGAGTCTTCTCGCACAGTCAGTAGGCAGCGATGGGGGGGTCCCGCTGCTCTGACACCCCCAGTGGTCTCCAGGGTCGCTCCTCCCTGTCGTCTCCTCCCTCAGCCTGCCGATCCTCCGGCTCAGACACTGCTGCCTCAAAACCCATTTCAGTCTTCTTAGAACCAAGATTCACAACAATTTCTAGTGTTCCTTAGACTTGGACCCTTGGTACCTGGACCCTGTCATCTCTGGCTTGGAGGCCTGTTCAGTCCACAGAACCTCGCTAGACTCTACGTTGGGGTCCCGGAAGCGTTCTCGGAAGGAGTGAGTTCTTAGGAACACGGGGCATCCTCTCAAGGAACTTTTCTTGGGCTGCAGCTGCCTGTGCACCTGATTTCCCAGATGAAGAAGCCTAGTCAGCCGAGGATAGCCTGGGTGCCTCTGACTGGGAGGATGGTGAGCTGACGAGCAAGACAGCACACAGGATATCTGCCTGTTCCGCAAGGATGAACTCCCTGCTCTGATGGCTCAAGTAGTGGGCGGCTTACACCTCACCGATCCTCTAGAGCACAGGCAGCCTCGGGTGCTCTCTCAGGCCGATCTGATCCTGCAGGGCATTCAAAAGCTTTTTCCCACCGGAGCTCTCCTGCGGGGCAGTCAAAAGCCCGCCAGAGTCTTCCCTTTCTCACTGGCGCCCTAGCAGATGGTATCTCAGAAGTGCGATTCGCCTAATGCGTATGGCTCGCCATCTGGGACAGCACTACCTTAGGGACAGCACTATCTTTGGTCTTCAGCGGATCTGGACAGGTGCTTTGCATATCCGAAGATGGCTGCTCTGGTGACTGTCGTCACTAAGCACATCGCTATTCCGGTTGAAGGGGGTGCGGCCCTTTCAGATCATTAGGATAGGAAACTCCACTCAGACATCAGTTTGTAGAGGTCTGGCGGCCTATGCCCTCCTACATTGCTCTAGCTTTGTCAATGGTCGGCTGATCCAGCCTTTAAGGCTCTCCTTCCAAGGCAAGTGGCTCCTTGGTGAAGACCTTGACAAGCTTGTCAAGGACCTGGGGGAAGTCAAGCCACAGCAGCTATTGGAAGGCAAGCCGCGGTCCTTTACATGCCGCGGAAAGGCCTTTGCTGTGACCTCATGCCGGTCAAAGGTCACAGTCAGTCGGGATGCCTATGTTGCTGCCAATACGAGGAGGGCGGATGCCTTTTCCCAGCAGTGAGCCCACATGGCCTTCGATCAATGGGTCCTCAACATCGTCAGCCAAGGCTATGCTCTCCCATCCAAGAAGTCTTCCTAGTTTCGCCCAACAGAGCATCCTGAAAGAGGGCAGCCATACAATCCACCCTCCAACATCTGCAGTTTCTTTGAGCCATTCGACCGGTCCAACTCGCAAAGAGGGACTCTGCTGCTTGTTCCATTTATTTTGTGGTATCCAATAAGGAGGGGTCCTTTCAGCAGAGTCTGGGTTTCAAGGAGGTCCATAGGGCCCTTCATGTACCGGTTTTTCACATGAAAATGATACGTCCACTAATTCAAGCAGCCCTTATGGGATAATTCCTTGCCTCGTCCAGCCTAGCGGAAGCTTATTTACATATTCTTCTCCGGGAGGATCACCGGCGTTTTCTGCGCTTTGCCACACTCGGGCAGCATTTTCAGTTTTGCGTTCTGTCATTTGGCCTGATGACTGCAAAGTCATTGTGGTGGCCGCAGCAGCCTTGCACAGACAGCGCATTCAAGTCCTCCCATACTTGGGCGACAGGCTCATTCATGCAAGTTCCATGTTGGAAGCCAGTCAGATGGTCTCCTGGCTGGTCACCTTCTGGGAGAGCCTCGGTTGAATGGTCAGTTATTTCAAGGGTTGCCTCTGGCCACCCCAAATTGTGGAGTTTCTCGGAGCACTAGTCAATAACTGGCTGGGCAAGGTATCCCTGACGCAAGTACTCTGCACACCTTCAACTCTTTCTCCTACAGAGTTGCGCGCGCATATGTGACTGTCTTCAGACCCTAAGGTCCATGGTGGCCACCATCGTTTATCCCATGGACCAGAGCCCACATGCGAAGCCTTCAACACTCCTGCCAGAGCTTTCAACACTCCTGTTCGTCCCGCTGTCCCAGGTTTCCGTGGTCTATGACTGTCGCCTCTCCCCCCTTACACTGTGTGACACAGTCTTCTATGGTGACATTAAGCGGCCCATCTGCTTTGGGGCATTCTCTTGCAGGCTGTTTGCTGGATTCTAGTAAACACTCACGCCAATCTCTTGGGCGGTGGAGCACTTTGCCAGTCCCAGGTGATGCAGGGGACCTAGTCGCCTCATGAGGCATGCTGGACGATGAACCACTTCAAAGCTCGGGCCTTGCCTTGCTGCACTTCCTGCCTCTCCTTCGATCCCAGGCGGTCTACTTTCTTTCTGACAATGCTATGACTGTGTCCTATTTAAACCTACAGCGCAGAACAAACTGTCCAGGAATGGCCAGGGAGATGGCTTTTCTCCTCTCCTGGATGGAATGTCATCAACAAGTCGGCACAGCACATTGTGGGGATGGACAGCGTACAAGCAGCTTACGTCAGATGTCACATTGTAGATCCCGACAATTGGGAACTAGCCTCCTGGGCATTTCCATAAATAGTTTGCACCTTGGGGTTGCCCTCAGTGGATCTCAGGCCGTCGGCACAGAATGCCAAGAGACAGGCCTTTATCGGTCGGTGGAAGGAACATGGGCCTTGGGGCCTGGACGCGTTCAGTCCTGGCCTTCCGCTCCCCTGTTGTGCATGTTTCCTCCTTGTGTCCTGCTTGGGAGGGTTCTCTGGCGGATCGAAGCTCATTCTGGCATGGTGATCTTCGAGTCATACTATGGCCTCAGTGGCCATAGTATGCTGATCCTGTTAGATTAACCCAGTCATCTCCCTTCCTCAGAAAGGGATCTTGCGGTAAGGTCCAATCACTATGGTCGATACTGCTCCCTACTCGCTTATGATTTGGCGCTTGAAAGACGCTGGGTTAGTTGCAGAGGTCACTCGACACAGGTAGTGTCTCTCCTGTCCAAGGCAGGATGGCCCGTTACATATTTAGTCTACACGAGAATGTGGCATCCTTGAGTCTTGGTGCTTTTGGCAGCGCCTTTCAGATCCTGGACATTCTGTAATTCCTTCAGAACACTCTCAACTCTGGTCTGGCCCTAGGCTCTCTCTGGGTTCACGTCTCTGCATTAACCTGTTTGAAGGACGCTCAGTGGTGTCTCCTGCAGAAGTTGCTAGCTTTCTTAGGGGTATGTGGGTGCTTGGTCCTCAGGGCCTTATCCGGGCATCCTTCGAGCTGCTCAAACATACCTCATTCCAGGACTCGTCCCTCAAGACGGCATTTCTAGTAGCTATTAATCTTGGCCAGGAAAGTCTCTGCGTTGCATGTCTCTCTGGGTGCTGCCTTCCTTCCTGCTTAAGGTGGTTACATCTTTTCACTCAAACTGGATGGTTTTGTTTCCTGCCTTTCAAGAAAACAATGTGGGCATCAATATAGGACTTCACACCATAGATCTCAGTAGGGTGCTACGGCGCTTTCCAGGGTCACCAATTTCTTTCGCAAATCTGATTTCCATTTGTACTGTTTGCGGGGCCTCAGAAGGGCCTTGCGGCCTCCACAACCTCCATTACAAATGGCTCTGCACAACCGTTGAGTCGGACTACATCCTCCAGGGTAAGCTGGTGCCCATGGGGCTCACGGCCCGCTCTAACCAGTCTCAAGCAGCACCATGAGCAAAGGGCTCACAACCTGGGCACCGTCGCCTTGATCTCCAAGCGTGCGATGTGATGCAGTTTGGTGCCAGTGTGGTGGCAGCTGCTGTCTCTTCCCGCCCTGAAGTGGGTTAGCTTGGGTACTTCTCATTTGTCTGGACTAGTCTAGCAGGATGACTTGGAAGGAGAAATTTCACTTACCGTTAATTTCCTTTCTTGGAATCCTGCTAGACCAGTCCAGGACCCACCCGTTCTGGGTACTTTGACAGCCTATGGTCACATTCTTATGTTGCAGTTCATTCTTTGCCGCACCTCATAAAGGGTTGTTGCTTCATGTCACTTCCTTGACAACCTAGCTATTGCCTGCTATAGGCCGTATATCAAGTAAAATGAACTATAATCTATAGTTCTGGCCGTTGTATGAGAGCAGCGCTCAGTTGTTCGGGTATCATGCCTTATTCAGTGACTGTTTCATGGCTTTGTCAGAGTATACTGAGGGCGACCTCTAGGGGTACAGCTATATGTCTACCAGGGCTCAACCAATCAAGCTTCTGGTAGTTTTTCTCTGTCTCCAACATCTGCTGGCAGGGGGACTTAACCATTCGTCTGGACTGGTCTAGCAGGATTCCAGGAAAGGAAATTAACGGTAAGTGAAATTTCTCCTTATGGCCATTGAAAGAACGATACCAAAAAACTTAGTTATTGCCTACACTATTAGCTCTGTTTTTCAAGTTGGCGGACACCATCAAAGAATACAAAAAAATAAAATACACTGGAATCGAAAACACAATCAACTTTTTTTGTATGCATAGGAGGATGTTATATAAGAACACCTTTACCAGTACGTTCCATGGTCATTTGGGAACCAGGTACATTATAGTGAGCCAGCCGACAGCCCATGACAAAAACTACTATCAACATTAAAATATGTAAGCTAGTCCCTGCGGGATCAGAATTGGGTGCAATGGGCCTGAAGGAGCGGGCCATGCCCCAATTCTGAGGGCCTGGACATCCAGCCCGTTTTCCATACAATGCAGCTGCGGTGCCTGCATGGAGCCCGGTGCTGTGGTGTCCTGTTGCCTTGGCACCTGGAATGCCATGCTGAAGTCCCGACTGCTGGCCGGCTCCTGTGCACAGTTCCCCACCGCCTGACCCCTGATCGGGCTTCCAAAGACTGGGATCGGGCTGCGAGGAACCCCCTGCCCCCCCTCACCTCACGCCTGGGTCCTCACTATTTCCACCATGATAGTTGGTGGAGTAAGTTCCCCGTTCAGACTTCACCCCCCTCCCCCTGGACGTATAGGGCCGCGACTGGAATTGGCCCTGTATGTCTGGGTCAGGATCCTGTCTCTGGCCCGCCCTTGCTCCTCCGGCCCGCCCCCATTCAGAGTTCCCTGTACCTCTCCTCTGTACGTGCGGGAGCTCTGTTTGGAATCGGCCCCTTGGCATTTAGCAGGGATGGACGTCCAAACTGGATATCCATCCTTGCTAAACGCGACTCAGAATGACCCCCATTGTGTCTATATGTACATTATGTAAAAACAGCTGACCTACGGTAGACATTATTGAATTTATAAACAGACCTAAAAGGACGGCATTGGGATGCAAAGTTCACTTTGAAGCCAATGTACATAGTATTACAGCATGGTAAGCCAGCCAGCAGACCATCTTTGCATCCATCGTCAGCACTATTGAATCGATGGGTAACACAATGATGTTAACCATAAAGACAGTTCTTGCCTCAAACAAGAAATCTGCAATGGAAGTCCATTGAGAAGAAGGAGTTGGCGCCAAAATGTTGGTTTTACTTAACGTTTCTTCAATTTACCAAAGTGATTTACATTCAATGCAACATTTTAGGTTTACATTGAAACAGTAAAACATTAAAATATTAATAACATTAAAGCAGTAGAACAAGTGAACAGTTTAACATGTAACAGGGTATATAACTACATACAACAGATCCTCATAAAGTGGGAGGGGGTAGGTTAATGAATGGTCCGTGGTGATCTGCATTAAGTGTCATGTGTCAGAACCAAAGTATTCCTGGAATTCGATTGCTTGTGTGGTAGTTTCTGTTATTATTGCTCGTCGGGCAGCTTAGCTTCAGAGAGGATCTCCATGACAGAATAGAGGCTATACCATGCCTTGGTGACAAAGGTTAAAGAGACAGTTAAGCAAATCAAAGATGATAGTTCTGAGGTCAAAGAGCTCTTTGTAGTATCTCAGACTTCTTCCTCCTGTTATCAGTGATCTCAGCAATCATATCAAAGACCTCATTTCCAATACTTCCAACAGTTTTATCCGAAGAAACGGTTCCAACAGTACCCCAGACACATACCACAGCACTCCATACAACCAGTGTCAATGTCCCCATGAATGCAAGTAGCAACCAGTCTCAGCAACTTCCTTTGCAAAGTTGAACCCCAGTTTTTGATGACCCTCCAGTAGGAGGCTGTGTGTTTTGGTTCAGGAAAACTTAGAAAGATATCACAACAGATCACTTGGTCCTATAAATTGTTGCTCGGGGCTACAGAATCAGTTTACTTTGTTTCCCAATGCAAAGCAAGCTCCCGCAAAGAGGTATCTCCAGGAACAAGCAGGAATGTAGTCTTCACATTTGGGTATCGTCGGTACCGACGGAGCCTGCGCGGGAATGCTCCCCAGCGTCCAATAGGAATGCTTTTGGGAGCATCCCTCAGCACATGCGTGCTGCCTTCCCGCCTTTCGAACTGTCCTTCAGTTCTTTGTTTTCCGCGGAGCCGACAGGATCTATTCTCCAGGACCAAGCAGGAAGTCGTTCCTCACTTATGGGTGACGTCGGTGCCGACGGAGCCCTCGCGGAGCAATTTTCTCCAGCTTTCGAAGAAAGCCTTTGGGAATTGCAGCGCGCATGCGCGGTCCCCTTCCCGCCCAAGGGTGCCATCTTGCTCAATCTTCTTTTTTCCGCGGAGCCCTACAGACGTAGTTTGTGATCGCCGCTGAAAAAGTTGATTTTTTTCATTTGTTTTTTCTCGGTTCGACGCCGTGTCCCTTTCCCGCCCGGTCTCGATACTCCAATATCGAGTCCGTTCACATTTTTCTCCAGGACCAAGCAGGAAGTCAGTCCTCACATATGGGTGACGTCGGCGCCGACGGAGCCCTCGCGGAGCAATTTTCCCCCCGCTTTCAAAGAAAGCCTTTGGGAATTGCAGCGCGCATGCGCGGTCCCCTTCCCGCCCAAGGGTGCCATCTTAGCCAGTCTTCTTTTTTCCGCGGAGCCCTACAGACGTGGTCTTCTTGTCCCCGCAGAAAAAGTTGATTTTTCGTCGTTTATTTCTCTCTTTCCTGCCCGGACTCGCGACGCCGTTGCGAGTCCTTCTCTTATTTTTTGGTTTTTCTGATTTTTCTTGTCAGTTTCGTTTTCGGTTTTTCGCTGGCAGCCCGGTCCTTTGACCTTGCAGGGGCCCTTTTTCCCCCGATGGCTGCCAGTGGTTTCAAAAGGTGTGTTCAGTGTGACAGAAATATGTCACTCACTGACACACACGATAATTGCCTCCGCTGCCTTGGCCCGGATCACGAGGAACTGATCTGTGGGGCCTGCAGCAAAATGTCCTCCAAAGCGTTACGGAGTCGGCGGCATCAGCGGGAACGAATCTTCGCTGATCCCACCCGTACCCGGACCTCGTCGGAGGCCTCGGCATCCAGAGGCTCCAGCTCTGACCATCGCCGGAGTTCCTCCGACAGAGGTTCTCCCTCCGGGGATCATCATCGGAAGGTGAAACCCGCGAGGGCGGCGTTGGTGGACGCTCCTGGTTCCGCGAGGGCCAGGTCGCATAGCCCCGATAGCCGTCCCGGGTCTTTGGAGAAGGAACGTCTCCCGAAGCGACCTCGTCTGGAATCGGAGTTGCCTGCTCGGGTAAGTCCTGTAGTCCTCCTGGACTCGCCTCCGAGGGGTCCGACGTCGGGCCCGACGCCGTCGGGGCCCGAGTCCGGGGGCTGCTGGGTCACCTGAGGTCGGACTCAGGTTGACGGCCTTGGAGAGCAGACTATCTGCCTTCATGGACCAGCAGCGGGCACTGATCGCTAGCCTCGCTGGCGCCTCTGCCCCGACCGCCGGGACGTCGATGTCTAAGTCGACCCCGGAGACCGAGCCGATCCTCGAGTCCATGCGGACTCGAGTCGATCCTCGGTCGAGGTCACCCTCGGCCTCCCGTTCGGGACCGAGGTCGTCGACGCCGACTCCCTCGGCGTCGGGGCGGCTGACGCCTCCGCCTGCCCGAACCGACCCCACCGATTCCTCCTCGGAGTTGGCCTGGGAGTCTGAAGAGGAAGAGTCACCTGATTCTTTTCGGACTCGGTGTGTCCCCTCGGACTCACCTGAGTCCGAACCTCGGAAACAGTCCCCTCCGGAGGATGCCCGGTTCTCGGACTTTGTCAGGGATATGGCCAAGGCTTTGGCCTTCCCTGCGGATCCCGAGGAGGAGCCTCGAGCCGAAGAGCTCGACGCCCTTCAGTACGACTCTCCCGCCAAGGAGCACTTTACTGTACCGGTTCCTCCCATGCTGGAACGACTACTCTTCCGCATGTGGGAGAGTCCGGCATCGTCGCCGGTATTAAGCAAGCGGGTCGATTCCATCTATCGAGTCCGCAAGAGCCCTGGCTTCCAAAAAGCACAGCTACCGCACCATTCCATGGTGGTGGAATCGGCCATGCATAGGCTTAAGAGCCAGAAGATGCACTCCTCGGTGCCTCCTGGCAGGGAGGCCCGCAACCTGGATGGCCTCGGTAAGAAGTGTTTTCAGGGCTCTATGCTTGCTTGTCGGGTCCAGACCTACCAGCTCTACATGGGCATGTACCTTAGAGACCTGGCTAAAGAGTTAGCCGGCTTCTCCGCTGGGCTGTCCAAGGAACCTTTGCGGAGGTTCCTAGCCTTGACAACTGGTATTCGGGAATGCTCCAAATTCATTTCTCGAGCAGCCTATGATGGCTTTGAAGCATTGGCTCGAGTGGCCGCAGCCGGCATCGGTGCCCGCCGACAGGCTTGGCTTCAGTCGTCTGACCTTGAACCCTGGGTGCAGGACAAGTTGGTTGATGTCCCCTGCCGAGGTGAGAACCTCTTTGGCAAGCCCATGGCTGAGAAGGCTGCACAAATCGAGACGGAGACTCTCACCAGAACTAGGCTCTCTAGGAAGACCTCTGCCCCTTCCCAGAAGAAGAAGGGCTCGGGAAAGAAGTCCTTTTACCCGAGAAAGGCGGCTGCCTATAAACACTACCCTCACTATCAGGCCTCCGCAGCTCCCCAACAGGGTCAGCAGGCCAAGGGACGGGGTAACGGGTCCCGTAGGCAGCAAGCCCCCAAGCCTGCACCACCGGCCCCTGCTCAGCAGGGTGGGGGTTTTTGACTTCATCAGCATAGCCTCTCCCCCTCAGCTGGTTCCTCCCAGCACAGGAGGCCGGCTGGCTCACTTTGCCCACAGGTGGTCCAACATCACATCAGATGCCTGGGTGCTTCATGTTGTGAGAGAAGGCTATCTTCTCCACTTCCACCAGGTCCCTCCCTCCTATTTCCCGGGAGAGCCTCCATGACTCCCTCTGCACAGGGACTTACTCCTTCAGGAGTTAGCAAGTCTTCTTCAGGAACAGGCTGTGGAACCGGTGCCCCACCACCTGAGGGGTCAAGGCTTCTATTCCAGGTATTTCCTAATACCAAAAAGAACGGGAGTCCTCAGACCCATCCTGGACTTGTGCAACCTCAACAAGTTCCTCGTCAGGGAGAAGTTCAAGATGCTTACCCTTGGAATCCTTCTGCCCTACCTCCAGCAGGGAGATTGGCTATGCTCCTTGGATCTAAAGGATGCCTACACGCACATCCTCATCCACCCAAGCCACCGCCAATACCTAAGGTTTGTGGTGGCAGGAAATCATTACCAGTACAGAGTACTGCCCTTTGGCCTATCCTCCGCACCACGAGTCTTCACAAAATGTCTCGCGGTGGTGGCGGCTTACCTCCGGCTTCACGGCCTCTATGTCTTTCCGTACCTAGACGACTGGCTCATCAGAGCATCGTCCTCTCCAGAAGTCACAAAGGCCACACACCGCACTGTGACTCTTCTCCAGTACTTGGGCTTTGTCATAAACTTCGCGAAGTCCACTTTGCTCCCCTCGCAAGATCTCGAGTTCATCGGCGCAAGATTGCATACTCTTCAGGCGCGAGCTTTCCTGCCTCTCGACAGGGCTCAACGGCTCCTGGACTTAGCCGGCCGTTTTCGCAGCCAGTCCCTGGTCTCGGCCAGGCGCTTCCTGAGACTACTCGGCCATATGGCTTCCACCGTCCACGTGACCCCCAATGCCCGCCTGAATATGCGGCCTGCTCAGTGGTGCCTTCGCAAGCAGTGGCAACAGGCCACGGGCGGCCTAGCCGACTTAGTGCGGATCTCCGGCCCGCTGGCCTCTTCTCTACAGTGGTGGCTTCATCGGCCGAACCTGGTACTCGGAATGCCTTTTCAGTCTCCTCCGCCGGCTCAAGTGCTGACGACCGATGCTTCTCTCCTAGGATGGGGAGCGCATTGCCAAGGGGCATGTACTCAAGGTCTCTGGACCACGTGGGAGTCTGCGCAGCAGATCAACTTCCTGGAGCTCAGAGCGATCCGTCTGGCTCTCAAGGCTTTCTCCCACCTGACTTCTCACCGGTCCGTCCTTGTCCAGACAGACAATCAAGTTGCCATGTTCTACGTGAACAAACAGGGGGGCACGGGCTCCTTCCTTCTCTGTCGAGAAGCACAGAGACTCTGCTCTTGGGCCGTCAGCCACGGCATTCTTCTCAAGGCAGTTTATCTCCCAGGCCAAGAAAATTGCCTGGCGGACAAACTCAGCAGAATCCTCCAGCCGCACGAGTGGCGACTGGATCCCTTGGTAGTTCAGAAAATTTTTCTGAAGTGGGGCCTCCCCACGATGGATCTCTTTGCCAGTCCTCTCAACCGGCAACTTCCTCGCTTCTGCTCTCGGCAGCCGCATCCCCTTCGAGTAGCGGCGGATGCTTTTCTGCTCTCATGGTCGAAAAGCCTTCTCTATGCCTTTCCTCCCATACCGCTAGTCTCTCGAACTCTCTTCAAGGTTCTCCGAGACAAAGCTTCCATGATCCTGATAGCTCCTCGGTGGCCCAGACAGCCGTGGTTTCCACTCCTGCTGCAACTAGCGGTGGAGGATCCGTTCCCTCTGGGGTTTCAACCAGATCTCCTAACACAGGATCAGGGATCCCTACTACACCCCAACCTCAGATCTCTACATCTGATGGCCTGGCTGCTGAAAGGGTAGTCCTTGCTCCCCTTCTACTGCCGGCAGAGGTAGAAGAGGTCGTCCTAGCTTCCCGGCGACCTTCTACCCGCAAATGCTACGCCCTTAAATGGCGTCGCTTTTCCGCTTGGTGTGCCCAGCAGTCTCATGATCCCTTCTCCTGCTCGGTGTCGGTGATCTTGCAGTACTTGCTCTACCTCTCTAATCTGGGACTTAAGTCCAACTCCGTCAAAGTTCACCTCAGTGCTCTTTCAGCACATCATGTGCCGGTGGACGGCAGACCTCTTTCCAGCGACCCTCTCGTGGCAAGGTTTCTCCGAGGTCTCCTTCTACTTAAACCACCTCTACGCCCGCCAGCACCTGACTGGGATCTGAATGTGCTTTTGCAGCGGATCACCTGTCCGCCTTTTGAACCTATGGCTACCTGTTCTCTCCGTTTTCTTTCTTGGAAAACCTTATTCCTGATAGCCCTCACTTCCGCTAGACGCGTCAGTGAATTGCAGGCCCTCGTGTCTGATCCCCCTTACACTCGGTTCTACAAAAATAGGGTAGTCCTACGGACTCACCCTAAATTTCTTCCAAAAGTGGTCTCCCCTTTTCACATCAATCAGGAGGTGGTACTTCCGACCTTCTTTCCCAGGCCACACTCCAGCCGAGCTGAAATGGTCCTGCATACCCTGGACTGTAGAAGGGCATTGAACTTCTACCTTGTCCGTACGCGGGAGCACCGTAAAGCTGCTCAGCTTTTTGTGTCTTTTGACCCCAATAAATTGGGGCTCCCTGTCTCCAAGCGTACTCTGTCCATCTGGGTTGCTGACTGTATCGCTTGGGCTTATGGGGCAGCCGGACTCTCGTTAGAAGGGCGAGTCACGGCTCATTGTGTTCGGGCGAAGGCTACGTCAGTGGCTTACCTCCGCTCTGTTCCATTGGCAGACATCTGCCGGGCCGCTACTTGGTCTTCGAGCCAGACTTTTGCGGTCCATTACTGCCTCGAGAGGGAGTCCCGCAGGGACAGTGCTTTCGGACAGGCAGTCCTCCGAAATCTCTTCGAGGTTTGAGCAACTCCTACCCTCCATCCCGGATGGGGGCTACCGGTGGGTAATAATTCAGTGAAGATTCCTTCCTTCTGTGCTGCTGAGCTAGAGGGAGCTCATTTTTCTGCTTAGGGTCTCCGGTAACCTTAAGCTTGGGAGTCCCATATGTGAGGACTGACTTCCTGCTTGGTCCTGGAGAAAGCGTAGTTACTCACCTGTAACAGGTGTTCTCCAGGAGCAGCAGGAATCAGTCCTCACAACCCTCCCTCCTCCCCTTGGAGTTGCAATTATCTGCTTTAGTTTTTTTGCAAATTTTTATGCTGTCTTTTAGCTATGTCATCTGACTGGCTAAGATGGCACCCTTGGGCGGGAAGGGGACCGCGCATGCACGCTGCAATTCCCAAAGGCTTTCTTTGAAAGCTGGGGGAAAATTGCTCCGCGAGGGCTCCGTCGGCGCTGACGTCACCCATATGTGAGGACTGATTCCTGCTGCTCCTGGAGAACACCTGTTACAGGTGAGTAACTACGCTTTTCGGTTTTTGTCCTTTGTAGCGGGCGTTCCCGCCACTTTTTTTCTTTTTCCCTGGCAGCACGGTCTTTCGACCTCGCAGGGGCCCTTTTTCCCCCGATGGCTGCCAGCGGGTTTAAAAAGTGTGATCGCTGTACCAGACTCATGTCTCTTACCGACACACATGACTGCTGCCTCCGTTGCCTCGGACCCAATCATGATTCGATGAGTTGTGGTCCATGCAACAAAATGTCCTCGAAGGCATTGAGGAGTCGGCAGTCACAAAAGGAACGAATCTTCTCTGTCTCCGCGTCCGGTCGGGCCCGGACCTCGTCAGAGGCTTCGACGTTTCGTGACTCCGGCCCCGAGCATCGTCGGAGTTCCTCTGAGCGGGGGTCTCCCGCCCAGGAACATCGTCGGAAGAAGAAACCCGCGAGGGCGGCGTCTGAGGACGCACCTGGTCCCTCGAGGGCCAGGTCGCATAGCCCCGTCAGCCGCCCCGGGTCCTCGGAGGCGGAGAGGCCTTCGAAGCATCCTCGTCTCGAAGTGGAGCCTCCTGGACACGTGAGTACTGTAGTCCTCGTGGACTCGCCTCTGAGGGAGCCGACGTCGGGGCCCTAGTCTCAGATTGACGGCCTTGGAGTGCAGTATCGCTGCCTTCATGGACCAGCAGCGGGCATTGATGACCGGCCTCGCCAGTGCATCTGCCCCGACCACCGGGACGTCGACGTCCAAGTCGACCCCGGAGGCCGAGCCGATCCTCGAGTCCATACGAGCTCGAGTCGATCCTCGGCCAAGGTCTCCCTCGGCCTCCCATTCGGGACCGAGGTCGTCGACGCCGGTCGGGGCGGAGGTCCTCGGCACTCGCCTGCACGGAGCCACTCGATTCCTCCACGGAGGAGTCGGGCTGGGACACGGAGGACGAGTCACCCGGGTCTTTTCAGACTTGGTGCGTCCCCTCCGACTCGCCCGAGTCGGAGCCTCGGAGACAATCCCCCCCGGAGGATACCCGGTTCTCCGATTTCGTGAGGGACATGGCCAAGGCTTTGGCCTTCCCCGCGGATCCGGAGGAGGAGCCTCGAGCCAAAGAGCTCGAGGCCCTCCAGTATGACTCTCCCCCGAAGGAGGCCTTTACTGTACCAGTTCCTCCGATGCTGGAGCGGCTGCTCTTCCGCATGTGGGAGAGCCCGGCCTCGACGCCGGTGCTAAGCAAGCGGGTCGATTCCATGTATCGAGTCCGTAAGAGCCCCGGGTTCCAAAAGGCACAACTACCGCACCATTCCATGGTGGTGGAATCGGCCATGCATCAACTTAAGAGTCAAAAAATGCACTCCTCGGTGCCTCCGGGTAAGGAGGCCCGGAACCTGGATGCCCTCGGTAGGAAGTGCTTCCAGGGCTCTCTGCTTGCTTGCCGAGTCCAGACATACCAGCTATATATGGGCATGTATCTTCGAGACCTGGCAAAAGAAATTGCTGGGTTCTCTGCTGGTCTCTCTGAGGAACCTTTGCAGAGGTTCCAGGCCTTGTCCACTGGTATTCGAGAGTGCTTGAAGTTTATTTCTCGAGCAGCCTACGATGGCTTTGAAGCATCGGCTCGAGTGGCCGGAGCCGGCATCGGTGCTCGCCGTCAGGCTTGGCTTCAGTCATCCGACCTCGAGCCATGGGTGCAGGACAAGTTGGTCAATGTCCCCTGCAGAGGTGAAAACCTCTTTGGCAGCCCATGACTGAAAAGGCGGCAGAACTCGAGTCCGAGATTCTCACCAGAACTCGCCTATCCAGAAAGACCTCTGCCCCTTCACAGAAGAGGAAGGGCTCGGGGAAAAAGCCCTTTTACCCGAGGAAGGTGTCTGCCTATAAACAACACCACCCACAATATCAAGCATCAGCAGCTCCCCATCAGGGCCAGCAGGCTAAGGGACAGGGTAATGGGTCCCGTAGGTAGAAGGCCCCCAAGCCCACTACACAGGCCCCTGCTCAGCAGGGTGGGGGATTTTGACTATGCCGGCATAGCCTCTCCCCCTCCTCGGCCTTCGCTCAGCACGGGGGGCCGGCTGACCCACTTTGCCCACAGGTGGTCAGCCATAACGTCCGATTCCTGGGTGCTGCAGGTGGTTCAAAAGGGCTACCTCTTACATTTTCACCAGGTGCCTCCCCCCTACTTTCCAGGGGAGCCTCCAAGACCCCCTCTGCACAGGGACTTACTCCTTCAGGAGCTGCAAGGTCTGCTTCAGGAACAGGCTGTGGAGCCAGTGCCCCAACACCTGTGGGGTCACGGGTTTTATTCGAGGTACTTCCTGATACCAAAAAGATACCAAAAATGGCCTCAGACCCATCCTGGACTTACGCAACCTCAACAAGTTCCTGCAGCGGGAAAAGTTCAAGATGCTTACCCTTGGAATCCTACTGCCCTACCTCCAGCAGGGAGATTGGCTATGCTCCTTGGATCTAAAGGATGCTTATACTCACATCCTTATTCATCCGGACCACCGGGAATATCTAAGATTTGTGGTGGCAGGGAATCACTATCAGTACCGCGTACTGCCCTTTGGCCTCTCCTCCGCTCCCAGGGTGTTCACGAAATGCCTGGCAGTGGTGGCAGCCTTCCTGAGGCTTCAAGGCCTCTTCGTCTTCCCCTACCTGGACGACTGGCTCATCCAGGCGCAGTCTGCCCTAGAGGTCACCCAGGCCACTCAACGCACTGTGGCTCTGCTTCAGCACGTGGGCTTCGTCATAAACTTCGAAAAGTCCACTTTGCTCCCCTCTCAGGATCTCAAATTCATAGGAGCACGGCTGGACACTCTGCAGGCTCGTGCCTTCTTGCCTCTGGAACGGGCCAATAGGCTCATAGCTCTGGCCGGCAGGTTCCACAGCGCGTCACCGGTCTCTGCCAGACGACAACTGCAACTGCTCGGTCATATGGCCTCCACAGTCCATGTCACTCCGAATGCCCGTCTGCATATGAGACCTGCTCAGTGGAGCCTTCGCACTCAATGGCATCAGGCCTCAGGGAGACTGACAGACTTAATACAGATCTCCGACCGCCTGGTCTCCTCTCTGCAATGGTGGCTTCACCTGCCCAATCTGGTACTCGGCATGACTTTTCAGTCTCCTCCACCTTCCCAAGTGCTAACGATACATGCCTCTCTCCTGGGATGGGGAGCGCATTGCCAGGGAACATGCACTCAAGGCCTTTGGACACCTTGGGAGGCTGCTCAGCAGATAAACTTCCTGGAGCTGCGGGCAATCCGCCTAGCTCTGCGACCTTCTCTCACCTCACTTCTCATCGGTCTGTACTGGTACAGACGGACAATCAGGTTGCCATGTTCTACGTGAACAAACAGGGGGGCACGGGCTCCCTCCTCCTATGCCAGGAGGCTCGGAGACTGTGCTCTTGGGCAGTCGACCACGACATCCTCCAGGCTGTTTACCTGCCCGGGCAGGAAAATTGCCTGGCCGACAAGCTGAGCCGGATTCTGCAGCCACACGAATGGAGGTTGAACCCCGTAGTTGTCCAGCGGATCTTCCGCCGGTGGGGCCTCTCCACCGTGGATCTCTTTGCCAGACCTCTAAACCGGCAACTTCCCAGGTTCTGCTCCCGGCTCCCGCATCCTCTCAGAGTAGCGCCGGATGCTTTCCTCATCTCGTGGTCCACGGGCCTACTGTATGCCTTTCCCCCACGCCACTTGTGTCCCGGACGCTGTTCAGAGTTGTCCAGGACAGGGCCTCCGTGATCCTGGTAGCGCCCAGGTGGCCAAGACAACCCTGGTTCCCTCTACTCCTACAGCTAGCGGTGGACACCCCTCTTCCTCTGGGGTTTCAGCCCGATCTCCTGACCCAGGATCAGGGTGCTCTCCTGCACCCCAACCTCCGGGCCCTTCATCTGATGGCCTGGCTGCTGAAAGGGTAGTCCTAGCTCCGCTCTTACTTCCTCCGGAGGTGGAAGCTGTCGTCCTGGCGTCTCGGCGACCTTCCACCCGGAAATCTTACGCCCTTAAATGGCGGCGCTTCTCGGTCTGGTGTTCTCAGCGCTCTGAGGACCCCTTCGCCTGCTTAGTATCGGTGGTACTGCAATATTTGCTTCACCTCTCCGATCTAGGCCTCAAATCCAACTCTGTCAGGGTCTACCTCAGTGCTCTCTCTGCACATCATTCGCCGGTGGAGGGCCAGCCTCTTTCCTCGCACCCCTTGGTGGTGCGTTTTCTCAGGGGCCTTCTGCTTAAGCCTTCGTTGCGCCCTCCAGCTCCTGACTGGGATCTCAGTGTGGTCTTGCAAAGGCTTACCTGTCCGCCTTTTGAACCCATGGCTACCTGCCCTCTTCGTTTCCACTCCTGCTGGAAAACTCTCTTCTTGGTAGCCCTTACCTCCGCTAGGCGCGTTAGTGAACTACAGGCCCTAGTGTCGGAGCCCCCATACATTAGGTTCTACAAGAATAGGGTGGTCTTACGGACTCACCCTAAGTTTCTTCCAAAGGTGGTCTCCCCTTTTCACATCAATCAAGAGGTGGTTCTTCTGACCTTCTTTCCCAGGCCGCATACCAGCCGGGCTGAAACTGTTCTGCATACCCTGGACTGTAGAAGAGCCTTATCCTTCTACCTTGGCCGTACGCGAGAGCATAGAAAGGCTGTCCAGCTTTTCGTATCTTTTGACCCCAATCGGTTGGGGGTACCTGTCTCTAAGCGTACTTTGTCCATCTGGGTAGCTGACTGTATCGCCTGGGCTTATGGGGCAGCCGGCCTCTCCTTAGAGAGTCTGGTCACGGCTCACCGTGTTAGGGCGAAGGCTGCGTCAGTGGCTCACCTCCGCTCTGTTCCGTTGGCAGACATCTGCCAGGCCGCCACTTGGTCTTCAAGCCAGACGTTTGCGGCTCATTACTGCCTGGAAAGGGAGTCCCGCAGGGACAGCGCTTTCGGACAGGCAGTCCTCCACAATCTCTTTGAGGTCTAGGCAACTCCTACCCTCCGGCCCTGGTGTTGGGCTACCGGCCGGATTCGTATTCAGTGAAGATTCCTTCCTTCTGTACTGTTGAGCTGGAGGGAGCTCATTTTCGGCTTGAGGTCTCCGGTAGCCTTAAGCTCGGGAGTCCCATAAGTGAGGACTGACTTCCTGCTTGGTCCTGGAGAAAGAGTAGTTACTCACCTGTAACAGGTGTTCTCCAGGAGCAGCAGGAATCAGTCCTCACTACCCTCCCTCCTCCCCTTGGAGTTGCAGTCTTTCTTATTATGTTTTTGCTTACTTTTTTGCTGTCTTTTCGCTATGTCATCAGACTGAGCAAGATGGCACCCTTGGGCGGGAAGGGGACCGCGCATGTGCGCTGCAATTCCCAAAGGCTTTCTTCGAAAGCTGGGGAAAATTGCTCCGCGAGGGCTCCGTCGGCGCCGACGTCACCCATAAGTGAGGACTGATTCCTGCTGCTCCTGGAGAACACCTGTTACAGGTGTTCCCTGTCATCGCAGAAAATTCCATCTTTAAATTTCTTTTCTTGTGGTCGCGTTTGCTTACCGCATGATGCCTACCGGTACCGCTGGTTCTTTTCTTTTCTTTTTCATACAAAAAAAAACAAAAACAAAACTTGGGCTTTAGACTGTTTCTTTTCAGAAACTTTTCTCTTTGGTGCTAGGCGCCATTTTGTGCACTAGGCCCCATATTCCTAAAACATGGAAAAGCCAACTAGTGGGTTTTAAAAAATGTACTAAGTGTGGCGGTACCATTTCCGTCACTGACACCCATGATTGGTGTCTAAAATGTTTAGGACCTGACCATTCTTCAACTGAATGTCTCTCCTGTATGGGGATGACTAAAAGAGGAAGACAGAACCGGGCTGCAAAGCTCGGTACCCTCTTTTCTTCAGATGCCAGATCCATTGCATCGACATCGTCAAGAGCCTCTTCTTCCTCCCATGGATCTCAGGTAACTAAACATAAAAGCCGGTCCTCAAAGGGTATCTCTCCTGCTAAGCATTGAGAGGCCATTGGCGTTGCCCTTGAGGGAACCACACCGGCAAAACAGCCCCTGCAGGAGGCTTCGGCTTCCAAAGCATCGATGGGGCTTCAGGATGTTCTCGAAGCCTCAACCTCGCAAGAACTACCTGTGCCATGTTCAGGGGGTTCCGGCCGTCCTTACCGGTACCGACACCCAGGCATCGGCAGCGTCGATAGACCAGAGGATCCTCGCTATCGAGCGCAGCATCGCAGCTCTTCTTTCAGCTGCGGTACTGGTGGTCCCACAGGCACTGGTACTGACATTGACACCGATGCTGGTACAGACACTGGTACGACACCGACAATACTGGTACCGACGGTACCGGCCCCGCTGGGAACTCTTCCCATGCCATCTCTGGTTGGAATTCACAAAGCGGTACTGGGTCAGCTCGGTACCGACTTCGATCGGTACCGGAATCGTGCTTTGCAAGAGCATCGGTGTCAGGAATACTTCGATTCCTCCGATTCCGAAGACTCTGACAATTTTGACGGCACTAGAGGGTTTCTCCTAGAAGATCCCTCTTCTCCCCAACGCAGAATGTCACCTCCAGAGGACATGTCATTTCAGGATTTCATCCGTGATATGGCCAAAGGTCTTTCAATCATAGTAGCTCCTGAAGAGGAACCCACAGCAAAGGAATTGGAAATTCTCCAATATCCTAAAGCTCCTAAGGAGGCAGCCACTCTGCCTATCTATGAAAATCTGCATAGCTTGATGCTCAGAATGTGGGAGACACCTCTGACTACTTCTCCTCACTCTAGGAGACTTGATGCTATGTATCGAGTTCCGCCATGTCCTGGATTTCAGAAATTTCAGCTGCCACACCATTCAATGGTAGTGGAATCAGCCATGCGTAGGATGAAAAGTGCAAAGAGGCATGCATCCAATCCTCCAGGTCGTGAATGCAGGACTCTGGATGCTTTTGGGCGCAGAACTTTTCAAGCTTCCATGCTTTCAGTTAGGATCAGTTCATATATCTTATATATGGGAATGTTCCTCAAGGAAGTCACAGGAGATTTGGAACTTATGAGCCCATTTCTCCCAGATGACAAGAGACAAGATTTTCTTGCTCTAGTTAAGCATGCTCAAGATGTCTCCAAGTTTGTTAATCGTGCAGCCTTTGACTACTTCGAATGCATCAGCAGAACCTCTGCTATTGCCATTGGTGCACGACGGATTACCTGGCTACAGGCATCAGACTTGGAGACTTGGGTACAGGGCAAATTAGGCAACATTCCTTGCACGGGGGAGAATCTCTTCGGCAAGAACTGTCAGGAAAAGGCTAACGAGTTGGATGCCGACAATTCTACCTTAGATAGATTGTCAAAGTCTACAGCCACTCCAGCCAAAAGGAAGCCTTATAAAAAACCCTTTTTTAGCAAAAGGAGGAAGTTTTATCTTTCCTATACCCAGCAGAGTCAAACTCCAGGTCAGGTTGCCCAAAAGGGACAAACTAGACAGCAAAAGAAGCCAAAAGGCCCGAGAGCCCAACCAGCTCTCCAGGTTCAGCCCCCTCAAGGGCTTTGACTCCTTCCTAGAGAGCTTTGCCTCCCTGCCTCTGAGGGGTCCCCAACCCCCCAATATTCCCGGCAGGTTATGCCACTTTGTCAACAGATGGCATTAGATAACAGCAGAAGATTGGACTTTGTCCATTGTAGGAGAGGGGTACAAGCTTCATTTTCACAGCATGCCCCCTCCTACAATTCTAAAGCAATTCAATTCACAAACCTCTGCAGACAATCTGCTAGATCACGAGGTCTCCACACTTCTTGTCCAAGGGGCAATAGAGGAAGTACCCATTCTTCAACGGGGTGCAGGGTTCTACTCCCCCTATTTTCTTATTACAAAGAAAACAGGAGGACACAGACCCATTTTAGTCCTCAGAGAATTGAACAAATATCTGTTTCGAGAGAAATTCAAAATGATTTCTCTAGGAACTCTTCTGCCATACCTTCAAAGCCAGGATTGGCTTTGCTCTCTAGACTTAAAGGATGCATACACTCACATTCTCATCCATCCAGATCACAGGAAATTCTTACGATTCTTTTTCAGGGAAAAACATTTCCAGTACAGGGTTCTTCCCTTTGGTCTGGCTTCAGCACCAAGGGTATTCACGAAATGCATGGCAGTAGTAGCTGCATTTCTACGACCCTGGGGATTTTCAGCTTCCCTTACTTAGACAACTGGCTCATTCGAGCTCCTACAGTTGCAGAGGCCAGCACTGCACTGTCCCATACAATGTGAATCCTCCAATACTTGGGATTGGTAATAAACTTCCCAAAATCTCAACTAGTTCCTTCCCAATGCCTAGAATTCATAGGAGCCTGTCTAGACACCAGACAGGCAAGTGCTTTCCTTCCACAAGCCCGGTGTCTTCGCATAATGAAACTAGCTTCTCAAGCAGCAGGCAAATCCTCCCTCACTGCTCAAGAGCTACTGCAGTTACTTGGACATATGGCATCCACAGTTCATGTAGTCCCATATGCTCGCCTCCACATGCGAGCAGCTCAGTGGACCCTCTCCACACAGTGGACAGAGGCCACGGGTCATTTGTCAGACAAAATAATAATCTCTCAACAACTAATTTTGTCCCTCCAATGGTGGCAATCACTAGAAAATCTGACAGTGGGGTCTCCTTTCCATCAAACCCCTCTTTCAAGCCACCCTAACAACCGATGCATCACAGGTGGGTTGGGGAGCACACCTGAATCATCTCTCTACCCAGGGCACCTGGACTCCACAGGAGATTGGTTTACGCATAAACCTCCTGGAATTAAGAGCAATCTATTTAGCTCTTCGAGTATTCCATGCCCAGCTCAGCTACAAGACAGTCCTAGTCCAGACGGACAATCAAGTAGCCATGTTCTGTGTGAACAAGCAAGGCGGAACAGGCTCTCTGTCGTTATACAACAAAGCTTTATGACTGTGGGCCCTCGCCAGAGAGCATCAAATTCACCTTCTAGTGGTATACCTTCCAGGCATTCAAAACCTTTGGGCAGACAAACTCAGTCGAGTACTGCTGCCTCACAAGTGGTCCCTCCACCTAGACCAGGTGGCATATTTCATCTCTGGGGCACTCCAGACATAAGACCTCTTTGCAAGTCCGCTGAATGCCAAACTTCCCCGGTTCTGTTCCAGAATTCCGGCTCACAACTGTCAGGCAAGGAATGCCTTCCTCCTTCACTGGGGTCAGGACTTCCTTTATGCCTTCCCACCCATTCCCCTCATCCCCAAAACACTCTTCAAGCTTCAGAGAGACAGGGGTCGCATGATTCTCATAGCACCACGATGGCCATGCCAAACGTGGTATTCCCTGCTTCTACATCTCTCTCAAGCGGCACCTCTGGAGTTAGGGCATGCTCAAGATCTCCTTTCCCAGGAGAATGGGACGCTATGGCACCCGAATCCCCAGTCCCTGCACCTCACGGCCTGGTTGCTGAAAGCTTAGACCTCCAAGATTTCAACCTGTCCCAACAGGTAAAAAATATCCTTCAAGATCTTATGCCTTCAAGTGGAAACGTTTTACTATATGGTGCTCCAATAAGGAATTAAACCCCCTGGTCATACCCTTAGAATCTATACTAGAGTATCTCCTTCACTTATCGAATTCTGGTCTAAAGATCAATTCGGTAAGAGTCCATCTTAGTGCAATTGCAGCTTCTTATAAGCCTCTGAATGGACAACCAATTTCCTTTCATCCACTCCTATCAAGATTTATGAGAGGCCTTTTATTAACTAAACCTCCCATCAAGCCACCACCGGTGGCATGGGATCTAAATCTAGTTCTCGGGCAGCTCATGAAGCCGCCTTTTGAACCTTTGGCCACTACAGCCTTTAGGTTTTTGACCTGGAAGGTCATCTTCCTAGTTGCAATCACCTCTGCCCGTCGCATTAGTGAATTGCAAGCTTTAGTGGCTGATCCTCCTTATACTAGGTTTCATCATGATAAGGTTGTTCTTCGAAGTCACGCACACTTTATGCCAAAGGTGGTTTCGCCTTTTCATTTACTTCAAAATGTATTTTATTTAAATATTACCAATAGCAAGTACATACTCATAGAACAAAGCCCACACTGAGGCATGTACACATTCAGAACAAGGCTTGAACACATGCAGAGCAACACTAGGTACATGTAGAGAAAAGTAAACCAGAAATGCAACAAGCAGTCAGCTGACATAGGTTAACAGGTGAGAACATCCTGGATGGGTGTAGCAGTATGCAGAAGAATAAAGAGCAGCTAAGTGCATTGAGAAATAGTGTTAAGTAGACATCCCCCTCCCGCTCCTGCCCACCCTGTCCCAGGCGAGCTGGAGAGAAAACTCCCCAAAGGGGGCTCGGGACTGGGAGAGGCCAAGACGTACAAAGAAAGAAAACCACACCCCAATAACCCAGCAGTCCCTGGTGCAGGTATAGAAGGTGATCAACCCGCCCAGTGTACAGAGTTCCATTGCTACGTACGTGCCCCAGTGCCCACCATCCCCCCCTACCTCCTCCCCCATCTGCTGCTACCCCCCCCAACCTCCCCCCCCTTCTTCCCACCCCAAATCAAGCCAATACCCAAACCAAAACCAGTCCAAAACCAGAAGTAAGCCTCAAACCTCCCTGAGACCCCGATACCCTCGGCACCCCAAGGATTAAATACAAGAGGGGGTACACTGGTCCCTTATCTAAAGGCCTGTTCATGTAAACACAATAAACAGCATGGATCAAGCTACGGAAAATGGAGCTATAGAAGTTATATATTCAGCACCGCGCTGCGTTCTGGCGGGGACAGCGTATTAATAAAGGGCTGCCAGATTCCCAGGAAGCGATCCCAGCCAGACCCCCCTACTTGTTTAGCCGTGAGCTTTTCCATATACATCAGGTTCAGCAAAGCTCTCCTCCACATCACAAAGGGGGGGGGGAGAGCTCTGAAGCCAACATTCCAGCAGCACCTTCTTGGCCACCAGAACACCCCGGTCCAGCAAAGCCCGGTGAGTCGCCTGGGGTAAAAGCCCGACCTCACACCAACAATGAAAAAGGCAGAGTTGCCAGTGACCCACTTCCCCCACAGGCAGCCACTGCTCTAGGGAGGACTGCACCAACTTCCAAAGGGATTGTACAGCGGTGCACAGCCAAAATTTGTGAAGCAAGGTGCCCTCAGCCTGTTGACACCAACCGCACGTAGAAGTATCCCGCAGCCCCACCCGATGGGCCCAGCTATCACTCGCATATGCCCTCCAAAGAAATTTAAATTGCATCTCCTGTAGATAAATCCATACTGCCCCCTTAGGAACGCGGTCAAAGGCAAGTTGCAACATGCCTACAGTCAGATCAGACAACCCATCAGCGACCCATCTACAGGTGAGAGTCTGGAGGTACCCCGAGTCAACCCAAGGACAGAGCAGTGTCTTACGCTCTGCCCGGTCCCGAAGCTCCTTCCCCACCCAGCCACCTAGCAGTTTACGCGGGTCCCGAGTAAGTAAGAGATTGGGGATTTGTTTCTTCAGCTGATCAATATAGTGGCGAAGTTGAAGGTAGCCATAGAAATCCTTCGGGTCCAAATGATAATTATGGCTCAAGGATTGAAAGCTCTCCAGGGCGCCCCCTTCGGTTCTACCAAGGTCCCCCAAACACACTGTCCCCTTCCGACGCCAAACGTGAAAGATCGAGGAATCCGCACAACCCGGCACAAAATCCGAGTTTCCAACTAAGGGCAATAGCAAAGAACATGACGGATCCCACCCAACGCGCCGGCAAATCTCCCGCCATGCCAACCGCAGGGTACGCAAATAAGTGGGGATCCTTCCGGCCCCCAGGCGATGACCACTGGCCCGATGAAGTAAGAACAGACTGTGTAGAGGGGGCGAGAAGGCCTGCAGTTGGTGAATAGGCGCACAACTCTCCTCCACTTCCAATAGGCCCCAAATATGCCTTGCCAAGAAGCAGAGATTATAAGGGGATAACGAGGGAAGCTCCAATCCCCCTTCCTCTCGCCGGCGTCGCAGAGCACGAAGGGGTATACGAGGGCGACGGCCTCCCCATAAGAAACCGGTCAAATACTTATCAAAAAGTTTCCAATCTTTCGCACGTACCCATAGTGGTAGGAGCCGCAGCATATACAACCATCTAGGGAGTTCCACCATCGTAAATAGTGCAATACGTCCACGGAGAGACAACGGAAAGGCCCGCCAACGCTGAAACACACGTTGCGTCTTACCCAACATACCAGGTATATTCGCTTGATATAATCGCCCCGGATCGGCCGGCAATTGTATGCCCAAATACTTAATAGAGTCCTCAGCCCACGCCAAGGGAAAAGTCCCCTGCCATACTGCCCGCACCTTCCCACCCACGTCTAATGCCATAGATTTAGACGTGTTAATCTTCAGGCCTGAAAACCCGCCAAAATCCCGGATTAAATGTAAGACCCTCTGCAGAGAGTTCAGCGGCTCCGTCAGGCAAAGGAGCATATCATCCGCAAAGGCACTGATTTTCATTTCCTCCCCCCCCATCCGAACACCGACCACGTGAGGATCTTGTTGTATAGCTTGCAGAAGGGGTTCTAGTGCCAGAACAAATAATAGAGGCGATAGCGGGCAGCCCTGCCATGTACCGCGTTCTAAAACAAAAGGGACTGAATAAATCCCGTTTACCCCCACCCGCGCCGCCGGGAGTTGGTATAGAACCTGAATCCACCGGACAAAGTCTCCCCGAATCCCAAAACGGGGGAGCGCCTCCCAGAGATACTTCCAAGCCACTCTGTCAAACGCCTTCTCAGCATCTAGACTGACGAGGAGCAAGGGGGAGTCCCGTCCAATACAGTGTTCCATACCCAAAAGGAGTTTAGCTATGTTCTTAGTGGCATCTCTTCCCATGACAAAGCCCACCTGTCTATCCCCTATTAAAGATGGAAGTAAAGGGTTTAAGCGCTGAGCTAGCACCGCAGCCAAGATCTTAGCATCGGTATTGATTAAAGAAATAGGACGAAAAGAAGCCGGATCGAGCTGGTCCTTACCCGGCTTCGGAATGAGTGTAATATTAGCACATCGCATGTCCCTAGGAAAACTGCCCTGAGACAGCGCCTCCTCGTACATAGCGACCAGACTAGGGACCAGCTTAGGCGAAAGCATCTTATAATATTCCCCACCAAACCCATCCGGGCCCGGGGCCTTATGCGGCTTCCCACGCTTTATGGCCGCTTGAATCTCCGCTCCTGTTAATGGGGCATTGAGCGATGCCAGCGCCTCCTCGGCAAGCTGAGGCAGGGTAACCCTATCCAGAAACGCCGCACTCGAGCTCGCCGCAGTGTCCTCTGCGGTATAGAGGCGAGCGTAATACTCACGGAATATATTCGCAATCTGCTGGGGCTGATGACACACCCTTCCCTGCGAGTCGTGTAACACCGGAATGAAACGCGCCCCACCCGGGTCCCGAACCAGCCGCGCAAGAAGCTTCCCAGATCTGTTACCGAAGCGATATAGCTTGTGTTGGTAGTATTGCAGGGACATTCGTGCCCTCCGCTGAAGTAACTCATTAAGGGCTAGCTGGGCCCTAGCGAACTCCTGCTGCTTGATCGTAGCCCCGCGTCCGTGCAAGGTGGTTAGTTTGGATTGTAGGGCTCGGAGATTGCGCTCCAGGACCACAATACTGCGGTCAAGGTGACGCTTCCTGCGAGCTGTGTACTCAATAATATAACCTCGCATAACCGCCTTACTGGCCTCCCAGAAGAGTAATGGGGAGCACTCAGGGGTGTCATTGAAAAGCACATACTCCGACCATCGCTGCTCTAGGAAAGAGCGGAAATCGTCATCCTCCCACAGATGGGCCGGAAAACGCCATCCCCCTGTGCCCATCCCTTGGCATTCCCAAGTAATCCAAACCATTCCATGATCTGAGATGGCTATGGGTTCTATATCGGATCGCTCTACCTTAGAAGTCACCTTCTCCCCCACCAGTATGTAGTCTATTCGGGACCACGTGAGATGGGCCCTCGATTGGTGTGTGTATCCACGCTCGCCTGGGTGTAAAAGGCGCCACACATCCACAAGGCCTCCTAATCTACACAAGTAGCCAACTCCCTTATTAGTCCACGCCCCCTGAGCACTCGCCACCGATTTATCGAGGCGGGGGTCACTAGGACAATTAAAGTCTCCCGCCAACACCAAATCACCCTCCCCCGCCTTCTGCACCAGACTCAGCAGACACTTAAAAAAAGCATGATCATATACATTTGGGGCATAGACATTGCCTACCCAGAATTCCTTATTATACAGTTTGGCCTGGAGGAAGATGTACCGCCCCTGCGGGTCTGATTCAACATGTTTCACCTCAAAGGGGACTCCTTTTTTCACTAAAACCACCACCCCCGCTTTTTTGCCCCCAGCGGAGGCCCCATACGCGCCCGCCACCCAATCCCTCACCAACTTCTGATGCTCTAAATCACTCAGATGGGTCTCCTGTAGTAGTGCTAGGTGCGCCCCCTTCCGCTTGAGCGCCTGTAATATTTTAGTGCGTTTAATGGGGGAGTTGATGCCACCTACATTCCAGGAAATCAATTTAATCTGCTGATTAAGGCACCCTCGTATTGTGAGCCTCCACTGCAGACACTCCCAGACAGACCCCCGGAGCCGCCCAGCCTCGGCATCCAGAAGGAGCTTGACCCCAGTCACCTGGGGATCGCGGGGTGCCAAGGTCTCTAGTTATTTGGATACTGGCTATCCCCCCCTTACCTCCCTTACCCCCCCACCCCCCTTCTCCTCTCCCCCCCCCACAGACTCTAACCCCTCTACTATCTCCCCCCCTCTCCCCTCTAACCCCCCCACCCCCCGACCCCTTAAAAAACACACATCCTTCGTCAGCCAGAGAGCTGACCAGAAGTCACTAGCGGGCACCTCGGGGCTGCCCCGGACACACAGCCAGACCCGTATCCATATGCATGGCTACCCCTCCTCATTTACAATGTCCCGCCCCAAAATAAAACATAACAGATTCAACTACTCCAGCCAACATGGTAGGCGGGAAAAACAGATATAGGCAAACGAAGGGAAAATAGTACAATTTACAGCGTTGGAGGGTATATTATCCCCGGGAAGGAAGACATACCAGCTTCCAGGCAGGATAGACCGGCACACAGCAATAGGGCCACATAAACAGACAGTAACATCAAAACCCTTGCAGGAACCAAACTAGAAGAAAGCAGATAGCAGGTAAATGGTAATGCACTATGTCCCAGGGGGGCTGAGCCATGTCCTCCCAAGGTACCACTAAGCCACATATAAACAGTGAAGTGGCCTACAGGAGGCCATAGGTGAGGCCCACAGAGTATATTTGGGCGGACTACTCAGTGTCCCGTTGGGACGGCAGCTCACTCACTGGCCCAGTACATGCAGCACAATATGCACATGTTTACCGCCTAATCCGGGCAGCACAGTGTCAATTACGGCTCCATAGCCGCAGCCGAATCCGCCGCTCGTTGTGGAGACTCCGCAGGCAGACGCTCCAAGTACGCGGTAGCCTCCCCCGCAGTGGAGAACACCAGGTTTCGTCCCAGGTGGTGAAGGCGGAGAGTTGCAGGGAAGGCAAGGGTGAAGCGAATCTTCTTCTGGAACAAGATCGAGCAGACAGCCGAGAACTCCCTGCGCTTAGCTGAGACTGTCGTGGAGTAATCCTGAAAAAGGAGTACTTTGGAGTTTTCCAGCACAAGGCCCTCATGCTGTGTCTACGCACGTAGCAGCCTGTCCTTATGCGCGAAATTCAGGATGCGCGCGATCACCACTCGGGGCTTTAATCTGTTATCTTGTCGGGGTCCGATTCGGTGGGCCCTCTCCACCTTAAGTTCGCCCACCATGGTAGGCAGTCCCAGGGCCTCCGGGAGCCATTTTTCAATGAGAGGCAGAATTTGCTGGTCATTCATAGATTCCGGGACTCCCACCAGCCGAATGTTATTGCGGCGGGAGCGATTTTCTAAGTCATCCAACTTAGCCTGGCATGCTGTAAGTTGTGCACGAAGGCCATCATGCAGTCTTTCTTGCCGCCCCTCCTCATCCTCTATGGCGGACACGCGGTGTTCCAACTCATCTATCCGCTGCCCCTGTGCTGCTATCACCTCCCCCATCTCCTCCAGCTTAGCGAGTATTCGGTCTAGTTTGGGGTCAAGCTGCCTAGCCACCTCCTTTGCGAGCTCTTCCGTGGCTGAATCCCCACTCTCCGCTCCGGGGGACGAGGGCTGCACCAACGCCGCGGCGGAGGTTGAGGCCCTTGATTTTGGTGCCTTCTCCTTCTCCTTCTCTCAGCGTACCGGGGGTGGCATACCAACTACCGGAAAACACCGGGCTGCTGCACAATGCTGGAGTAAGCACCCTCTCCACCGGTAATCACCTCTGGGCACTTAAAATGCCGATTTTATATCTTTATCGCCGAGGCAGCCCCGGAGCTAGCGAAAACACGTCTTCACTCGCTCATGTGCCACGTGACTCCTCTCGCCTTTTCATTTAAATCAATCTGTTTATCTTCCTGTATTTTTTCCGAGGCTTCATGCCTCTAATGCAGAAAGAAACCTTCATACTTTGGATTGTAAAAGGGCTTTAGCCTTTTACATACAAAGAACACAGCAACATAGAAAGTCCTCACAACTTTTTATAGCTTTTGACCCTAGTCATTTGGGACTTCCAGTCTCCAAAAGAACTTTATCTAAATGGATTGCCCAATGCATATCCTTTGCTTATGAGAGTAAGAGTCTTCCTCTTCAGGACCATGTCTAATCTCCACTCTGGGTCTATCAATGACATTTGTCAAACAGCCACCTGGGCTTTGGTACACACCTTCACAGCCCACTACTGCCTGGAGAAAGCCTCCCGTCGGGATGCCTTCTTTGGCCAAGCTGTTCTTCAAAATCTCTTTCACACCTAAATCAACTCCTACCCACTAACCCTGGTGGGATGCCAGAGATCCATGGGAGGAAGGATTCCCACCTTCTAGGGTGGCACCTTCCTGGTGCTATCTCCCTGGCATCTTCAGCTAGGGAGTCCCCATATGTGAAGACTACATTCCTGCTTGTTCCTGGAGATAGCGTAGTTACTCACCTGTAACAGGTGATCCCCTGGAACAGCAGGAATTTAGTCTTCACAACCCACCCACCTCCCCTAGGAGTTGTCTCTCTCTCTCTTTGTCTCTTTCCTCTCTCCCTCTATCCTTTCACTCAGCTAAAAACTTAACTGAAGAGGGACAGTTGGAAAGGTGGGAAGGCAGCACACATGTGCTGAGGGATGCTCCCAAAAGCTTTCCTTTTGGATGCTGGGGAGCATTCCCGCGCAGGCTCCGTCGGTACAGACGATACCCCTATGTGAAGACTAAATTCCTGCTGTTCCCGGAGATCATCTGATACAGGTGATTAACTATGCTTTATACACTCAAAACCATCAAGAAATCATCAAAGAGGAGATCAAGAAACTGCTGTTCAACAGTGTGCTAGAGGAAATTCTTCAGCACCAGTATGGACAAATTCTACTCCTGGATTTTTTTTCTCATATCAAAGAAACCTGGGGGCCTTTGTCCCATTCTAGACTACAACCCAAATCTCTTTGTAAAACGAGATGTTCAAAATGAATCCCAGTTCTCCATATTACCCCTTTTGGACACAGAGTTGGTTAGCCTCCCTACATCGGAAGGATGCATATTCCCACATACCCATACACAGCAGTCACGGACAGTACCTGCACTTTGTCTTTCTGGATTGACATTTCCAGTACAAGGTACTTCTCCGGGAACAAGCAGGAAGTCAGTCCTCACATGTGGGTGACGTCGGCACCGACTGAGCCCTTGGGGGAAGCATCCCCCCAGCTTTCAAAGAAAGCCTTTGAGAGATGCCATCACGCATGCGTGGCCCCCATCCCACCCAAGGGTGCCATATTGCTCAGTCTCCTTTTTTCCGCTGAGCCCTTCAGACGTCGTTTGGCTTGTCCCCAGAAAAAGTAGATTTTTTTTTTGTTCCTTCAGATTCCAACTCTCCTCCGGTATTGCACCGGTACTTTTCCCACCTACCGACCTCGGTGCCTCGGCGTCGGGTTCGGTTCAAATTTTTGTAGTTTTTGTTCCTTTTTTTTCTGGCGCCTTCATGCCTTTTTTTCTTCCGCTGGCAGCCCGGAGGGTCTTCAACCTCACATGGGTGCCTTTTTCCCCCATGGTTACCAGTGGTTTTAAGAAGTGTGATCGGTGCTCTAAAATCGTGTCTTTGACCGACACACACGACTGCTGTCTTTGTTGCCTCGAGCCAGACCATGTCCCGGTGGCCTGCGGTCTCTGCAAGAGGATGGTCCAGCAAGGCCCTCAAGAGCCGCTAGCAGCAGCACGACAAGTTCTTCCCTGAGTCCCTGGTACCTCCCAAAGCCAGGGCCTTGTCTGAGGCCCGAACCTCGGGCGGAGCTTTCCGAGCCCGAGCTACATTGTGGGTCCTCAGAAAGAGGGTCTCCCTTGAAGGAACCCAGAAGGAAGAAGAAACCCTCGAAGGCGGTATCCTTGGATGGTTCTGACTGGCTGGGAGCTCCCCAGACCCAGTCCCGTAGCTGAAGCGCTCGTCCGAGGCATCTGAGAAGGAGCGACCTGCAAAGGTCCCCCCAGAAGAATCCGGCCTCGGTCCGCAGACACCATCCTCGTCGAGGATTCCCCTTCAGGGGAGCCGGCATCGGGCTCGAGTCCCTCGGTGCCTGCGCTGAAGTCTGCGGAGCCTTCTGGGCTGGAGTCCAGAATGGCGGCCCTGGAGCGCAGTTTGCCTTCATGGACCAGCAGCGGGCGCTGTTGTCCGGTTCGACCGGTTCATCCACCCCGACTACCGGGCCGTCAACCTCCAAGATGTCCCCGGAGGCCGAGCCGATCCTCGCCCAAGGTCCCGCTCCGCCACGCTTGTCTGGACCGTGGTCATCCCAGGTAAGTCTACTGGGTGCCGGCTGCAAAGCTTTGGAGCCCTTGAGGCCCGCGGAGCAGTCCTCGGGCGAGTCCTCCACGGACAGCTTTGAGCCCCGATACCCATCGCCACCATGATGTCAATTCCGATTCCCCCGTGTCGGAACCTTGGTGGCGGTCCCTGCTGGAGGACATGGGTTTCTTGGACTTTGTCAAGGACATGTACAAGACCCTCCCGTTTCTGACCGAGGAGGACCCTCGGGCAGATGAGTTAGAGATCCTCCAGTACGAGGACCTTCTGGGAATCGCTAACAGTACCCATCCCTCCCATCCTCGAACGGCTCATGCTCCGCATTTGGGAGACACCGGCCTTGGTACTGGTGGTGAGCAGATGGTTTGACTCGATGTATCGGTTCCGCCGCAGCCCGGGCTTCCAGAAGTCACAATTGCCGCATAACTCCATGGTGGTGGAGTCGGCTATGCGTCAGCTGAAAAGCCAGAAGACGCACTCCTTGGCCCTCCCCCCCCCCCCCCCCCCCCGGCAGGGAGGCCTGAACCTTGGCAGAAAGTGCTACCAGGGCTCAGTGCTTTTCTGCTGCATCCAGGCCTACCAGCTGTATATGGGCATGTACCTGAAAGACCTGGCAAAGGAACTCGCCCGGTTCTCAGCTGCTCTCTCCAAGGAATCCTTGCAGCGCTTCAAGAGCCTGACCAAGACCGTCCGTGAGTGCTCCAAATTTGTCTCGAGCGACCTATGACAGGTTCAGATCGTGGCTTGAGTAGCCGTGGCAGGCATTGGTGCATGCCGCCAAGCTTGGCTTTAGTCGTCCGATCTCGAGCAGTGGGTTCAGGACAAACTGGTCGATGTCCAATGCCAAGGGGAGAACCTCTTTGGCAAACCCATGACCGACAAGGCTGCCAAGCTGGAGACCAAGTTCATGACGAGGACCAGGCTCTCTAAGAAGACCACTGCCCCTCCCGACTGAAGGGCTTGGGTAAAAAGCCCTTTTATCCGAGGAAGGGAGCTGCTTACCAAAACTACCCACCTTATCAGGCCTCCCTGGCTCCCCAACAGGATCAGCAGGCCAAGGGACGTGGGCATGGCCCACGTAAGCGCAAAGCTCCAAACCCTCAGGCACCGGCCACTGCCCAGCCAGGGGTGAGCTTTTGACTCCTTGGGCATAGCCTCTCTACCCCAAGGAGGTCAGCAGTCCACAGGAGGTCATCTGGCCCTCTATACCCAGAGATGGATGGCTATTACCACAGATTCCTAGGCACTGAGGGTAGGCAGGGAGGCTTATCTCCTCCATCTGGCTCAGACACCTCCCTCTTATTTTCTGGGAGAGCCCCTCAGGTCTCCTCTACACTGGGACCTTCTCTTGAAGGAGTTGGCAGGTTTTCTAGAGTACAAGGCAGAGGTACCGTTGCCCCACTACCTCAGGGGCAAGGGTCTCCACTCCAGATACTTCCTCGTGCCAAAAAGGACAGGGGGGTCTAAGGCCCATCCTCGACCTGTGCAACCTCAACAAATTCCTTATTTATTTATTTATTTAAAAGCTTTTTTTATACCGTGCTCTTTAATATCAGCGCGGTTTACAATTAACAATTCTTGCACGAGACCAATGAGAACTGCCTAGTGCTTACATTGAACAGGATCAGTAACTTGGAGCTGTAACTGGGTGAACTATTTACACATTCAACCATCAAAGCTGTGGCTGAGTAACTATTTACAAGTTAAATGTTAGGCCCAAACTGAATGGTTAAGACTGGGTCTTCTCGGTTAATACATTAATCATTATAGTCATTCTCAGTTATTACAATAATCAATATAGTCAGTATATCAACACATGTTAAATGTACCTGATGGACGGTTCTGCAGATCGGTTTGTCTTAGACAGTTTGTGAAGTGTTGGATCCTGCTTGAGTGAATTGGTGTGTGGGAGGGAGAAGTTCAAGATGCTCTCCCTTGGAACATTGCTGCCATACCTCCAGCAGGGAGATTGGCTATGCTCCTTAGACCTCAAGGATGCTTATACTCACATCCTCATCCACCTCAACCACAGGAAGTACCTGCAGTTCGTAGTAGGGGGTAGGCACTTTCAATACAGGGTACTCCCCTTCGGTCTAGCCTTTGCATCACTGGTCTTCACAAAATGCCTGACAGTCATGGCCGTGTTCCTCCGGCTCCAGGGGATCTTCGTTTTTCCCTATCTGGACGACTGGCTCATAAGGGGAGGCACAGCCTCTGAGGTGCAGCAGGCCATCGCTCGCACCATCCAGGTTCTGCAACATTGGGCTTTGTCGTAAACTACCTCAAGTCTCACCTTCTCCCCAGACAGTGCCTGGAGTTCATTGGAGCAAAGCTCAACACCCTCCAGTCGAGGGCTTTCTTGCCCAAGGACCGAGCCGATCGTCTCCGGTCCCTTGCTCTGGATATACAGCACCATCCCTCGGTGCCTGCCCGGCTTCTCCTGCGCCTCCTCGGGCACATGGCCTCCATGGTCCACATGTTCTTTGTAAATAATAATAAGATTAGTTTTATTATTATTCTGTTCTTTGTAAAATGCCCCTGATCTCTGAAAGGGGCAGTATAGAAAAATGTACAAATAAATAAATAAATCACCTCAGACGCTCACCTCCACATGAGGATGGCACAGTGGTGTCTCTGGGACCAGTGGTCTCAGGCCATGGGTTGTCTTTGGGACCGAGTCTCGGTGACCTGCCAGTTGTCAGACTCCCTGGACTGGTGGCAGTCGCCCTGGCATCTCAAAGCGGGCATGCCGTTACAGGCCCCAAGTCACTCGAGGGTCCTCACCACAGATGCTTCCTGCTCGGTTGGGCGGCCCACTGTGGAGATCTCTGCACTCAGGGCAACTGGTCACCAGGTGAGAGCACCCAGCAGATCAACCTCCTGGAGGTCCTGGCCATATACCTTGCCCTGATGGTCTTCTGTCACCACCTACATCACCAGCCAGTGCTGGTCCAGACAGACAATCAGGTGGAGATGTTCTTCGTGAACAAACAGGAAGGCACGGGTCTCGTGTCCTTTGTCATGGGGGAACTGGTCCTTTGCTCATATACAGTCCATCAGGGGATCCTCCTGCGGGCAGTGTACCTGCCAGACCAGGACAACCTGCTGACCGACAGGCTCAGAAGGGATCTCCAACCTTATGAGTGGCAGCTGAACCCCAGGGTAGCCAGTTGGCTTTTCTGTCTCTGGGGGAACCTGTGATGGACCTGTTCGCCAGTCTGGACAACTTTCAGTTGCCCTGCTTTTGCTCCCGGCAGGCCCACCCCTCCAAGGTGGCAGCGGGACGCGTTCCTGGTCTCATGGTCGGAGGGCCTTATGTATGCCTCCCTCCCCCCCCCCCCGACACCGCGGATCGCCAAGACCCTGTTCAGGGTGCTCCACAACAGGGCCTCGCTCATCCTGATAGCTCCTTGGTGGCCCAGGCAGCTGTGGTTTCTGCTGCTCCTGAGGTTGGCGGTGGAGGGCCCCATTCCCCTGGGAACTGCCCTGGGTCTTCTATCCCAGGAGGGGGGCTCTTTCCTGCACCCCAACCTCGGGTCCCTCTTGCTGACAGCTTGGCTACTGAGAGGGAAACTCTGGCCCCTCTCAACCTTCCAGCAGATGTGGAGAACATTCTGCTGGCCTCTCGCAAGGCCTCTAATAGGAAGACTTACGCCCTCAAATGGTGCAGGTTCTCTATTTGGTGCGCCCAACAGGGGACTGATCTTTTCCTTTGCCCAGTGCCTCTGGTGTCACAGTACCTTCTCCACCTTTCTCAGTCCGGGCTCAAGTCTAACTCCGTTCGGGTGCACCTTAGTGCCCTGGCAGCGCACCACCATCCGGTGGATGATAAGCCCCTCTTGGCCCAACCGTTGGTGACCCGTTTTCTTAGGGGCCTTCTCCTATCAAAGCCCTCGGTTCTCCCTCCGGCATCTGAATGGCACCTCAATGTGGTGTTGGGGCAGCTCACTCGCCCGCCCTTTGAGCCTCTGGCTACCTGCCACCTTTGCTACCTCTCGTGGAAGGTAGTTTTCCTGGCTGCGCTCACCTCCGCTCGCAGAGTTAGCGAGCTTCAAGCCCTTGTGGCGGAGGCACCTTATACCAGGTTCTACAAGAACAGCGTGGTGCTTCGCGCACACCCCAAATTCCTGCCAAAGGTATTGTCGCCCTTCCATCTTAACCAGGAAGTAGTGCTCCCTACCTTCTTTCCAAGACCTCACTCCAGTAGAGCAGAGACGGTCCTTCACACCTTGGACTGCAAGAGGGCCTTGTTCTTCTATATCCAACGCACTCAGGGCCACCGCAAGGCTTTTCAGCTGTTTATCTCCTATGACCCCAGTAGGCTGGGGGGAGGTAGTGACTTAGCGTATGCTGTCCATCTGGGTGGCGGACTATCACCCTCGCTTATGAGCAGGCGGGGCTCCTGCTGGAGGGCCGCATCACAGCGCACCGTGTTGGGGCCATAGCGGCTTTGGTGGCAAACTTGCACTTTGTCCCGATGGTGGACATCTGCCGGGCCGCCACCTCAGTCCATACCTTCGCAGCCCATTACTGCCTGAAAAGAGAGTCCCGATGGGACAGTGCCTTCGGCCAAGCTGTGCTCTGTAACCTTTTCGGGGTCTAGGCAACTCCTACCCTCTGACCCTTCTATGTTCAGGCTACCGGAGTGCTGATTCATCAGACACAGGGGTCCTTCTTTGGTCTGTGTACACGGACTAAATTGCTGCTGTCTTGTGGCTCCCTGTGAGGGAGCCCCTACTTTGCTACGGGCTTTCGGTAGCCTGTAGCTGGGGAGTCCCATATGTGAGGACTGACGTCCTGCTTGTTCCCGGAGAAAGCATAGTTACTCACCTGTAACAGGTGTTCTCTCGGGATAGCAGGAATCAGACCTCACAACCCTCCCTCCTCCCCTTGGAGTTGCCCCTTTACCATCTTTATTTTTGCTGTCTTTTAGCTATGTCATCTGACTGAGCAAGATGGCACCCTTGGGCGGGAAGGGACCATCCATGCATGGTGGCATCTCCCAAAGGTTTTCTTTGAAAACTGGGGGGATGCTTCCGCGAGGGCTACGTCTGTGCCGACGTCACCCATATGTGAGGACTGATGCCTGCTGTCCCCGGAGAACACCTGTTACAGGTGAGTAACTACGCTTTCAGTTCAGTCTCTCTTCAGCTCCCAGAGTTTTCAGAAAGTGCCTAGAAGTGGTAACAATGCACCTTCAGAAGGAAGGCATTTCAGATTTCCTTACTTAGATGACTGGCTGGTTTCAGGCCCAGCGAAAGAATTGGTCACATTCACATTTCAAGAAACCATAGTGGTACTACCAAACTTTGGTTTCCTGATCAATGCAGAAAATTCAGCCTTCATTTCAACTCAAGCCCTGCTTTTTATAGGAGCTAACATAAACACAAGACAAGCAAAAGCATACCTTCCCAAGTACAGGGCAGCCACAATTGTACACTTCAGTTCCTTAATGCGTGAAACATGTTCAGTCTCGGCTCGAACTGTCCTCAGACACATGACAACAGTGGTACAACAGTGGTGGTTGTTCTACCCTTTGCAAGACTGCACATTGCAGTGCTATCTAAAACCTCACTGGAATCAGAGAAGGCAATCTCTGTATACAAAAATTCCAGTCTTGGACGCAGTTCATCAGTTTCTTACAGGGTAGATGAATATCTCCAACCTCTTGGTAGGTCATCCCTTGGTTTCTCCACCATCTGTACTAGTTCCCATAACAGACGCCTCCAATCAGGGACACTGGAACTATACGGAACGCATCTACCATATCAACTTTTTGGAATTTCAAATCATTTACAATGTCGTACAAGCCTTCAAGATATGGCTTCAAAACAAAGTAGTGATCAGAACAGACAACCAAATCACCACAGGGAGGTTCAGGGTCCCTATTTCTGTGATGCGAAGCAATCAGAATTTTGAGTCTAGCCTGTTCTCCAATCATCTCACTACAGTCTATTTACCAGAAAAGAAGACTCTAGCAGATTATCTAAGCTGTTTGCTAGACCCACATGAATGGTTTCTAGACAGTTAGATGACACACCAGTTCTTCAAACCCTGGGGACACTCACAGATAGACCTATTGGCAACAGATTTAAACACAGAGAGCAGACATTTCTGCCCAATTTTCCCAGCAACTCATAGGTTGTCACACAATGCGTTTGCAGTTCAGTGGCATGCAAATCTTTTGTGCCTTTTCTCCATGGACAAACAGGAATGAAGTCCTCATGTATTGATGATATCTGACGGAGCCCGTGCGGGAATGCTCCCCAGCTACTAGTGGAAGCATTTGCGAGGTTCCACAGTGCATACATGCCATCTTACCACCTACTGCCATGGCGCCATCTTGGATTAGTCTTTGTTTTTCTGCAGAGCCCAGCGGACGCATTGGCCATCATCTCTGCTAGTCAGTAATTGTTTTCCCTCTCCAGGGACTCTCTGTGCCTTTTCCAGATTTTTCCATATACTTTTCTGCCTGCGGTCGCGGTCTCTCTTCTCTCTTCCTTTTCACTAGTCAGTTTTCTGCTGTTTTATAGTCAAATCTCTTTATTACTGAACCACAACTCAAACCTACAATAAACTGCATGTATAACCAATTGGCAACCAAGTTATCATTGGCTAAGCATCTCATGTCTTCATTGCAGTGATACCTGCACACATAATACTGGCCCATTTCACATTTTAACCCTTGTGAATAGCTTCCAGGGTATTTCAACATATTTCACTCCTGGATTGTGTTGGCTCTTCACGATGCCAGGAGTACTTCCCTCCACTCCCCTCCCCAGCCCCCCTTCGCATGTTCTGGAAGTTTAGAGGTTTAGGTTGTGAAAACAGAAGGGAAGAAGCAGAGACCATCAGTCATGCACCCTACATTATTTTAGCCTCCCACCTGCTTTGATATCTCGCCTCGCCATGTACCCCTCTGACACACATCCCAAATCATTCACACTCATCCTCACCATTTTGTTCTTAACACTTTCTTATTGGCCTGTCGGTTCAGAGCTTGATTCAGTACATAACTGCAGATCTTGGCAGTCAGTGTGTCGCTGTATGGTTCCCAGACCATTAAGAAGAGTTCCCATCCCTGTCTCCCATGTTTCAATCTTTCCCGCTTCCACAG
Organism: Ichthyophis bannanicus; assembly: GCA_033557465.1. NCBI lineage: Eukaryota > Metazoa > Chordata > Amphibia > Gymnophiona > Ichthyophiidae > Ichthyophis > Ichthyophis bannanicus. The sequence goes on along the minus strand of CM066039.1, from coordinate 281,077,280 downwards.
TATTAATTGATGCAAAGCTGCATTCCATTGCATAATGAGGGCCCCCTTGGTGTCAACCAGGCAAATAGAATATTTTTATGTGCCAACATGAGGGACAAGTGTAACCACCAGTCGTCGTCCTCCCCAGTATCTAGTACTGCCATTCTGGGCATTAAGTTGGGAATGACCCCAAGAACTTGTTCTAATAGACTGCGAACCTGCCTCCAAAAGCAAGTTACAATGGGGCAGTTCCAGAACATATGTCCCAAATTGGCCTGCTCCATCGTGCACCAGGGACAATACAAGATTTCCGCGATCCCAGCCCTGTATTCTTGGTTTGGCGCATAATAGAGTCATCTAAGTATCCAGTACTGAGTTTCTCGCTGATCTGCATTAACACTGAGTTCTAGTATTTTGGCCTTCATCAGTTCCGTCCCCTCTATTTGAGTGGGCAACTCCTTGCTCCACCTAATTGCTAGTGATTCTAAGGTTGCTGGGCCTTCTAGCTCTGCCACTGCCTGTCGTAAGACTATCTTTGTCTGGCCTTCAGGTCCCACTATTAGTAGCTCCTCTATTTTAGAGCTAAAGAGGCTACTGAGAGCGTGTTGGTGTAGACTCTTTACATGGCTCTGGACTTGCATATATGGGAAGTAGTCCCCTTCTCCCAAAGTGTAACGTTCCCTCAGATCCAAGAGAGGCTCCACTTGACCATCCTCAGTGACCAGTTGTTCAACTGCTTCTATCCCAGTTTGTGCCCATCTGGCAAAGGCCTGAGTCATCATTCCGGGCTGAAAGTCTACATTACCCTGTAAGGGTAAGTATATAGCCACCAGCATAACATACGCCAGCATTGGCACACAGATGACAGTAGCAAGTTCTTACCAGTGACACCCATAGTCTTCAAAGATCCTGTATGTAATATGTATTGTAGGGACACTGGAGCCACCAGGACTCGCTCCATTTCTAATGGTGAGTAGTTGGATATGTCATATAGCCAGTCTCAAAGATGTCGTCCTACATATGCCAGCTTATATTGATGTATGTCTGGAAGGCCTTTTCCTCCCCTCTCCTATGGTCTCCATAGTTCTGCAAGCTTAATGTGTACCTTTTTCCTTTTCCAAAGAAAGGACCCCAGCTGTCGATCAAGTCATCTGCGTTCCATTAAGAGGATGGGTAGCACCTGAAGAATGTGTAACCATTTGGGGAATAGGGTCATGTGGGGAATAGGGTCATCTTGAACAAGTTTATACGCCCACTTAGAGAGGTAGCTCTCGCCAGTGCGGCAGATGTTGGTCTAGGTCCCTAAATAATGCTGTAAAATTGAGGGCAGATATACAGATTAGGATCACTCGGGAGTTGAAAACCTAAGTACTGTATTTGAAACTGCCCATTGCCCACCGCAGCAGAAAGGGTCCCCGCCAGAGCCAATGCAATCCAATTTGAAGAGGGAGATCCCACGAACATACCATAAATATGAAACTCATGCAGCAATATTTCTAAAGATTTTACTGGGTCCCCCAGACACACCAACATATTGTCTGCGAACACTGAAATCTGAAAGTCCTCCTTTCCAACCTGTACTCCGTGCAGTTCTGGGTGGGTATGTATACGCTTTATTAAAGACTACAACTGCAGCAGAGATAAAAGGGGGACAGTCGTTCTAAAACGAAGGCGGAGGTCAGTACCCCATTTGCCAATACCAACCCGCATGGATAATTATATAGGAGGTGGATCATGTCCACAAAATATCTCGTAATGCTCATCCTGTCCAGCACCAAGTACATATACTCCCTCTGTACTGTATCGAACGCTTTCTCAGTATCAAAGCTGATAAGCATGGTTGGGAGCTTCTTCTGTAGACTGACGTATTGGGCTGCTAGGATCTTCTGCACATTGCATGTAATATTCCGGCCTTGTACAAACCTCACCTGCGAGGCTCCCACCAAGAGTGCATTGATGGTGCTAACCTCTCACCCATCACTTTTGCCAGTATTTTTATATCTACATTTAACAGAGAGATAGGTCTATAAGACCCCCCAGCAGCAATGGGTCTTTGCCAGGTTTTGACAGGACAGTAATCAAGTTCATATGGAAAGTCCCTTCTCTGTATGAGGTTCGCAAAATATTCCACCATGGGAACCGTGACCTTATCCTGAAGTAGTTGGTAGAATTCCCCACGATATTCATCCGGTCCTGGGGTCTGACACTTATGTAGTCCACGGATACAATTCTGGACCTGTCGAGCCGTCAGTGGGGCATTCAGAATTTGTACTTGCTCTTGTGCAAGGTTAGGCAGAACTACCTCTTGTAGGTATATGTGAGCATGTACAGTGTCACAGGGCTCTGCCCCATATAGCCCCTGCTAGAATTCCTGGAAGATTTTCTCAGTCCCTTCCTGAGTAGTTTGCATCTGATCTCCCGTTTTCATAGTGCCCATACCTCTCTTGTTCCGTCTCTTGTCTTGATTAGTGAGGAGAGGAGTTTTCCCATCTTATTTCCAAATTGGTACAAATGGTATCGATAGTAAAATATAGACTCTTGAGTTTGGTTGTGTAGGAGATCATCAGTCTCCACTTGTAGGGCCAACATTGTTGTCCTTGTTCTCTATTGGGGTGTGCCATAAACCTGCACCTCTCTCATCGAAGATCCCTTTCTAGCTGAATTAGGCGCTTGCTCTGTTCTGTCCTCTTAGCTTTACTATATCCCATAATATATCCCCTCATTACCACCTTGGCGGTTTCCCAGAATAGTGCCAGATTGTTTTTATGCTCAGCATGGTGTTTTTCATATTCTGCCCAGTTGTTTCATAGGTAGATTTGAAATTCCTGGTCACCCACTAAGTTTAGTGCAAATCTCCACATATTGCCTCCAGTTCGTCCTCCCCAAGCTCAGTCGATCCAAATTGGCACGTGGTCTGATGCTATAATGGAACCAATCTCACACTCTCCGGACTCTGTCCAAGAGATCTTCTGCTATGAGGAAATAGTCTATATGAGACCCAGACCCTTGAGCCTGAGAGAGTTGGGCGACACATCAGTAAGAGCGTATCTCCAGGAACAAGCAGGAATGAGTCTTCATATATGGGTATCGTCGGTACCGACGGAGCCTGCGCGGGAACGCTCCCCAGCGTCCAGTAAGAAAGCTTTTGGGAGCATCCCACAGCGCCTGCGCGCTGCCTTCCCGCCTTTCCCAACCGCCTCTCTCCAGTTCTTCTTTTCCGCGGAGCCAGCAGGTCGTGTTCCTGTCACCGCAGAAGAATTCTTTATTTTTTCCTTTATATTTCTGTGTCGCGTCTGCCTTCTTCACATCAGACCGGTACCGCTGGTCTTTTCTTTCTTAAAAAAAAAACAAAACAAAACTTTTCTTTCTTAAACTGTGCATTTTCGGTTTGGGCCTTAGGCCTGAACATATTTTCTCCTCATGGAGAAGCCCACTTCCGGGTTCAAAAAGTGCACAAAGTGTGGCAGTACTATTTCTGTCACCGAAACCCATGACTGGTGTCTAAAATGTTTGGGTCCTGACCATTCCATCACGGATTGTGTGTCCTGTACCATGATGTCTAAAAGAGGTCGGCAGAACCGAGCAGCCAAGCTCCGTACCCTGTTTCCCTCTGATGCAGCCTCGGTGGCATCGAAGTCTTCCAGGGCGGCTTCTTCCTCCCATGGATCTCAGGTAACCAAACATAAATCTAGCCGGTCCTCGAAGGGCAAATCTCCCTCTAAGCATCGAGATGCCTCCGGGCTTGTCCTCGAGGATTCCGCACCGGCAAAATTACCCCGGCGGGAAGTTCCGGCTTCCAAAGCATTGTCTATGGGGTCACAGGTTGACATCGATGGCTCGGCCTCGACCGATCACCTGTTGCCGTGTTCTGGGGTACCAGTGGCCTCCACTGGTACCGACATCCAGACTATGGTGGCTTTGATGGATCAGAAGATTCTGTCCATGCAGCACACCCTAACGGGGTTTATGCAGGCTTCGATGCCTCCGGTACCGCAACAGTCTCTGTTGCCGGTACCGACTCCGGCACCGGCATCATTCCCGGTGCTGGTACCGATTGCATCGGCTTCAGTGTCGACCGCAATGGTACCCTGTCCTATGATGCCCATCGGTACCGAACCGGTACCGCTTACTCCCGATGTCGATCCTACTCGGTACGCGTATCGGGCTTTACAGGAGCATCCAGACAGGCGATACTTTGATTCCTCCGAAGACTCTGAGTCGGAGGTTTCTGTCGATGCACCGGTACTTCTTCCTCAGGAGTCTGATTCTCCAAAACGAAGAATGTCTCCTCCAGAAGACTTGTCTTTTCAGGACTTCATTAAGGAAGTGGCTAGGGGCCTCTCCATTACAGTGGCCCCTGAGTCAGAGCCTAGAGCCAAGCAACTAGATATTTTGCAATATCCTAAGGCTCCTAAAGAAGCAGCTGCTTTTACCTATTCATGAGATTCTCTATGATCTCATGTTGAGCATGTGGGAGACTCCTCTTACCACCTCTCCTCATTCTCGTAGATTAGACACCATGTACCGTGTCCCTCCTTGTCCTGGCTTTCATAAGTCTCAGCTTCTTCACCACTCTATTGTGGTAGAGTCTGCCATGAGGAAGATAAAGAGTGCAAAGAGACACTCATCTAATCCTCCAGGACGTGAATGCAGGACCCTTGATGCTTTTGGCCGAAGGGTTTTCCAAGCTAATATGCTTGCTGCCAGAATCAACTCCTATAGTCTCTATATGGGGATGTTTCTAAAAGAAGTCACAGATCATCTGCAGACTTTAGCCCCTTTTATTTCAGAAGATAAAAGGCAGGAATTTCTCACTTGGTTTAAACATGCCCAAGATGTTTCCAAATTTTCCAACTGTGCAGCCTTTGACTCTTTTGAGTGTGTAAGCAGAGCCTCAGCTATTGCCATAGGTGCATGCAGAATTGCTTGGTTACAAGCCTCTGATTTGGAACTTTGGGTCCAAGATGAACTGGGAAATCTTCCTTGTACAGGTGAAAACCTTTTTGGCAGGGATTGGAAAGCAAAGGCCACTCAGATGGATGCTGAGAACTCTGCTTTGGATCGACTTTCAAAGTCTACCTCTGCTCCTGCTAAGAAAAGGTTGTTCAAAAAGACAACTTTTTCTAAAAAGGGAAGATACTATCCTGCTTATGGTCAACAGGCATCTTCTGCAGGTCGTTTTGCTGCAAAGCGTCCGCAACCACCTAAACAGGCCAAGTCAAAGGCTGCCAGGCCTCCCATGGCTCAGCAGCCTCAGCCTCCCCAGGGCCTTTGACTTGCAACTAGAGAACTTAGCCTTTCTGGCTCTGGAAGAACCAGAGCCCCTCACCATTCCAGGAAGGTTGGCTTACTTTGCTCCCAGATGGGAGCAAATTACAGCAGAGCAATGGACCTTCTCCATTGTAAGGGAAGGGTACAAGCTTCATTTCTTAAACCTTCCTCCCCACACCATGGTGAGACAGTTCAGTTCTCCAACATCTCTCCTCAACCTTCTGGGTCAGGAGATTGCTACCCTTCTTGCCCAAGGGGCAATAGAAGAAGTACCCCTTCTTCAACAGGGCTCAGGGTTCTACTCCCCTTATTTTCTTATTCCAAAGAAAACAGGGGGCTACAGACCCATATTAGATCTCAGAGAATTGAACAAGTTTCTATTCAAAGAGAAATTCAAGATGATTTTTCTCGGTACTCTGCTGCCATATCTTCACAGTCAGGACTGGCTTTGTTCTCTAGATCTCAAGGATGCGTACACCCATGTCCTCATCCATCCAACATACAGAAGGTTCCTTCGGTTCCTTTTTCAAGGAAAGCACTACCAATACAGGGTGCTTCCTTTCGGTCTGGCCTCTGCACCAAGGGTGTTCACGAAATGCATGGCAGTAGTAGCTGCATTTCTACGCACTCTAGGAATATTCGTTTTCCCATATCTGGACGACTGGCTCATTCGAGCTCCATCCCAGTCAGAGGCCCAGATTTCTCTAACCTGCACTATGCGTGTCCTTCAGTATTTGGGACTGGTAATAAACATCCCAAAATCCCATCTCACCCCTACTCAGTCTCTGTAGTTTATAGGGGCCTTGCTGGATACCACAACTGCAAGGGCCTATCTTCCTCAGGCCCGTTGCCTACGCTTGGTGCAGTTAGCCTCCCAGATACAGTTAAAGTCCCATTTAACTGCTCGAGAGATGTTACAACTATTAGGCCGCATGGCATCCATCGTGCATGTGGTTCCATATGCTCGCCTTCACATGAGGGCAGCTCAATGGACTTTGTCCACCCAATGGACTCAGGCATCAGGTTGCCTGTCAGACAAAATAGCAAACTCCAGTCGCCTATTTTGGTCTCTCCAGTGGTGGAAGTCCCCTCCAAATCTGTTGCTGGGGTCCTCTTTTCAGCAGTCGCTACCCCAAGCAACTCTGACAACAGATGCTTCTCCAATGGGTTGGGGAGCTCATCTGCAGGATCTCTCCACCCAGGGCATCTGGTCTCCACAGGAGACTTTTCTGCATATCAATCTCTTGGAACTCAGAGCAATATTCTTAGCTCTAAGAGTGTTCCATTCCCTGCTCAGCTACAGGACAGTCCTCATCCATACGGACAACCAAGTAGCCATGTTCTATGTAAACAAGCAGGGCAGGACTGGCTCTCTGTTGCTTTGCAACGAAGCTTTGCAACTGTGAGCCTTCACCAGAGAGCATCACATCCATCTTCTGGCAGTATATCTTCCAGGCATTCAAAACTCTTGGGCGGACAGACTCAGTCGAGTTCTGCTTCCACACGAGTGGTCCCTCCACATGGACCAGGTAGCCAGGATTTTTCGAATTTGGGGAACCCCGGACATAGACCTCTTTGCAAGTCCGTGGAATGCCAAACTTCCCCGGTTCTGTTCTAGAATTCCGTGTCAGGGATTTCAGGCCAAGGATGCCTTCCTCCTTCACTGGGGTCAAGACTTCCTTTATGCCTTTCCACCAATTCCCCTAATTCCCAAGACACTATTCAAGCTTCAGAGAGATCAAGGGACCATGATCCTCATAGCACCACATTGGCCACGCCAAGTGTGGTAACCTCTACTTCTGCATCTCTCTCAAGCTCCTTCCCTGGACTTGGGCTCTGCACCAGACCTTCTGTCCCAGGAAGAGGGAACTTTGTGGCACCCAAGCCCCCAGTCGCTCCATCTCAGGGCTTGTTTGCTTTGGCCTAGACCTTCAAGATTTTCATCTCTCTCAGCAAGTCAGAGATGTTATTCATGCCTCTAGAAAGCCTTCTACTAGACGTTCCTATGCTTTCAAATTGAAAAGATTTACCATTTGGTGTTCAGGGAAAGGTCTAAACCCTCTTGCAATACCTCTGAATTCTGTACTAGAGTGTCTCCTGCATCTTATCCCATGCAGGTCTGAAAACGAATTCAGTAAGAGTCCATTTGAGTGCTATTGCAGCGTCCCTCAAGCCTCTCAATGGACAGCCTATTTCCTCTCATCCTCTTATAGCAAGATTCATGAGAGGCCTTCTTTTTACTAAACCTCCCATTAGACCACCTCCAGTGGCATGGGACTTAAACCTGGTTCTTGGCCAGCTTATGAAGCCACCCTTTGAACCTTTAGCCACCACCTCCTTGAAATTCCTTTCTTGGAAAGTTATTTTTCTCATTGCAGTCACCTCAGCACGCCGCATCAGTGAGTTGCAAGCTTTGGTGGCTAATCCTCCTTATACAAGGTTCCATCATGATAAGGTAGTCCTCAGGACCAATCCACACTTTATGCCTAAAGTGGTCTCACCTTTTCATCTGAACCAAGAGGTATATTTACCTGTATTTTTTCCAGGACCTCATGCATCAAATGCAGAGAGGAATCTTCATACCTTGGATTGTAAGAGAGCTCTCGCTTTTTACTTACAAAGAGCACAGCAACATAGAAAGTCTTCTCAACTCTTTGTTGCTTTTGATTCTTCTCATTTAGGACTTCCAGTCTCTAAGAGAACACTGTCCAACTGGATTGCTCAGTGTATTTCTTTTGCCTACCAGAGTAGGAACATTTCTCTGGAGGGCCATGTCACAGCTCACAATGTGAGAGCCATGGCAGCCTCAATGGCTCATCTAAACTCTGTGTCCATCGACCAAATCTATCGAGCGGCCACCTGGGCCTCGGTTCATACCTTCACAGCCCATTACTGTTTGGACAAGGACTCCCGCCGGGATGCCTCGTCTGGTCAGGCTGTTCTCAAACACCTGTTCCATTCCTAATCAACTCCTACCCACCTACCCTGGTCGGATGCCAGAGATCCATGGGGAGAGGTAGAGTCCTTTTCAAGGACACACAACCTGGGGTTTCTCCCTGGCATCTGCAGCTAGGGAGTCCCCATATGTGAAGACTCATTCCTGCTTGTTCCTGGAGATAGCACAGTTACTTACCTGTAACAGGTGATCTCTGGGAACAGCAGGAATAAGTCTTCACAACCCACCCACCTCCCCTAGGAGTTGTATCTCTCTATCTTTCCTTTCCTTTCTCTCTCTTTGTCTCAGCTTTAAAACTCAAACTGGAGAGAGGCGGTTGGGAAAGGCGGGAAGGCAGCGTGCAGGCGCTGTGGGATGCTCCCAAAAGCTTTCTTACTGGACGCTGGGGAGCGTTCCCGCGCAGGCTCCGTCGGTACCGACGATACCCATATGTGAAGACTTATTCCTGCTGTTCCCAGAGATCACCTGTTACAGGTAAGTAACTGTGCTATCCATTACACATGCCCTGTGTTCATCATGCCCTTCTGTACTCTGTGATGAACGATCTAGAGTATCATCCAAGACACAGTTGAAGTCCCTGTCCAAAACTAGTCGATTTGGGTTCATTTCAGCTCTACAAGTAGTGACCTCGTGATAAAATCCCACTTCATATGAATTCGGTGCATAGAGCATTCCCAAGGCGATCTGCTGTCTCTGCATCTCCCCTTGTATGAATAGGAAGTGGCCCTGGGGGTCTGCGTGCACCCTGGTCACATTCATACTTATTTGGTTCCCTATTAAAAGGACAACATCCACTTGCCACCCACCCGATGATGCTCCATATACTTCTCCTACTCGCCAATGTTTCAGTTTTTGATGTTCTTCCTCTGTCATGTGTGTCTCCTGTAGTAGGGCCACATCTATTTTATGATCCCATAATACCATCAATAACGTGTCTTTTTATGGGAGTACCTATCCCGCATACATTCCAGGAGGCCATCTTTAGAGATTTAGCCATGCTCATCTATCCATTGGATCTTACTATATTGTATGTCAATCCAAAGTTTTAATGCCTCTGGAAGCTTTCCCAGCTCAAGTCCTCCAGATAGCGCTACTGTCTCTTCTGCCCCCATCCATATGTACCCCTATTCCTTGTCAAGTTCATTACCCTCCCCTCTCCTTCCCCCCCCCTTCTTCCATTCGTACTTCCATTCACTTCCCTCGCTCTGCACTTCAGCCCTCCTTGTGATACACATAACCTGTAGGGGTTCCCCACCCCATCGTGCTGCCCCCTTGTCTCCCATTCTCCCACCCTTTGTCCCACCTCGTACCTTTTCCGAGTTTCCTACAGGACTTTATCTAGTGTATCCCCCGGGATGTGTTCTGTTCCTCTTGCCTCACAGTTTTGTTTTCTGTTATGGTAGTGGTGCAGTGTTTTGCCTTTGTTCTTGATTCATCCACATCCATCCATCTCCTATCCCTTTCTTCCCCCTTTCATTGTCAGCCCTGTTGGGTGCACCCTCCATTGCCTTTATTTCCCTTTAACACTGGGCCATATCGTATGTGTGAGCTAGGTTCAATAGTCAACACTGATTTGAGGTGTACAATAAGGCAAACACAGAAATCAAAGAGGAGCACAAGATACATTATAATATACCCCATTATTCTTTTCTCAGCTGGGAAGTTATTCACTGAACCATGAATGATTGTATTAAATCCCTGGGCCTCTATCTTCCCCTATATTGCCCTGCCCTTTGTCTACTGTGGCTTCCCCCTCCCCTCCCGCTTCCCAGTCAGTTGAGGGCCTGGGGACATATTGCAACCCAGGATGGAAGGTATAAGTGTTATGAGATTAACATTTGCATTACCGTCCCATGTCCTGTCAGTTGTGCATTTGCAGGCCCCCCCATGGTTCACCCTCTAACCCGTCCTCCCCCCCCCCTAGAGTTAACCAGCCTACTACAGTTCCCTTAAACCATTTGAAAGTATGACTAAACTAAGATTGAAACGTGATGGTAGTCTTTGCAAGCTTCTAAGCATAGAAAAGTTAAGTATTTATATAAAGCACACATCAGTTGAACTGCAACAGTGCTAGTTCAACCCCAGATTTCACCCGATTATTGCATATGGCACTGAATCTCAGTCTAAGGCCCTTTTGCCAGTGCCAGAGTTTAAAGTTGTCTAGCTTAGATGGGTGTTAAGCCCTATTTTAGGAGTGAGCTGTATGGGAACGGGCAGTCTAGAAACAATGAAGTCACAGTAAGACTCAGGATCTTAGCCCATCAGAGCCACATTTCCATCTGAATCGCCGATCACTACCCAAGATGGCATAGTCTTAAAATCTGAGGATCTGATTGTCCCAACATGTCCATGTGTCCACACTGGGTACTTAGTACTTTTTGTCCATAATCACTGGTTTGCCTGTGAGTCTCAATTGCTGAGGGTTCCACTCCAACCCCCAAGTCCTCCAACAAGTCAGCCGATCACATTCCCTCACTGTTCTTACAATAGGTTGGGTGAATCTATTGCTGGGACTTGTTCTAAAGTTAGTTACAGGCTACAGAATCATTTTGTACTTACTGCCTTCAACACCACTGCCAAAGTGTTTATAAAATTTGTCGTCTCATTCGGAGTTGTAAAGTAATCTGGTTTACCTTGATGTATCACCCTTAGTTGGGCCGGGTATAGCAGCGTGAATCAAATCCTGTGTTGAACCAGACACCCGTATGTCTCCGCATATTCTTTTTGCTGCTTTTTGACTGTTTGTGAGTAGTCTTGAAATAGCAAGATTTTGTTCCCATCCTCCTCAATATTCTGGTGGTTCTGGGCAGCTCTTAAGATCTCTTCTTTATGGGTATAATTGTGGAAATGGGCTATGACTGCTTTCAGCCTGCGTTCCCCTTCCCGCCTCGGCCCCAGTCTGTGTGGCTGTTCAATTTTTATCTTGCCAGTTAGAGCATCTAGATGTAAACTGAGTGGGAGCTATGTCTTCAAAAATCCCTATAGCCCCACAATCAGGATGTTTTTACGGCAGCCCCAATTTTCTAAATCATCTAGCTTTTCCTCGTGGGTGGCTAATTGTTGTTCAAGCTTTTGGATAGTAGCAGCTTGGCTCTGATTTAGGTCTTCCAGGTTTGCTATTCTTTGTTCGGCTGTGCCCATCCGTTGAGTGAACTCATTCATGGAGGTTGAGATTTTCTCCATGTGTTTGGCCAGATGTTGAAAGCGAGCATCCAGAGCTTCGACCACCGCCTCCGAGACATTCTCTAAGATTTGCCTGCTGTTCTGCCATCGGGCTAGATGGTGCCCCATTGGGCAATTTTATTCTCCGCCGTTAGTTGTTTCTTTTTCCATGGCTGTTTAGATGTCATTAGTGCTCCAGTGTTCAGTCCATAGCCCAGAATGCGGCCAAGTGGGGTTCCATTAGATGTTCCCATTATTTTGTGGGCTATAATGATTCTAATCGCAAAATAATGAGTTTCAGCAAGGCGAAGATCCCCAAAGCTGAATAAGATCTGTTGGTGCTCTGGCAGAGTTCCTCCTCTCTTTCAAAATTGAGCCGTCTGATTTCGCTGTGGCTAGTTTTCCAGATGATATGTCCCAAAAACTGGCCAGCAGGTTAAAAAAGTGTTCCCAGTGCTCGAGGATCTTATCCACCATGGATACACATAGCTGGTGCCTTCAGTGCCTGGGATCTGATCATCAGCCCTCTTCTCAAGTCACTTCATTGGCTCCCTAACCATTTCCGTATCCAGTTCAAACTTCTCCTAATGACCTATAAGAGCACTCATTCTGCTGCTCCTCACTTCCTTTCTTCTCATATTTTTCCCTACACCCAACCTTGGGAACTTTGCTCTTCTGGCAGATCGCTTCTATCTGTGCCCTTCTCTTCTACTACCAACTCTAGACTACGATCTTTTCACCTTGCTTCTCCTTATGCCTGTAACAATCTACCCGAGTCTGTATGTCAGGCTTCATCTCTGGCCCTTTTCGAATCCAGGCTGAAAACACTTCTTTTAGACTGCTTTTGGATCCTGATCTGCTTAGCCTCCTATGTGTATCCTTACCATTCCCCTAGATGTATCCTTGTCCTCTGCTCTTGTGTTGTCTGTCTTGACTAGATTGTAAGCTCTGATGAGCAGGAACAGTCTTTTACATGTATCTGTACAGCACTACATATGCCTTGTAGCGTTATACAAATGATCAGTAGTAGTAGTTGTGTCTGCAGATGCCGAAGAGAGGGGTTGCGAGAAGCAGTGTGAATCACTTTTTGGTACTCACAAGTCAGATCCATCAGCATCGATGGCACCGGTCTCAGGCTGCAGCGGACTCTGGTGGTGCTTTGGCATCAAGGAGTTTCTCAGCTCCGAGTGGGCTTGAGCACCCATAGTGCCCTGGCGTATTGACCATCAATTGATCTCCACCCGAGGATGAGGAAGGATTCATCTTCATCGACGCTGATGGGAGATCATGCCGAGCACTGAGTGAAGACTGGCGTCAAAGTCCTTTAAAGCATGGAATCAGGAGTGATTAAGGTCCGTGACAGCACCCCACCAAACTGCCCCAAAGGGGAGGAGAGCTCATTTTCCAGGACATCAGAGGGACTGCCACAGCCTACCGAGAGCCTAAACTAAGCTGTTGATACCCCTATACAGATTCCAAGTATATCGATTGAATTTGCTGAGGTCCCACAGCCTTTGGAGCCAGCAGCCATGGAGATATGCCTTCTGCAGGCTCTCAATGAACTGATTGTGGTGCTCTTAGCCGTGCAGCAGGCTTGGGTCCTCGACATCTGCTACATGAACATCAGCACCGTGCAGCCAATTCTTGAGAGACATGCTTTGCCTGCTGGAGAGGCATCAACATTGGGGCATTGAAGGACCCTGATGCCGGTGCCTGCTCAGCCGATATTGTTCTCTAGAATTTCAGGGTCCGATACATCCTTGAAGTCTAGATGAGCATCGGTGCATCATCGATCCCAGAGGAGCTCCTGATTCCCCCCTCCCCCCCCCCCCCGATCAGGAGAGAGATCTAGGCAGAGACTCAGAAGTATTTTGACTTCTTCTCTGAGTGACTCAGAATTTTGGGGTCACTTACGTTGAGTCCAAGGACTTGTTGGAGAACAGGTCTCCTCTCGGACTCTTCTCCTCATGAACGGTTCAAGTCCCCTCCTGAGGATATGGCCATCCAAGATTTTGTCAGGGACATGGTCAAGGCCATACCATTTTCTTCATGCATAGAGTTCAGAAGGCGCCTGGATTTGTGAAGCCCCAGTCTCCACACCATTTCTTGGTGATTGAATCCGCCCTAAAGAGATCCAGAAGTACCAAGACTCATTCCTCGGTGCCTTCAGGGAGGGAGGCTCAGACATTGGACTCTTTGGAGAGAAGGTATTTTCAAAGTTCCATGCTCATAGCCCGCGTAGCCTCTTACCAGCTCTACATGAGCATGTTTTTGAAGAACATCATGTGTAACCTCCCTGATCTGTCCCAGTATGTACCTCCAGAGAAATTGGAACAGTATCATTCCCTAGTGGCTCATGGCAAGGACTGCTTGAGGTTCATGGTCTGTGGTGACCTATGATACTTTTGAATAACATTGAACTAGGGGATGCCCTGATAAGACAGCGCTGTAACATCTTGCCGGCTGGAGCATCTGGAAAATCAGATATGCTGGAATAACTTGCGCTTTTTGAACTTTTTCAGGTCTCCCCTATACTCCCTGTTGATACGGTGAAAAAATACCTGATTGAGGTGTTGGGGATGGACCCTCTGAATCTGCCACCGATAGTCAGGGCTCAGCACCTTTCCCTCAGTTCTCTGGCTGGGGGCCAGGAGGTTTACTTGGGGGATGACCTAACGGGCTTCCTTGAGTCCTCCCCTTAGAAGTGGTAACTCAGCAGGCCACTTTATTGGTTGTGTTTGCCTCGGAGTATGATCGTAACTCAGTGTTAAGGCTTCATTTCCGTTCTGTGGATAAGGATTTCTTTGGCACAAAGATTAGATTATTTCCTGATTTTTCCAGATTTAAACAGAGGCGCTGCCAAGAATTCTTGGCGTTGCGACCTCGAGTGTTAGCTTTGGGGGGGTTGTTTAAGTTAAGATTTCCTTGTGTATGTTTATTTCAATTTGATGGAATAAATCATGTTTCTTCGAAAGCAGCTGTTAAGACTTTACTGTTGAGAAACAAGAAGAGAAACTTCGGGTGGTATGCTCATAATAGCACTACTATGATCCTTGAAGGGGGGGGGGGGATGCGCTAGATGCGTTATTTTCTTTAATGCTTGTTTTTTGATAATTTGTATTATCTGGATTCCTTTTTTTTAGTATGGTAGGCTGTAGTTTTATTTTATGTTAATATGTATTTTTTCCTTTTGGATTTGTATTATTTTCCTGATCACCATAGTGTGAAAGATATGTAATAACTGTAAATATGAAAAAAAATAGCATTGAGAGCTTATGCCTTGGGTATTGGCGCCTGGAGGCTTGCCTGGCATTGGTCCTCAGACCTGGAACAATCAGTGTAGGACAGACCTGCTGACATGCCATGCTGTGCTGTGGAGAGAATCTCTTCAGAGAACAGGTGGAAGAGAAGGCTGGCTTCATTGAAAAGCAGCACATCACTCTTTGTAATCTCTCAAAGCGCACATCCGAGCCGGCCTTCTATCGCAGGCGGTACCAAGGAGGGGGCCAGAAAAAGACCTGTTATTCTCTGCAGGTTAGGTACTTTCCTGGGTCCCTGACCGCCCAACCAAAACAGGCTCCTTGACTGCAACAGCAGAGGGAGAGGCCTCAGAAAGCCCATCCCATTCCTCAGCTAAAGCCTGAAGCATGGTTTTGATTTGTTCCTTCAGAACATAGCCACTCTAACAGTGACTGCAGTGGAAGACCCTCCAGTCGGGGGAAGGCTCACTCTTTGCCCAAAGGTGGCCCCTAATAACCTTAGATGCAAGGTTTCTGCAGATCCCATGTGGTTACAAATTGCAATTGTTAGACCTACCTCCAAATTGCCCCTGACGGAGCATCACCTCAACCCTCTGCATCAGGAACTGCTTCAGAGAGAAATCACTGCCCTTTTGATAAATTTCAGTCATGCCACCAGAGCAGAGACGGTGAAAATTTTATTCCAGGTGATCCTGATTCACAAGAAACAGAAGGATTCCACTTCATCCTAGACACATACTTGATCAGAGAAAAGTTCAGAATGATTTCTCTAGGCACCCTACTTTGGCTGTGCTCCCTGGATCTGAAGGATGCGTACACCCACATACAGATACATCCCGCTCACAAGAAGTAGCTCAGATTCGTCCTTGGTACTGGAAGTGTTGTCTCCTAAGTGTTGCACTTTAATCTGGCCTCAGCACCTTGTGTTTTTACAGAATGCCTTGTGGTAGTAGTTGCTTATGTAGAGATGCTGGGAGTGTTAAACGATAGAAAGCAGAGAGTAGGGCTAAATGCCCAAATTTCCCAATCAAGAAAGGTGAATAGTCGAGTACCCCAGGGATCTGTGCTGAGTCTGCTGCTTTTTAACATATTCGTAAATGACTTGGAAGTGGGAATAATGAGTGAGGTAATCAAATTTGCAGATGACACAAAATTATTCAAAGTTGTTAAAACACAAGAGGATTGTGAAAAATTGCAAGAGGACCTTGATAAATTGGAAGACTGGGCATCCAAATGGCAGATGAAATTGAATGTGGACAAGTGCAAAGTTATGTACCTGGGAAAGAACAACCCAAACTATGGTTACTTGATGCAAGGTTCCACATTGGGAACCGCCACTCAGGAAAAAGATTTGGGCGTCATCGTGGATAACGTTGAAACCTTCAAGAGAGCAAATAGAATGCTAGAAATCAGAGGGAAAGGAATGGAGAATAGAACAAAGGATATTATTATACCTCTGTATCCGTTACATGGTGCGACCACACCTTGAATATTGTGTGTAGTTCTGGTCGCCGTATCTTAAAAAAGATATAGCGTTATTAGAAAAGGTACAGAGAAGAGCCACCAAAATGGTAAAGGGGATAGAAGGATGCCTCTAAAAAGAGAAGCTAAAAAGGTTAGGGCTCTGCAACCTGGAAAAGAGACAGCTGAGGGGGAGATATGATAGAGGTCTATAAATTAATGAATGGAGTGGAACGGGTAAACATAGATCGATTGTTTATGCCATCAAAATATAGAAAGACTAGGGGACATGCAATGAAGCTACAGAGTAACCTATTTAAGACTAATAAGAGAAAATATTTTTTTACTCAACATGTAATCAATCTTTGGAATTCGTTACCGGAGGGTATAGTAAAAGCTGTTAGTGTAGCCAAGTTTAAAAAAGGTTTGGACAAGCTCCTGGAGGAAAGGTCCATAAGCCATTATTAAAGGGGACCCGGAAAATCCACTGCTTGCCCCAATACAAGCATTGTGGAACTTGTGTCTCTTGGGGAAATTGCTAGGTACTTGTGACCTTAGATTGGCCACTGTTGGAAACAAGATACTGGGCTTGATGAACCTTGGTCTGACTCAGTATAGCATATCTTATGTTCTTATGTGTTTGTCTTCCCCTATCTGGACGATTGGCTGATCAAGAATCCCACTCTGGAAGCGGTTCAAGAATCAACAAGGTTTGGATGTTGGAACTACTAGGTCTTGTTATAAATTACCCAAATTCCCACCTACGGCCCACCCAGCAATTGGAATTCGTAGGAGTCCTGCTCGACATTTTTATTTATTTAAACGGATTTCTATACCACCTTATCCTGCAATCAAGGCGGTCTAAACAGCAAACAATCAATAAGATACAGTGTCTAGTGTGCGCATGCAGTGGGTAGTGTATGCGTGTGAGTGTGTCTGATCGTTGATTCTTGGTGTGCTATTTACAGCGTACGCTATTTACAGTGATATGGGTATCAGGTCCTTGCTTAATTACTATTATAGTGACATTGGGAGGGGGTATTGAGATGCCTGTTGCATGGTTTAAATAATGTCACCATAGTGTTCTATGAAGAGGGTCGTCTTCAGTAGTTTCCTGAAATCCTTAAGGTCTGTTGTTGAACGCAGTTCGTCGGGAAGGGCATTCCAGATTGTTGGTGCCGCTTTTGATAAGGCTCGTTTTTTGGTGTCCTTGCGTACCCTGTTGATGTGTTTAGGTGTGTTGACACGGTTGGAAGTGCCTCTTCTCCTCGGTCTTGTGCTGTTGTCGGGTTGTATGAGTGGGTGTAGGCTGAAAGCTGATGACTTGTTTGATTTTGAAAATGTGCAGGCGACATGACTCAGGCGAGAGCCTTCCTCCCACACAATAGACTCCTCGGATTCACAGCGCTGGTGTGAGAGACTCAATTCTGTCAGCAGGTCAAGGCTTGCAAAATGTTGACAATACAGGCTATATGGCCTCCATGGTACATGTATCACCCTTGGCACCTCTCCATATGAGACAGTCTCAGTGGACCCAAGCCACAGGTCGACTTCAGGGATCGTCTGTGTCACCAATCCTCTCATTCAGTCATTACAATGGTGGACAATCTAGCACAATTTGCTCAGAGGTCTCCCCTTCCAAATTCCTCCACCACAAAAGGTTTTGACGACAGATGCATCCAAGCTGGATTGGGTGGCTCATCTCGATTGCTTCCACACTCAGGACTATTGGTCTTTTCAAGAAAGTCTCCATCAGATCAATTTCTTGGTGTTAAGAGCCATAGCAAACGCTCTAAAGGCTTTGCAGAATCGGCTGGCTAATCAAATTGTTCTGATTCAGACTGACAGTCGGATGGCAATGTTCTACATCAACAAGCAGGGAGGAATGGGTTTGCACCTCCTATGCTGGGAAACTGTCAGGTTGTGGAAGTTTGCCATTGCACATGGGATGGACTTGAGAGCCACATTCCTATCAGGTGAGTAGAATACTCTGACAGACAGAATGAGTCGAGTCCTCCAACCACATGAATGGATACTGGACAGGGACGTTGTGGCCATATCTTTCGAGAGTGGGGCATTACTTCAATAGATCTGTTTACCACTCTGCAAAATGCTAAGGTATATCAGTTCTGTTCCACAGTAAGATCAGACAGCAGACTAGCCTCGGATGCTTGCCTCCTACTTTGGGAAGAGGTTTTCTGTATGCATATCCTCCAGTACCTCTCATTGCAAAATCCTCTCTGAAGCTCAAATTAGATGGAGGCAGGATGATTCTTATCGCTCCTTACTGGCCCAGACAACTGTGGTTCCCTCTCCTGCTGCAGCTCTCCAGTTGGGAGTTGCTGTGGCTGGGCCACACGCCTAATCTGATTTTGCAGGAGAACAGGATGATGTTGCATCCCAATATTCAGTCCTTGGCCCTCATGACATGGATGTTGAGAGGCTAGCGTTATCCAAGCTCAATCTGCCATCTGGTGTGACCGATTTCTCCAGGACCAAGCAGGAAGTCAGTCCTCACATATGGGTGACGTCGGCGCCGACGGAGCCCTCGTGCGGAGCTTTTCCCCAGCTTTCAAAGAAAGCCTTTGGGAATGCAGCGCACATGCGCGGTTCCCTTCCTGCCCAAGGGTGCCATCTTGCTCAGTCTTCTTTTTTCCGCGGAGCCCGACAGACGTGTTTCATTTTCACCCGAGAAAAAAGTTGATTTTCTGCGTGGATCTGTGTTTTTCTTTGGTTCGACGCCGGTTTCCCTTTCCCGCCTAGGCCCGGTACACCGGTATTGAGCCCGGACTTTATTTTTCGTTTTTTGTCCTTTGTGACTAGCGTTCGCGCCATTTTTCTATTTTTCCCTGGCAGCCCTGTCTTTTGACCTTGCAGGGGCCCTTTTTCCCCCGATGGCTGCCAGCGGGTTTAAAAAGTGTGATCGGTGTAAGAAACTGATGTCTCTCACCGACACATATGACTGCTGCCTCCGCTGCCTCGGACCCGATCATGACCCGCTGATCTGTGGTCCGTGTGGGAAAATGTCCTCGAAGGCGTTGAGCCGGCAGCATCAGAAGGAAAGAATCTTCTCTGACTCCGCGTCCGGCCGGGCCCGGACTTCGTCCGAGGCCTCGACATCTCGGGACTCCGGTCCTGAGCATCGCCGGGGTTCCTCTGAGAGGGGGTCTCCCTCGCGGGAGCACCGCAGGAAGAAGAAACCCGCGAGGGCGTCGTCGGTGGATGCACTTGGTTCCTCAGGGCCAAGTCGCATAGCCCCGAACGCCGTCCTTGGTCTTCGGAGTCTGAGAAGCCTGCTAAACAACCTCGTGTAGAGACAGAGTCCACGAGTCACGTGAGTACTGTAGTCCTCGAGGACTGTCCTCCGGGGGAGCTGATGTCGGGCCCGACGCCGTCGGGGGCTGCTGAGTCTCCTGAGCTCGGACTCAAATTGACTGCCTTGGAGAGCAGCTTGGCTGCATTCATGGAACAGCAGCGGGCACTGCTCACCGGTCTCACCGGTGCATCTGCCCCAACCACCGGGACATCGACGTCCGAGTCGACCCCGGAGGTCAAGCCGATCCTCGAGTCCATGCGCTCTCGAGTCGATCCTCGGCTGAGTTCTCTCTCAGCCTCCCGTTCGGGACCGAGGTCATCGATGCCGGTACCCTCGGCATCGGGGCAGATGGCATCGGTGCCTGCCCAATCGGAGCCACTCGATTCCTCCTCTGAGGGGTCGGGCTGGGAAACGGAGGACGAGGGCCCACGGATGCTTTTCGGACCCGGTGTGTCCTTTCAGACTCACTGGAGTCTGAACCTCGAAGGCGGTCCCCCCGGAGGACACTCGGTTCTAGGACTTCATGCGGGACATGGCCTTGGCCTTCCCCGCGGACCCCAAGGAGGAGCCTCGAGCCGAGGAGCTTGAGGCCCTGCAGTATGACTCTCCTCCCAAGGAGGCCTTTACTGTACCGGTTCCTCCGATGCTGGAACGGTTGCTCTTCCGCATGTGGGAGGCGCCGGCCTTGACGCCGGTTTTGAGCAAGCGGGTCGATTCCATCTATCGAGTCCGCAAGAGCCCCGGGTTCCAGAAGGCACAGCTACCGCACCATTCCATGGTTGTGGAATCGGCCATGCATCGGCTGAAGAGTCAGAAGATGCACTCCTCGGTGTCTCCTGGCCGGGAAGCCCGGAACCTGGATGCCCTCGGTAGAAAGTGCTTCCAGGGCTCTATGCTTGCTTGCTGTGTCCAGACCTACAAGCTGTGGGCACACAAAGGGAGCAGGGGCTCCTGCAGGGGATCACAGAGACACAAGGAGCAGGAGACGTCGGATGAACAATTTCTTCTTTATTGTATAAAACCCCAACGCGTTTCGGCAACGCCTTCTTCAGGGGGAAGGGCTACAAATCTAATTTAATAAACACAATAAATACAAAAATATTAAATAAGAATAAAAATAATGTTAAAATAAAAATATAAAAATATTAATGACACACCTGGCATGTTACCTACTAAAAAGACAAAATATTCCTATAACATAAAAAGTGGAAACACCTTAGGACATGTACACTTGATGATAAACATATAGTTAAACAATCATTTAAAATTGGTTAAAACTCACATCGAAACAAAACAAACAAACGCAGGGCTGAGCAGAGAATAATTAAAACCATCATTAAGGATAAACTAGATGAAGAGATAGGGGAATTAACATTGCAATAAATAGAACACTTTTGGAGAACATATATTATAATGAATAATGTGCATTAAATTGACATCAGAATGACATATAAATAATATAAAGGAATGTGAATACTAACTTAAAAGATATTAAAAAGCATAACATGATGCATAGTAGATAATAAGGGGCAATTGATAATATTAAAAATGCTGATAACAATAAAATGCATAAATAAATAATATTAATGGATTAAAACATAAATAAAAAATATAAAAAATAATAAATGAGTAATAAATAATATAAGATATCACATGGTGAATAACTTAGCTAAATCATATAGATGTGTGATATACGCAGGATACCTTGAGGACGGCTTCTCCTGAGGTTAAATACCCAAGTACTGCATGAAAATAAAATATATATATATGTGATATTGACTATTAAAAAAGTTGTTACTGGAGACTTCTTTTTTGAAAAAACAAGCTGTATTATAAAAGTACAATTGTAAGCATGTGATACTAAACAACTCCAAAAAAAATATCCGTAGGGGAGAGGAATGATAGAGACGCACTGAAATGTGTTTAGGAGAGAGTGCTTCTATAGCCTATCAGACATAATACGCTTGTGCCACCAGCACCTGAAACAATAGATAAAAATATTGATAGAAAATGAAAATTGAAGGCGAAATGAGAAATAATCGTTGATCAGGCCATATACAGTAATTAAAGTAAAGTATCCAAAAAGAATAGAAATTTTAAGAAACGGCATTAACCGTGCCACATGCGGGTGCGCGCCGCATGCATGAGATATAACCCTTCAGAAAGAGCCTGTGAATGGGACCTACGGACAGTTTTCAAATGATGTAGCAGTATACAAAGCCAAATATGAAAGTGTTGTAATATTATAAGGAGGTTTTTGAACATGTCATTTAAAGATATGGAATCCGACGGAGCATGTGACAAGTATTAAACACGATGATATCTCCGATCAGGTAATGTGTGTTATACCCCGTAAAGGAAGTGAAACCTCACACTTAAGTTTAGGTAAACTGAACCGAGACATGAATACACCCTAAAGTGTACATAAACATACATATTAAAAACGTAGCACTTACCAAAAGGTTGTTTTGATTATACATATGTAATAATCAGGTAATTTAAAAACCAGTAAAATTGTCGGCACTGCAACGACAGAGTAAAAAGTTCAACACAAGAACTGCATTAATAGTCTAAGACAGCCGAATTCAATATGTGTACAAATAAATTACAAAGATCCTTTGAAAAGAATTGCATATCTAGCAGAGATCAAACCTGTGAAGGGAGTTCCGTCGGTAAGACTAATCCACAGCAAAGATTGCACGCAAATGAAAGAAGGGGACAAGTGAGAACAGATTCTTTTAAAAACGCCGATTTTCCCGCCAAAAGGAGAGTGACTCGATACTGTGGAAGGAGTTTCAGATAAAAAAGTTGTAACTACTCAATATGATATTTCTACAAAAATGTATGTAAGAACTAACTTACAAATATTATATATAACTAAAGGTGTGACGTCACATACTTTGAATTGATGTAAAGGGAAAAAAATAATAAATAAAATAGTTGCATTGAGGAACCATTACTTGTATGTGTATGTAAAATACAGTGTATTAATTAGGTCTACTCCAAAAAAACTGCGAGATCAACTTCCTGATTTAGTCCATGTGGTTCTAAGGTGTTCAACTCATAAATAAAGCGTTGCTCAAATTTCAACAAAGTTTGATCAAGATTCCCACCTCTCCAATGTGGAATAACTGTTTTAAGAACCGCAAATTTTATATCACTAATGGTATGTTTATATTCTAACCAGTGTGAAACTAATGGTTTGTCGGCCTGACTCCTCTGTATATTGCTTCTGTGTTCTATTATACGTATGCGGATCTGTCTAAGAGTTTTGCCTATTGTGATAACATGTGTACAGACTGAGCACTTGCCACAGCTATAATGTCGCCCATAGTTAAGGGACATTATAGCTGTGGCAAGTGCTCAGTCTGTACACATGTTATCACAATAAAAAAAATTTTTACACATGCTCCCTCTGGACGGAAACTGTATTTACAAAATTATTCCAATTGTAGAACCACTAATGTTGTTTACCTCATTCGATGCCCATGTAATAAATTATATATAGGCAAAACTCTTAGACAGATCCGCATACGTATAATAGAACACAGAAGCAATATACAGAGGAGTCAGGCCGACAAACCATTAGTTTCACACTGGTTAGAATATAAACATACCATTAGTGATATAAAATTTGCGGTTCTTAAAACAGTTATTCCACATTGGAGAGGTGGGAATCTTGATCAAACTTTGTTGAAATTTGAGCAACGCTTTATTTATGAGTTGAACACCTTAGAACCACATGGACTAAATCAGGAAGTTGATCTCGCAGTTTTTTTGGAGTAGACCTAATTAATACACTGTATTTTACATACACATACAAGTAATGGTTCCTCAATGCAACTATTTTATTTATTATTTTTTTCCCTTTACATCAATTCAAAGTATGTGACGTCACACCTTTAGTTATATATAATATTTGTAAGTTAGTTCTTACATACATTTTTGTAGAAATATCATATTGAGTAGTTACAACTTTTTTATCTGAAACTCCTTCCACAGTATCGAGTCACTCTCCTTTTGGCGGGAAAATCGGCGTTTTTAAAAGAATCTGTTCTCACTTGTCCCCTTCTTTCATTTGCGTGCAATCTTTGCTGTGGATTAGTCTTACCGACGGAACTCCCTTCACAGGTTTGATCTCTGCTAGATATGCAATTCTTTTCAAAGGATCTTTGTAATTTATTTGTACACATATTGAATTCGGCTGTCTTAGACTATTAATGCAGTTCTTGTGTTGAACTTTTTACTCTGTCGTTGCAGTGCCGACAATTTTACTGGTTTTTAAATTACCTGATTATTACATATGTATAATCAAAACAACCTTTTGGTAAGTGCTACGTTTTTAATATGTATGTTTATGTACACTTTAGGGTGTATTCATGTCTCGGTTCAGTTTACCTAAACTTAAGTGTGAGGTTTCACTTCCTTTACGGGGTATAACACACATTACCTGATCGGAGATATCATCGTGTTTAATACTTGTCACATGCTCCGTCGGATTCCATATCTTTAAATGACATGTTCAAAAACCTCCTTATAATATTACAACACTTTCATATTTGGCTTTGTATACTGCTACATCATTTGAAAACTGTCCGTAGGTCCCATTCACAGGCTCTTTCTGAAGGGTTATATCTCATGCATGCGGCGCGCACCCGCATGTGGCACGGTTAATGCCGTTTCTTAAAATTTCTATTCTTTTTGGATACTTTACTTTGATTACTGTATATGGCCTGATCAACGATTATTTCTCATTTCGCCTTCAATTTTCATTTTCTATCAATATTTTTATCTATTGTTTCAGGTGCTGGTGGCACAAGCGTATTATGTCTGATAGGCTATAGAAGCACTCTCTCCTAAACACATTTCAGTGCGTCTCTATCATTCCTCTCCCCTACGGATATTTTTTTTGGAGTTGTTTAGTATCACATGCTTACAATTGTACTTTTATAATACAGCTTGTTTTTTCAAAAAAGAAGTCTCCAGTAACAACTTTTTTAATAGTCAATATCACATATATATATATTTTATTTTCATGCAGTACTTGGGTATTTAACCTCAGGAGAAGCCGTCCTCAAGGTATCCTGCGTATATCACACATCTATATGATTTAGCTAAGTTATTCACCATGTGATATCTTATATTATTTATTACTCATTTATTATTTTTTATATTTTTTATTTATGTTTTAATCCATTAATATTATTTATTTATGCATTTTATTGTTATCAGCATTTTTAATATTATCAATTGCCCCTTATTATCTACTATGCATCATGTTATGCTTTTTAATATCTTTTAAGTTAGTATTCACATTCCTTTATATTATTTATATGTCATTCTGATGTCAATTTAATGCACATTATTCATTATAATATATGTTCTCCAAAAGTGTTCTATTTATTGCAATGTTAATTCCCCTATCTCTTCATCTAGTATATCCTTAATGATGGTTTTAATTATTCTCTGCTCAGCCCTGCGTTTGTTTGTTTTGTTTCGATGTGAGTTTTAACCAATTTTAAATGATTGTTTAACTATATGTTTATCATCAAGTGTACATGTCCTAAGGTGTTTCCACTTTTTATGTTATAGGAATATTTTGTCTTTTTAGTAGGTAACATGCCAGGTGTGTCATTAATATTTTTATATTTTTATTTTAACATTATTTTTATTCTTATTTAATATTTTTGTATTTATTGTGTTTATTAAATTAGATTTGTAGCCCTTCCCCCTGAAGAAGGCGTTGCCGAAACGCGTTGGGGTTTTATACAATAAAGAAGAAATTGTTCATCCGACGTCTCCAGACCTACAAGCTGTACATGGGCATGTACCTTCGAGACCTGGCAAAGGACATTGCCGGGTTCTCTGCTGGTCTCTCTGAGGAACCTTTGCATAGATTCACAGCTTTGTCAACTGAGATCCGAGAATGCTCGAAGTTTGTCTCGAGCAGCTTATGATAGCTTCGAGGCTTTGGCCCGAGTAGCCGCGGCCGGCATCGGTGCACGCCATCAGGCCTGGCTACAGTCATCGGACCTCGAACCATGGGTGCAGGACAAGTTGGTCGATGTCCCCTGTCGAGGTGAAAACCTCTTTGGCAAGCCCATGGCTGAAAAAGCTGCAGAACTCGAGTCCGAGACTCTCACCAGGACAAGGCTGTCCAGGAAGACCTCTGCCCCTTCTCAAAAGAAGAAGGGCTTGGGGAAAAAGTCCTTTTACCCGAGAAAGTCATCTGCCTACAAATCTTACCCTCGGTACCAGACCTCCACAGCTCCCCCAACAAGGTCAGCAGGCCAAGGGGCAGGGACATGGGCCCCGTAGGCAGAAAACCCCCAAGCCACCAGCTCCGGCTTCTGCACAGCAGGGAGCGGGGTTTTGACTCCAGTGGCATAGCCTCTCCTCCTCAGCTGGCCCCTCTCAGCACAGCAGGCCGGTTGACCCTCTACATCCACAGGTGGTCGGCTGTAACACGGGATACCTGGGTGCTAAGCATAGTCCAGAGGGACTATCTGCTCCATTTCCACCAGGTACCCCCCTCCTACTTTCCAGGGGAGCCTCCAAGACTCCCTCTGCACAGGAACCTACTCCTGCAGGAGTTAGCAAGTCTTCTAAAGGAACAGGCGGTGGAACCGGTGCCCCAACACCTGAGAGGTTAAGGCTTCTATTCCATGTACTTCCTGGTACCAAAAAGGACAGGAGGCCTCCGGCCCATCCTAGACTTGCGAAATCTAAACAAGTTCCCGCAGAGGGAAAAGTTCAAGATGCTTACCCTTGGAATACTGCTGCCCTACCTCCAGCAGGGAGATTGGCTATGCTCCTTAGACCTAAAGGATTCTTATACTCACATCCTTATTCATCCAGACCACAGACAATATCTCAGATTTGTGGTGGGAGGAAACCATTTTCAGTACAGGGTACTCCCTTTTGGCCTAACCTCCGCCCCCAGGGTTTTCTACAAGTGCCTGGCAGTGGTGGCGGCCTACCTCAGGGTTCAAGGGATCTTTGTCTTTCCATACCTGGATGACTGGCTCATCAGGGGTCAGTCTCCACAGGAGACCAATCAAGCCATCCTCTGCACTATCTCTCTTCTCCAGCATCTGGGGTTTGTCATAAACTTCGCAAAGTCCACTTTGCGTCCCTCACAGAGCCTGGAGTTCATATGAGCAAGACTGGATACCCTTCAGGAAAATACTTTTTTGCCTGTGGACAGGGCCCACGGACTGATGGATTTGGCCAGACAATTCCGCAGCAATTCTCTGGTCTCCGCCAGACAATTCCTGAGGCTCTTAGGCCACATGGCATCCACGGTCCATGTCACTCCAAATGCCCGTCTGCACATGAGGCTGGCTCAGTGGGGCCTCCGGACTCAGTGGCTGCATGCCACAGGAAACCTGATGGACAAGGTGAGGGTGTCCCAGCTGCTAGCATCTTCTCTGCAGTGGTGGCTTCATCTTCCGAATCTGGTGCAAGGAGTGCCTTTTCAGACACCTCCACACTCCCAAGTGCTCACGACCGATGCTTCTCTTCACGGTTGGGGTGCACATTGCCAGGGAGCATGCACTCAGGACCTGTGGTCTCCATGGGAGGCCGCACAGCAGATCAATCTGTTGGAGCTGAGAGCTATCCGCTTGGCCCTACGGACTTTCTCTCATGTCCTCTCTCACCAGTTCGTCTTAGTTCAGACGGACAATCAAGTTGCTATGTTCTGTGTGAACAAACAGGGGGGGCACAGGGTCCCGCCCTCTCTGTCAGGAAGCACAGGACCTGTGCACTTGGGCAGTCAATCATGGCATACTTCTCAAAGCGGTCTATCTCCCTGGACAGGAGAATTATCTAGCAGACAGATTGAGCAGGATTCTACAGCCCCACGAATGGCAGTTGAATCCTCTGGTGGTTCAACAAATCTTCCTAAGATGGAGTCTTCCAAACATAGATCTCTTTGCCAGTCCACTGAACTGTCAACTGCCCAGGTTCTGCTCCAGACAACCGCATCCTCTCAGAGTGGCAGCGGATGCGTTTCTCATTCCGTGGTCTACAGGCCTCCTATATGCGTTTCCTCCCACGCCTCTAGTGCCCAAGACACTGTTCAAAGTGATCCGGGACAAGGCCTCGGTGATCCTGGTGGCTCCCAGGTGACCAAGGCAACCGTGGTTCCCACTTCTTTTGCAACTAGCGGTGGACACTTCTCTTCCTCTGGGGATGCAACCAGATCTCCTGTCTCAGGAGCAGGGATCTCTCTTACACCCCAACCTCCAGTCCCTCAATTTGATGGCCTGGCTGCTGAAATGGTAGTTCTAGCACCCTTACTGCTGCCTAGGGAAGTGGAGGACGTGGTCTTGGCCTCCAGGAGGCAGTCCACCCGGAAATCTTATGCTTTCAAGTGGCGTAGGTTCTCCACCTGGTGTGCTCAACACAAGGAGGATCCTTTCTCCTGCCTAGTACCAGTGGTGCTGCAATATTTGCTTCACCTTTCAAACCTAGGCCTTAAATCCAACTCTATTAGGGTCCATCTCAGTGCTCTCTCAGTGCACCACTCACCAGTGGAGGGCCAGTATCTTTCCTGCCACCCTTTGATGACTCGCTTCCTCAGAGGTCTGCTTTTGCTTAAGCCTCCGGTTCGTCCACCGGCCCCTGAGTGGGATTTGAATGTGGTCTTGCAACAGCTTACTTGCCCACCATTTGAGCCTATGGCTACTTGTCCTTTGCGTTTTCTCTCCTGGAAAGCGTTGTTTTTGGTGGCTCTTACCTCAGCAAGGCGAGTGAGCGAGCTTCAAGCCCTGGTGTCAGATGCACCTTACACTAGGTTCTATAGGAACAGAGTAGTCTTGCGGACTCACCCTAAGTTCCTTCCAAAGGTTGTCTCCTCCTTCCACCTCAATCAGGAGGTGGTTCTTCCGACTTTCTTTCCCAGGCCGCATGCCAGCCGGGCTGAGATGGTCTTGCATACCCTGGACTGTAGAAGGGCGTTGTCCTTCTACCTTGATCGTACGCAGGGACACCGAAGGGCTGTACAGCTCTTCGTCTCTTTTGACCCTAATAAGCTGTGGTTGCCTGGCTCTAAGTGTACCTTGTCCATCTGGGTGGCAGACTGTATCGCCTGGGCGTACAGGGAAGCCAGCCTCTCGTTGCAGGGTCAAGTTACGGCTCACTGTGTCGGGGCGAAGGCTGCGTCAGTGGCTCATCTCCGCTCTGTTCCGTTGGCAGACATCTGCAGGGCCACTACTTGGTCTTCAAGCCAGACTTTTGCGGCCCACTACTGCCTCGAGAGGGAGTCCCGCAGGGACAGTGCTTTCGGGCAGGTGGTACTCTGTAATCTCTTTGAGGTATAGTCAACTCCTACCCCTCCGGCCCTGGTGTTGGGCTACCGTACGGGGGCGATATCAGAGAAGATTCTTTTCGCCCATGCTGGGGCTCTAGAGGGAACTCATTTTTCATCTTTGGGTCTCCGATAGCCTTAAACTGGGGAGTCCCATATGTGAGGACTGACTTCCTGCTTGGTCCTGGAGAAAGCGTAGTTACTCACCTGTAACAAGTGTTCTCCAGGAGCAGCAGGAATCAGTCCACACAACCCTCCCTCCTCCCCTTGGAGTTGCAGTCATATATGTATTTCATTTTTGTTTTTTTGCTGTCTTAGCTATGTCATCAGACTGAGCAAGATGGCACCCTTGGGCGGGAAGGGGACCGCGCATGCACGCTGCATTCCCAAAGGTTTTCTTTGAAAGCTGGGGAAATGCTCCGCACGAGGGCTCCGTCGGCACCGACGTCACCCATATGTGAGGACTGATTCCTGCTGCTCCTGGAGAACACCTGTTACAGGTGAGTAACTACGCTGCCCTGGCCTCCAGGAGGGTCTCAGTGAAAAATGTTTGTTCCTGCAAGTGGAGGAGGTTTGCTCTTTGTGAGGGCATGCCTTAGATGGTTCATCTGTCACACACAAAAACTGCTCGAGTATCTTCTGCACCTCAACGAATTTGGACTTAGGTCCACCTCAGTGCAATTGGCGCTTATCACAGAGGTGTGGCTTTAGTTGTTCGCTTTATGCGGGGGTTGCTTCTCTTGAAGCCTCTCTACAAACCTCCCGCAGTATCAAGAGACCTCAATGTAGTTCTTGCATAGCTCATGAAAGCTCCCTTTGAGCCACTCAATTCCTACCCTCTGAAGTTCTTGACTTGGAAGGTTTTGTTTTTGGTGGCAGTCACTTCTGCACATAGGGTAGCGAGCTTCATCTCCCTTACACCAAATTTCATCATAGCAGAGTGGTCCTCCGTACTCGTCATATCCTTCCAAAAGTGGTATCAGATTTCCATCTTAATTAGCCAGTTGTTCTACCAATATTTTTCCCCAAATCTCATGCCCACAAAGGAGAATCTGCGTTGCACTCATGTTGGATTGCAAATGAGCCTTAGTCTTCTCCTTGGAGTGGACAAAAGCCCATAGAAAGTCCATTCAGCTTTTTGTTTCTTTTGACTCCAGCTAGCTAGGGGCTGCCATTTCCAAACACTCATTAAATTTGGCTAGCAGACTGCATCTCTTTCATTTATGCCATGGCTACATCGGTGGTCAACGTGTGCTTGGTCTCAATGGAAGAGATCTGCAGGGCTGCAATATGGTCTTCTTTCCACGCATTCACATCTCACTACTGTCTGGATGGGGATTCCCTATGCGACAGCAATTGCGGCAATCCATGCTTCAGAATCTGTTTGGGGACTAGAATCCATCTCCATCCCCTTTAGGGCCCATTCCTGTCTGTTCCAGGCTACCAAAATAAAAAAAAAAAAAAAAAAAAAAAACATAAAAAATAAGAAAGGGATAAGAGAACAAATTCCATTGTACATAGTTATGTATCTTGAATTGCTAAGGCCTGTTGCCATTCGACAAACTGACTTGTTGCCCGTGTTGGGCTGGTCTGTGTTCTCATGAGCTTTCGATAGCTGGTAGCTAGGGAGTCCCATACATGAGGACTTCTTTCCTGCTTGTCCATGGAGAAAAGGTAGTTAATCACCTGTAGCAGGTGTTCTCCATGGACAGCAGGAATAAGTCCTTACAACCCTCCCACCTCCCCTGGGAGTTTTATTCTACTATTGCTATAATATCAGACTACTTGGATCAACTATCAGTAAAGAAACAACAAGCAGTAAAGAAATCCGACGATGCATTGCTCTTGACAGAATGGCTATGAAAGACCTAGACAAGATTCTCAAGAGCAGAGATGTCTCTCTCCATACAAAGATTTGACTCGTTCAAGCCATGGTATTTTCAATAACATCATATGGATGCAAAAGCTGGACAGTGAAAAAGATAGACAGGAAGAAAATTGATGCCTTTGAATTATGGTGCTGGAGGCAAATACTGCGTATACCATGGACTGCCCGAAGAACAAACCAGTCAGTATTAGAGGAGATCAAACCTAAGCTTTATTTAGAAGCTCAGATGACAAGACTTTGACTTTCATTTTAATACTTTGGACACATCATGCGAAGAGAGAGATTATTAGAGAACGACAGCATACTTGGCAAGATAGAAGGTCAACGCAAAAGAGGGAAGGCCAGCAATGAGATGGATGAATACAATAACAGCAGCTATGGGTATCAATCTGTCAACAATGAGCCGCCTGACTGAAGACCAAACACAATTTAGGACAACTATCCAGAGGGTCGCCATGAGTCGACGGCACTTAACAACAACAACATTGCTATAATATCAGACTAATCCAAAATGGCATGCATGCGTGATGGAACCTCCCAAGAGCTTCTAGTAGCTGGGGAGCATTCCTGTGCAGGCTTCGTTGGATGACGTCACTCATACGTGAGGACTTATTCCTGCTGTCCACGGAGAACACCTGCTAAAGGTGAGTAACTATCTTTTCTGCTCATTCCAAGGGTATTGCGAAATTTTTGCAAATATAGAGCACAAATTATCTTGATCGCTCCTCTCTGGCCCAGTCCAGTCTTGTTATCATGCCTTCTGTTCCTCACTTCAAGACTTCTGATACTCTTGGGACAACATCCCTCTCTTGTGACCTAGATGGGAGAGAACATTCATCCAAATCTGAAAAGCCTCTCACTAATAGCTTGGAGATTGAATGGCAGTTTATAAGCAAGTTGCATATCCTCAAAGCAGTTAAGGATATTACCTGCAACTCAAAAATCATCCCAAAAACAAGTGCATGCGCTTTGTACAATGGGCTCCCACCCACAAACAGAATCCTTTTTCATGCTCAATCACTTGTCCCAAATCAGGACTCAAAATCTCTTCCATTCGACCGCCATTGCAGCCTATTATGATTGAGTGGAAGGGAAAACGTTATATACAGTTCCCTTAGTTTCCATCTTCATAAGATGCTTTGTGGATACTAAGCCTCCTGTATGACCTCCATATTCCTCATGGGACCTTAATGTGGTCCTTTCACAGCGTATGGGAACTCGTTTTGAACCAGTGGGCCAAGCCTCATTAAGGGGCATCACCTGGAAAACTGTTTTTCTCGTGGCTAGCTCTTCTGCAAAAAGTTAGCTACAAGCTCTCGTACATTATCCTCCACATGGAGGATATTTCAAAGCAATTTATTGTGGTTAAGAGACCTGTTAATCGTGGTGAGTGGGATATTCAGCGGCACTAACATGGTTAGTGCCGCTGAATATCTGCTATTGCTGCCAGTGAATGCCGTGATGGCTATCTGGTTAGCATCAGGGCATTTTGGGGGCAGAGTGGAGACGGCACCTTAGAATAACCATCTAGCAGCGATATTCAGCCACTAGCTGGTTTCCCATGGTGGCAAAAGTGAGGCACCTGAAAGACTTGCCTACCTTTCATGCCGCAGCTAACCTGGCAGTGGCTGAATATTGTCTCTGCCTGGTTAGCTGCGGTCCTCTCTGGCTGACCTGGACATTCGATGGCAGTAGCCAGATATTGTCTCGGTATTGAATATCTGGGTTTAAAGTTCAGCGGTGATGGCTAACTGATGCTTCTGAATTTCCCTCCAGTCAGTTTTTTCACAGTAGGTGCTCCTTATGCTTCCCAAATTTCTCCCAAATATAGTCTTGTCTTTCAATTTGAATGAACTATTGGTCCCCCATCATTTTTACTCGGCGTAAAACTGGGAGACCAGAGTATGTTTTTCACATGCTAAACTGTAGGCATGCATTTCTTTACTACCTAAAAGCAACCAAGGATATAAGGAGAGAACCATTTGTTCACACACACACACACACACACACACACACACACACACACACACACACACACCCCTAGAGCGGTGTGCCCTTATCGGCGTAGGGCTAAAGCAGATTCCATAGCACATGCATGAAACATCCCCACCCTCGACATCTCTGGGCCATGTACAAAATATAGTTCCACAAGGCCCATTGTTTTAGTCTCACCAGAAGAGTGTGCCTGCATTCCCTCTCTGCTTGTTTATGGAGAAAGTGAAGTTGCTTCTGTGTAACAGGCTTCTCTGTAGACAGCAGGGAAATGTAGCCACATTCACCCTCCCCTCTTCACAAAACACAAAAACCTACAACAGTAAATCAACAAAAAGGAAAATAGAAATAGCCAAATAACTAATGCAATCTTTATCTGCTCTGGGTAGACTGTTATCTCCAGGAACAAGCAGGAATGAGTCTTCACATATGGGTACGTCGGCACCGACGGAGTCTGCGTGGGAACGCTCCCCAGCGTCCAATCAGAACGCTTTTGGAAGCATCCCAACACGCCTGCGTGCTGCCTTTCCCAACTGCCTCTCCTCAGTTTTCGTTTTTCCGCGGAGCCGGCAGGGCGTTCTCCTGTCACCGCACAAAATTCTTCCTTTATTTTTGTTTTTTCTTGTGGTCGCGTCTACCTTCCCTCGACGCACCGGTACCGCCGGTGTTTTCTTCTTCTTTTCTTCTACAAATATTTTCTTTTGTAGGGAAGTTTTTCCTGTTTAGTGCCTGACAGGTTTCGGCCTGCTAAGCCTCTCCACTTTCCCTCATGGAAATGCCAGCCACTAGAACGTGTTTTAACTGTGGCGCTACCAAATTAGTTTTAGACACCCATAATTGGTGCCTTCCATGTTCGGGACCTGAACACCATCCGCTGGAGTGTGTCCCTCCTGCATTACTATTTCTACAAGAAGTCTTCAGCATTGAGCTCAACTCAATACGCGGTTCCCCTCAGACTTGAGGGTACCAGCTACATCTTTTTCGCAGGATCAGGTAACCAAACAAAAGTCTGTAAAGACTAGCCAGTCCTCGGGTGGTAGATCTCATGTACATCATAGAGATGCCTCTGGGCTTGCCCCCGAGGACATATTGGCTTTAAAACCCCGGCGAGAGGCTTCTGCCTCCAAAGCATTAACGGGGTTTCAGGTTGTTCCCGGGGTTTTTACCTCGGTGAACATACCTGAGCCATGCCCGATGGTGGTATCCGCTTTGAGCGGTGCCGGTACCCCGGCATCGGCAATGGTGCTGGATGAAACATTCCACACCGATGATCGCAGTCGAGCACTCTCGGTATCTTCGGTGCCGCTAGAGCTGCTACTGACCGATTTTCCCACATCGGTATCGATCCCAGTACCGATGCTGGTATCTACGTCGGTGCCCTCCAGATATGCATCGATAGACTCGCTTCTTTCGATCCCGAGTCTAGAATCGATCTCTAGTCTGGATGACTGGGTACCGACTTCAAACGGTACCGAAGACATTCTACCGATGAACAAGGTCTGCCACATTTGGTTACCTCGGTACCGATAGTGCTATCACAGACTGATCTTCATATATCGGTGTCAACGACGGTACCGGTACCGGTCCCGGTCCCGGTATCGACATCAACATCGGTGTCGGTACCTCCCGTGCTCCTTTCAGCCGGCTCGCTTCCTTCCATACCGAGTTTGGAATCGATCCCTAGCATGGACGATTTGCTACTGACGAGTTGTGGTACCCGTTTTCAGCGGTACCGACAACTATCTTTCAAAGATAATCCGATGCTCCACCCCTCCAGATCTTCTGTTCTACAGAATCTGAATGAACCAGTGGGTGCTAGAGCTAGTTCTTCAACAGATCTAGTTCTTCCTCCTCTTCCTCGAGGACTCCCCTCTGGGGAGATTTCTTTTCAAGCTTTTCTGCTTGATATGGCAAAGTTTCAACAAACCTACAATGTGTCGTGAACATCAATACTTTCTTAGCATCAGCTGCTTCATCAAAATGTAGCCAATACAAAAAAATGTATTTCTACCACAAAAATGAAACAAGTGTAAAATTGTACATATGTAAATTCTCTCTCTCTCTCCCCCCCCCTAACTGTGTGTTGTGCTTATCCTATTGAATCTAACTATATACATTATTGAAAATGAATGGCTTTGTACTGATATCTTATAACCTTGTAAATCACACTGTAATTTCTTGAAATTTTGTCTATGATCAGACACTCCTTGTAAATCTCACTGTAACTTCTTGAAATTTGTCACTGATCAGACACTCCTTTTTTACTTAATCAAACCGCTCCTGATCGCTGGAAGTAGCGGTATACAAATATATGCTAAATAAAATAAATAAATAAATAAATAAATTTCTATACCTGGTCAAGACCCTGCACCAGGGGAACCACAACCTCTACAGATCCCCTGCAATCCAAAGGAAGTAATTATGTTTCCTTTGCATCAGACCTTGCAGGATCTCCTATTTAGAACGTGGGAAACTCCTTTAACGGTATCCCCACCTTCTAGGGCAACTGATCTTCTATACAAGGTGCCCCCTTCTCCAGGTTTTCAAAAGCTTCAGCTCCCTCATCATTCTCTTGTTGTAGAATCAGCAATGAGGCGTGTTAGCAGTACTAAGAAGCACTCTTCTTATCCTCCAGGTCATGAGGCTAAGACTTTAGATGCCTTTGGACGTCAAACTTTCCAGGCATCCATGTTTTCAGCAAGAATCCTTTCATATATTTTCTATATGGGATTATCTCTTGAGGAGGTCACAAAAGATTTACTACTTTTGACCCCTTTTCTCCAAAAGCCTGAAAGAGCAGATTTTTCTATACTAGTCAATCATGCTCAAATTATTTCTAGGTTCCTTACTCGTGCTTCCCTGGACTCTTTTGAGTCTGTTAGCAGAACTTCTGCTATAGCCATAGGGGCACGACGTAGAGCCTGGCTCCAAGCTTCAGACTTGGACAAATGCATACAAGATAGACTGGGAAATACTCCTTGCACTGGAGAGAATCTCTTTAATAAAGAGACTTTACTCCAGGCTGCTTAGTTAACCACTGACACTATTGCTTTCAGAGGCTTCTCTACGCCTTCCTCTATCCCAGTTTGTAGAAAATCTACTAATAAGCTTTGTTCCCTTAATGGGAGAAGGTTTTATTCATCTTCTACCCATCATACAGATGCTCCCAGACAGGGGAGACAACCAACCAGGCTCAGGAAACCACAACCTCAACGGGTTCAGCAAACCCAGCAACCGCAGGGTTGCTGATAGACTCTTCACTGAATCCTTTTTCCTGTTTGAGGTTTAGATCCTGTAGTTTGCTTCGTCCCATTACAAGCATCTACATCGGTTCCATCCTAAAATTTACACATATCTCTCTTAAAGAGACATCCTGACTATTAGCTCAAAGAGCTTCTTAACATGATTATGCTTTACAGGTAGTAAGGTTACTCCTCGTCCTCTGAAGTACACAGAAGAGTAACAGCTGTCAATAAGGTTGCTATGCCTTTACCTTTGACTTTTTCTCCTGTATCAGCATCTCTCATATTACTTTTTCAAAGATTTACTCCACCGTAAGTCTTTCTTTTCAACTCTGTCCCTCTTACTAAGACATTTGGTCTGTAAGAGTGATACCACTTTACTGAAGGCTTTTCCTTAAGTCCCTAAGTTTTCTTTCAGAGTTGTCTCCCCCTTGCATTCTTAGTTTTCCTGGCAGCTTCTCAGACAATAACGGAGTCTTACCACTCCTACTTATGTCTGGATGTCTTTCCCAATCTTGGGACCTAAGATTTCTTCTGCTGCCCTATCAATAGTTAGAACTGCAGGGGCTCTTACTGGTTAGACCACTGACTTGCTGACCAAGCAACCAGGGCTTGTTCTCCAATTTCGATTATTTCTGGCCTTGCTACTAAGTCCCAGACGGGTTAAGAACCTTTTCTGGCTATTGTTGCAGACACGTCACCTTACCTTCTATCCTTAGCCTTCCCCAATCCTTGGGCTTGGCGGTGTAGTTCAGGATACCTACTGGCTCTTAAACACCAATTTTTTCTTCTAATTAACCTGCAACATGCTCTCTGCATCTCTACGGAGCAGCTCTACACTGTGGAGCCTTGTTAGAGAGCACATAATTCCAGATGGTTAGGAAGGGCTTTACCTAGTCATGCCTACTGGGTTCTCCCTGCCCTTACCATTTCCATTAAAGTCTTCTTAAATAAAGGACACAGGCCTTTAATTAAGTGAAGACCTAAAGAATTATCCAATTCCCTGGATTGCTTCACATCTCCAGGGGACCCCTTCACCAGGGATGGTTTTTCTTTCAGTATAGACAGTCCTTGTCTTGTATTTTCCTTCCATCCTCAATTCTTCATGGCATAATCCATATTGAGCACAAGAATGCACCATACCCATTTACCCTCATAAAGGGTAAATATGGTATATTTATTTCATTGCATCTTTTTCTCCAGCTACCTGCTGGAGTTATGGAAGGATTCAGACTTACTGTCTGCAGATTAAAAACATCCTCTGCATTGCAATAGAAAGGCGATAGCGGAGAGACTGAATGAATTCTTTGCTTCGGTCTTTACTGAGGAAGATGTAGGGATGTTACCCATGACTGAAGTGGTATTTAAAGGTGCGGAAGAATTGAAGGAAATATCGATAAATCGGGAAGATGTCTTACAACTATTAGATAAACTGAAGAGTAGCAAATCACCTGGGCCGGATGGTATACATCCAAGGGTGTTGAAAGAACTGAAATATGAGATTGCAGAACTGCTATCAGTAATCTGTGAACTATCATTAAAATCATCTCTAATACCTGAAGATTGGAGGATCGCCAATGTAACACCAATTTTTAAAAAGGGTTCCAGGGGTGATCCGGGAAAGTACAGACCGGTGAGCCTGACGTCAGTACCGGAAAAAATGGTAGAAACCATCATAAAGAATAAAATTACTCAGCATGGGAGACAGCCAGCAATGGCTAATGGGAGACAGCCAACATGGCTTTAGACAAGGAAGATCTTGTCTTACTAATCTGTTATGTTTTTTTGAAGGAGTGAATAAACAGGTGGACAAAGGTGAGTCGGTTGATATTGTGTATGGACTTTCAGAAAGCCTTTGACAAGGTCCCTCATCAGAGACATTTGGCAAAACTAAAGAGTCATGGGATAGGAGGCAATGTACTATTGTGGATCAGGAACTGGTTAAAAGATAGAAAGCAGAGGGTAGTTCTAAATGGCCAATTTTCCCAATGGAGAAAGGTGAATAGTGGTGTACCCCAGGGATCTGTGCTGGGTCCGCTGCTTTTTGACATATTCATAAATGACCTGGAAAGTGGAATAACGAGTGAGGTTATCAAATTTGCAGATGACACAAAACTATTTAAAGTTGTTAAAACCCAAGAGGATTGTGAAAAATTGCAAGAGGATCTTGATAAATTGGAAGACTGGGCATCAAAATGGCAGATGAAATTTAATGTGGACAAGTGCAAGGTTATGCACCTAGGGAAGAACAACCCAAACTATGGTTACACGATGCAAGGTTCCACATTAGGAACCACCACCCAGGAAAAAGATTTAGGCGTTATTGTGGATACCATGTTAAAACCCTCGGCCCAGTGTGCAGCGGCGGCCAAGAGAGCAAATAGAATGCTAGGTATGATAAGGAAAGGAATGGAAAATAAAACAAAAGATATTATAATGCCTCTATATCGTTCCATGGTGAGACCGCACCTTGAATATTGTGTGCAATTCTGGTCGCCGTATCTTAAAAAGGATATAGCGATTTTAGAAAAGGTACAGAGAAGAGCCACCAAAATGGTAAAGGGGATGGAAGGATACTCCTATGAAGAAAGGCTAAAAAGGTTAGGGCTCTTTAACCTGGAAAAGAGACGGCTGAGGGGAGATATGATAGAAGTCTATAAATTAATGAACGGAGTGGAACGGGTAAACATAGATCGATTGTTTACCTTATCAGAATATAGAAAGACTAGGGGACATGCAATGAAGCTACAGGGTAAACTATTTAAGACTAATAAAAGAAAATATTTTTTCATTCAACGTGTAATCAAACTCTGGAATTTGTTACCGGAGGATGTAGTAAAGGCTGTTAGTGTAGCTGGGTTTAAAAAAGGTTTGGACAAGTTCCTGGAGGAAAGGTCCATAAACCATTATTAAGAAGTGACCGAAGATATCAATGCTTGACCCAGTACAAGCATTGTGGAACTTGTGTCTCTTGGGGAAACTGCTAGGTACATATGACCCTAGTTTGGCCACTGTTAGAAACAGAATACTGGGCTTGATGGACCTTGGTCTGACCCAGTATGGCATATCTTATGTTCTTATGTTATGTTCTTATTTTTCAGGTAGGTCTCCATTCCTGGTTATTCAGGGGCTATAGTTCTTAGAGGACTCTAGACTTCTTGCCAGTGAGAGAACTCCCTTGGCTTTCCTACTCATAACCAGGGAGTAGGGATTCTCTAAATATCTTCTCAAGCAGGTACCTCCCTTCTTGTTATTAGATGAATCTTTCTCCACATACCCTATGTGCCGACATGGGTATGTATACACACACACACACATATATATATATATATATATATATATATATACACATGTATATGGACATCTGCATGTCTGTGCCCATATATATATATATATATATATATATATATATATACACACACATATATAATAGATATATCTGTATTTACCTATCTATATATATGTATTGCAATATATGATAGTGGGTAGATATGTCTATATACGGTTTCTGTCTGTCTGCCTATATATATGAAAAGGCGGTCCTCCTACAATTACAAGATCATCTAGATGACCATGAAACCCTGGATGAACAGCAATACGGTTTCAGACAACATCACGGGGTCGAAACACTCCTAATAGCACTACTCATCAATCTCATCAAAGGCCTTGAAGACAAGAAGAAAATGTTTATACTCATTTTCATTGACATCTCTGCCGCCTTTGACACAGTCCATCATGGTATCCTCCTAGACAGGATCGAAGCAATAGGAATATTGGGGACCCCCCTCAAATGGTTCTCTTCATACATCTCAAACAGAAGGCCACAGGTTCTAGTCGATGGCGAAAAAGCTGAAGCTTTCACTCAAACGCAAGGAATACCTCAAGGTTCGGCACTCTCAGCACTACTCTTCAACGTTTATATGCAGCCCCTCTGTGAGATATTCAAACGGCACAATATCAACTACCACATTTATGCAGATGATATCATGCTTTACACACAACTAGATACCGTCAACCCCAACTATAATCAACTTGAAACATGCCTGAATGAGATGACACAATGGTTACAGCAGAACAACATGATGATAAACCATAAGAAAACAGAGGTGATGTATATCTCCAGTAAACCCAACTTTGAACCTCCTGCAACTATCACCCTGTGCGAGAATACATACAACACTAAGAATGAGATAAAATACCTAGGGGTCACGTTAGACAACAACCTAAAGATGGAAAAACACCTACGAAAAAACAATAAGGCAATCTTCCACAAACTCAGAGTACTACAACATCTACGGAGCATCATTGAACCGCACGACTTCAGGACTGTTGCGCAAGCACTCATGCCACACTTCGACTACTGCAACGCTATCTTACAAGGGCTTCCAAAGAAAACCCTAAACATTATGCAAATAGCCCAAAATGTGGCAGCCAGGATCATCATGAGAAAAAACATTACTGAACACATCACACCTGTATTAATTGAACTCCACTGGCTCCCCATCACGGCTCGGATAACACTGATAACCACATTCAAACTCATACATAACACAGCGCCATCCTTTCTCTCCACCCTTATCAACACGCAACCCTCAAACAGAGACAGAAGAACCGTCAACTCGGACACCCTACATGTTCCAACCGATATCAGATCTGTCAAAGCCAGTACTAGCCACCGAGCATACTCATACGCTGCCCCCACCCTCTGGAACCAACTACCACCTGAGATACGAGCAATAAAAGACCTAATAGTTTTCAGAAAAAAACTCAAGACACATCTATTCCAGTGTCAATACAATATGATGTAACTCCCAGGGGACCCCAAGCTGCCTCGCTACGAAACAATGAGAACTGTGATACGAAATGTAAAAATGTAGATATGTAAATCCTGAATTTGCTCCTTTAAAAACCATCTTCCTGTGTGCTGTGCTTTTTCCTTCAAATCATTGTGTTTATAACCCAAATTTTATGTCATGATTGACATCATTCAACATGTAATCAAACCGCTATTGATCGCTGGAAGTAGCGGTATACAAATGTATACTAAATAAAATAAATAAATAAATATATATATATATATACTCGTATATATATATTCCCCTACGGACCCGACAGATAGTCTCTATCCCTTTCCATGCTGTCCCAGCATACTTAGGGTTCTCCATAATCAACCACTTCCTGTGGTAGTTGAGGGGTTTTTGTACCATGACCTTCAGTTTAGGTACACCTGAAGCCCTCCATATACTTTCTTTTTCCTACGTGATTTCAATTAGGAAAGACTTTCTGAATCTTCAGAAAATGGGAGGCTACAATGCCTCATGCTCCTTTCCTTCTTTGTTATCGGATATAGGGATCTTCGAAGCTCCCTTCTCCTATAAGAACGATGTCTCTTTAAAGTCAAAAGAGCTTCAGTCTTATCTAATAGGGACTTCCGCGTTTCCCACAAAGTCCTGCCTCATTGAACTACCCCAGTTCCACTGGGATTGTTTCTTCTCACCCTAAGGGTTCTAACCTCAGCCTGTTTTTTGCACAGTTATTTACCTCTCCTTACATTGAGGTACTCCCTGGGGATATTCTGCTGGTTCATATTAACAAATCCACATGAACCTCCATATACCTTTTTACAATACCACCAGGTGAGGTCCATATTTGTTTATTGCTTTTCAATATTACCACTAAATATCACCTGTACAGAGACTCCTATCTAGGCGTCCTGTTTGGTCCAGCTGTTCCACAGCACATCTTTTTAGTTCAACTCCTACCCTCCATCCCTAGGATGCCTGGGGTTCGGTACAATAGCATGGCTCTCAGATTCGCAACATGCTGGGACTCCTCCAGGCATCTTAGCTTGGGAGTCCCCATATGTGAAGACTCATTCCTGCTTGTTCCTGGAGATAGCACAGTTACTTACCTGTAACAGGTGATCTCTGGGAACAGCAGGAATAAGTCTTCACAACCCACCCACCTCCCCTAGGAGTTGCATTTCTCTATCTCTATCTTTCCCTTTCTCTCTCTCTCTCTCTCTTTGTCTCAGCTTTAAAACTTAACTGAGGAGAGGCAGTTGGGAAAGGCGGGAAGGCAGCACGCAGGCGTGTTGGGATGCTTCCAAAAGCGTTCTGATTGGACGCTGGGGAGCGTTCCCGCGCGGACTCCGTCGGTGCTGACATACCCATATGTGAAGACTTATTCCTGCTGTTCCCAGAGATCACCTGTTACAGGTAAGTAACTGTGCTTAACCAGCATTCTAATTGGGAGTGGGGACACATACGCAAGCGTGAAGTTCTTAAAAAAAACTTCCTTAGGTAGGGGAGGACTCCGGACACGCTGACTCCATCAGTGATGCACCAGAAAAGTGTGGCTGCATTTCCCTGCTGTCTATGGAGAAAATGACCCACCCCCTCCCCCATTACAGGTAAGCAGCTTCATTTCAATATACAAATTAACTTGTCTTCATCTCAAATTTGGAAAAAACAAGAAAAAAAAATCTAAAATCCAATTCCAATTATTAATAAATCCATCTTTTAAGGCTGAGTTTATTAGCAACCATGATGTTTCAAAGGTTTATGGTACAAAGGTTTTGTTCTGTTACTTATTTGGCCTATGTCTTTCTTTCTGCGTGTCTTTGCATGTTTGTTACACACCATGTTTTTCCATAAATGTGTGGTAATAGATTCGCCGTTACAAAGCCAACAAGGATGTGATGGAGAAGGCTGCCGAGGTCTACTCACGTCTAAAATCTCGTGTCCTGGGACCAAAGATGGGGCCACTGCAGAAACAAAACAAAAACATCACAACCGAGGACAAAGATGAAAAGAGTGATGAAAAGCGCACAGGAGAAGAAGCTGAGAATGAGATAGAAAAGGAGGAGCCCGCCACAGGTAACTGGCACATAAACAAGCTTTGGTGCTGCCAGAGATGGCCAGTTCCTTAAAGTAGTTCCATTGACTTCCTATCTCACTTTGCATATCCAGAGTGAGTCCTTTGAGTAAAGGTGAACTTCAGCACATACCTCACCCATAAGTGAAAATGACAACATTTGTTTTTATAATTTAAAAAGAAAACAAAGAAAACAGCAGTCCTACAGTATGCCAGAAATACTGAGGCAGAAACAGTGTCATAGCTTTTATATAAAGATAATTCCATATCGTCCTGCTAGACCAGCCCAGACAAGTGGGTTGTGTTCCCCTTCCAGCAGATTGGTGGAGAAAAAGAACCAGTGAAAAGCCCAAGTTTCAATGACATCACTTCCATGCCTCTATCCGCCTCAGCACCAGAGGTCTCCTCAGTTTTTCTTTGTCTCCAGGAGATGTTGGATGGATTTTCTCCTCTCTGAAGAAAAGTCTGAAGATTGAGAGGAAAAGATTGATTAAACGCTCATGAATGACCACCTTGAGGGTGACTCTCACTTGAGCATGACGTGGGAGACTGCACTAGACTGCCGTCTTTTCGGTATCCATAGGAGGAGGAAAAATTGGTTCAGCTCCACACCCTTATAATAAGAGCCCGTTGAGCAGCCAGAAATTGGAAGAATCTGGAAGAGTGGAGCAGCCTCACACAACCTCAACGCTCCCTCCCTCCTCTGTTCTCCCCTGCTATCCCCCAAAGATTGCAGAAGGCTCTCA
Organism: Ichthyophis bannanicus; assembly: GCA_033557465.1. NCBI lineage: Eukaryota > Metazoa > Chordata > Amphibia > Gymnophiona > Ichthyophiidae > Ichthyophis > Ichthyophis bannanicus. The sequence goes on along the minus strand of CM066039.1, from coordinate 281,033,818 downwards.
GAGGGATCTGCCTGCCAGCTACCTTAAAAGTGGTGCTGCAAAAGCCAGTGAAAACAGTATGAGGGGAGTAGAGCTGAGTCCGGCACTGATCCTCTGCCTGGGGCTCTCAGGGGGTGAGTACCAAGGCTTGACTTCATCATCGTCCTTGTTGGGGGCTCTCGGTTCCATCTGTGTGAGACGCAATTCAGGATAGCCAGCTAGTTAGCAACCGTTGGCATAGTGTTGAGTTTCCCGTCATTTTCTGCATGCACTAGTAACGTTTTTTCCTGTTGTGCGCCTGTAAGTCGCATGATTTGTACCTGTGTTGTGCCCAAGCGGCTCCAACGTGTGTTCCTACCCTAATGCCTGTAACGCGCTTTACAGTAAAAGCGCAGTTAACGCTGTAGTAAAAGCACAGTTGCGTGCCTTCGGGCCACCACAACCTTAACATGCGCTGTTGTGATACTTTCTTATGTCTTCTTTCAGGAATCATTGTTTGGCCTTTGGCAGGTGTGCTGCCTCATCTCCAGCTTCTGGCAGCTCCTGAGTTGTCCATGGAGGGATTGCTCCCCCTCTCTACGCTGATGGATGTGATCAGTCTGGCCTTGCCTGCCTAAGGGCAGGATGTGGCGGATGGCACTTGTGGGCAAAATTAACCAGATGGCCGGAGGTTCCAGCAACCATGCTGTGCACTGCTCCCTGACGGTCCCCTTCTAGGGGATTGACAGTAACTGTGTCCCCTGGTGCAGGGGGGTCATTTCCATGAGGAGAGCTTCAGGAATCCGGATTACCCTCCCCGGAATTCCTTTCCTTTTTACAACCAGCCTGATTATTCTGGCATGGAAATTCAGACCCTGCAGCATGTGGGTTCTCCCGAGCACAGTCTTATGAGGGGCAGGCTGAGAATAGAAGTGGCTAAGAGTCCCTGGCAAAGGGTGCTCCCTGGAGATGGGGATTAACTAGGATCAGTCTGAGATTTGGACTGCGGCTTGGATTCATATGTCTTATATGGATGAAGTAGTACTCTTGCCTTCAGAGGACTATGAGGAGGCCGATGTTATCCACCTGTTCTGGCAGGAGGAACGGGAGGCGTTGATTCCCAGAGTCTTATCCACCTTGAGCTTGGTGGATGCTCCAGCACAGAGCAAGAACCGAAGATGCATCCTCTCCTGCAAGGGGTGTGGAAATCCACTACTAACTTCCCATTCCCAGAGGTGCTTAAGTGCCTGTTCTGGTCAGAGTGGGATTTCTATAACACCCTGCCTAAGGGGCTAAGGGTGTTTAAGAAGATGCACAATCTTCCATAGAAGGGGAGCACCTTGTGTGGTTTGATATTTCCAAGGTGGAAGCACAGGTCATGGTAGTTACCAGATGGACCACCATTCTTGTGAAAAGTGGATTGACCTTAAAGGATACTCTTGACTGAAAGGTGGATTATTGTTGAAGAACCAGTTTGCTGCGGCAGCTGCTATTCTTCAGTTGTGGTATGTGCAGGCCTGCAGTCTCAAGCCTCCAGTGAATTCAGTCTCTTCTGCTGGATGATTCTAACCCTCTTTTGGAGTCTGCTATGACCTTCCTTTCTAATGCCATGTATGGCCTGGTATGTCTAGTGGCCAAGGATTGTGCCCTGTCGACGGTGACAGTGTTGGCTTGGCTTTGACATGGGGCAGTTGACTCATCTTCCAAAGCCTGGTTGCCCACCTAGCCTTAGAGGGACACTTCTCTTGAGTCCGATTTGGAAAAGCTGGTGGAGGACCTGGGCGAGACGACATCTTACCAGTGTGCTGGTTGGAATCTCAGGGGTCTTAAGACTCCCGTCGCTGCCAGCCTGGAAAGCCTTTCTGCCTCTCTGCTTATGGACTTTGGACTCGTTTTCTGTCCTTTTGTGGAATGCTTGGTTTCAAGGACCAGGTCCCATCTAGAGCAGGACCCTCCTGGACTATGCAATGAAAGTTTGGGGGCCCATTGCCTGGTTCCTCTAGTTGGGGGCAGGCTTCACCTTTTCCTTTAGGAATTGGCCAGGGTCACCAAGGATCACTAGGTGCTAGTCCCCATTCAGTACAGCTATGTCCTGGAATGCAAGAGCCAATCCCAGCCACTTTTTTCTTCTCCCCTTGTGGTTGTGTGGCTCCCCTTTGACAAACTGCCACTCCTGAAAGCAGTGATGCCTGTTCCCCCAGATGATCGGGACAAGGGCAGGTATTCCATCTGTTTTGTGGTGCCAGCACAGAAGGAACATTCCAGCCCATTCTGGACCTCAAGTGTGTCAATGAGTGCTTGCACATCATGTGCTTCTGGATGGAAACGTTGCGATCCATGATTCAAGCGGTGCACCGAGTGGAGTTCCTGGCATCTCTGGATTTGGCTAAGACGTATTTTCATATCCTGTTCCAGTGGATCAGCGAAGTATCTATATTTTGCTGTGCTTTGCCCCCCATCTTCAGTTCGCCCCCCTCCCATTTGGCGTCTACTCCCCCAGGGAAGTTTTCAAAGGTCATGGTGGTGGTGGCTACTGTGCTATGTCACCAAGGGATTTATGTGCACCCAAATCTGGACTATTGGCTCATCTAAGCCCATTCTCTTTCAGAGGTGTCTCAGACAGCTTCGCGAGTGGTGTCCTTTCTGATAAGCCTCGGCTGGATGATCTATTGGGAAAAGAACCAGCTGTTGCATTCCCAGTCCCTGGAATTCCTGGGAGCACGTTTTGATACTAGTGTGTGCAGTGCCTTCTTGCCAGAGGAAGAAGTCAAAGGCTGTTGGATTGTCTAGTGCTGTTCTGTTTGTAGCAGGCTCCCAGAGTCTGGGATTATCTTCAATTCTTCGGATTGATGGCAGCGACAAGCAAAATGATGCCATGGGTGTGTGCTTTTATGTGGTTGCTCCAAAGGTCCTTGCTGATTCTATGGTCCCCGAGTTCTCAGTGGTTTGAGCTCAGGCTTACGCTCCCAATGATGGTGATGACCAGCCTGTGGTGGTGGCAGCAGCAGCCCAGTCTTGAGGAAGGGCATATCACTGGATGATTGCTCCTGGATCCTTCTGTTGACAGATGCCATTCTCTCTGGCTGGGGAGCCCATGGTCAAGGCTGAACGGCCCAGGGCTATTGGAACTGAAGGGAAGCAGTGTGGTCCATCAACTGCCTTGAGTGAGGGTCATTAGGTTGGCTCTTATGTGTTTCTGGCCCCCCCGGTCGAAGGCCAGGCTGTTCGAAAACTCTCAAGACAATGCCACAATGGTGTGGCTACTTATGTCAGTTGGCAAGGTGGCACTCCTGTTTGCCTGGCTCTCCTGTTTGCCTGGGTGGTGAAGAACCTCTTACTTTGTCGGCTCTGCACAATTGCAAGGGTGGCTACTATGGAATAGATTTTCTCAGCTGGCACTCTCTGGTTCCAGCAGAGTGGGAGTTGAGTTGGGAGGCATTTCAGTTATAACTGTGCTGCTGGGATCACCCTGAGAAGGATCTGATGGCAACCCACTCCGATGCCAAAGCGTGCTGCTTTTTCAGTTTCTGCACGGAGATGGGCCTGAGGGTATTGACGCTCTGGCTCAACCTTGGCCAAGTCAGCACTTGCTGTATGTGTTTCCTCCATGGCCCCTGGTGGGGTGTGGTGTGATTCAGTGCCAGATTTGCCGATGAGAGTGTGATTCAGAGATCTGATGTGGCTCCTGCAGGCATCACCCCCTTCGTTTGCCTCCGTCTCAGGGCTATTGTGTCAGGAGCTGCTTGTCCTGGAGGACCTAGCTCCCCTTCTCACTTATGGCTTGGCTCCTGTAAGGAGACAATTAGTGAATATGGGCTACTCTCCAGCGATGATTTTCTACTCTGCTTAGAGCCTGAAGGAGGTCTACCAACTTAGCATAAGTGTGGGTCTGGATCCTTGAGTGCTGATGTAGCGCAGAACAGCTGGCTCCTGAGGCGGCCATGGTGCTGTCTCCGTTGTTCTTTTCTGCAGGATAGTCTGGAGAAGGGCCTTTTCTCTTAGCTCCCTGATGTTTCAGGCGGCAGCTTTGGCCTGTTTCAGAAGGCAGTTGGTTCGTAGGTCTCTAGCCTTCCACCCAGATGCCAACCCAGGGGGTTGGCATCTGCGTCTCCTCTCTGGTCCTTGATCCCTTCCTGGGATCTGTGTCTGTTGCTCAGGGCCCTGATGTCGGAGCCCTTTGAGCTGTTGAAGCACGCTACTCTGAAAGATTTTGACGCTCAAGACGGTCTTCTTGGTTGTGATTTGTTCTGCAAGGAGGATTCTGAGCTGCTGGCTCTGTCTTGCCAAGATCACTTTTTATCTTTTTCTGAGAAGGCCATTTCCATTCGGCCTGGGCCTTTCTTCTTTCCTGAAGTAATTTCTTCCTTTCATGTGAACCAGATGGTTTGCCTGCCCTCTTTGTCTAAGGAGCACGGTTGGGGCAATGTCAGAATCTTTGCCTTGTGGATGTCTGGAGGGTGCCTCTCCAGTTCTTGAAGGTTATGAATTCTTTTCATAAGTCAGACCATCCTTTTGTGCTGTTTGATAGCCCAAGCAAGGTGACGCGATAGCTAAGTCTGCATTTGGGTGCTGGGTTGAGGAGGCTGTTGGCTTGGCGGATCAGTTGTGGAACCAGCTGGGTCCGGAAGGTTTGCGTGCCCATTATACCCAAGCACTAGCATCCCCATGAGTGGAGGTTGGTAGCCCCTGCAGATATTTGTCAGGCGTCAACGTGGTCTTCACTTTCCCTTTTGGTCAAGCATTTCCACTTGGATGTCCATGCTTGGACGTGACAAAAAACAAAAACGGGGTTTTAGAGAGCAATCTAAACACAAATACAAAAGTAATTGCTCAAATATGAATACAGCAAATACTGTGATCTATTCAAGGAAAAGGGTCTCAAAATGAATGAGGAAGGGTCTTATCAGGCCATAATGTTTTGGAAAGCCCGAAGACTCCCTATCCCCTTCTTTACATCAAGGACCCATATATTCCTATAGTATTATCAAAATTACTAATTACTACAAACTTAATGCAGCTGAAATTGCTTGTTACTGCAAACTCAATGCAATTCAGAAAAGGCTTAACGGTAGACTCGATGTCACTCAGCTACAGCTCATGTTTCACTAAATGGAGACACCCGACTTATATAAAAAAAAGTCAAAAACGACTTATCTGCACAAATTGAATAAAGTTGGGGTTAATCTCCCTCCCGACGCAGATTAATAGCGCTATTGCGTTTCACCGTCAATGCGGCTTCTTCTGGGGAAAGATGTTCAGCATGCAGCTTAGGGCAATAACTCTGCTTATTTCATGCTAAAAAACTAAAGAGAAAAAGAACAGTATCAAAAATGCTCGCTTAGCCATTTCAGAATTTCAATGTAAACATACATTCTCTCCTAGTGTTCAACATATGGACATACCTTGAAGCGTCCCACTCTAAATTCTATTGAGACAAAAACGCCACGCATGCGTATGGATCTACATGGGGTCTGTTCTTATAAACCAATGAAGTTGCTCAACCCACTTCTAGTTGACCAATCAGGGGCCGTTAAGCCCCACTGAGCTTTGACCATTACTCACCGGAGAAAGTACCACTCATGTTGGCCACACCAGATGTGGTGAATGCAACATCTGTAATATGACTTTGGAACTTACCGAATTCTCTTATCAGGGGCAGACATATGCCTTGCAGAAAAATACTAATTGTACTTCTACATTTGTTGTCTATGCGATTCAATGTCCTTGTGAACTGCTTTACATAGGTAAAACTATCAGACCTTTGAGGATACGAATTAATGAACATCGCAGCCGTCTTCGTTGCCAGAAGCTGAAGCACCGCTAGTGGCTCATTGCCTTTCTTTTCAGCACCAATTTGATCAGCTTAAGTGTTTTTGCATCGACCAAGTACTGGCTGGCTTAGCCGGCAAAACTCGAGAACAAACATCCAGGGGGACTCAATTCTCAAATAGACTGGGCAGTGTGTCTGTGAGGACCATATTTAGCGATTTTTTACACTGTTCCTTCTCAGTGCTGATACTTTTAGTCTGATCATTTTATAGTGCAATGACAATCCGTTGGTGTCGCTTTTTAAAAAAACAATTTTTCAAGTCTTTTTTCAAGTGATCTTTAATGTTTGACCTATTTGATCCGGTCGTTTACGGCCGCCTGATTGGTCAACTAGAAGTGGGTTGAGCAACTTCATTGGTTTATAAGAACAGACCCCATGTAGATCCATGCGCGGCGTTTTGTCTCAATAGAATTTAGAGTGGGACGCTTCAAGGTATGTCCATATGTTGAACACTAGGAGAGAATGTATGTTTACATTGAAATTCTGAAATGGCTAAGCGAGCATTTTTGATACTGTTCTTTTTCTCTTTAGTTTTTTTAGCATGAAATAAGCAGAGTTATTGCCCTAAGCTGCATGCTGAACATCTTTCCCCAGAAGAAGCCGCATTGGCGGTGAAACGCAATAGCGCTATTAATCTGCGTCGGGAGGGAGATTAACCCTGACTTTATTCAATTTGTGCAGATAAGTCGTTTTTGACTTTTTTAATATAAGTCGGGTGTCTCCATTTAGTGAAACATGAGCTGTAGCTGAGTGACATTGAGTCTACAGTTAAGCCTTTTCTGAATTGCATTGAGTTTGCAGTAACAAGCAATTTCAGCTGCATTAAGTTTGTAGTAATTAGTAATTTCGATAATACTATAGGACGCTTAATCTCTATTCGTCTACGAGGATTGCCTATCAACACAACTATAATTCAAGTATATGCCCCAACAACAGCTGCAGAAGAGAATGAAATTGAAGAGTTCTATGAACAAGTACAAGCTGAAATTGACAGAACATGCAAACAGGATATCCTGATACTCATGGGTGACTGGAATGCAAATGTTGGCAACAAAGAAGAAGGCAAAGTAGTTGGAAAATATGGACTTGGAACAGAAATGAAGCTGGAGAAAGACTGATAGAATTCTGCAAGACCAACGATCTATTCATCTCAAACACCTTCCAGCAACACAAGCGGCGACTTTACACATGGACTTCACCCAATGGATTGTATAAAAATCAAATTGACTACATCTGTGGAAATCAACAATGGAAAAGCTCTATAACATCAACCAAGACAAAACCTGGAGCTGACTGTGGTACAGATCATCAACTACTAGTATGCAAACTCAAGCTAAAGTTGAAAAAGAGCAAACCACTCATGAGTGCAGCAAAATATGACCTTGAGAATATACCACTGGAATTTAAAGACTGCCTGCAAAATTGATTTGCTGCTTTAGATACAAATGACAGAGCTCCGGAAGAGTTATGGAATGACATCAAGAAGGTTGTGTTGGAAGAAAGCGAGAAGTCTCTACAAAAGGTGAAAAAGCAAAAACGGCCAAAATGGATGACGGAAGAAACTCTGAAAATTGCCCAGAAACGCAGAGACACTAAAGCCAGAGGAGAAAGAAAGACAATCTCAGAACTCAACAGAGATTTCCAACGTGCAGCAAGACAGGACAAGGAAAAGTACTACAACGACGCATGCAAGGAAATAGAAGCAGAAACTATTAGAGGAAGAACAAGATCGGCTTTCCTAAAGCTACAAGAGTTAAAGAAAAAGTTCCAGCCTCGAATTGGAATGTTACAAGATGCTTAAGGTTCTATGTTGAATGATGCTGAGAAGATCAAGAAAAGGTGGAAGGAATTTACAGAGTTTTTATATGATAAAGATCAAGTGGACCAACAGCCGTTTCAACCTGTACCTTATGATCGGGAACCATTGGTGATGAAAGAAGAAGTTGAAGCAGCATTGAAAGCCTTATCAAAGAACAAAGCACCAGGCATTGATGGCATTCCTATAGAAGTATTGCAGCAATCTGATGCAGCTGTTACCATACTTCCATATTTCTTGGCAGAGCCTTGTAAGACAACATCATGGCCAACTGACTGGAAAAGATCTGTGTTTATACCAATGCTAAAGAATGGTGATCCAACTGACTGTGGAAATTATCGCACAATCGCTCTGATCCCACATGCCAGCAAGATTCTACTGAAGATTATTTAAAAGAGACTACAACCATACCTGGAACAAGAACTACCTGAAGTGCAAGCAGGGTTCAGGAAAGGGCGCGGAACGAGAGACATCATTGCGGATGTGAGATGGATCCTTGAAAAGACTAAAGAATACCAAAAGGATATCTGTTTGTGCTTTATCGACTATAGCAAGGCTTTTGACTGTGTAAACCATGAGAAACTCTGGGCCACATTAAGAAGCATGGATATACCAGAACACCTGATCGTTCTCTTGCGCAATTTGTACATTGATCAAGAAGCAACAGTTCGAACGGAACAAGGAGAAACAGAATGGTTTAAAATAAGCAAAGGTGTAAGACAAGGCTGCATACTTTCCCCCTACCTGTTTAATTTATATGCAGAACAAATCATCAGAGAAGCAGGATTGTATGAAGACAACAGAGGTGTGAAGATTGGTGGAAGACTCATCAACAACCTTCGCTATGCTGATGATACTACATTAGTGGCTGAAAGTGAAGATGATCTGAAACATTTGCTTCTCACAATCAAAGAACATAGTCTCAAAATGGGCCTGCACCTTAATGTAAAGAAAACAAAGATCATGACAACTGGCATAATCAACAGGTTCATCGTTGAAGGAGAAGAAATTGAAATCGTGAACAACTTTAATCTACTTGGATCAACTATCAATAAAGAAGCAACAAGCAGTCAAGAAATCAAACGACGCATTGCTCTTGGCAGAATGGCTATGAAAGACCTAGATAAGATTCTCAAGAGCAGAGATGTCTCTCTCCATACAAAGATTCAACTTGTTCAAGCTATGGTATTTTCAATAACATCATATGGATGTGAAAGCTGGACAGTGAAAAAGACAGACAGGAAGAAAATTGATGCCTTTGAATTATGGTGCTGGCGGCGAATACTGTGTATACCATGGACTGCCCGAAGAACAAACCAGTCAGTACTAGAGGAGATCAAACCTAAGCTTTCTTTAGAAGCTCAGATGACAAGACTTCGACTTTCATACTTTGGACACATCATGCAAAGAGAGAGATCATTAGAGAAAGACATCATGCTTGGCAAGATAGAAGGTCAACACAAAAGAGGAAGGCCAGCAATGAGATGGATCGATACAATAACAGCAGCTACGGGTACCAATCTGTCAACAATGAGCCGCCTGACTGAAGACCGAACACAATTTAGGATAGCTATCCAGAGGGTTGCCATGAGTCGACTCCGACTCGACGGCACTTAACAACATATGGGTCCTTGATGTAAAGAAGGGGATAGGGAGTCTTCGGGCTTTCCAAAATATTGTGGCCTGATAAGACCCTTCCTCATTCATTCTGAGACCCTTTTCCTTGAATAGATCACAGTATTTGCTGTATTCATATTTGAGCAATTACTTTTGTATTCATGCTTGGACATGGCCTTTGGCTCTAAGATTTTGCGAGCTGCTGTGTCTTCCTGCCCAGTAGAGTCATAGCTTTGGTACGTCCCACTTGTCTGGACTAGTCTAGCAGGACGATTATGGAAGGTGACATTTTACTTATCAGATAATGTTCTTTCATTGTCTCTTGCTAGATCAGTCCAGGGCCCACCTCCTGAAACTGTGTTTGCTCTGGATCCACTAATGATTTATATACTTGACTCCACAAGTTCATCTATGGACAGCCTTCTGTTAATGCTTTCCTGTACATAGTTTGCTACTCTTTGATTACTCATTGTTGCTCACGTTGAAGTTGTGTAAACTTGCCATGTTCTCCCATATGCTTTGGGACAAATACTGAGGAGACCTCTAGTGTCTGAGGTGGATAGAAGCATGGGAGTAACGTCATTGAAACCTGGACTTTTCATAGTTGTTTTTTGTCTCCATCAACCTGCTGGTAGGGGAACACAATCTACTTGTCTTGGCTGGTCTAGCAGGACTCAAGGAAAAGACATCTGGAATGTAAAATGTCACCATACACATTGTTCAATGTAGAAAATAAAGAGCAGATGTGAATTTACCATTTCTGTCTTTCTAAATGTGCCCAGAGATGTCATTTATGCCAGACTGGGCTCTGATCTCTAAACAGAAAGAGGCTTGGTGTAGACCACTGGGCACTATTAAAAGTTCATTAGAGGGTATTTTTACTGCAGTAAATTGTTGAGGGGGAATTTGACATTGAGGGGCCAGTGTTTGAGAGGATACTTTTTAAATGAAGGTTTTATATTATCTTTTATTGGTTGTGAATGTCCTGGTATTGCTTTTATCTTTTGCAAAAGCAGAGGTGTTTAATGATCGCTTGTACTAATTAAAGCCTATCATCTAATCTGCTGCTGAAATTTCCCACAGTACATAAAGAACCAACTTGAAATCAAAAGAAAATTTATTTATTTAACCATTTTTTATTCCGCTTTATCCTTCCATCAAAGTGGTTTACATTATAACTCAACAGTACAGAGAACGCTTAACTATTATACAGTGAACGCTTAAACCGGGGAGCTTAACTATTATAAATGGGGGGGAGGGGTGGGTCAATAACAAGTAAACTTAAATATAAAGACATAGTTATATGACAGATTGTGTATAGTTCAGTCTGTGGTGTTGAGAGGAAGCTGTTATTCAATGGCTTAAGGTTGATGGATGGTTGTTTGGGTCCTTATGTCAGTGAGGTGGTTAAGTGATTTGTGTAGAGTAGTGTTTTCAGCTTCTTCCTGAAGTCTGTGATGTCTGTAGTAACTCTCATGTCATCTGGGATCTGGGAGTGAGTTCCATATTGATGGGGCATAAAGTGAGAGCGCTCTTACGGATGTGGATTGTTTTTTTTTTTTTTTGTAATCGTGGGGTGTGATGATCATGTGTTTATTGTTGTCCCTCCTGGGTCAGGTGCTTGTATCTCTTATTATGCGACCTTGTAGGATGTTTGCTAAGGATTGATGGATGATTTTGAACATGTTTAAGGTTGTCTTGAATTGGGAGCCAGTGTAACTGGTCGAGTACAGGGGTAATGTGTTCTTGTTTGGGTGTTCCTGTGATGATTCGTGCTGCTGTGTTTTGTGCAGTTTGGAGTGGCATGATGGTTTCTTTTGGGAGCCCCTGGTAGAGTGGGTAGCAGTTGTCAAGTATTAGGGTGATTACTGCCTGGCAGATGGTGCGGAAGTGATCTTCGCCTCCTGATCACTTTCATTTTATGATAGGTATTTGCGGTGGTTCTCTTTATGTGAGATTGAATGGTGAGATGTTGGTCCAGGATGATGCCTAGGTATTTGGGGTTTTTTTTTTACACTGTTATGGGCCTTTGCTGTTTATTGATTGATTGATTGAATGATTGATTAAGAACATAAGAAATGCCATACTGGGTCAGACCAAGGTCCATCAAGCCCAGTATCCTGTTTCTTACAGCGGCCAATCTAGGTCATAAGTACCTAGCAGTCTCTCCAAAAGACACAGGTTCCTTAATGCTTGTACTGGGTCAAGCAGTGATATCCTGGGTTCCTTCTTAATGATGGTTTATGGACCTTTCCTCCAGGAACTTGTTCAAATCTTTTTTTAAACCCAGCTACACTAACAGCTTTTACTACATCCTCCGGTAACAAATTCCAGAGTTTGTTTACACATTGAGTGAAAAAATATTTTCTCTTATCAGTCTTAAATAGGTTACCCTGTAGCTTAATTGCTTGTCCCCTAGTCTTTTTATATTCTGATGATGTAAACAATCAATCTGCGTTTACCCGTTCCACTCCATTCATTAATTTATAGACCCCTATCTTATCTCCTCTCAGCCGTCTCTTTTCCAGGTTGAAGAGCCCTAACCTTTTTAGCTTCTCTTAATAGGAGTATCCTTACATCCCCTTTACCATTTTGGTGGCTCTTCTCTGTACCTTTTCTAATAGCGCTATATCCTTTTTAAGATACGGCGACCAGAATTGCACACAATATTCAAGGTGCGGTCGCACCATGGAACGATACAGAGACATTATAATATCCTTTGTTTTCTTTTACATTCCTTATGATACCTAGCATTCTATTTGCTCTCTTGGCAACTGCTGCACACTGGATGGAAGGTTTTAACATGATCTCCAGGAACAAGCAGGAATGTAGTCATCACATATGGGTATCGTCGGTACCGACTGAGCCTGCGTGGGAACGCTCCCCAGCGTCCAATTAGAAAGCTTTTGGGAGCATCCCACAGGGCCTGCGTGCTGCCTTCCCACCTTTCCCAACTGCCTCTCTCCAGTTCTTCGTTTTCCGCGGAGCCAGCAGGTCGTGTTCCTGTCACCGCAGAAAATTTTCCTTCTTTTTTGTGGTCGCGTCTGCCTTCCTCGACGCTTTACCGGTACCGCCGTTTTTTCTTTCTTTCTTTCTTTTCTTTAAAAAAAAAATATATATTTCTTAGTACTTTTTTCCCATTTTTTCCAGGTGCACGCGCCATTTTGGGCCTTAAGCCCAAGATTTTTTCCACAATGGAAAAACCCTCTTCGGGTTTTAAAAAGTGCACCAAGTGTGGCAGTACCATCTCCGTCACCGCCACCCATGAGTGGTGTCTGAAATGTTTAGGTCCTGACCATTCCATCTCGGAATGTATGGCCTGTGCCATGATGTCCAAGAGAGGTCGACAGAACCGAGCTGCCAAGCTCAGTACCCTGTTTCCCTCTGATGCAGCTTCGGTGGCATCGACGTCTTCCAGGGCTTTGTCTTCCTCCCGTGGATCTCAGGTAACTAAACATAAGTCTAGCCGGTCCTCAAAGGGTAGATCTCCTTCTAAGCCCTTGAGGATTCTGCACCGGCAAAATTGCTCCGGCGGGAGGCTTCGGCTTCCAAAGCATTATCGGGGCTCCAGGACGTTCTCGAGTCCTCAACCTTGGCAGAACTACTGGTGCCATGCTCTGGGGTACCGGCGATCTTCTCCGGTACCGACATCCAGGCATCGGCAGCGTCAATAGACCAGAGAGTCCTGGCTATTGAGCGCAGTCTGGCGGCTCTCCTTTCGGCATTGACGTCCTCGGAACCGCATCAGACATTTCAGCCGGTACCGGCACCGGTACCGATGACATCGACATCGGTGTCCGCATTGCTGGCACCCAGTCATCCGATGCCTTCTGGTACCGATACTCCGGTACCGATTACTCCCGGTACCGACTTCGGTCGGTACGGGTATCGGGCTCTTCAAGAGCATCCGGACAGGCGGTACTTCGAGTCCTCAGAAGAATCTGAGGATTCTGATAGTTCTATTGATGCAGGAATGCTTCTCCCAGAGGAGCCCTCCTCCCCTAAGTGCAGGATATCTCCTCCAGAGGATATTTCCTTTCAGAATTTTATCAGGGAAGTGGCTCGGGGTCTATCCATTACTGTGGCCCCTGAAACAGAGCCTAGAACAAAGGAGTTGGAAATTTTACAATATCCCAAAGCTCCTAAGGAGGCAGCTACCTTGCCCATCCATGAGATCTTGCATGATCTCTTACCACCTCGCCTCATTCTCGTAGACTGGATACTCTGTATCGAGTCCTTCCTTGTCCTGGTTTCCAAAAAACTCAGTTTCCTCACCACTCTATTGTAGTGGAATCAGCTATGAGAAGGATCAAGAGTGCAAAGAGACATGCCTCTAATCCTCCAGGACGTTAGTGCAGAACTTTGGATGCTTTTGGACATTGTGTCTTCCAAGCTTCCATGCTTTCTGCCAGGATCAGTTCCTATCGTCTATACATGGGAATGTTCCTAAAGGAAGTAACAGGTGATTTAGAGGCTTTGAGTCCTCTTCTTCCTGAGTATAGTAGGCAGGAATTTCTCACATTGGTCAGACATGCCCAAGATGTTTCTAAATTTGTCAACCGTGCAGCTTTTGACTGTTTTGAGTGCATAAGCAGAACCTCTGCCATTGCCATAGGTGCACGTAGAATTGCTTGGCTGCAGGCATCTGATCTGGAGCTTTGGGTACAAGACAAACTGGGAAATATCCCTTGTACTGCTGAGAACCTGTTTGGTAAAGATTGGCAGGAAAAAGCCAATGAGTTGGATGCTGACAACTCCATCTTGGATAGATTATCCAAGTCCACAGCTGATCCTGTTATAAATAAATCTTTCAAAAAACCATTCTTTTCTAAAAAGAAAATATATTATCCTGCTTATTCTCAGCAGGGACGTTCTGCAGGTCAGCTTGTCAGGAAAGGTCAGCAACCACCCAAACAAAGGAAAGCAAAGACTGCTAAGCCTCAGCTGTCCCAGCAGTCTCAGCCTCCACAAGGCCTTTGACTTTCAGCTAGAGAACTTAGCCTTCCTGGCTTTCGTTGGACCAGAGCCTTCCACCATTCCAGGAAGGTTGTGTCACTTTGCTCCCAGATGGGGGCAGATAACAGCAGAGCATTGGACACTCCATCATAAAAGAGGGGTACAAGCTTCATTTTTCAAGCATGCCCCCTCCCACAATGATAAGGCAGTTCAATTCTCCGACCTCTCTCCTCAACTTGTTAGGTCAGGAGGTCACTATGCTTCTTGCCCAAGGGGCAATAGAAGAAGTACCCATCCATCAGCAGGGTACAGGTTTTTACTCCCCCTATTTCCTTATCCCAAAGAAAACAGGGGGATACAGACCTATTCTGGACCTCAGAGAATTGAACAAATTCCTTGTCAAAGAGAAATTCAAGATGAATTTCTCTTGGAACTGTGCTGCCATATCTTTAGAGTCAGGATTGGCTTTGTTCTCTAGATCTCAAGGATGCGTACACCCATGTTCTCATCCATCCAACTCACAGAAGGTTCCTTCGGTTCCTTTTTCAAGAAAAGCACTACCAATACAGGGTGCTTCCATTTGGCCTGGCCTCAGCACCAAGGGTGTTCACGAAATGCATGGCTGTAGTAGCAGCATATCTCCGAACTCTAGGGATATTCAAATTCCCCTACTTAGACGACTGGCTCATTTGAGCCCCAACAGAGTCAGAGGCCAGGACTTCTCTATCCTGCACAATGCGTATCCTTCAGTATTTGGGGCTGGTAATAAACATCCCAAAATCCAGTCTAACTCCCACTCAGTCTTTGGAGTTCATAGGAACTTTGCTGGATACCAGAAAGGCAAGGGCCTATCTCCCCCAGGCCCGTTGCCTTCACATGGTGCAGTTAGCTTCTCAAGCAGTGCTAAAGCCTCTTCTCACTGCCCGAGAAATGCTAAAGCTACTAGGCCACATGGCATCTACCGTGCATGTGATTCGCTATGCTCGCCTCCATATGAGGGCAGCCCAGTGGACTTTATCAACTCAATGGACCCAGGCATCAGGATGTCTGTCAGACAAAATAGCAAATACAAGTCTCCTTATTTTGTCCCTCCAGTGGTGGAAGTCCACTCAAAACCTGTTGCTGGGGTCCCCTTTTCAGCAACCCTTACCCCAGGCAACTCTAACAACAGATGCTTCTCCGATGGGTTGGGGAGCTCATCTGCAAGACCTCTCCACCCAAGGCACCTGGTCTCCACAGGAGACTCATCTACATATCAATCTCTTGGAGCTCAGAGCAATCTTCCTTGCTCTTCGAGTGTTCCACACCCTGCTCAGCTACAAGACAGTCCTCATTCATACGGACAATCAAGTAGCCATGTTCTGCATGAACAAGCAGGGGGGAACAGGCTCTCTGTCGCTTTGCAACGAAGCTTTGCAACTATGGGCCTTCGCCAGAGTGCATCAGATTCATCTCCTGGCAGTGTATCTTCCAGGCATACAAAACTCTTGGAGACAGACTCAGTCGAGTTCTGCTTCCACACGAGTGGTCTCTACATGCAGACCAGGTAGCCAAGATTTTTCAAATTTGGGGAACCCCGGACATAGACCTCTTTGCAAGTCCATGGAATGCCAAACTTCCCCGGTTCTGTTCCAGAACCCCGGCTCAGGGAGCTCAGGCCAGGGATGCTTTCCTCCTTTACTGGGGTCAAGACTTTCTGTATGCCTTTCCACCCATTCCCCTAATTCCCAAGACCCTGTTCAAGCTTCAGAGAGACAGAGGCTATATGATTCTCATAGCTCCACATTGGCCACTGCAAGTGTGGTACCCTCTGCTTCTACATCTCTCTCAAGCTCCCTCCCTGGAGTTAGGGTCTGCTCCAGATCTCCTGTCTCAGGAGGATGGAATGTTATGGCATCCCAATCCCCAGTCTCTGCATCTCAGGGCTTGGTTGCTGAAGGCCTAGATCTTCATGATCTTAACCTTCCTCAGCAAGTAAAGGATATCCTTTATGCTTCCAGGAAGCCTTCCACAAGACGCTCTTATGCTTTCAAGTGGAAAAGGTTTACCATATGGTGTTTTCAGAAGGGTCTTAACCCCCTTGCGATGCCTCTGGAATCATTACTGGAGTATCTCCTTCATTACTCAGTAAGAGTCCATTTGAGTGCTATTGCAGCTTCTTTCAAACCTCTAAACTGACAACCTATTTCCTCCCACCCTCTTATAGCAAGATTTATGAGAGGCCTTCTTCTAACTAAGCCTCCCATTAGGCCACCACCGGTGGCATGGGACTTAAAGCTGGTTCTTGGTCAGCTCATGAAGCCACCTTTCCAACTCTTAGCTACTACCTCATTGAAATTCCTTTCTTGGAAGGTTATCTTTCTCATTGCAATCACATCAGCACGTCGCATCAGTGAGTTGCAGGCATAAGTAGCTGATCCACCTTATACAAGGTTCCATCATGATAAGGTAGTCCTTAGGACTCATCCACACTTTATGCCAAAGGTGGTCTCGCCTTATCTAAACCAAGCGGTCTACCTACCTGTGTTCTTTCCAAGGCCTCATGCATCAAATGCAGAAAGGAACCTTCATACTTTGGACTGTAAAAGAGCTTTAGCCTTTTATTTACAAAGAACACAGCAACATAGAAAGTCCTCTCAACTCTTTGTTGCTTTTGATCCTTCTCATTTTGGACTTCCAGTCTCCAAGAGAACACTATCTTACTGGATTGCTCAGTGTATATCCTTTGCCTATCAGAGTAAGAATCTTCCTCTGGAGGACCATGTCACAGCTTACAATGTGAGAGCCATGGCATCTTCAATGGCTCATCTGCACTCTGTGTCTATTGACGACATCTGTCGAGCAGCCACCTGGGCCTCGGTTCATACCTTCACAGCCCATTACTGCTTGGATAAGGACTCCCGCCGGGATGCCTTGTTTGGTCAGGCTGTTCTCCAACACCTGTTCCATACCTAATCAACTCCTACTCGCCATCCCTGGTTGGATGCCAGAGATCCATGGGGGGAAGTGGAGCCCTTTCACAGGGACACACAACGTCTGGGGTCTCTCCCTGGCATCTAAAGCTAGGGAGTCCCCATATGTGATGACTACATTCCTGCTTGTTCCTGGAGATAGCATAGTTACTCACCTGTAACAGATGATCTCCGGGAACAGCAGGAATTTAGTCCTCACAACCCACCCACCTCCCCTAGGAGTTGTATCTCTCTATCTCTTTCCCTTTCCCTCTCTCTCTCTTTGTCTCAGCTTTAAAACTCAACTGGAGAGAGGCAGTTGGGAAAGGCGGGAAGGCAGCACGCAAGCGCTGTGGGATGCTCCCAAAAGCTTTCTAATTGGACGCTGGGGAGCGTTCCCGCACAGGTGCCGTTGGTACAGACGTTACCCATATGTGAGGACTAAATTCCTGCTGTTCCCAGAGATCACCTGTTACAGGTGAATAACTATATGCTTTATCTACGATGACGCCTAAATCTCTTTCTTGGGTGGTGGTTCCCAATGTGGAACCTTGCATTGTGTAATCATAGTTTGGGTTGTTCTTCCCTAGGTGCATAACTTTGCACTTATCCACCTTAAATTTCCATTTGGATGCCCAGTCTTCCAATTTATCAAGATCCTCTTGCAATTTTCCACAATCCTCATGGGTTTTAACAACTTTAAATAGTTTTGTGTCATCTGAAAATTTGATAACCTCACTCGTTATTCCCTTTTCCAGGTCATTTATGAATATGTCAAAAAGCAGCAGACCCAGCACAGATCCCTGCGGTACTCCACTATTCACCTTTTTCCATTGGGAAAATTGGCCATTTAGCCCTACCCTCTGCTTTCTATCTTTTAACCAGTTCCTAATCCAGAATAGTACACTGCTTCCTATCCCATGATTTTTTAGTTTTGCCAAAAGTCTTTGAGGGACCTTGTCAAAGGCTTTCTGAAAGTCCACATACACTATATCAACCGACTCACCTTTGTCTACCTGTTTATTCACACCTTCAAAAAAACATAACAGATTAGTAAGACAAGATCTTCCTTGTCTAAAGCCATGTTGGCTTTATCCTATTAATCCATGACTATATACATGTTGAGTAATTTTGTTCTTTATGATGGTTTCTACCATTTTTCCCGGTACTGACGTCAGGCTCTCACTGGTCTGTAGTTGCCCGGATCACCCCTGGAACCCTTTTTAAAAATTGGCATTACATTGGCAATCCTCCAGTCTTCAGGTATTAAAGATGGCTTTTATGATATTTCACAGATTACTAATAGCAGGTCTGCAATCTCATATTTCAGTTCTTTCAACACCCTTGGATGTATACCTTCCGGTCAGGTGATTTGCTACTTTTCAGTTTATCAAATAGTTGTAATACATCTTCCCGGTGTAGATATTACTTTCAGTTCTTCCACAGTATCACCTTTAAATACTACTTCAGTCATGGGTAACATCCCTACATCTTCCTCAGTAAAGACCGAAGCAAAGAATTTATTTAGTCTCTCTGCTATAGCCTTGTCCCCTCTTGCTGCCCCTTTTACCCCTCTATCATCTAATGGTCCAACTGACTTTCTCACAGGTTTTTTGCTATGAATGTACTTGAAAACGTCTTTATTACGTGTTTTTGCTTCCACAGCGGTGGAATGAATGAGGTATGCCTTGTAATGAAGAGTGCTTCTGTCTTTTTGTAGTATATAGAAAGGTGGTGGTTGTTGAGCCATGTGATCATATCTTCCACACACAGTATTATTGTTGAAAGGTTGGGCTTGATTATGTCGAGTGTGGCGTATACCAGGATGATCTCCAGGAACAAGCAGGAATGAGTCTTCACATATGGGTACGTCGGTACTGACGGAGTCTGCGCGGGAATGCTTCCCAGCGTCCAATCAAAGAGCTTTTGGAAGCATCCCACCACGCCTGCGTGCTGCCTTCCCGCCTTTCCAACTGCCTCTCCTCAGTTTTCGTTTTCCGCGGAGCCGGCAGGACGTCCTCCTGTCACCGCAGAAAATTCTTGTTTTATCTCTTTAGTTTTCTTGTGGTCGCGGCTGTCTTCCCGACGCCACCGGTACCGCCGGTGTTTTCTTTTCTTGTAAAATCTTCCTTTTTCACAGGATATTTTTTTCTTCATAGTTTCCCACGGTTCCTTAGGCCTTTTAGGCCTCTACATTTTCCTTCATGGAACCGCCAGCCACTTTCTCCAAGAAATGTTCAGACTGTGGCGGTACAACTTTATTTTTAGACCCTCGAAGTCGGTGTCTAACCTGCTTGGGTCCTGACAACAGTTTGCTGAGAAGAGGTCTTCAACATCGAGGTTCCCCTCCAACTTCGGGGCACCGTCCCCTCCTTCTACACAGAATCAGGTAACCCACAAACAGTCTGTTAAGACTAGCCAGCTCTCGAGTGGTAGGTCTCATGCACAGCATGTAGACGGCTCCGGCCTTGCCCTCGAGGGCCCACTGGTTTCAAAACCTCGGCGGGAGTCTTCAGTCTCCAAAGCCTTTCAGGGGTTTCAGGTTGTTCCCGGGGTTCACCCCTCACAGAACATACCTGAACCGTGTCCGGTGGTGGCAGCCGCTTCGAGCGGTACCGATACCCCGGCATCGGCACAGGTGTTGGATGAAACACTCCTCACCAGGGATGGTCATCTGGCGTCCTCCGTGCCTTCGGGACCGGTGGATTCTCTCCAGACTGACTTTCCTTTATCAGTACCAGCACCGATACTACCACCGACGTCGGTACCCTCCAGACGTGCATCGATAGCCTCGCTTTTTTCGATGCCGAGTCTCGAATCGATCTCCAGTCTGGAGGACTGGGTACCGACTCGCCTTGGTACCGGCTCTCGGCGGTACCGAAGGCTCGGTTCCGATGATTCGGATCCGCAACTCTCAGTTCCCTCGGGGCCGATTGAGCTGCCCTCAATGCCGAGTTTGGAATCAATCTCTAGTCTGGAAGACTGGGTACCAATACGCTTTGGTACCGACACCGATCGATACCGCTGCCTCGGTACCGAGGATAGCGGCCAAAGGTTTTCAGTTACCCCGGTACCGTTTGAACGGTCACTGATTACTGCTCCGATGTCTCTGTCGGGCTCGACTCCGACATCGTTACCGGTATTGGCATCGGTACCGGTATCCACAGTAACATCGTGCCCAACTCCTGCCATGCTTTTTTCAACAGGATCGCTCCCTTCTATACCAAGCTTGGAGTCTATACCTGGCATGGACAATGTGGTAATGACGGTCGCTGCTCCTGACAACCAGTACCGGCGACCATCCCTTAAACATTCCACACTGCACTCTGCAGGATCTTCTATTCCCATATATTTGGATAGTTCTGTTGGTGCTCAGGCTAGTTCTTCAGATCTAACCTGTCCAAGGGAGATTCCTGTTGGGGATCCCTCTTTTCAGAGTTTCCTCCGGGATATAGCAAGATCTCTTGCCATTCCTATCCCAGGACATGATCCTGCACAAGGCTCTGTTTCTACCAAAGCAAAGGAGAACATAATGCTTCCTTTGCATCATTCCTTGCAGGATCTCCTTCGAGGAATGTGGGAAACACCTTTAAGGGGTACCCCCACCTTCCAGAGCAACTGATCTCTTATATCAGGTGCCCCCCTCTCCAGGGTTTCAAAAGACTCAACTTCCTCATCATTCCATAGTAGTGGAATCAGCAATGAGGCGGATAAAGAGTAAGAAAAAGCACTCTTCTTATCCACCAGGTCATGAGTCTAAGACACTAGATGCCTTTGGACGTCAAACCTTCCAGACATCTATGCTTTCTGCAAGAATTCTCTCATATATTTTTTATATGAGTCTGTCTCTTGAGGAGGTCACAAAGCAATTACATCTTTTGACTCCTTCTCTTCCAGAGTCCAAGAGTGCAGGCTATTCTTCACTGCTTAAGCATCTCCAGAGTATCTCTTGCTTTCTTACTCGTGCTTCCCTAGACTCTTTTGAGTCTGCTAGCAGGATTTCTGCTATATCTATAGGGGCACGACGTAGAGCCTGGCTTCAGACTTAGACAAATGGGCACAGCAAAGACTGGGACATACTCCTTGTACTGGAGACAATCTTTTCAACAAGGAGTCTTTACGTCAGGTTACTCAGTTGTTCACTGACTTACCTGTTCCTAAGGGCTGTTCTGCACCTTCTTCTGTCCCAGTACGTAGGAAATGTCCTGCCAAACCTTCTTCCCATAGGAGAAGAAGGTTTTATGCATCATTTGCCCATCATGCAGATGTTCCCAAACAGGGGAAGCATCGTCCTCGTCTGCAGAATTCAACCTCTCACCAGGCTCAGCAAACCCAGCAACTGCAGGGTTTCTGATCAGTCTTCATCAGATGCTTGTGACTCTGGGGATTAGAATCTGCAGTTGCTTCTTCTCAATTGAGGCAATCCACTGCTCTCATTCTAAACCCTAGACATGGATCTCTTCCCAAAAGACATCCATTTTTTCTATGTTCTATGAGCTGTCAGGATGTTCATGCCTATAGAGCACAGGGTTCTCCTCTTCGTTCTGCTAGGGAAAGAGGTCTAACCACTATCAAATGATAGTTCTTGTGCCAGCATGTCTTTTTTTCCTTTCTATAGACTCACTACTTTGTAAGTCTTCTTCAGCTCCATTCTTTTTACCTTCTTACCAAGCTGTAAGAGCAGTATTGCTTCACTGGAGGGCTTTTCTTCAGCCTCTCTAGTTTTGTTACTTTTCCAGTGCGGAGTTCTCTTCTCTGAGCTGACTCCTCTTTTTCAATCTTGCTTTGAAGCAGTTCATCAGAGATGTCCAGAGTTTTCTACTCCTGTTCTGTCTGTTCTTTCTGTTTTTAAACAGTAACATTCTTTCTGCTGTCTGGCAAGCAGCTGCCAATGCAGGAGCCTTAATGTTTGGACCACTGGTTCTTGTCCACCAGCAACCAGATTTGTCCTCCACTAACATTCTCTCTGGTCTTAGTAGTGGCTCCAAGTCAGTGCTGTCATCTGTCTTGGAAACCTTTTCACTACAAGCTTGTTAGATTGTCTTCTCTTTCTGCCATCTCCATTCCCCTGGGTTTGGCAGCATAGTTGACATAGGTACTGGCTCTCCAGTAGCCAGTTCTATCTCCTCATTCTCCTGCATCATGTTCTCTGCAATCCTACAGAGAAGCTCTCCACTATGGGCCCTTGCTAGAGAGCATGGGGTTTTTTTCTCCAACAGCTGTCTTAGATGGCTGGAAAAGGCTTTTTCAGTCATGTCTCCCATGACTAGAAAGGATCTCCTTTTTAATATAAAGGACATAGGCCTTCTCTTACGTGAAAGCTTAAGGAGTTGCCAATTTCATGCTTTGGTCCATAGTATTTCCAATCGGGAATATGCTTTTCTCCTTGCAGCTCGTCCTCATGGTAAGAACGCATGATACCTCTTTGCCCTTAAGCAGGTCAGCATGGTATCTCATTTTTATGCGTCTCCTGTTCACTTACCATGCTAGAGTTCTAAAATACTCGGGACTTGCTGGCTGCAGACTGATATCATCCTCTGCTTTTCACGTAACCGTCCTGGTTATTTCACTACCTAGCATCCCTGTAGCTCATAACCAGTGGGAACAGATTCTCTATATATCTTCTCAAGTAGGTTCCACCTTCTTGTTATTAGATGAATCTTTCCCCTCCACATTTTCCTATGTGAATACCGTTCTGTAGGCATATCTCTGTCTGCTTCATTGCAGACACCCATATAGAGGCCTATATATTCATATCTGTAGCATACATCTTACAGATGTCTATGTCTATCTTTGTGTGTATTTTATGCCCTTCATATCTCACTATAGATATATTCTCATATATCTATCTATCTGTCGAAATATTTACTATGGGTAGATAGGTATCCTGCATTTATCTACCTGACTGTCCAGGCTCATATAGCTATATGATTCTGACAGATGGGCTTTACCCATACCTATGCTATCTAGCATGTTTGGGGTTCCACACTCACAACCACTTTTGTGGTAGTTAACAACTTCCACCACAACCTTAAGGTTTAAGTACCTCTGAAGCTCTCCATGTTCCAGTATCTCTCCTAGCTGACCCCAGTTAGGAGAGACATTGCGGATCTTCAGCTAATCACAGGCTCTAACGCCTCAGGCGTTTGTCCTTTCTTTTGGGATACAAGGGGTTTCCATACCTTTTCCTCCCACAAGGACTGTGCCTGTTTGTACAATCCGATCGGCCTTCTCTTTTTGCTCCCAAGGGTGAGCCACTCTGTCGCCAAAAGAGTTTGGCTTTTATCATAAAGCCTTCCGCTGAAGGCCCACCGTTTTTGGTACTACCCCAGTTCTCACCGGGGTTTCCTCTTAACTTTCAGGAAT
Source organism: Ichthyophis bannanicus (assembly GCA_033557465.1). Lineage (NCBI taxonomy): Eukaryota > Metazoa > Chordata > Amphibia > Gymnophiona > Ichthyophiidae > Ichthyophis > Ichthyophis bannanicus. The sequence goes on along the minus strand of CM066039.1, from coordinate 281,010,324 downwards.
CTGACCTCCACTCTTTTTTCCTACAGGTTTACTACCTCCACTTCACAGTGAGGTCATCCTTGAGGTTCCTCTACTGGGTTCCCCAGTAGATCCCATGAACCTCCTTACTGCTGTGTAATCCTGTTAGGGGAGGTCCATATTGCAATATTCCTTCAATATCATTGATGATAATTATCATCCACACATGGACTCCTTCTCTGCAGTCCTATGCTAGGTTAGCTGTTCCACAGCACCTTTCTTTCTTCAATTCCTACCCTCCATCCTCAGGATGCCTGGTGTTGTGCGGGATAGCATGTTCCAACCTATCACATGCTGGGACTCCAGGCATCTTAGCTTGGGAGTCCCCATATGTGAAGACTCATTCCTGCTTGTTCCTGGAGATAGCACAGTTACTTACCTGTAACAGGTGATCTCTGGGAACAGCAGGAATAAGTCTTCACAACCCACCCACCTCCCCAGGAGTTGTATCTCTATCTATCTTTCCTTTCCTCTCTCTCTCTCTCTTTGTCTCAGCTTTAAAACTTAACTGAGGAGAGGCAGTTGGGAAAGGCGGGAAGGCAGCACGCAGGCATGGTGGGATGCTTCCAAAAGCTCTTTGATTGGATGCTGGGAAGTGTTCCCACGCAGACTCCGTCGGTACCGACGTACCCATATGTGAAGACTTATTCCTGCTGTTCCCAGAGATCACCTGTTACAGGTAAGTAACTGTGCTTTGTCGGTGTATACTATGTAGTATATTTTATGATTCTTGATGATTTCACACATGGGTGTATGCAGATGTTAAATAAAAGTGATGACTGATGAGCCTTGAGGTACTTCTTGATGTATGGGGACGAGTGTGGCTCTGTTCGTTCCACATTTGACCTGTTGTCGGTTGCTGAGGTAAGATTGAAACCATGATAATGTATTGTTGTATAGGCCAAATTCTTGAAGGCATCTTAGCGTGATGCTGTGGGAGATGGTGTCAAAGGTAGAAGATATGTCCATGAATATGAGGATAAATCCTTTTTTGTCCTTATCTAGTAGAGGTGTTAGAAGAGTTTCTGTGTGCCATGGTTGGGCCTGAAGCTGTGCTGATGTGGGTCTAGTAGTGCGTTTTGGTCTTTGAGGTCTTGCAGTTGTTTTTGAACCATCTTTTCTATAATTTTAGCAATAAATGGCAAGCTGGAGATTGGTTGGTAGGCAGCTGGATCATCCTTGCTGAGGGATGTGTCTTTGAGTATAGGTCATATGGTAGCTTGTTTGATAGCTGTTGGCATATATTCCTGGGTAAGAGAGTAGGCTGTTATTTTGTAGATGAAATGTTTGAGTTGATCTTTGGCCGACTTTATCCAGGTGACAGGACATGGGTGATGTGGTAGTATTAAGCAAGGATATGATGTCTTCTATCTGCTGGGAGGATGGGATACTGAAGGTTCCCCATAGTTCGTGGGTTGAGTCGTGAGGATGGTCTATTGTAGTTGTCGAGGACATGTGATTTAGTTTGGAGTGTTTGTCTCTTAGGTAGCTCACTATGGCTTGGAGGTGTATTTCAGGATTGTTATTTTTTAGTGGGTCTCCAGTAAGTGTCCGCATAATATTGACCCCTTCCAGAACATCCTGTTAGACCAGCCCAGACAAGCGGGTTATCTTTCACTGCCAGCAGATGATTGATACAGAGAAAACACCAGAAGCTTCCAGTGACAAAGACATTGGTATTAGAACGGTGCACCTAGGGGCACCCTCCAGTATTTGTCTCCAGCAGATGGTTCTGATCTCATGCACCTCAGGTTTGGGGCTCCTAGCAGCTGTTCTGAGGATGTCTCCAGGGCATATTTGAGATACCCTTCTGGTGTTTCTTGCAAGTTCTGAAGGGGGTGGGCTCCTGGTCAAGAGGATCAGTAGAGCCCAGGGAGTACAGCCTAATGTTTCCTCTCTTGGGGTGCTTGGGACAACTCCCATCTTTATTTTATTTACATTCTCTTATATACCGCGCTATTCTGCATCAGTGCGGTTTACATTGAACAAACTGAAATTACATTGAACAGGGCATTATAACTTGGAGATAACTATATTACAGGGAACATGGGCTATGGAGGGTTAAGTGGCTTGCCCAAGACCACAAGGAGCACCTGTGGGACTAGAAACCCCAGTCCTTCCGGCCCAAGGTTGCTGTCCTCCAGTGGGATTTGAACCCCCGACCTTCCGGCCTGAAGTACCTTGCCCCAACCACTAGGCCACTCCTCCACTCCACTTAGCCTAGTTCCTTTGTTATTTTTCTTACTTAAAAAAAACAAGGTAAATGAAGAGTAAAGGCTTCAGGGCAAGGCACTGTGGTAGTGTGAGTGGGTTCCCCCTTGCCCCCTGGGGATGGCTGCTGCATCTGTTTTTTCTGTCTCTCTACCTCTGCAATCACAACTCTGAGAAGGGGAGGGGCCGATCTTTGGCAGCAATGCGGCTGGAGTCTGCAACGTCTCCTTTCCATGGCCTTGCTCTCTGTGCCACTGGAGTCCAGACCATCGGGGAAGCAATTTTACACGAAAGCTGCTGTTCTTTTAGAGCTGGGCAGGAACCAGCACAATGCTGCAGCTACGTGTTGCTTGGGCGATTCTTTGAGGATGTGCATTGCAGCTTTACTGTGGCCAGCTGTGGTCTGATGCCAGCCTCTTGACTGCGGACAGAAGTACCAGTTCTTAATGGACAGGTTGTATGCCATCTGTGCTGCCAATCTCGGGGAGTCTCCTCTCCAATTGGCAGGCGCTGCTCCCAATTCACCACTGGTTTCGGGGGTTGAAAGTCCTTCCCATATTCTTCAGCGCCTCTCCCATGGCAGGAACCATGCCTGCAGTAGTCATTTTGCTGCTGCCTGGAGATTCTGGGCCTCCTCCAGTACTGCTTCCTGAGCCCTCTCTGGGGGCAGATCTCCCTGCGCAAGTGGCTTCCATCGCTTCAGTAGCTGATTTAATGCCATTATCTCCAGGAACAAGCAGGAATGAGTCTTCACATATGGGTACGTCGGTACAGACGGAGCCTGCGCGGGAATGCTCCCCAGCGTCCAATCAGAAAGCTTTTGGGAGCATCCCTCAGTGCCTGCGTGCTGCCTTCCCGCCTTTCCAACTGTCTCTCCTCAGTTTTCGTTTTTCCGCGGAGCCGGAAGGACGTCGTCCTGTCACCGCAGAAAATCTTTTCTTTAATTCTTTTTTTCTTGTGGTCGCGGCTGTTTTTCCCGCCTCCACCGGTACCGCCGGTGGGTTTTTTCTCTTCTTTTTCTCAAACTCAGGGAGAGTTTTCCCTCAGTTTCTGTCTTAGGTTTTTGGGCCTGTAAGGCCTCTCCATCATGGAGCCTTCTTCTCCTAAGAAGTGCCTTAACTGTGGAAATACAGTTTTCTTTTTAGACTCCAATAACTGGTGTCTAACCTGTTTGGGTCCTGACCCTTTTCCTCCGAGCCATTAGGCTACAATTTTATGAGAAGACATTTTCCATTTCGAGTTTCCCTCGATACCGAGTTCCCTTCCAGTGTCAGGGCACCGACCAATTCTTCTTTACAGGATCAGGTAACCCACAAACAGTCTGTTAAGACTAGCCAATCCTTGAGTGGTAGGTCTCATGCCAAGCATGATGACAGCTCCGGCCTTGCCCTCAGGACCTTATTGGCTTCAAAACCCCGGCGGGAGTCTTCGGTCTCCAAAGCCCTTCAGGGGTTTCAGGTTGTTCCTGGGGCTCACCCCTCACAGAACATACCTGAGCCATGCTCGGTGGTGGCATCCGCTTTGAGCGGTACCGATACCCCGGCATCGGCACTGGTGTTGAGTGATCCACTCTTCGCCAGGGATCGTCATCTGGCGTTCTCGGTGCCTTCGGGACCGATCGATACGTCCCAGATTGACTTTCCAGTATCGGCAGCCTCGCCGATACGACCACCGACGTCGGTACCCTCTAGACATGCATCGATAGACTCGCTTCCTTCGATGCCGAGTCTGGAATCGATATCTAGTCTGGAAGACTGGGTACCGACGCGTCTCGGAACCGACGCTTATCGATTCCGGATGCGCGGTACCGAGGATATTCACCAAGGGGTTTTGGTTGCCTCGGTACCGCTTGAGCAGCCTCCGATGACTGCTTCGATGGCGGTATCGCATCCGATTCCGGCACAGCTACCGGTATCGGTATCGATGCCGGTTCCTGCAGTAACATCGGGACCAGCCACTTCCATGCCTTTTTCACCAGGATCGCTCCTTTCTATACCTAGTTTGGAGTCGATACCTGGCATGGACAATGCAGTACTGACTGTCTCAAGTCGTAACTGCCAATACCAGTATCCATCTAGTGGGGCTCTTTTTCTGCACCGGACCAGTACATCCTCCAGTGCCCAGGCTACTGCTTCAACCTTAGCCTATCCAGGGATGGTTCCCATTGGAGATCCTTCTTTTCAGAAATTTCTCCTTGACATGGCAACATTCCTTGCTATTCCTATCCCTGGCTGTGATCCTACTCAAGGCTCTCCTGCGGAAAAGGAAAATATAATGCTTCCTTTACATCATTCTTTGCAGGATCTTCTTCTGAGAATATGGGAAACACCTTTAAGGGTTTCCTCACCTTCTGCAGCAACTAATGATCTGTATCAGGTGCCCCCCTCTCCAGGGTTTCAAAAGACTCAACTTCCCCATCATTCCATTGTAGTGGAATCAGCAATGAGGAAGGTAAAAAGCAAGAAGAAGCATTCTTCTTATCCGCCAGGTCGTGAATCTAGAACACTTGATGCCTTTGGACGTCAAACCTTCCAAACATCTATGCTGGCAACAAGGATTATCTTTTATATTTTTTATATGAGTCTATCTCTCCAGGAGGTCACAAAGAAATTATCTCTTTTGACTCCTTTTCTATCAGAGCCCAAGGCTGCAGACTATTCCTTACTTCTTAGTCATAGCCAAAATATCTCTTGGTTTCTTTCTCGTGCTTCTCTAGACTCTTTTGAGTCTGTTAGCAGAACCTCTGCTATAGCCATAGGAGCACGACGTAGAGCCTGGCTCCAGGCTTCAGACTTGAACAGGTGTGCACAACAAAGACTGGGTAATACTCCTTGTACTGGAGAAAATCTCTTCAATAGGGAGTCTTTACGTCAGGTTGCTCATTGCTCCACTGACTTCCCTGTTTCTGGGGGCTATCCTAAGCCTTCTCCTTCCCCAGTAGGTAGGAAATGCCCTTCCAAACCTTCTTTCCCTAGGAAAAGAAGGTTTCACTCTTCTCCTGCCCATTATACAGATGTTCCCAAGCAGGGGAAACCTCGCCCTGGTCTGAAGAATCCAAACTCTAGCCAGGCTGAATAAACCCAGCAACCATAGGTTCCTGAAGGTTACAACCTACAGTTAACTTCTTCTTAGCAGAAGTTTTTCCTTCAAAACTCTACACATGGATTCCTTTCTTCAGGACATCCTTTTCCTCCTAGATATGCTGAGCTGTCAGGATATTCATGTCTATGGGTCACCGGTTTCTCCTCTTCCTACCAAGAAGAGAAGTTAACAACTATCCCATGATAGTTTTTTCTGTTCCAACATGAATTTTTTCCTTCCGCAGACATACCATATGGTAAGTCACCCTTCAGCTCCTGTTTCTCTACCCTTTCATCCAGGGTTCCCCCTGAATGAGTGGTACCATGTCACTGCAGGGCTTCTCTAGCCTTTCATTCCAGTGTAGAGTTTTTTTCCCTTGAATAAATTCCCTTCTTTTCTCTGGGCAGCTCATCAGACAGGGACAGGAATTTCTCCTCTCCTTTTGTCTGTTCTCTGTTTTACACAGGAAGATTTTCTCTGCTGTCTCATTCAGCAGCTGCCCATGCAGGAGTTCCAGTGATTGGACTACTGGTACTTTTCCACAAGTTTCCAGTCTGTCTTCCACTACTTTCTGTCTGGCCTTAGTTGTGATTCCAAGATAGTGCTTTCATCTATCTTGGATAATCCTAATCACTTCAGGCTTATCACACTATCTTCTTTTCTTGCCATCTCCACTTTCTGTATTTGGCAGCAGAGTTGACCTACAGCCAGTTCTATTTCCTAATTCTCCTGCATAATGCTCTCTGCAATCTTCAGAGAAGCTTTCTACTGTGGGCCCGTGCTAGAGAGCATGGGGTTTTGTCTCTGATGACTATTCTATATGGTTGGGAAAGGCTCCTCAGTCATTTTCCATGACTGTGAGGGTTCTCCACACCCTGTTATCTCCTGTTATAATACAGGATATAAGCTTTGTCTGCGTGAATGTCCAAAGAGTTTTCCAATCCTGCAGGAATATGCTCTTTTTTTCCTTGCAGCTTGTCCTCATGGTATCCTACTCCTTTATGGACAGCACATATTCTACTAGTAACGCATGATAGCCCTGTGTCCCTCCAGTGGGTCAGCCTGGTATCTCATCCTATGCGTTTTCTGTCCATTTACCATGTCAGAGTTCTACAAGACTCGGGACTTGCTGTTTACAGACTGATATTATCCTCTGTTTTTTCACGCAACCATCCTGGTTATTTCACTAGATAGCATTCCTGCACCATCTTAGCCAGGAGGAATAGATTCTCTATATATCTTCTCAAGTAGGTTCCACCTTCTTGTTATTAGATGAATCTTTCTCCTTCACATCTCTCATGTGAATGTTCTTATGGGCATATCTCTATCTGCTTACTTGCAGAAATGTATCTTCAGACGTACATCTTCATGTATGTATATATCTCTATATACTTCTATAGATACATATATCTGTAAGCTGTGTGTGCATATGTTATGCTTATATATATTTATATATATATATATACATATACATATACATATACATATATATACATATACATATACATATACATATACATATATATCTACACATATATACATATATCTACATATATATACATATATATATACATATTTATATTTATATATACATATTTATATATACATATATATATGCATATATATATATACACACACACACATATATATATATACACACACACATATCCACACACATACACACACACATATATATATATATATATATATATATATATATATATATATCCACACACACATATATATGTGTCTGTCGAGATGCTTCCCTATAAGTAGATATGTATTTATATACTTATCTCCCTAACCGTCTATGCTATAAAGGTTTTTACCTTCCTAGAGGTTCCAGACACTGGGCTTGCATATGTTCATACTGTCCCTCAGTATGTCGGGGGTATTATGCACACAACCACTACTGTGGTACTTACAGCTCCCACTTTACCTCTAGATCTCGCTATCCCTGAAGTACCATGCTTCAATATCTTTCCTATCTCTCACCAGTTAGGAAAGACAGGGTAGATCTTCAGTAGCTCTAAGGTTTCAGCCCTTCACACATCTGTCCTCCTTGGGGATACAGGCTTTTTCCCATACCCCTTCTTCCCTCCAGGGCTGGGCTAGTTGTCCAAATCGGTAAGTCTTCCTCTTTTACTCCTACATGTTAATGACTCTGTAGCTAAAAGAGTTTTCAGCTTTTTCCCATAAAGCTTTCCACTGAAGACCTGCCGTTTTTATGCTACCCCAGTTGACACCTGGGTCACCTGCCAATTCCAGATTTGGACCTTCACCTTCACTGCCGTGAGGTCACCTTGAGGATTCCTCTACTGAATCTCCAGTAGACTCCATCAGCCTCTCTACTTCCTGCAATCCAGTAGGTAAGGTCCATATTATGATTACTCATTCAATATTTTTAATAGTAATTATCATACATACCAAGGACTCCTCCCTGTAGTCCTTAGGTTAGCTGTTCTTTCCTACAGCTTCTCTCTTTTCAACTCCTACCCACCATCCCTCATGGGATGCCAGAGATCCATGTGTAGAAAGTGCAGTCCTGTCCCCTGGACTCACATTTTATGGGATCTCCCCCTGGCATCTACAGCTAGGGAGTCCCCATATGTGAAGACTCATTCCTGCTTGTTCCTGGAGATAGCACAGTTACTTACCTGTAACAGGTGATCTCTGGGAACAGCAGGAATAAGTCTTCACAACCCACCCACCTCCCCTAGGAGTTGTATCTCTCTATCTATCTGCTTTCCTCTTTCTCTCCCTTTGTCTCAGCTATGAAACTCAACTGAGGAGAGACAGTTGGAAAGGCGGGAAGGCAGCACGCAGGCGCTGAGGGATGCTCCCAAAAGCTTTCTGATTGGACGCTGGGGAGCGTTCCCGCGCAGGCTCAGTCGGTACCGATGTACCCATATGTGAAGACTCATTCCATATGTGAAGACTTATTCCTGCTGTTCCCAGAGATCACCTGTTACAGGTAAGTAACTGTGCTATTTCAGCAGGCCTGGGTCTTATGGCGAGAAGGGGCTGGTAAGGGATGGCCCACTTCCTCAGGTTCATTCCCTGACTGGCCTCTGGGTCAAGCTTCAGCAAAGCTCTGCTGGATTGACAAGGAAGCGGTATTGGTTTGGGGGACCGTGCATGAGGCAGCAGTCACATTCCCGAGGAGATGCCCTGGAGATGCTCCCAGGTTGATGGAGAGGCGGATCAAGATTCCTTGTGACCTGGATTAGCCACTGTTGGAAACAAGATACTGGGCTTGATGGACCTTGGTCTGACCCAGTATGGCATTTCTTATGTTCTTATGTTAACAGCATGGGACGTGTCTCTAATTGTGAAGAGAGGGAATTGTCTCCTCCATGAGGATGAGTGGGATTCCCTGAATATCTGCTCATTCCATAGGAATGAGCTTCCCACCTTAATTTTGCAGATTACAGAGGTTCTCTCTGTATTGCTGATCCTCCAAAGGAGGAAAAGAGTAAATCACAGGCCAACCCTATACTGCTGGGCATTAGGAAGTCTTCTAGAGCCTTTCCCATAAGAGCTGTAGCAAATGTTTTTGATGGAATGGGATTCATCTGATGCTACTTTGAAGAGTGCCAAATGGCAAGAGAAGTTCTACGCCTGGTCTCAGAATGACTTAAACAAGTGGGTGTGCTTTCCAAAGGTGGACACCTTGGTAATGGTGGTAATGAAACACCCTATGATCGCAGTGGAAGGAGAAGTGGCTCTTAGAGATCAGTAGGACAAAAAGGTGGAAGGTCTCTTGAATACTGCACTCTCTTCCTCTTTCTCGTCTCTACAGGTGGAAGCCTATGGAGGTTTGGTGACTTGCATGTTTTTGCGCTGGATTCAGCTCTTATCAGAGAATTCAGCTTCTGTTCAGCTAGAATCAGTGACGGCCTTTCTGGCAGATGCTATGTTTGACTACCTGCACTTGGCTGCCAGAAGCATAGCAGCAGTTACTGTTGCTCATTGGTGGCTGTGGTTCCGGCACTGGTCCACGGATGCATCCTCTAAGGCGCAGTTGGCTAGGCTTCCCTTTAGGCATGGACTCCTTTTTGGGGAGGATCTGGAAAAGCTCAATAAGGATTTGGAGGAGGTTAAGACCCCCCCCCTACCCAATGCTTTCCGGAGGATGAGACCAAGGCTGCACTCAAGCGCTCCTTTCCCTTTGTCTTCCCAGTCACAGTTTTGGGATTCCAGGCGCTATAGGCAAGGGAAACAAGTGGCTTCTTTTCTTAGGTCGGGGCCAAAGGCACAGCCCTTTCGTGGAGCCCATCACTTATGCAATGCTGCTGCCTCCTCTTTTGCCATAGGCTTCCTGTCTCCTCCTGTTCTGCCCATTGATGGGAAAAGAGCCCTTTCCGAGTGCTGCAAGTAGGCAGCTATCTTTGTCTTTTTTATGGCGAATGGGCTCAAATAACTTTTGATTGCTGGGTTCTTGACATCATATATTAAGGCTATGTTTTGGAATCTGCAAAGCCCATCAGGGGTGCCTTTGTTTTCTCCCCGTGTAGTTCCACCTCCAAGAAGATAGTGCTATGCTTCAACATCTCCTCTGTCTCCAGACAATTTGTCCTGTGCCACCCCCCAGAAGAGGGATGGGGTGCTATTCCATCTACTTTGTGGTGCCAAAAAAGGATGGCTTCTTCGACCCTATTTTCTAACTCAAATGGTTCAAGCTCTGTTTGAGTCACCCATTTTCAGATGGAAATGTTGAAGTCTGTCATCTAGGTGGTTCACAAGGAAGAGTTTCTGGCTTCTCTGGGATCTGACTGAGGCTTACTTCCATATTCCCAGTAGGGTGAATCAGCAGCAGGTTCTGCATTTTGCAGTTCTGGGCAATCATTTTCAGTTCTGTGCTCTGCCCTTTGGGTTGGCGACTGCACCCCAGACCTTTTCAAAGGTCATGTGGTTGTGGTGCTCTGTCAAGAGGGTATTTGTGTGCATCCCTACCTGGACAACTGGCTCATCCAAGCCAAGACCCAATCCAAGGTGCTCCGGCCTGTTTCCCTGGTGGTGTCATTTCTTGAGCCTTGGGTGGGTAGTCAGTTACAGCAAGAGGTGTCTAAACACATCTCATTCGGAGATTCTTGGGCCTGCTTCGTTATTTAGGTAGGAAAGGTCTTCCTTACACAAGAAAGATGGGAAAGTTCAGTAATCAACTCTGGACTTTTTCAGCAGATGTAGTCTCCCAGAGTTTGGGATTATCTGCAGCTGTTCAAGGCCATGACGGTTACGCTACAGTTATTTATTTATTTAACTAGGCTTATATACCGCTTTTTCTACCAGTCAAAGCAGTGTACATTCAGGTACTGTATATATATTTTTCCCTTGTCCCCAAAGGGCTCACAATCTGTTTTTGTACCTGAGGCAACGAAGGGTTAAGTGGTTTGCCTAAGACCACAAGGAGCACCTGTGGGACTAGTTGGTCCCCTGGGCTTGGGCGCACATGTACCCTCTGCAGCAGGCTCTTCTGGGGCAGTGTTCCACATGCTCCCAGGATTACAAGTTTGTCTTCCTCGTCCTCCCAGTGTGCTGGACAGTATTCTTCGTTACTCTGGGGGATGCTTCTGGAGGACCCAGAATGGATGGCCATAACCACTGATGCCAGTCTAGGGAGGTGGGGAACCCACTGTCTGAGCCAGACTGCTCAGGAGAGATGATCACATATGGAGGCAAAGTGGCCAATCAACCACCTCTAGGCAAGGGAGTTCAGTTGGCTTCCTGTCAGCCCTCTGTGGTCAAGTGGTGCGGATGTTGTCCGACAATGCCATGGCTCTAGCATACCTCAAAGGCAATGTGGGGACCAAGTGCTCAGGAGTGGCAAGAGAGATGAGCCTTTTGTTTCTGTGGGCCGAGTGGTATTGCAGGCTTTGTCAGCACAGCACATTGCAGGGGATGGTTAAAATAAACGCCAATATCCTCAGTCGTTATATTCTTGATCCCAGTGAGTGAAAGTTGGCTTCCTGATCCTTCTGCCAGATAGTAAATCCAGGGATGGATTTAATGGCCACAAGAGCCAGTGCCAAGATTCCAGAGTTTTTCAGTTGTCGAAGGGGGAGCGGATCCAAGGGGGTTGATGCTCTAGCTCAAACATGACTCTTCTCTGTCCTCCTGTATGTCTTTTCTCCGTGGGCCATGATCAGTCTGATCCTCCAATCATAGAGGCTCATACTGGGATGACGATATTGGTAGCGCTAGACTGGCGCATCGCCCTTGGCATGCCAACATGGTTTGCCTCCTGGCTTCTCAGCCTTTGCTTCTAGGATCTTTCAGGGGCCTGTCCTAATGGACGACTCGACTCCCTTCTTGCTTACAGCTTGGTCCTTAAAAGATGCCTCTTAACGCATAAGGGCTATTTAGCTGCGGTAGTCACCATATTGTGGGACAGGTGTCATTCTACCTTTTTGGCCTATGCAATGTCTGGAGTTTCTTTGAGGACTGGTGCTGTCAATTCTCTTTGATCTTGGCATGCTCAGGTGCAGTCTGTTCTGGCCATTCTGCAGGATGGCTTTGATAAAGGTCAGGTGTTGAATTCCTTGAGGGTGGCCGCATTGTTGTGCTTTTGTGGCCCGGTGACTGGGTGCTCGCTGGCTTCCCATCTGGATGTTTGCTTTCTCTGGGGAGTGTGTGTGTTGTACCCTCCAGTACGGCAGGTGGTTTCCTTGTGCTTTGGGATCTTATGCTCAAGGACTTTCCCTGAAAATTATCTTTTTGGTGTCTATCACCTCAGCATGCCGCATTTCTGAGTTGCAGGCGCTATTGTGCCAGGAACCTTGCTTGTCTTTCTCTTCTGAAGGGATTACTCTGCGATCAACTCCCACTTTCCTGCCAAAAGTCCTGTCGTACTTTCACATTAACCAGGTTATTTCACTCCTGTCCTTTTCAGCTAAGTTGTGTTCAAGGAAGGACAGGGATCTTTGGTGGATGTCCACAGAGGGGTTCTTTCGTTACTTAGAGATGACAAATTCCTTTCGGCTCTCCAACCATCTGGCTGTCCTACTTAGCAGGCCTCCTAAGGGTTAGGTGGACTCTTAAGACTAGACTGACGTGTTGGATTAAGGAGGCTATTGCTTCAGCGTATTTGTTACATGGTAAATCCATTCTGGAAGGGCTTAAGGCTCACTGTATCAGGACACAGCGTCCTGGATGGAGAAATCTCTGGTTTCTCCGCTAGATATCTGTTGTGCAGCAATCTGGTTGTTGTCATCTGCCTTTGTGTGATATTACCACTTGGATCTGCAGATTTTGTTTGCAGCCTGTTTTGGCTGTAGGGTGATTGAAGCAGCAGTCTCATTCTTCCCCATGGTTGAGTAGCTTTGATACTTCTCACTTTTCTGGACTGGTCTAGCTGGATGTTCTGGAAAGTGAAATTTTACTTACTGATGATTTCCTTTCCTGGAATCCTGCTAGACCAATCCAGGACCCATCCACTCACTCTGTGTCTGTGTCATTCTTGAGTCAGCCTGCATTTGCAGATTACATTATAATTCTTCATCATAATTCTCCTGTACATAGTTCATGCTCCTAGTATGCTTTGTTTATCAGTACATAATTAAGGAAGTGTGCTATTTTTTTAATAACTTTATTTATAAACATGAGGCATGTACAAATAAAGCAACACTTTCAGACAGCCATCTCGTTGATTTAACAGGGCTCTTCTCTTTATATATACAACACATTGTTTTAAGACATTGAACTCTTACTAAACAAGGAAACCTTTAATACCAACTAAAAAGAGTGGTAACCAAACTTACGTTGCTTCCATTTTGGCTAGCTACCTTTGCTGTTTCAAAGTTCAGCGTCCATTACCAACAGCTGTTTGGGTTCATTACATTCCTTGAGTGGGTCGCAGGGGTCCAGTATGCTTTGTTATTGAAATATTAAAGGATGCCCCTAACTGCACTAGTCTTAATACCAGTGATGATGTCACTGGAAGCTTAAGGTGTTTCTCTGTCTCCATCATCTGCTGGCAGGGGGGGAGAACCCACTTGTTTGGACTGGTCTAACAAGATTCCAGAAAAGGAAATTATTGGTAAGTAAAATTACAGTTATGGTGAACTTTACATGTCTCTTATAAAACTGTACAGCACACAGGGTTAGCTCCATGACCAAGACTTCAGTGCTGTAAAACATGGTTTGAATTACCTGCCACAGAGGAGAGACATTAATTCTTGGCGGGGTAAGGGGAGGAGGGGAAAGGGAGGATGGAGTAGCCTAGTGGCTAGGGCAGCAGCCTGGGCCCAGTAAGACCAAGGTTGAAATACCACTGATGCTCCTTTTGGCCTTAGGCAAGTTGCTTAACCCTCTATTGCCTCAGATACAAACTTAGATTTGTAAGCCCTCCAGGGATAAGGAAATACTTCCAATACTACTATTCCTACTAATGCTTTGTATAGCAGTACAAGGCGTATGCAGCGCTGTACATATAGATATGACACATTCCCTGCCTATCAGAGCTTACAATCTAATCAAGATGGACAAAATAAATCGCAAACCTGGGGATTAGAGTATGGTGAGATAGCCTTAAATAGTGGACAAGAGAATGAGGAGCATCACGATCCAAAAACATCCTCAAAGAGATAGGTTTTTAGCCTGGATTTGAATAGGGCTAGAGAAGGAGCATGACACATTGACTTGGGTAATTTGTTCCAGACATATGGAGCAGCAAGGTGGAATGAATGAAGTCTGGAGTTGGCAGTGGCAGAGAAGGGCACAGATAAAAGGGTTCTGCCAGAGGAGTGGAGTTCCTGAGGAGGAGTATAAAATGAGATAAGGGAGGAAAAGTAGTGAGAAGCCACATAATGAATGCACTTGTAGGTAAGTAAGAGAAGTTTGAACTGGTTGTGGAAATGGATAGGGAGCCAGTGAAGTAACTTGAGAAGATGTGTTACATGAGTATAGTGACACTGGTGGAAGATAAGCAATGCAGCTGAGTTTTGAACAGATTGAAGGGGAGAAAATGATTCAGAGGGAGACCAGTGAAGAGAGGTTACAAGAGTCAAGATGGGAGGTGACTAGTGAATGGATGAGGGTCTTAGAAGTGTATGTAGAAAGGAAGGGATGAAGAGAAAGGAAGGAAAGGAAGATGAGAAAGAAACGACAGGTTTTAGCTATCTGTTGTGCAGAGAGAGTAGCATCAAAGATGACCCTAAGGTTGCGAGCTGAGGAAACAGGGAGGTGTAGTGGTATCCACAGAAGTAGAGAAGAAAGGAAGGGGGGATAGGTTTAGGGGGGAAAGATAAGGAGCTCAGTTTTGGTCATGTTCGGTTTTAGATGGCAGTAAGACATCCAGGCAGCAAAGTCTGATTAGTAGGCAGAGATCCAAGCCTGGATTCCTTGAGAGATTTCAAGCACGGAGAGAGAAAATCAGCATAAAGATGGTACTGAAAATCATGGGAGGAAATAAGTGCACCAAGGGGACTGAATGTAGAGAGGGAAAAGGAGAGGTCCCAAGACAGACCCTTGAGGGTGCATCAACTGAAAGTGGAATGGCAGTAGAGGAGGATCCACCAGAACATGCACTAAAAGTGAGATGAGAGAGATGAGAAGAAAATCCAGGATAGCATAGAGCCCTAAATCCAAGTGAGGACAGGGTATCAAGGAGAAGGTGGTGATCACAGTGTCAAAGGCAGCAAAGATCAAGAAGGATGAGGATCGAGTAAAGGCCTTTGGATTTGGCGAGGAACAAGTCGCTGGAGACTTTGGCAAGAGCCTTTTCTGTGGAATGTAGAGGACGAAAGCCAAATTGCAATGGATCCAGAAGGGTTTGAGAAGAAAAAAGTCAAGAATCGCTCATTCAAGTAGTTTTGAAGCAAAGGGGAGGAGAGAGGCTGATAACTGGAAGGCTAGGACCTAGTGAAAGCTTTTTGAGGAGAGGTGTGACCAGAGCATATTTGAAGGCCACAAGGAACACTACCTGATTGTAACTCACCTGGAACTACTGCTGGAAAGGTGTGAGCTAAATACTAATAAATAAATAACTGGGAGAGCATCTTCTCCTGGGTGGAGGAATAGGATTGAGGGATAGTCTTGAAGGAGACTTCTCTCTGTGTCGGTGAATGATGGGTCCCTCTTGGGGAGGTTATTGGGAAGAAAATGTGATCTCCAGGAACAAGCTGGAATGTAGTCTTCACATATGGGTATCGTCAGTACCGACGGAGCCTGCGTGGGAACGCTCCCCAGCGTCCAATAGGAAAGCTTTTCGGAGCATCTCACAGCGCCTGCGTTGCTGCCTTCCTGCCTTTACGAACTGTCCCTCTCCAGTTCTTCGTTTTCCGTAGAGCCGACAGGTCGCACATCCTGTCACCGCAGAAAATATTCCCTTTTATTCTTCTTTTTTGTGGTCGCGTCTGCCTTCCCTCGACGCTACACCGGTACCTCCGGTTCTTCTTTCTTTTTTCTTTAAAAAAAAACAAACTTCTGGAGTCTTTTCCAGGTATTTTCTCCTCAGGTGCCACGCGCCATTTTGGGCACGAGACCCAACTTTTCCTTTAAAATGGAAAAACCTGCTTCGGGTTTTAAAAAGTGTTCCAACTGTGGCGGTACCATCTCCGTCACCGACACCCATGAGTGGTGCCTCAAATGTTTAGGTCCTGACCACTCTATTTCGGAGTGTGTTGCCTGTGGGATGATGTCGAAGAGGGGCCGGCAAAACTGAGCTGCTAAACTTAGCACCCTTTTTCCCTCTGATGCAGCTTCTGTGGCATCGATGTCTTCCAGGGCTTCGTCTTCCTCCCATGGATCTCAGGTAACTAAACATGAATCTGGCTGGCCTTCAAAGGGTAGATCTCCTTCTAAGCATCGAGATGCCTCTGGCGTTGCCCTTGAGGGACTTGTACCGGCAAAATTGCCCTGGCGGGAGGCTTGGCTTCCAAAGCACTAACGGGGCTCCAGGATGTTCTTGAGGCCTCAACCTCGGCAGAACTACTGGTGCCATCCTCTGGAGTACTGGCTGCTTCATCCGGTACCGATACCCAAGCATCGGCAGTGTCGATAGACCAGAGATTCTTGGCTATTGAACGCAGTCTGACGACTCTTCTCACGGCCTCGATGCCCTTGAAACTGCTTCAGACAATTCAGCCGGTACCGGCACCAACATCGGTACCGGTACCGACTGCATCGACATCGGCAGGTATTCTACCGGGACCGAGTCATGCTTATCCATCCGGTATCGACAAGTCGGTACCGGACCCCTCCGTGCCAACTTGTATCGGTATCGTGCCTTGCACGATCACCCGGATCGGAGATACTTTGAATCCTCGGATGAGTCTGAAGACTCTGAAAGCTCTGCCGATACCAGAGTACTTTTTCCTGAGGATTCTTCTTCTCCTCAACGTAGGATGTCTCCTTCAGAGGATATGTCCTTTCAGGATTTTATCCGAGATGTGGCTCGAGGTCTTTCCATCACAGTGGCTCCTGAAAAAGAGCCTAGGGCAAAGGAATTGGAAATCCTGCAATACACTAAAGCTCCCAAGGAGGGCAGCTACCTTACCTATTCATGAGATCTTGCATGATCTCATGTTAAGGATGTGGGAAACAGCTCTAACCACTTTCCTCACTCTTGAAGGCTCGACACCATGTATCGAGTTCCTCCTTGTCCTGGGTTTCAGAAGACTCAGCTACCACACCATTCCATAGTGGTGGAATCAGCTATGAGAAGGATCAAGAGTGCAAAAAAACATGCATCTAATCTTCCAGGACGTGAGTGTAGGACTCTTGACGCCTTTGGACGTCGAACCTTCCAGGCTTCCATGCTTCCTGCTAGGATCAGTTCCTATATATTATATATGGGAATGTTCCTTAAGGAGGTCACGGGAGATTTAGAGCTTATGAGCCCTCTCCTTCCTGAAGATAAGAGGCAGGATTACCTTGCCCTTGTCAAACATGCTCAGGATGTTTCCAAGTTTGCAAGTAAATCGTGTAGCCTTTGACTGCTTTGAGTGCATAAGCAGAACCTCTACTATTGCCATAGGTGCACGTAGGTTTGCCTGGCTCCAAGCATCTGACTTGGAACTTTGGGTACAGGATAAACTGGGGAATATTCCTTGCACAGGAGAGAATCTCTTTGGCAAGACTTGGCAGGAAAAAGCTAATGAGATAGATGCTGGCAATATCACCTTGGATAGATTGTCTAAATCTACAGCTGACCCTGCAAGGAAAAAGTCCTACAAGAAACCATTCTTCAGTAAGAGGTTTTACCCCTCCTATACCCAGCAGGGGCATTGTTTAGGTCAGTCTGCCCTAAAGGGACAGCAGCAGCAACCTAGGCAAAGAAAAACAAAAGCTGCTAAGCCTCAACCAGCTGAGCAGACTCAGCCTCCACAGGGGCTTCGACTCCTATCTAGAGAACTTTGCCTTCCTGGCCCTGAACGGCCCAGAGCCTTCCACCATCCCAGGAAGGTTATGTCATTTTGCCCCCAGATGGTGTCAGATAACAGCAGAAAATTGGACTGTCCATTGTAAGAGAGGGGTACAAGCTTCATTTCCTCAGCATGCCCCCTCCTACAATGGTAAGACAGTTCAATTCTCAGACCTCTCTCAACACCCAGTTAGGTCAAGAGGTCACTTTGCTTCTTGCCCAGGGGGCAATAGAAGAGGAACCCATTCTCCAACAGGGTACAGGGTTCTACTCCCCCTATTTCCTTATTCTAAAGAAAACAGGAGGACACAGACCCATTTTGGACCTCAGAGAATTGAACAAATTCCTGTTCAAAGAGAAGTTCAAAATGATTTCTCTAGGAACTCTGCTGCCATACCTTCAGAGTCAGGATTGGCTTTTTCCTCTAGATCTCAAGGATGCGTACACTCATGTACTCATCCATCCAACTCATCGAAAGTTCCTTCACTTTCTATTTCAAGGGAAGCACTACCAATACAGGGTTCTTCCTTTTGGCCTGGCCTCTGCACCAAGGGTGTTCACAAAATGCATGGCTGTGGTGGCAGCATTTCTTCGCACCCTGGGAATATTCGTCTTCCCTTACTTAGACGACTGGCTCATTCAAGCCCCTTCAGAGGCAGAGGCCAGGACTTCTCTCTCTCGCACAATGCGCATCCTTCAGTATTTGGGACTAGTCATTAACGTCCAAAAATCCAACCTTGCTCCCACTCAGTCTCTAGAGTTTATAGGAGCTCTGCTGGATACCAAACAGACAAGGGCCTATCTTCCACAGCCCCGCTGCCTTCGTACTGTGCAGTTAGCTTCCCAAGCAGTGCTAATGCCTAACCTCACTGCTCGGGAAATGTTACAATTGCTAGGCCACATGGCATCCACCGTGCATGTGGTTCTTTATGCTCGCCTCCATATGAGGGCAGCCCAGTGGACTTTATCCACTCAATGGACTCAGGCATCAGGTTGCCTGTCAGACAAAATAACAAACTCAGATCGTCTTATTTTGTCCCTTCAATGGTGGCAGTCACCCCAAAACCTTTTGATGGGGTCCCCTTTCCAACAACCCCCACCCCAAGCCACTCTGACAACAGATGCCTCACAGGTGGGTTGGGGAGCCCACCTGCAAGGCCTCTCTACCCAGGGTACCCGGACTCTACAGGAGACCTATCTACACATCAGTCTCCTGGAACTCAGAGCAATCTTCCTTGCTCTGAGTATTCCACACCTAGCTCAGCTACAAGACAGTCCTAGTTCAATCGGACAATCAAGTAGCCATGTTATATGTGAACAAGCAGGGCAGAACAGGCTCTCAGTCGCTATGCAACTAAGCTTTGCAAATATGGGCCCTCGCAGGAGAGCATCAGATTCATCTCCTTGCCGTGTATCTTCCAGGCATTCAAAACTCTTGGGCAGACAGACTCAGTCGAGTTCTGCTTCCACACGAATGGTCTCTCCATGCAGACCAGGTGGCCAAAATTTTCCAAATTTGGGGAACCCCGGACATAGACCTCTTTGCAAGTCCGCTGAATGCCAAACTTCCCCGGTTCTGTTCCAGAATTCCGGCTCAGGGTTGTCAGGCCAGGGATGCTTTCCTCCTTCATTGGGGCCAGGACTTCCTGTATGCCTTTCCACCCATTCCCCTAATTCCCAAAACCCTGTTCAAGCTTCAGAGAGACAGAGGTCATATGATTCTCATAGCTCCACATTGGCCACAGCAAATGTGGTACCCTCTGCTCCTACATCTCTCTCAAGCTCCACCTCTGGAGTTAGGATCTGCTCCAGATCTTCTTTCTCAGGAGGACGGGATGCTGTGGCATCCCAATCCCCAGTCTCTCCATCTCAGAGCCTGGTTGCTGAAAGCCTAGAACTTCATGGTCTTAACCTTTCTCAGCAGGTAAAGGATATCCTTTATGCTTCCAGGAAACCTTCCACAAGACGCTCTTATGCTTTCAAGTGGAAAAGGTTTACCATATGGTGCCCGCAGAAGGGTCTTGACCCTCTTGCGATACCTCTGGAATCATTACTGGAGTATCTCCTTCATTTGTCTAATACAGGGCTTAAGACCAATTCAGTGAGAGTTCATTTGAGTGCTATTGCTGCTTCTTTCAAGCCTCTAAATGGACAACCTATTTCCTCTCATCCTCTCATAGCGAGATTTATGAGAGGACTTCTTTAACTAAGCCTCCCATTAAGCCAACACAGGAATACCTAGACTCTTACTACCCACTTGATGAACACCAATATGGTTTTAGACCTCAGCATGGAGTAGAATCACTTTTAACAGTCTTAATTGATACACTCCTTAAAGGGATTGATAATCACAAAAAAGCATTCATACTCCTATTTATTGACATATCAGCTGCATTTGATAGTGTACATCACACTATAATGCTTAATAACCTAAAACAAATAGGTATAAATGCCACGGTACACAAATGGTTCACCTCATATTTACATAATAGAACGCAAAATGTAAAAATAGCTAATCAGACATCCACCACATATAAACAAGAAATTGGTCTCCCACAAGGCTCAGCTCTATCAGCCCTCCTATTTAACATATATATAAAACCAGTTTGTGACATTTTCAAAAAATTCGGTGTACTCTATCATCTATACGCAGATGATATTATGTTATACATTCCATTCACCATCCCTGATGTACCGATAAAACTCTTAACAGATTGTCTTAACGAAATCGCAACCTGGCTAAAAGCGAAAAACCTCCACATAAACCATTCAAAAACAGAGGTATTAATTGTAACAAAAAACCATTCATATGTCCCTCCAACCCACATAACAATACAAAACCATGACATCAAAATAAAAAACGAAATAAGATACCTAGGAGTCATTTTAGATACACACCTTACGATGAACACCCACATTAGAAACACTATAAAGAAAATCTACTTCAAACTCAAAATACTCAAGCAACTACGCCCCTTAGTTCACTTACAAGACTTCATTAACATAATACAGGCAACCATAACTCCACACTTTGATTTTTCCAACCTAATTCTCTTAGGTATAACGAAACAAAACATTAAAAGAATACAACTAGCACAGAACGCAGCAGCTAGAATTGTAATGAAAGCACACTCATTCCAGCATATTACTCCAATATTAGCAACCCTGCACTGGCTCCCAATACAAAGCAGGATAATATATAAGACCACAATAACCACATTTAAAGCTCTCAATGGCATGGCTCCAATCCCATTAAGCAATCTTATAAGCAAGGAATCTCAAAAAGTCACTCACAGAAAAGGACACTCAAATAAATTAAGGACTCCAAATGATTTTATAAAAGCAACCAAACTAACTAATAACAGAGCCTTCTCACATGCGGCCCCCTTCATTTGGAACTCCATCCCAGAGGACCTAAGATCCACAACAGAAATTATAGAATTCCGCAAAAAACTGAAAACCTACCTCTTTGCCATGCACTACAACAACATTGATAATACACTAATCATCCCAGAAAAAGGCTAAATAACACCCAACTGAGTAAAGCTAAACCCCATAATTAACAGATTTACACCCTCTTGTAAATAACCATGATTTAAATCTAAGGAACCTACAAACCTGTATCTGTACATAGTTCTTAAATTGTTCTTGTTCTGTTATGTTTTTAACCATTCACCGTTCTGTTACGTATTTAACTATTACATTGTTTACTGTCAAAAATTGTTCCATGTAAAACAAGCCCTTGCTTTGTTGACTGTTGTTCAATTGTAAGCCGCATCTGAACTCTGGAAGATGCGGGATATAAATGATTGTTAAATAAATAAATAAATAAACACCGGTGGCATGGGACTTAAATCTGGTTCTGGGGCAGCTCATGAAGCCGCCTTTTGAACCATTAGCTACTACCTCTTTGAAATTCCTTTCCTGGAAGGTCATCTTTCTTATTGCAATCACATCAGCACGTCGCATCAGTGAATTGCAAGTATTGGTGGCTGATCCTCCTTATACAAGGTTCCATCATGATACGGTAGTCCTTAGGACTCATCCACACTTTATGCCAAAGGTGGTGTCACCGTTTCATTTAAACCAAGCAGTTTACCTTCCTGAATTCTTCCCAAGGCCTCATGCCTCTAAAGCAAAAAGGAATCTTCATACTTTGGATTGTAAAAGGGCCCTGGCCTTTTACTTACAAAGGACGCAGCAACATAGGAAGTCCTCTCAACTTTTTGTTGTTTTTGATCCTAGTCATTTGGGACTTCTAGTCTCCAAATGAACACTGTCCAACTGGATTGCATAGTGTATATCTTTTGCCTATGAGAGTAAAAACCTTCCTCTGGAAGGCCATGCCACAGCTCACAATGTGAGAGCCATGGCAGCCTCTGTGGCTCATCTTCATTCTGTGTCTATTGACGACATCTGTCGAGCAGCCACCTGGGCCTCTGTTCATACCTTTACAGCCCATTACTGCTTAGACAAGGACTCCCGCAGAGATGCCTTGTTTGGTCAGGCTGTTTTCCAACACCTGTTCCATACTTAATCAATTCTTACCCACCATCCCTGTTAGGATGCCAGATATCCATGGGGTGAAGTGGAGCCCTTTCACAAGGGCACACAACTTCTGGGGTTTCTCCCTGGCATCTGCAGCTAGGGAGTCCGCATATGTGAAGACTACATTCCTGCTTGTTCCTGGAGATAGCATAGTTACTCACCTGTAACAGGTGATCTCCGGGAACAGCAGGAATTTAGTCTTCACAACTCACCCGCCTCCCCTAGGAGTTGTATCTCTCTATCTCTCTTTTTCTCTCTTTCCCTCTTTCTTTGTCTCAGCTTTAAACTCAACTAGAGAGGGACAGTTGGGAAAGACGGGAAGGCAGCACGCAGACGCCGTGGGATGCTCCCAAAAGCTTTCTAATTGGATGCTGGGGAGCATTCCCGCGCAGGCTCCGTCAGTACCGACATTACCCATATGTGAGGATTAAATTCCTGCTGTTCCCGGAGATCACCTGATCTCCATCCCACAGCGCCTGCGTGCTGCCTTCCCGCCTTTCCCAACTGCCTCTCTCCAGTTCTTCGTTTTCCACGGAGCCAGCAGGTCATCTTCCTGTCACCGCAGAAAATGTTTCTTCTTTTTGTGGTCGCGTCTGCCTTCCTCGACACTTTACCGGTACCGCCGTTTTTTTGTTCGTTCTTTCTTTTCTTAAGAAAACAAAACAAAAAACTTTTTAGTACTTTTCCCGTTTTTTTTTTTCTAGGTGCATGGGCTTTTTTGGGCCTTAGGCCCAGGATTTTTTCCACGATGGAATAACCCTCCTCTGGGTTTAAAAAGTGCACCAAGTGTGGCGTACCATCTCCGTCACCGACACCCATGACTGGTGTCTGAAATGTTTAAGTTCTGACCATTCCATCTCGGAATGTATGGCCTATGCCATGATGTCCAAGAGAGGTCGACAGAACCGAGCTGCCAAGCTTAGTACCCTGTTTCCCTCTGATGCAGCTTTGGTGGCATCGAAGTCTTCCAGGGCTTCGTCTTCCTCCCCTGGATCTCAGGTAACTGTTTCCCTCTGATGCAGCTTCAGTGGCATCGAAGTCTTCCAGGGCTTCGTCTTCCTCCCGTGGATCTCGGGTAACTAAACATAAGTCTAGCCAGTCCTCAAAGGGTAGATCTCCTTCTAAGCATCGAGATGCCTCTGGTGTTGCCCTTGAGGATTCTGCACCGGCAAAATTGCCCCAGTGGGAGGCTTCGGCTTCCAAAGCATTATCGGGGCTCCAGGATGTTCTCGAGGCCTGGACCTCGGCAGAACTACTGGTGCCATGCTCTGGGGTACCGGCGGTCTTCTCCGGTACTGACATCCAGGCATCGGCAGCGTCTGTAGACCAGAGAGTCCTGACTATTGAGCGCAGTCTGGCAGCTCTCCTTGCGGCATCGACGCCCTCGGAATCACGACAGACATTCCGGCCGGTACTGGCACCGACGGCATCGATATCAGTATCGGTGTCTGCATTGCCGGTACCCAGTCATCCGATGCCTTCCGGTACCGATACCCCGGTACCGACTACTCCCGGTACCGACTTCGCTCGGTACGGGTATCGGGCTCTTCAAGAGCATCTGGACAGACGGTACTTCGAGTCCTCAGAAGAATCTGAGGATTCTGACAGTTCTGTCGGCGCAGGATGTCTCCTCCAGAGGATATTTCCTTCCAGGATTTTATCAGGGAGGTGGCTTGGGGTCTGTCCATTACTGTGGCCCCTGAAACAGAGCCCAGAGCTAAGGAGTTGGAAATTTTACAATATCCCAAAACTCCTAAGGAGGCAGCTACCTTGCACAGTCATGAAATTTTGCATGATCTCATGTTAAGAATGTGGGAGACACCTCTTACCACTTCTCTTCATTCTCACAGACTAGACACTCTGTATCGAGTCCCTCCTTGTCCTGGTTTCCAAAAAACTCAGCTTCCTCACCACTCTATTGTAGTGGAATCAGCTATGAGAAGGATCAAGAGTGCAAAGAGGCATGCCTCTAATCCTCCAGGACTTGAGTGCAGAACCCTGGATGCTTTTGGACGTCGTGTCTTCCAAGCTTCCATGCTTTCTGCCAGGATCAGTTCCTATAGTCTATACATGGGAATGTTCCTGAAGGAGGTCACAGGTGATTTAGAGGCTTTGTCCTATTCTTCCTGAGGATAGACAAATTAGGAAATATCCCTTGTACTGGTGAGAACCTGTTTGGTAGAGACTGACAGGAAAAGGCCAATGAGTTGGATGCTGACAACTCCACCTTGGATAGATTATCCAAGTCCACAGCAGATCCTGCTAGAAAGAAATCTTTCAAGAAACCATTCTTTTCTAAGAAGAAAAGATATTATCCTGCTTATGCTCAGCAGGGACGTTCTGCAGGTCAGCTTGTCAGAAAAGGTCAGCAACAACCCAAACAGAAGAAAGCAAAGTCTGCTAAGCCTCAGCTATCACAGCCTCCACAAGGCCTTTGACTTTCAGCTAGAGAACTTAGCCTTCCTGGCTCTCGTGGGACCAAAGCCTTCCACCATTCCAGGAAGGTTATATCACTTTGCCCCCAGATGGGGGCAGATAACAGCAGAGCTTTGGACACTCTCCATCATAAAGGAAGGGTACAAGCTTCATTTTTCAAGCATGCCCCCTCCCACAATAATAAGGTAGTTCAATTCTCCGACCTCTCTCATGAACCTGTTAGGTCAGGAGGTCACTATGCTTCTTGCCCAAGGGGCAATAGAAGAAGTACCCATCCATCAGCAGGGTACAGATTTTTTACTCCCCCTATTTCCTTATCCCAAAGAAAACAGGGGATACAGGCCTATCTTGGACCTCAGAGAATTGAACAAATTCCTTGTCAGAGAAATTCAAGATGATTTCTCTCGGAACTCTGCTGCCATACCTTCAGTGTCAGGATTGGCTTTGTTCTCTAGATCTCAAGGATGTGTACACCCATGTTCTCATCCATCCAACTCACAGAAGGTTCCTTCGGTTCCTTTTTTAAGGAAAGCACTACCAATACAGGGTGCTTCCTTTTGGCCTGGCCTCAGCACCAAGGGTGTTCACGAAATGCATGGCTGTAGTAGCAGCATTTCTCCGCACTCTAGGGACATTCGTCTTCCCCTACTTAGATGACTGGGTCATTTGAGCCCCAACAGAGTCAGAGGCCAGAACTTCTCTATCCTGCACAATGCGTATCCTTCAGTATTTGGGGCTGGTAATAAACATACCAAAATCCAGTCTAACTCCCACTCAGTCTTTAGAGTTCTTAGGGGCTTTGTTGGATACCAGAAAGGCAAGGGCCAATCTCCCCCAGGCCCACTGCCTTTGCATGGTGCAGTTAGCTTCTCAAGCAGTGCTAAAGCCTCTTCTCACTGCCCGAGAAATGCTACAGCTACTAGGCCACATGGCATCTACCGTGCATGTGATTCCCTATGCTCGCCTCCATATGAGGGCAGCCCAGTGGACTTTATCCACTCAATGGACCCAGGCATCAGGATGCCTGTCAGACAAAATATGACACCATTGTCTCAAAGATGAGACAATGGTGCAAGGATGAGGGTTTTGGATTTGTTAGGAACTGGGGAACATTCTGGGGAAAGGGGGGGGCTCTTCCGAAGGGATGGGCTTCACCTTAATCAGGATTTTTTATTTATTTTTATTTATTTATTTAACATCGCTTATATACCGCACTATTATCATCAGTGCGGTTTACATGGAACAAACATATACATACAGAAAACTGTAGTGCATTTTACAAGTAACAGGAATTTGAACTTGGTAATAAAGGGAAACTATGTACACTATATAACTATATACAATAGTCTATACACATTAGTCACAGTTGAAGTTGTCTTGACCTGGTTATGGATGTAGTGTTTCTCATGTGTAAAACTAAATTGGGAAATAGCTTAAGAAGAGGTGGTGTTTGAGATTTTTTCTGAATTGTGTTAGGCTGGTTATGGCTCTCAGTTCTGGTGGGAGTGCATTCCAAGCTATTGGGGCATGAATGCTGAAGGCTCTTTTAGATGTTTCCTTATTGTATCTGACTGTTTGTCTTGGGATTGTTAATGAGTTTATAGTAGTTGATCTTCTGGATCTATTGGGAGTCTGTGTGTGTAAAAGGTTGGCGATCGTTGATGGTGCTTGATTGTTTAAGGCTTTGAAAGTAATGATTAGTATCTTGTAGTGGATTCTTGCGTTGGTTGGTAGCCAGTGGAGTCTTTTTAGGATTGGAGTTATGTGGTCTGTTTTTGATATTCCTTCGAGTACTCTGGCAGCGGTGTTCATCGCCAGTTGTAGAGGATTTAAAGATGATTGCGGGAGACCATGTAGAATTGCATTTGAGAAGTCGAGATGAGGCATCACCAAGGCTTGGTAGACAGTTCTGAAGTCTGTGGGTTCAAGTAATGGTCTTAAGTGGCGTAGTGTGCGTATCTTGTGATATATTAGTTTTGTTATGTTTTTTATGTGGGTCTTCATATTGAGGCGCTGGTCAAGGGTAATACCTAGGTATCGTATCGTAGGTTTTACTGTCAATTCCTTGTCCTTTATTTTTAAGGTAGTGGGAGGTGTGAAGTTTTGGTCTCTTGTGATAAACATCACATCGGTCTTGCTATGGTTGATTCTTAGGTTCTGTGAGAGGAGCCAGTCTTCTACTGATTCAAAGCATTTTATCAATGGTGTAAAATCAGGATGGTTGATGGAGAATGGCATGTATAGGAGAATGTCATCTGCATATGCTAGGCAGGTAACATTAAAGGAGCGGATGAGGTCACAGATCGGTTGCATGTATATGTTAAACATTAGTGCTGAAAGAGAGGATCCTTGTGGTACCCCTTGATCTTGTAGAAATGGTTCAGATGTCTTTTCCTCAATTCTTACTTGTTGCCAACGGTTATTTAGGTATGATATACACCAGTCAAGTGCGGTTCCAAGTATTCCTTTTTCCTTAAGGCGATCGATAAGTATTTGATGGCTTACTGAATCAAACGCAGCTGAGATGTCCATGAATATAAGGATAAATCCTTGGTGGATATTATCTATTCCTGTAATTAATGTATTGAATAGAGTGATGAGGAGGGTCTCAACTCCGTGGGCTTCCCTGAAACCGTGTTGTGCAATGTCCAGTGGGGCTTCAGTGTCT
This sequence comes from Ichthyophis bannanicus, assembly GCA_033557465.1. Taxonomy (NCBI): domain Eukaryota; kingdom Metazoa; phylum Chordata; class Amphibia; order Gymnophiona; family Ichthyophiidae; genus Ichthyophis; species Ichthyophis bannanicus. The sequence continues at coordinate 280,982,998 of CM066039.1, read as the reverse complement.
ATGTGTTGTTGTATTTGACGTTGTACCACTTTCTCAATTGGGACCAGACTGCTGGCATTAACCTTTAAAAAAGAGATAGAGAAGCTTTTAAACTAGAAAATAGGGGAAAGCCGACAGTCACCCAGGAGCGCATGGTTTGGACGAAGGTATCCTTGAAGGATACTACCAAAAGCAGTGAGGTTCCAAAAGGGAGTATAGTAGCCCAAATGCCCTTGAGTAAGGAGCAGACAGAGCATAAAGATTCCAAATTACCCATGCCTACCAATAGCCAGATTAATATTAATAAAATACAGTCTCTAAAATGCTTGTATGCCAATGCTAGAAGTCTAAACAATAAGATGGGAGAGTTAGAATATATAGCACTAAAAGAGAGGTTAGATATGATTGCACTCTCAGAGACATGGTGGAAGGAGGATAACCAGTGGGACACTGTGATACCTGGATACAAACTATATCGTAATGATAGAGCTGATCAAATTGGTGGAGGGGTTGCGCTCTGTTAGAGAGGGCATTGAGTCAGAAAGGATTAAAGTTTTGCAGGGAACAAAATTTGCTGTAGAATCTCTATGGATTGAAATTCCATTTATGAAGGGGAAGGTGATGGCAGTGGGAGTATACTATCGACCGCCTGGCCAGAATGAACAAATGGATGATGAAATGCTCAAAGAAATCAAGGAAGCTAACAAAAGTCACAACAGAGTAGTAATAATGGGTGATTTCAATTACCCCGGTATCGACTGGGTCCGTGTCACAGCAGGACAAGCTAAAGAGATAAAGTTTCTAGATGAAATAAATGACTGCTTCTTGGAGCAGCTGGTTCATGAACCGACCAGAGGGGAAGCCATACTGGACCTAGTCCTTAGTGGAACGCCAGATCTGGTGCAAGAAATAAGGGTGCTGGGACCACTTGGCAATAGTGATCATAGTATGATCATGTTTGATTTAATTAGTGGAGGACAGATAGTAAAGGAATCCACAGTACTACCTTTTTTAACTTTCGAAAGGGAGACTATGATAGAATGAGGAATATAGTTAGGAAAAAACTAAAAGGAGCGGTTCCAAAGGTTAAAGACTTACAGCAAGCTTGGGTGTTATTTAAAAATACTATCCTCGAAGCCCAGACCAGCTGTATTCCACGCATTAAGAAAAGTGGAAGAAAGTCCAAAAAACTGCCAGCATGGTTTAAAGGTGAGGTCAGAGAGGCTGTTGCTGCCAAAAAAGCAACCTTCAGGAAATGGAAAAAAGAGCCAAATGATGAAAACTGGAAACAGCACAAGCACTGGCAAGTTAAATGCAAAGCATTGATAAGGCAGGCAAAGCGGGAATTTGAGAAGAAACTTGCTACGGAAGCAAAAACACGAAATAAAAACTTTTTCAAGTACATTCGTAGCAAAAGGCCTGTGAGAGAGTCAATTGGACCATTAGATGATAGAGGGGTAAAAGGGGCAGTAAGAGGAGACAAGGCTATAGCAGAGAGACTGAATGAATTCTTTGCTTCTGTCTTTACTGAGGAAGATGTAGGGATGTTACCCAAGACTGAAGTGGTATGTAAAGGTGATACTGCAGAGGAATTGAGAGAAATATCGCTACACCGGGAAGATATATGACAACTATTTGATAAACTGAATAGTAGCAAATCACCTGGACCGGATGGTATACATCCCAGAGTGTTGAAAGAACTGAATTATGAGATTGCAGACCTGCTATTGGTAATCTGTGAACTTTCATTAAAATCATCTGTAATACCTGAAGATTGGAGGGTCGCCAACGTAACACCAATTTTTAAAAAGGGTTCCAGGGGTGACCCGGGAAATTACAGACCGGTGAGCCTGACGTCAGTACCAGGGAAAATGGTAGAAACCATCATAAAGAACAAAATTACACAGCATGTAGATAGTCATGGCCTAATGGGAGACAGCCAACATGGCTTTAGACAAGGAAGATCTTGTCTTACTAATCTGATCTGTTTTTTTGAAGGTGTGCATAAACAGGTAGACAAAGGTGAGTCGGTTGATATAGTGTATCTGGACTTTCAGAAAGCTTTTGACAAGGTCCCCCATCAGAGACTTTTGGCGAAGCTAAAAAGTCATGGGATAGGAGGCAGTGTACTATTGTGGATCGGGAACTGGTTAAAAGATAGAAAGCAGAGGGTAGGGCTAAATGGCCAATATTCCCAATGGAAAAAGGTGAATAGTGGAGTACCCCGGGATCTGTACTGGGTCCGCTACTTTTTGACATATTCATAAATGACCTGGAAGAGGGAATAACTAGTGAGGTTATCAAATTTGCAGATGACACAAAACTGTTTAAAGTTGTTAAAACCCAAGTGGATTGTGGAAAACTGCAGGAGGATCTGGATAAATTGGAAGACTGGGCATCCAAATGGCAGATGAAATTTAATGTGGACAAGTGCAAAGTTATGCACCTAGGAAAGAACAACCCACACTATAGTTACACGATGCAAGGCTCCACATTAGAAACCACCACCCAGGAAAAAGATTTAGGAGTCATCGTGGATAACATGTTAAAACCCTCCGCCCAGTGTGCAGCGGCGGCCAAGAAAGCAAATAGAATGCTAGGTATCATAAGGAAAGGGATGGAGAATAAAACAAAGGATATTATAATGCCTCTGTATCGCTCCATGGTACGACTGCACCTTGAATATTGTGTGCAATTCTGGTCACCGTATCTTAAAAAGGACATAGCATTATTAGAAAAAGTACAGAGAAGAGCAACCAAATTGCTGAAGGGGATGGAAGGCTACTCCGATGAAGAGAGGCTAAAAAGGTTAGGGCTCTTTAACCTGGAAAAGAGACGGCTGAGGGGAGATATGATAGAGGTCTATAAATTAATGAATGGAGTGGAACGGATAAACGTGGATCAATTGTTTACGCTATCAGAATATAGGAAGACTAGGGGACATGTAATGAAGCTACAGGGTAAACTATTTAAGACAAATAAGAGAAAATATTTTTTCACTCAACGTGTAATCAAACTCTGGAATCTGTTACCGGAGGATGTAGTAAGGGCTGTTAGTATAGCTGGGTTTAAAAAAGGTTTGGACAAGTTCCTGGAGGAAAGGTCCATAAACCACTATTAAAAAGGGACCCAGGATATCAATGCTTGACCCAGTACAAGCATTGTGGAACCTGTGTCTTTTGGGGATATTGCTAGGTACGTATGACCTAGATTGGCCACTGTTGGAAACAGGATACTGGGCTTGATGGACCTCGGTCTGACCCAGTATGGCATGTCTTATGTTCTTAAAATAGTAAACACAAGTCGCCTTATTTTGTTCCTCCAGTGGTGGAAGTCCACTCAAAACTTGTTGCTGGGGTCCCCTTTTCAACAACCCTTACCCCAAGCAACTCTGACAACTGATGCTTCTCTGATGGGTTGGGGAGCTCATCTGCAAGACCTCTCCACCCAAGGCACCTGGTCTCCGCAGGAGACTCATCTACATATCAATCTCTTGGAGGTCAGAGCAATCTTCCTTGCTCTTCGAGTGTTCCACATCCTGCTCAGGTACAAGACAGTCCTCATTCTTACGGACAATCAAGTAGCCATGTTCTACATGAACAAGCAGGGGGGAAAAGGCTCTCTGTCGCTTTGCAACGAAGCGCTGCGACTATGGGCCCTCGCCAGAGAGCATCAGATTCATCTTCTGGCAGTGTATCTTCCAGGCATACAAAACTCTTGGGCAGACAGACTCAGTCGAGTTCTACTTCCACACGAGTGGTCTCTGCATGCAGACCAGGTGGCCAAGATTTTTCAAATTTGGGGAACCCTGGACATAGACCTCTTTGCAAGTCCGTGGAATGCCAAACTTCCCCGGTTCTGTTCCAGAATTCCGGCTCAGGGTGCTCAGGCCAGGGATGCTTTCCTTCTTTATTGGGGTCAAGACTTCCTGTATGCCTTTCCACCCATTCCCCTAATTCCCAAAACCCTGTTCAAGCTTCAGAGAGACAGAGGCCATATGATTCTCATAGCTCCACATTGGCCACGGCAATTGTGGTACCCTCTGCTTCTAGATCTCTCTCAAGCTCCCTCCCTGGAGTTAGGGTCTGCTCCAGATCTCCTATCCTAGGAGGACGGACTGTTATGGCATCCCAATCCCCAGTCTCTGCATCTTAGGGCTTGGTTGCTGAAGGCCTAGGTCTCCATGATCTTAATCTCCCTCAGCAAGTAAAAGATATTCTCTTTGCTTCCAGGAAACCTTCCTCAAGACTCTCGTATGCTTTCAAGTGGAAAAGGTTTACCATATGGTGTTCGCAAAAGGATCTTAACCCCCTTGCGATACCTCTGGAATCATTGCTGGAGTATCTCCTTCATTTATCCAATTCAGGACTTAAGACTAACTCAGTAAGAGTCCATTTGAGTGCTATTGCAGCTTCCTTTAAGCCTCTAATGGACAGCCTATTTCCTCTCATCCTCTTATAGCAAGATTTATGAGAGGCCTTCTTCTAACTAAGCCTCCCATTAGGCCACCACCGGTGACATGGGACTTAAACCTGGTTCTTGGGCAGCTCATGAAGCCACCTTTTGAACCTTTAGCTACTACCTCCTTGAAATTCCTTTCTTGGAAGCTTATGTTTCTCATTGCAATCACATCAGCACGTCGCATTAGTGAGTTGCAAGCGCTAGTAGCTGATCCACCTTATACAAGGTTCCATCATGACAGGGTAGTTCTTAGGACTCATCCACACTTTATGCCAAAGGTGGTCTCGCCTTTTCATCTGAACCAAGCGGTCTACCTACCTATGTTTTTTCCAAGGCCTCATGCATCAAATGCAGAGAGGAATCTTCATACTTTGGACTGTAAAAGAGCTTTAGCCTTTTACTTACAAAGAACACAGCAACATAGAACGTCCTCTTAACTCTTTGTTGCTTTTGATCCTTCTCATTTGGGACTTCCAGTCTCCAAGAGAACACTGTCTAACTGGATTGCTCAGTGTATCTCCTTCACCTATCAGAGTAAGAACCTTTCTCTGGAGGGCCATGTCACAGCTCATAATGTGAGAGCCATGGCAGCCTCAGTGGCTCATCTGCACTCTGTGTCTATCGACGACATCTGTCGAGCAGCCACCTGGGCCTCGGTTCATACCTTTACAGCCCATTACTGCTTGGACAAGGACTCCCGCCGGGATGCCTTGTTTGGTCAGGCTGTTCTCTAACACCTGTTCCATACCTAATCAAATCCTACCCACCATCCCTGGTTGGATGCCAGAGATCCATGGGGGGAAGTGGAGCCCTGTTCAGGGGCACACAAGTTCTCGGGTTTCTCCCTGGCATCTAAAGCTATGGAGTCCCCATATGTGATGACTACATTCCTGCTTGTTCCTGGAGATAGCATAGTTACTCACGTGTAACAGGTGATCTCCGGGAACAGCAGGAATTTAGTCTTCACAACCCACCCACCTCCCCTAGGAGTTGTATCTCTCTATCTATCTCTTTCTCTTTCCCTCTCTCTCTCTTTGTCTCAGCTTTAAAACTCAACTGGAGAGAGGCAGTTGGGAAAGGCAGGAAGGCAGCACGCAGGCGCTGTGGGATGCTCCCTAAAGCTTTCTAATTGGATGCTGGGGAGCGTTCCCGCGCAGGCTCCGTCGGTACCGACAATACTCATATGTGAGGACTAAATTCCTACTGTTCCCGGAGATCACCTGTTACAGATGAGTGACTATGCTTTACAGGTGAGTAGCTATGCTTTCTCCTTGGTCAAGTAGGAAAAATGAAGGCAAACTTGCTGGATGATGTCATCTGACAGATTCTTGTGGTACAATCCTATAGCTCAGAATCCATGATTCTTTTTTTTTTCACTTTGTTGTTCTTAAGCTCTGGCACTTCCGCTGCCTACCAGTTAATTTTTCTCTGCCGGAGACTCCTCATGAGTTCCAGTTGCCCTGACACTTTAGTTAGTTAAGCTCCTTCAGAAAACCATCTAGATCACAGCAATTAGTATCATCTGCCCTTGACACTGCCTCCTGCAATCCTGGAAGGAAAAAAAAAAAAGCAAAGCAAAGTCCATCTGACCATCAAAATAGAGGGTCAGAGTTTGAAAAAGCCTATAACATGCCTGACTCTTCACATAGACCCACACTGCACTTGCAGGCCTTACCTCCTCTTTTCCCTCCAAGCCACAATCGAGCACCAGAGGAGGAAAGACATCACTGCTGCAAAAGTAAACCCCTGCCCAACCAGATGTGCGACCAGTACCAGCAGCAGTTTCCTCTTAAAGGGCTAGTGGCCATGCTCCACTGGACCATGCCTCTACCCCTACCCCTTTTGCACTTAGCCCTGTTGTCAACTGAGGCAGCACAAAGCAAAAAGAAAGCCAGAATAAAACATGTGGCGGCAAAGGAAAACAAAAGCACATTTATTTATTTAACATGTCAGTGAGTGCATCTGTAATCATCCCCATTTTCAGCCCCTCACCCCCAAGCAATCTCAGCCCTCCCATGGCCTCAGAGACACTGACTGGGCCACAAACTCCATCATATTTACTGCACACCACTTTGTTCACACCTTCTTCTAGAAACCCAAGCTATGCTCCAGACTGTCAATGCCATGCAGGTGGGCCCAGTGCCAATGTCTCATGCGCTAGGTCTCTGAGGACCTCCCACAGCTCTACCCTGCCCTATGGTGGAATCACAGGGCCCTCTGATGCTGCTCCTCTGTGCTCCACCCTTGATCATTCCCAGCATATTACATGGCCACCAGTGAGTTTTTCCAGGCAGCCCTGATGAAGAATGATCATTGCAATTGTTGGGGCCCTCCTCAGCACCCCACTCAGCAACAGCAGGACCATCCAGAAGAACTCTCCTAAATTCCTGCTTGAGCTCTCCAAAGCTCTTGTGCTAGCTACCTCAAAAGTTCCCCACCTCCAGGAAGGACTCCAGTTCATCCTGAAGTCTCTAAACATGCCAAGAGAGGTCTTTGCTCTTCTGCTTCATGAGGTTCTTCTTGATCTCCAACTTGTGGCATGGCAATCCCCACTTTCTGTCAAAGCCGCCTCACAGAAGCTGGAGGCCAAGTATAAGCTCACCGAAAGACTGGGTTACTTGTAGTCACAGCTGCCCCACCAATCTATAGTCTCTGAGGCTGCTCTCAAAAGATTAAAAGCAGCAGAATTGACCAGCCAGGCTCCTCTTGGATGGGACCATAAAATTCTGGATGTGGTGGGCAAGATAATGTACCAAAGCTCTATGCATTCCCTAAAAATCTTGACTCTCCAACTACAGATGTTGAACTACTACCACTCGCTGCTTGAGCAAGGCATATTGCCTGATCTGTTTCCTGAAACACTTGAGCAGCTCTACTTGGCCCTTCAAGAATGTGCCTATCATCTCCTGAAAACCATCTATGATGTGTATGACACACGTCAAGAGCTGCAGCGATGGCCATTGGCACAAGGAGACCCACTTGGACTCGAGGAAGACCTTTGTGATCATCTTTCAGACACCCCCTGTTCAGGAGATACCCTCACCAGGGTTAAGGTCTAAGACACAGTCGCACATAAGAAGGAGATCTGCCATCCGAGAACTTACCTTTCCATCTCTGGAGCAGCCTCTCCAGTACAATCAGAACCAACGGCCCTTCAAGCACCAGGATCTGCTGCAATTTTTCCAGCATTTCTAGCAATGGCATTGGTATCAGCTATATACAAAATCCTTTGCAGTTCGAACGCTGTCCCAACCCTATTAACAACAACAGCACCTCATGAAAGGAAGTCGCAACCTGCAACTGCAGCACCAGTCCCAAACTAAACCCCCCTTTTGACTCTTTGCCAGTGGGGAGCCGAATGGGGTTCTTCCGGGAGGCCTGGCAGTCCATCACCCCAACTGCTGGGTCCCTCGCAATAGTTGACTAGTGGTGTTGTCTTTGCCTTCCTTTCCTCCTCTGAACCCCCATCCCAGTCCCACCACATACCGGAGCAGCACCTTCCACTTCTGAAAGCTGAGTTCAGCTATATCTTGCTGGCCCATGTGATGGAAGCAGTGCTCACATGTGAGCAAGGTTGAGGTGTCTATTCTGATTTCTTCCTCATCCCCAAAAAATTAAGAGGCGTCCAACCCATCGTCATTCTCCAAGGTCTCAATTTCCTACATAAAGTGACAAAAATTCAAAATGAATATCTTAGTTATGCTCCTTCTGCTGCTCCAGCAGAATAATTGGCTTGTCTCCCTGGATCTCGAGGACACCTACACACACATTCCTATTCATTCCCCAGCATTCTACGCTTCGTCTTCTTGGACCAACATGTCCAGTACAAGGTCCTTCTGTTTGGCCTCTCATCAGCGTCAGGGTTTTCACCTAGCGGTAGTAGCAGCATACCTTCACAGGGTGGGCCATTTTGTATGCCCATACCTCAATGACTAGCTGATCTTGGGCAAGGACCCAACCATAGTCTCAGCCACCCTCACCAGTACAGTCACTCATTGGGTCCCTGGGCTTCATGATCAATGAAACAAAGTCACACATGAAACAGATGCAACACCTTTGCTTTGTAGGCACCAACATCGAGACACCAACTGCACAGTGTCAGAGGGACCTCAGCAAGAACCATCCTATGTTTCTAGGGCCACATGGCCGCTGTTGTCTGCATGGTTTTGTTTGCACATTGGCAGATACGCGCTTTTCAGTGACATCTCAAGGCTCATAGGAATCAGAGGTGCCATTCCCTCTCCAGACAAATACCAATTCCAGCCTCCACCTGAGAAAACCTTGCTTGGTGGGCTTGACCACAAAACCTAGTGGTGGGATGCCTTTTCTGGAGTCCTCCACCATAGTTAGTCCTCACATCGAATGCTTCCCCCTAGGCGTGGGGAGTACATCTACACCATCACTGCACTTAGGGAACATGGTCCACAGCAGAGCACCACCTTCACATCAACCATCTGAAACTTCAGGCCATATTCTATACCCTTAAACCTTTACCTCTTTCCTGCAAGTCAGATGTCATCTTATACAAATGGACAATGAGGTTGCCATGTTTTTTTGGGAACCTGATAGGTACTTGTGACTGGATTGGCCACTGTTGGAAACAGGATACTGGGCTTGATGGACCTTTGTCTGACCCAGTATGGCATATCTTATGTTCTTATGTTTTGTTTGAACAAGCAGGTTGACTTGGGGTCCCGGAAACTCTGTAGGGAGGCCCTTTGTTCCTGTACATTAGCTCAGATGTTTGGGTGTACCCTCCAGGCGACCTGCCTACCTGGGGAGCACAACCAGGTAGCGGATCCCCTCTGTCAACAGCTGGATCCTCGCAAATGGTCACTGAACAGAAAGGTGGTCCTCAGCCTTTTTTTTTTTTTATATTTTATTATAGAAGTGGGGACTGCCGGACATAGACCTCTACACTGCCCCAAGCAATGACCAGTGCTTCAACCATTGCTTGCTCCAGCCAGCTCGCAACTGTCTGCACCATACACATTTGCAGTGTCCTGGAGCAGGGTTTTCCTCTATGCTTTTTTGCCGTTTCCTTTCATCTTCAGAGTGCTTTAGAAGTACTCCTGATAGCTCCATGCTTGCCCAGACAATTTGTGGGCCCACCCTCTCTGCTCGACATGGTGGTGGAATCACTGATTCCCCTGGGCACCACCCATCCCTCCCCCCATTGCGAAGGTCGCATGCTGCATCCCAGCCTGGATCCTCTCTCTCTCTCAGCATGGAAGTTGAAAGGACATTGACCTTGTCTCTCCCGGTGTCTTGGGAGGTGCGTGAGGTTATTCTTGTGTCACAAAGAGATCCAACCAAGAAATCCTATAGTCTCAGATGAAACTGGCTTTCTCATTGGTACTTGGATCAGCAAATCAGCCCTTCTAGCAGTCCCATGAGAGGTCCTTTTCTATCTGCTTCTCCTGTTGGAGAGCAGTGTCCAGATAACTTCAGTTCGAGTACACCTAGTGGCAATTGCAGCGTACCATGACTGAGAGGAGAGTCTTCCCATTTCTGTAGACCCTGTGGTCTCCCAATTCACATGAAGGCTCCTCAACCTCAGGCTCCCTATGAGACTGCCCACACCAGCCTAGGACCTCAACATTGTACTGACCCAATTAATAGCCAGTCCTTTGAATCCCTTGCAGAGGCCACTATCACACATCTCATCTGCAAGACTGTATTCTTGATAGCAATAGCATCAGCACAACACATCAGTGCATTACCTTCCATACACTAAGTTTATTGTTAACAAAGTCGTTCTCAGGATTTGCTCCAAGTTTCTCTCCTGGGTGGTTTCGGCCTTCTACCTCAACCAGCCCTTTGTCCTGCCCACCTTCTTTTCCAGATCCCATACCAGCACAGAAGAGACTGCTCTGCACTCCCTTGATTTCAGGCAGGCACTTCTCTGTTACCTACACTTCACACAACTCTTTGTAACTTTTTAATCCCAATATCCTGGGAATGGCAGCAGCCAAGCACACTTTGGACACCTGGGTAGCCTCTGGCTGCATTGATTTATGCTATACAGCGGTGGAGCTCGAGTCCCCTGAAAGAGATAACCCACATCTGCTCTGGAGCAATGGTGGCTACTGAGCCAATCTCCATTCTTTACTCCTGTAGGATATCTGAAGAGCTGTAACTTGGTCAGTCAGGCACACCTCCACCCAACATTACTGTTTCAATTCTTCTATTTCTGTGTACATGGTGGTGGGGCAGTCTGCCCTCTGAAACTTATTTGCCTTATGAACTTATCTTCCACCATGGGATATCCATGAGTCATTGTCATTCCACAGGCAGATATACCATGATGATCGCAGCTCTGAAATGACCAGCAAGTGTATCTGCATTTTCCCTGCTTGTCCATGGAGGAAGTGGAGTTGCTTGCTTGTAACGGTGATTCTATTTAGACAGCAGACAAATACAACCACGCTTTTCCCTCCCTCCCTCCCAGTCCCTGATCTGGAGTCAAACATTTGATCTGAACTTTTGCCTGGGACAGACTGGTGGGCAGGGGCAGTGTCAGGGAGCATGCACATGCTTAGACAACAATGGTAAAAAATATAGAAACATGAATCTGAGCTACAAGACTGTACTGCAAGGATCTGTCAAATGACATCATCCAGCAAGTGTTGCTGCATTTCCCTGCTGTCTAAGGAGAACCTCCTTTATAGATAAACAACTTTTGGTCCCGTTTTCCCTCTCTTCTTCCATGTATTTGTAGATGCTGAAGTAAGAGTAGGTGTTGATTCTTTTTCATTGTCTTGCCTGTTGTCATAAAGTATTATCTTTTTTTAGATACTTCTGCCCCAGTGAATGGTGAATCTGCATCCCAGCAGAATGAGAGTGGTGAGGACAAGGACCAGGAGGAAAGTCGCACTTCAAGCAATGCAAAGCGGGAAACACCAGACGAAGATGCACAGAATGAGTGAGCAGCACTTAAGCATGGAAAGGGCATACAATGAATTATATTTTCACTTAGTGGTTTCCAACTCCAGGTCCAATTTAAAGTATAACGCAAACGTGCAAATTTATTTGGGCTGATAAACCAGCTGCATGCAAATAGGTTTCATGAATATTGATGGGTGAGAGGAGGCCAAGATTTCAAAGTGACCCAGTAAAAAGATGATTTCCTAGTTCAGTTCAACAGAGCCAGCCCTCTCTGTCAGCAGTTTCTTGCTATTGAGAAGAGTTAGTGGGTGGGAGGTTTTCATTAATTTTTTTTTCTTTTAGTAAATAACTTCCAATTCATCCTGCCAGACCATTTCAGACTAGTGGATAGTCTCCCCCTGACAGCAGATGATGGAGACAAAGAAAAACTAGAAGATTCCAGAGACGACATTATTGGTACTGAGGCTGGTACAGTTAAGAGCACCCTTCAGTATTTCTCTGTCTTCGGCAAATGGTGGTTGCTGGGCTGGTTCAGCTTTGGAATCTTGGGGCTCCTGGACAGTTGTCCTACAGGGTGCCTTTCCAGTTGAGCAGGGGTGTTCAGTGATTTCCAAGACATATCTAAGGATACCTTTCTGGAGATTCCACCTTGAGGGTGGTGGGGTCTGGGCTTCCTGTCAGCTGTGGCTGGCCAGTTAAGTCCTGCAGCGCCTTGAAGATTGCAGGTTGTGGTAGGCCAGTCCCAGAAGACCCTTGCACAGCCTATTCTCCCCCACCCCCAATCCCCCGGCAATTGCCTGGCCTAATCTGAAAAAAAAAAAAGAAAAGAAAAGAGCTTTTGTAGCAGCCCTGTCAAAAAGGGCTTCTGGGCACAGTACAGGCTGAAGCATGCTCACTGGGGACCGAGGGATTGCTGCTGAGCACAAGGCCAGATGGATGGGTTTTGGTCCTTCTCACCTCCATGACTGTGGCGCATTGCAGAGGGAGGCACGGAGATCTTGGTATGGTTTATGATTTATTGATTGGTGGCTTTCTAGTGGCAGCCTCAGATGGACAGTGATCTTATGTTCTACTTGTGCAACTGAATCCAGGGAGCCATCTTTGGGGTCTGCACTGTGAGATCCTGGGCCTCCCTGAAGCCACAGAGTTTGAAGGAGCATACAGTTTGAGGGCCTAGTGCTGCTTTGGCTAAAGCAGGAACCGTTGCCACTTTGGCAGATCGCACTGGTTCCAGCCCCCAATGGACCTCTTAAACCTTTCTCCCAGAGTCTGGGGGCTTTGGAGGTGGGCCCGAAGTAGCCTCATTCCCTTCCTTCAGCCTTCAAAGGGCCTCTCTAGTGAATGTTTTCAGTTTCTGCATTGGACTTTGTGCTTTTGGCAGGGACCTCTTGGGGTATAGGGTGGGGGAGAAGCCAGCGGTCAGGTTCCTCAGTCCAGCTGTCACCTGGTATTTTGCCTGCTCTGCCTACATCTAGCACACTGCTTATCCCTTGGGATCCACCACAGAAATGTGCTCACCTGGAGAGTGCGACTGATGGCCCTCTTAGCCATCAGGGCACATGCAGGGCCTCTGAGGAGGTCTCCATTTAAGTGGATCAGTCTCCTTTGGGAGGCAAGGATGATGACTTTGCACTGAACAGTCTGAGCAGAGCCTGAAAGAAGAGCTGTCTCCGCCTGAGGAACAGGAGGAAAGCTCTTTGCTTTTTTAAGAAATGTCTTATATTTATACAGGAAAACACATAATAGCAAAACTAAGATAATCTCCAGGAACAAGCAGGAATGAGTCCTCACATATGGGTACGTCGGAACCGACGGAGCCTGCGCGGGAAAGCTCCCCAGCTTCCCAGAAAGGAAAGCTTTTGGGGCCTCCCACAGCGCATGCGCGCTGCCTTCCCGCCTTCCTGACCAACTCTCCTCAGTTCTTCTTTTTCCGTGGATCCAGCAGGTCGTGTTCCTGTCACCGCTGAAGAAATTGTTATTTTAATTTGTTTCTTTGACCGCGTGTCTGCCTTCCCCGATTCCGGACCAGTACCGCCGGTCTTTTTTCCTTTATTTCTTTTAAAAAAAATAAAAAAAAACGTTTTCCCCACTTGGTGTGTTTCTGTGAGGCCTCTAGGCCTTCTCAGATTCTCCCTCATGGAGAAACCAGCCTCTGGTTTCAAAAAATGCACCAAGTGTACCAGTACTATTTCAGTCACAGATACCCATGAATGGTGTCTTAAATGTTTGGGGCCTGACCATTCCATTCCGGATTGTCCATACTGCTCTCTGATGTCCAAATGTGGCTTGCAGAACAGAGCAGCCAAGTTTCATATGCTGTTTTCTACGGATACTCCAGCATCAACATCCTCCAGGTCTTCCTCTCCTGATGGATCTCAGGTAACCAAACATTCTTCAGGCAGGTCCTCAAAGGGCAAATCTCCCTCTAAGCAGCGAGAGGCCCTTGGGTTTGACCCTGAGGACCCTGCCCCAGCCAAACAACCCCGGCGGGAAGCTCCGGCTTCCAAAGCTCCTCCTATGGGGTTACAGGTTGACATCGATGGCACGGCCTCGACCGATCACCTGTTAGACTGCTCTGGGGTACCGGCCAAAACCGGTACCGACATCCAGGCAGTTGTGGCGTCTATGGGTACTACTGTACAATCCATGCAGCAAGCCATACTGGCTTTCATTAACGCTGCAACGCCCTCGGTACCGCAACAATCGGTTCCGACTCCGGTTCCAGTGCCACAACCGATACCGGTACCCAGAGCATCTACTTCCAGTAGCATGCTGGTTCCGTTCTCCGGTTCCGGAGGTTTTCTCGATACCGATCCGGTTCCCGGTATGCCCGATGTCGATACCGGTCGGTATGCGTATCGATCTCTGGAAGCTAATAGGCGGTACTTTGAATCTTCTGAGGATTCTGATACCTCAGATGATTCTGCTGATGTCTCTTTTACTCTTCCTGAGGAGCCCTCTTCTCCAAAAAGGAGAATGTCTCCTCCAGAGGATTTGTCCTTTCAAGACTTCATTATTGAAGTAGCTAAAGGACTCTCCATTTCTGTAACCTCTGAAAAGGAACCTAGAGCAAAAAAATTAGATATTTTAGGATACTCTAAGGTTCCCAAAGAGACAGCCACCTTACCCATACATGAAATTCTTCAAGAACACATGATGGACTTGTGGGAGGCTCCTCTCACCCTATCTCCACATTCTCGACGTTTGGACACCATGTATCGGGTTCCTCCTTCTCCTGGTTTTCAAAAAACTCAGCTCCCTCACCACTCTATTGTGGTGAAGTCTGCTATGAAAAAGATAAAGAGTACCAAAAGGCACTCTTCTACCCCTCCAGGAAGAGAATGTAGGACTCTGGATGCTTTTGGTAGAAAAATCTTCCAAGCTAGCATGCTTATTGCCAGAATCAATTCATACAGCCTCTATATGGGCATGTTTTTGAAAGAGATTGCACTGAATATACGTCATTTTCTCCCCTTTATCCCAGAGGATAGAAAGGAGGAGTTCCTTCTTTTGCTAAAGCATACTCAAGATGTTTCAAAGTTCTCCAACAGAGCAGCCTTTGACTCTTTTGAGGGAGCTAGCAGAGCCTCGGGCATTGCCATAGCTGCTCGCAGACTTGCTTGGCTCCAGGCCTCTGATTTGGAACCCTGGGTACAAGATGGCTTGGGCAATCTGCCCTGTACAGGTGAAAATCTGTTTGGCAAGGAGTGGCAAATCAAAGCCACTCAAATGGATGCAGAGAATGCTGCTTTAGATAGACTTTCTTTTTTTTTTTTTTTAATTTAAAATTTTTTATTAGCATCTGTAACAGTTACATTTCCATCGGAACAACAACTTCAGTACATCAAGTTTCCCCCAATCAACACATAAGAGACCAAACATCTTACACTTGCTACCAGCTTTTCAAAACCTCCCTGGAACCCCCCCCGCCCAATCCCCCCTCCCCTCCCCTCCCCTGTCTTTATGCTCCAACAATATAACAGTGAAAATCAAGATGGGAATGCTACCTAACATACCCCCGATCACCCACAAACTTTATCAGTGGATAACCTGAACAAGGCATTCCCCCCCAATATAAAACCCTCCCCCTTACTTCCACCCCTCTTCACGCAACCACTTCCACACCCCCGCCCACCTCTTCTCCATTTGTTCCCCTCTCCCCCCCCTTTCCCCTGTCAGTTTATACATAGCATAAAGATGCGACACTCTACAGGCAAAACTCGCTAAGGAGGGTAAAATCGGCTTATTCCAATACCAAGCGATTTCACACCGTGCCGCTGTTACACAATACCAAATAATTCTCCAGTCCCCGTCCCATCTCCCATCAGGTCTATGCAGGAGACACATCTCAGGTCCAAGCGTAATGTTCGCACCCACAATTTTGTTTGTGTTCCCCTATTTTGCTCCAATACTCTCCAACTATCGGACACGTCCACCACATGTGCATCCATGATCCTCTTTCCCCACACTTCCGCCAGCATTCATCCGTTTGCAACACTCCCGCTTTACACAATCGCTCTGGTGTGAGATACCAGCGACTCAGCACCTTAAAACCATTCTCGCGCAGTGATGTGGCAATGGAGAAGCTAGCTATGCCCGTTACAACTGTCTCCCACTCTTCCACCCCCCACGATACCCCAAGATCCCTCTCCCACGCTTCCATATACTTCAACTTGCCTTCCCCCCGCGCTATCAAACCTCTATAGATCCTAGAGAGCATCCCCTGCCGCCCCAGGGAGCCCAGACATGCACCTTCAAACTACTCTTCTCCCCCCCGTCCCCCTTGCGCCCTAGCCTTTTTTTGTACTACCGAGCAGAGCTGCGTGTACGCAAACCTGTCCGCCTCCCCCAATCGATAGAGGTCCCGCACACCTTCAAAACCTCGACATTGCGTACCTACCACGATCTGGGACACGTGAGTCAAACCTAACTCCGCACATTTACGCAGCACTGTGACATCTGGCCCCGTACTTTCCGCACAGCAGGCTTGCAGTGACATTGTAACCGACCACCTTTTATCTCCCACCAACCGCTTCCTATATTGTTGCCACACCTGCAATGTATGCCCCACTATGGGGTTCCTCCCCTTCTCTCCTCTCCCCTCCCATACGATCCGTTCTAGTTCTCCCGGCCTGTATTCGTCCATCTCTATCTGTACCCACTGCTTCTGAGGCTCCCTCAGCCACGCGTAGACTGCACGCAGCTGCGCTGCCGTATAATACAGGCGAAAGTTGGGCACCCCCATTCCCCCCTCCCCTACCGACACCTGCATCGTTTTTGCCGCGATCCGTGATCTCCTCCCCCCCCAAATAAATCGCTCTACCTGCTGTTGTATCTTCCTCAGCACTCTCCGGGGTATCGGGACTGGCAAGGCTTGAAAAAGAAACAAAAACTGGGGGAGAAGCATCATTTTCACCGTTGCCATTCGCCCGAACCACGAGTAATACCCCCTACTCCAGCCCTGCAAGCGCCCTTCCACCTGCCCCACCAATTTTGCATAGTTCAAAGTGTACAACTCCTCCAAAGTTCTTCCTATTTGAACCCCGAGGTATCAGATCGATGTCTTTGCCCATTTAAAGGGAAAACTCTGTTGCCAGTCCCGTTGCTCCTCCTGCTCCCCCCTATACTCAATATTTCGGATTTTCCCCAGTTAATCCGGAAGCCCGCCCTCTCGCCATATTCTTGAATCTCCCTCATCACTGCCCTCAATGAGTCTCTAGGATTCGTGAGTGTCAACAGTATGTCGTCTGCAAAGAGGGACGCCTTACATTCCTGTCGTCCTACCCTAACTCCCGTGATATCTGAATTGCTCCTCAACCGTGCCGCTAAAGGTTCGAGGGAGAGCGCAAATAGTAAAGGGGACAGGGGGCAGCCCTGCCTGGTCCCTCTTTCTAGCGGAAAAAATTCCGAGTATCCCCCATTCACTCGAACACATGCTATCGGCTTAGCATAAAGAGCCCTCACCCACTGCACGAAACCAGGCCCAAACCCCTGGCTCTCCAGTACCGAGTACAGGAATTTCCAGGACACCTGGTCAAAGGCTTTCTCAGCATCCATTGATACTAACAAGGCCTCTGCCCCCCGCCTTTGCGCTGACCACATCACGTTTAACACTTTCCGAATGTGGTCCGCCACTTGCCGGCCCGGTACAAACCCAGCTTGGTCTGCATGCACCAGTTTTCCTAACAATCCTTATCCCGGGATATCACCTGGACCTCTGCTGGGGCTTCCCCGTTAATGAAGATCCCCACTCCCCCTTTCTTTTTCTCTTTAAGATTGGAGGTGAACACCCGATGTTTATACCCCCGGGGTTGTACCAGCGCCTCATGCTTTCTCTGTAGATGTGTCTCCTGTAACATTACTATGTCTGCTTTATGCCTTGCTAATTCTTTATACAATTTCTGTCTTTTCATTGGTGAGTTTAAGCCTTTCACATTCATTGTAAGGATTTTCAACGCCCTTCCTTCCTTCGTTCCCCCTCCTCGCACCCCTAACCCCATCCGTCCCCTCCTCCCCCCCTGGCTCCCCCTTCCCCCCTCCCTCCTCCCCCCTCCCCCCCTCCTTCTCCCCCCCTCCCCTTCTCTCCCCCCTCCCCCCCTCATCAATCTCCGCTGCGGAGATTCAGCTTCCATTACCGTGACCTTCTCCACCTCCCCACCTACCTACCCCAGCAGCCCCTCTCCCTCCCCGCTCCCACCTAGCCCCAGCCTTCCACTACCCCTTACACCCCCTATCCCCACCCGTCCTCGCCCGCATTATTCCTCCTTCCTCTCAGCCCCGTCCCCTCCTTCCCCCCTCTCCCCTCTTATCCTACTATCTAGCCCAACTCCTTTCCCCCACCCGCTATCACAGCTCATTCAAGAATACCAGTCCTTTAGTAAGTTGCCACAGCTCAGCCAGTCTCTGGTTCTGATTGTCGACTCTCGTGGGAGTCCTTGGCTGTTCTGGCCAATCTCCGTCCGCTCGCCCTCTGCCATTTCATGTTCTCCGCTCCTCCGGTCCTTGATCCCTTTCTCGGTGGAGTAGGCGGGCCGTCAGCCATCTCCGGTAGTCGCTCTGCTCCTAGCTCCCGCAAAGCCCTCCATGCCTCCGCACTGGATCTCACCGTCTTTGAGCGTCCCTTCACCGTGATAAGTAATCCAAATGGAAAGAGCCACTTGTATCTCAGTTCTGCTTTTCTGAGATACGCTGTGACTTCTCTGATCTCTCTCCTGCGTTGCAGCATTCCCTGGGACAGGTCTTGATACAACTCCACCTTATGTCCCTCCCAGTGGAAGCTTTTCAATTTGCGGTTGGCTCCCAGCAGGAGCTCCTTATTCTTAAAGGATCGCAGGCAGACTACTATGTCTCTCGGCCTATTATCGCAAATGGGCCCCAGGCCTCTGTGCGCCCTTTCTATGCCAGGGCGAGTATCTTCGGTGACCCCCTCTTGTCCAGCTGCCACAAGGAGATCCCTGAAGATCCGCTGGACCACTGCCTCACAGTTCTTATACTGAGGCTCTTCTGGTACTCCCCGCACCCGAAGGTTTCATCTGCGCGATCGGTCCTCAAGGTCCTCAGTTTTGGCTTTTAGGGCCTCCTGCGCCAGCTGTAGCTCTTCCCAGCTTCTCTGGACCTGCGACAGGGTCTCCTCTTGGCTCTCCAGCTTGGTCTCCACCTCCTCCATTCGTTCTCCCAGCTCCACCAGATCTTGGCGCATAATCTGCACCACCTCCTTGATCTCATTCTTCACCCCGCACATCTCCACCTTCAACTCGAGAAGCCATTGTTTAACCTGCTCCGCGGCTGTCAGGCACTCTTCTCCACCATCATTCCCCCCCGGACTCTGCGGGGCCTCTACCGCAGGTCTTCCTGCTTTCTCCCTCTCCTTCCCCCCTCCTTTGGAGGTTGCATACGGGGAGCGGAACTCCGCCAGCTTTTTTTTCATCAGAGTCTCTTTTTTACTGGCCTTCTCCATGTTTTTGGGCTGACTCACCCCTCCCTCTGCTGTCTCCATGGCCCGTGCTTCGGGTTCACTGCCCGCTCTCCTTTCTGCGGCCGTTGCCGTGGGCAAGTCTCACACACAGGTGCGCTCTATCTCAATCCTCAGTCCCAGCTCTTAATTATTAGGGCTACGAGAACTCACCGCTGGTTTCTGCTCTGGCACTTAGCTCTCTCGTTGTTTCAGGTGCGGTTTTCCAACATGTCTGCCACAGTTTTGCTTGACCACGTGTTAGGCCTTCACAGCCTCCTCCTCTCCTGCGCACCGTATGCAACGTGCCTCCACCGCAGTCAGCTTCGCGGTCTTTTTAGAGCTTGGCTGGTTAGGATGCAACCACTTGTGGGCTCACTGCGCTCACTCCCCACTGAGCCGCTTTTGCTCTGCAAGCTCTTCACTTGCACGGCCCGCTTCACGCCGCCTCCGTCTTATGAGCCCGCATTTGCCTGGGCTGCCACTCACGGGCGGGTCACGTCTCACCGCCGCACCTCCCCGCTTATATTTGCCTCCATTGGGGTTCAGCGTTACTCCTCTCGCTCCCGACCACTCTCCGGTCTGCCCCTCCGATGCCCATAGGGGCTAATGAAGCATATAATTGCTTGTTGGTGGCGGAGCTCCCACGCTACGCCGCCATTCAGGTAGGTGACGTCACCGGAAGTCCATCTAGATAGACTTTCTAAGTCTACCTCTACCCCTGCCAAGAAAAAACCTTTTAAAAAGCCTTTCTATAAAAAGACCAGATTTTCCACAAATACTGGCCAGCAATCTTCCCAAGTTCGCTTTGCTCCTAAGCGTCAGCAATCTAAACAGGCCAGAACAAAGTCTACAGGGGCTGCTACAGTCCAGCAGTCCCAACCCCCTCAGAGTTTTTGACTTGATTCTAGAGAACTTAACCTTTCTGGCTCTGCAACAACCAGAGCCTCTCAGCATTCCAGGAAGGTTAACTCATTTTGCTTCCAGATGGGAACAAATCACATCAGAACAGTGGACCCTCTCTATCATCAGAGAGGGCTACAAACTACATTTCTCCAGCCTTCCTCCCCATACCATGGTGAGACAATTCAATTCTCCCCCATCTCTCCTGTACCTGTTGGGTCAGGAGGTGACCACCCTTCTTGCCCAAAGGTCAATAGAAGAGGTTCCTCTTCTTCAACAGGGGTCAGGGTTTTACTCCCCTTATTTTCTCATCCCCAAGAAAACAGGAGGGCACAGACCCATTCTAGATCTGAGAGAATTGAACAAATTTCTATACAAGGAGAAATTCAAGATGCTCTCTTTAGGTACTCTCCTTCCATACCTACAGAGTCAGGATTGGCTTTGTTCTCTAGATCTAAAGGATGCGTACACACACATATACTCATCCATCCATCCCACAGAAAATTTCTACGATTTCTGTTCCAGGGAAAACATTTCCAATACAGAGTACTCCCCTTCGGTCTAGCCTCTGCTCCAAGAGTGTTCACCAAATGCATGTCAATAGTGGCTGCATTTCTATGCACTCTGGGAATATTTGTCTTCCCATACCTGGACGACTGGCTCATCCGAGCTCCATCTCAGTCCGAGGCTCAGACTTCCCTGGACCACACCAGACACATACTGCAGTATCTGGGACTCGTCATCAATCTGCCAAAGTCTCAACTCACCCCTACTCAGTCCCTAGAATTCATAGGGGCCTGGCTAGATACCACCACTGCAAGGGCCTATCTTCCTCAGGCCCGTTGCCACCGTCTAGTGCACTTGGCCTCTCAAATTCAGTCCAGAAGTCACTTGACTGCCAGGGAGATGCTACAACTGCTAGGCCACATGGCATCCACAGTTCATGTGGTGCCTTATGCTCGCCTACATATGAGAGCAGCTCAATGGACTTTGTCCACCCAGTGGACCCAAGCATCAGGAGCTCTCTCAGACCAAATAGCAACCTCAAAACGTCTTTTTTGGTCTCTCCACTGGTGGATGTCCACTCAAAATCTGTTGTTGGGGGCCCCCTTCCAACCTTTGTTACCCCAAGCAACTCTCACTACAGATGCCTCCCAAACAGGTTGGGGAGCTCATCTCCAAGACCTCTCCACTCAGGGCACTTGGTCTCCACAGGAGACCACCCTTCATATCAACCTTTTGGAGCTGCGAGCAATTTTCCTTGCTCTCAAGGTCTTTCATACCCTCCTCATCAACATGACAGTCCTTGTTCATACCGACAATCAAGTAGCCATGTTCTACATAAACAAACAAGGAGGGACTGGCTCTCTGTCGCTTTGCAACGAAGCTCTAAAATTGTGGGCCTTCGCCAGAGAGCATCAAATCCATCTCCTGGCAGTATACCTCCCAGGAATCCAAAACTCTTGGGCAGACAGACTCAGTCGAGTTCTGCTTCCACACGAATGGTCCCTGCACATGAATCAGGTACTCAGAATCTTTCAGAAATGGGGAACCCCGGACATAGACCTGTTTGCAAGTCCGTGCAATGCCAAACTTCCCCGGTTCTGTTCCAGAATTCCGTGTCAGGGAGCTCAGGCCAAGGATGCCTTCCTCCTTCATTGGGGTCAGGCCTTCCTGTATGCCTTTCCACCCATTCATTTGATTCCCAAGACTCTATTCAAACTTCAGAGGGATCAAGGATCTATGATCCTCATAGCTCCACGCTGGCCATGCTAAGTGTGGTACCCTCTACTTCTGCATCTCTCCCAGGCACCCTCCCTGGATCTGGGAGCTGCTCCAGACCACCTGTCTCAAGAGGAGGGGACTTTGTGGCACCCAAACCCCAAGTCCCTTCACCTCAGAGCTTGGTTACTGAAGGCCTAGACCTTCAAGATTTCAATCTTTCTCAACAGGTGAAGGATATCCTCCATGCCTCTAGGAAACCTTCCACCAGGCATTCTTATGCTTTTAAATAGAAAAGATTTTCCATTTGGTGTGCTGAAAAGGATCTTAACCCTCTAGCATTACCTTTGAATTCTTTACTCGAATATCTCCTGCATCTTTCCAATGCAGGACTTAAAACAAATTCTGTAAGGGTCCATTTGAGTGCTATTGCAGCATCTCTTCAAGCTATCAATGGACAACCTGTTTCCTCTCATCCTCTTATTGCAAGATTTATGAGAGGTCTAACTTTAACTAAACCTCCCATTTGGCCTCCTCCGGTGGCATGGGACTTAAATGTGGTTCTTGGTCAGCTTATGAAGCCACCCTTTGAACCCTTAGCCACTACCTCCTTGAAATTTCTTTCCTGGAAAGTCATTTTCCTTATTGCAATCACTTCTGCTCGCCGCATCAGTGAACTGCAGGCTTTAGTGGCTAATCCACCTTATACAAGGTTCCATCATGATAAGGTAGTCCTTAGGACAAATCCTCACTTTATGCCTAAAGTGGTCTCACCTTTTCATCTTAATCAAGAGGTATATCTACCTGTCTTTTTTCCAGCTCCTCATGCATCCAGTGCAGAGAGGAACCTACATACGTTAGATTGTAAAAGAGCTCTTGCCTTTTACATCCACAGGACACAGCAACATCGAAAGTCTTCTCAACTTTTTGTTGCTTTTGATCCTTCTCATTTAGGACTTCCAGTCTCAAAAAGAACACTGTCCAATTGGATTGCTCAGTGTATTTCTTTTGCTTACCAGAGTAAGAACCTTTCTCTGGAAGGCCATGTCACAGCTCACAATGTGAGAGCCATGGCCACATCTATGGCTCATCTTCATTCTGTATCCATCGATCAGATCTGTCGAGCAGCCACCTGGGCCTCGGTTCATACCTTCACAGCCCATTACTGTTTGGACAAGGACTCCCGCCGGGATGCCTTGTTTGGTCAGGCTGTCCTCAGACACCTGTTCCATTCTTAAACAACTCCTGCCCACCTTCCCTGAATGGATGCCTGAGATCCATAGGAAGATGAGGAACCCTTGGAGGGGGATCTCCCCGGCATCTTAGCTAGGGAGTCCCCATATGTGAGGACTCATTCCTGCTTGTTCCTGGAGATAGCACAGTTACTTACCTGTAAGAGGTGATCTCTGGGAACAGCAGGAATTAGTCCTCACAACCCACCCACCTCCCCTGGGAGTTGTATCTCTCTCTCTCTCTTTCCTTTCCTCTCTCTATTGTCTCAGCTTTAAACTCGAACTGAGGAGAGTTGGTCAGGAAGGCGGGAAGGCAGCGCGCATGCGCTGTGGGAGGCCCCAAAAGCTTTCCTAATTCCTGCTGTTCCCAGAGATCACCTGTTACAGGTAAGTAACTGTGCTTTCCAGTCTAATTAAAGACCTAATCATAAGAAAGCAAAATATAAAGACAAATGGGGGACTTATGCTGACTAGGAAAACCTTAAGCAAGAATAAAATATATCTACTACGAGTATCGAAAAATAATAATAGAACCACTTAATCTAAGCTGCACAAAATAAGAACACTAAAGCAATACCATCCATTTTTCCCAATCAAAAAGCACTCCAGCAATGAACCCTGATGTACCACCAAGCATTTACAAGGAAACATAAGGAGAAAGGTAGCTCCAAGGGCCACCACCCTCAGTATCAGGCCCCAAAAAACTTTTCTTTTCATCTGAGTTGCTCTGGAGACATCAGGGAAGACATTAATAGTTTGTCCACAAAAAGGAGTGGAGGAGTGGCCTAGTGGTTGGGGCAAGGTACTTCAGGCCGGAAGGTCGGGGGTTCAAATCCCACTAGAGGACTGCAACCTTGGGCCGGAAGGACTGGGGTTTCTAGTCCCACAGGTGCTCCTTGTGGTCTTGGGCAAGCCACGTAACCCTCCATAGCCCATGTTCCCTGTAAAATAGTTATCTCCAAGTTATAATGCCCTGTTCAATGTAATTTCAGTTTGTTCAATGTAAACCGCACTGATGCAGAATAGCGCGGTATATAAGAGAATGTAACTAAATAAATAAAAATTGTACTTTTATCTTATAAAGAAGAGAATACCACCAAAAGCGTGGCCCGAGTGGAATTTCATTGGTAGAGGACTCCAAAAAAGCAGAGAATTCTAGACTGTGGAGAGATGGTCAATCCCCTCCACCTCCGTTTCTAACACTTTGGTCGCCTTGGGCACATAATACAAATTAGCAAGCTGAACTTACTCTGGATCAGTAAATAACAATACTTCCTTCAAATACTTATAAAATACATGCAATGGCGATAAATATCTAGTATAGGGAAAATTAAAAAAAATAGAAATTCCAGACCCTAAGAGAATTCTCCATTGACTCTAGCTGTCTGTGAATAACTAAAGAATCCTTAACAGAAGAAGTAGAAACAGCTTGAAGAATAACAGCTTGCGTTTTCATTTTAACACTTAATTTTCCCAGCTCTTTTAACTTTAAATCTTGCTTAGTCAATTTAGCAACTGTGTCAACAGACCAATGCAGAAATTAGCTCAGATGAACCTCCGGGGGAAATTCAGTGCATGAAACAATTTGCCAGATATCTTTAAGGGATACATCTTTCTGAGGCAAAAGAACAACCAACAGTAGAGACAACTGAATATGTTTAGGCAAAGGGAGCAAACTGATCTCTGATACTGAGAGCGCTGATCAGGAGAGTGCCTGACAATGGGGGAAATAGGAGCAGCAAGTAATCTAACTTCTACATGAAGGATGCTTGGAGTTCCCCCATTCTCTGAGCAGCTGGGTGGGATCACAACACCCAAAGCAAGAAGAATCACTAGTAGAGAATCCATGCTTCCTTATCGCTCCAGTTGAGTCCCGCACCTCTGGGATAGTATCCCTCTTCCAGCAGCTTGGAGACTGAGCATGTCACTCTTTGATGACACCAGTATAAATGCTGCAGGAACCGTCCATCAGCTTCAGTAAACTCAGACTTCAAGCAGCTGGAGGAGGTAGTGAGCCAGGGTGCTGGACTCATTGAAGGAACAACTGAGGAGGTTTAGTTAGTTCAGGTGCAGAGGTTTATCTCCAGGAACAAGCAGGAATGTAGTCTTCACATATGGGTATCGTCGGTACCGACGGAGCCTGCACGGGAACGCTCCCCAGCATCCAATTAGAAAGCTTTTGGGAGCATCCCACAGCGCCTGCGTGCTGCCTTCCCTCCTTTCCCAACTGCCTCTCTCCAGTTCTTCGTTTTCCGCGGAGCCAGCAGGTTGTTGTTCCTGTCACCGCAGAAAATTTTTCCTTATTCCCTTCTTTTTTGTGGTCGCGTCTGCCTTCCTCGACGCTATACCGGTACCGCCAGTTCTTTTTTTCTTTCTTTAAAAAAAAAAAAAAAAGTATTTTTTTCCAAACTTTTCTTTTCCAGGTGCACGCGCCATTTTGGACCTTAGGCCCAAAATTTCCTCCACTATGGAAAAACCCCCTTTGGGTTTCAAAAGGTGCACCAAGTGTGGCGGTACCATCTCAGTCACCGACACCCATGAGTGGTGTCTCAAATGTTTAGGTCCTGACCACTCCATCTCCGAATGTATGGCTTGTGCCATGATGTCCAAGAGGGGTCGACAAAATCGAGCTGCTAAGCTCAGCACCCTTTTTCCCTCCGATGCAGCTTCTGTGGCATCGACGTCTTCCAGGGCTTCGTCTTCCTCCCATGGATCTCAGGTAACTAAACATAAATCTAGCCGGTCCTCAAAGGGTAGATCTCCTTCTAAGCATCGAGATGCCTCTGGCATTGCCCTGGAGGGTTCTGTACCGGCAAAATTGCCCCAGCGGGAGGCTTCGGCTTCCAAAGCATTATCGGGGCTCCAGGATGTTCTCGAGGCCTCGACCTCGGCAGAACTACTGGTGCCATGCTCTGGGGTACCGGCTGTTTTCTCCGGTACCAACACCCAGGCATCGGCAGCGTTGATAGACCAGAGGTTCCTGACTATTGAATGCAGTTTGGCGGCTCTCCTTGCGGCATCGACGCCCTCGGAACTGCGTCAGACAGTTCAACTGGTACTGGCACCGGTATCGGTACCGGTACTGACAGCATCGGCATCAACATCGGTGTCTGCTTTGCCGGCACCCAGTCATGCGATGCCTTCCGGTACCGATACACCGGTACTGATTCCCCCCGGTACTGACTTCGGTCGGTACGGGTATCGCGCTGTTCAAGAGCATCGGGACAGAAGGTACTTCGAATCCTTGGAAAAGTCTGAGGATTCTGATAATTCTGTCGGTACCGGAATACTTCTCCCAGAGGAGCCTTCCTCTGCTAAATGTCTCCTCCAGAAGATATCTCCTCTCAGGATTTTATCAGGGAGGTGGCTCGAGGTCTTTCCATTACTGTGGCTCCCGAAACAGAGTCCAGGGCAAAGGAGTTGGAGATTCCACAATATCCCAAGGCTCCTAAAGAGGCAGCTACCTTGCCTATCCATGAGATCTTACATGATCTCATGTTAAGAATGTGGGAAACACCTCTTATCACCTCTCCTCACTCTCGTAGACTGGATACCATGTATCGAGTCACTCCTTGTCCTGGTTTCCAGAAGACTCGGCTTCCTCACCACTCTAATGTAATGGAATCAGCTATGAGAAGGATCAGGAGTGCAAAGAGGCATGCCTCTAATCCTCCAGGACGTGAGTGTAGAACTTTGGATGCCTTTGGACGTTGTACTTTCCAGGCTTCCATGCTTTCTGCCAGGATCAGTTCCTATATCTTATATATGGGAATGTTCCTTAAGGAAGTCACAGGAGATTTAGAGGTTTTGAGCCCTCTTCTTCCTGATGATAAAAGGCAGGATTTTCTCACACTGGTTAAACATGCCCAAGATGTTTCTAAGTTTGTCAACCGTGTAGCTTTTGACTGTTTTGAGTGCATAAGCAGAACCTCTGCCATTGTCATAGGTGCACGTAGAATTGCCTGGCTCCAGGCATCTGATTTGGAGCTCTGGGTGCAGGACCAACTGGGCAATATCCCTTGTACAGGTGAGAATCTATTCGGCAAAGATTGGCAAGAAAAAGCCAATGAGTTGGATGCTGACAACTCCACTTTGGATAGGTTATCCAAAGCCACAGCTGATCCTGCAAGGAAGAAATCTTTCAAGAAACCATTCTTCTTAAGAAAGAAGAGGTTTTATCCCTCCTATTCCTAGCAGGGATGTTCTGCAGGTCAGCCTGCCCGAAAGAGTCAGCACCCACCTAAGCAAAGGAAAGCAAAGGATGCTAAGCCTCAACCGTCTCAGAAGTCTCAGCCTCCACAAGGCCTTTGACTTCCATCTAGAGAACTTAGCCTTCCTGGCTCTCAATGGTCCAGAGCCTTCCACCATTCCAGGAAGGTTGTGTCACTTTGCCCCCAGATGGGAGCAGATAACAGCAGAACATTGGACTCTATCCATTATAAAAGAGGGGTACAAGCTTCACTTTCTTTGCATGTCCCCTCCCACAATGGTAAAACAGTTCAATTCTCAGACCTCTCTCATCAACCTGTTAGATCAAGAGGTCACTATGCTTCATGCCCAAGGGGCAATAGAAGAGGTACCCATTCCTCAACAGGGTACAGGTTTTTACTCCCCCTATTTCCTTATCCCAAAGAAAACAGGGGGACATAGAGCTATTTTAGTCCTCAGAGAATTGAACAAATTCCTGTTCAAAGAGAAATTCAAGATGATTTTTCTGGGAACTCTGCTGCCATACCTTCAGAGTCAGGGTTGGCTTTGTTCTCTAGATCTCAAAGATGTGTACACTCATGTTCTCATCCATCCAACTCACAGAAAGTTTCTTTGGTTCCTTTTTCAAGGAAAGCACTACCAATACAGGGTGCTTCCTTTTGGCCTGGCCTCAGCACCGAGAGTGTTTACGAAAGGCATGGCTGTGGTAGCAGCATTTCTCCGCACTCTGGGAATATTCGTCTTCCTCTACTTAGACGACTGGCTCATTCAAGTCCCATCAGTCAGAGGCCAGGATTTCTCTAGCTTGCACAATGCGTATCCTTCAGTATTTGGGTCTGGTCATAAACATCCTAAAATCCAGTCTAACTCCCACTCAGTCTCTAGAGTTCATAGGAGCTTTACTGGATACCAGAAAAGCAAGGTCCTACCTTCCCCAGACCTGTTGCCTTCGCATGGTGCAGTTAGCTTCTCAGGCAGTGTCAAAGCCTCATCTCACTGCTCGAGAAATGCTACAACTACTAGGCCACATGGCATCTACTGTGCATGAGGTTCCTTATGCTCGCCTCCATATGAGAGCAGCCCAGTGGACTTTATCCACTCAATGGACCCAGGCATCAGGGTGCCTTTCAGACAAAATAGCAAACACAAATCGCCTTATTTTGTCCCTCCAATGGTGGCAGTCAACTCAAAACCTGTTAGTGGGGTCCCCATTTCAACAGCCTTTACCCCAAGCAACTCTCACAACAGATGCTTCACCAATGGGTTGGGGAGCTCATCTACAAGATCTCTCCGCCCAAGGCACTTGGACTCCACAGGAGACTCATCTACATATCAATCTCTTAGAGCTCAGAGCAATCTTCCTTGCTCTTCGAGTATTCCCCACCCTGCTCAGCTACAAGATAGTCCTCATTCATACGGACAATCAAGTAGCCATGTTCTACGTGAACAAGCAGGGGGGAACAGGCTCTCTGTCGCTTTGCAATGAAGCTTTGCGACTATGGGCCCTCGTCAGGAAGCATCAGATTCATCTCCTGGCAGTGTATCTTCCAGGCATACAAAACTCTTGGGAGACAGGCTCAGTCGAGTTCTGCTTCCACACGAGTGGTCTCTACATGCAGACCAGGTGGCCAAGATTTTTCAAATTTGCAAGTCCGTTGAATGCCAAACTTCCCCGGTTCTGTTCCAGAATTCCGGCTCAAGGCTCTCAGGCCAGGGATGCTTTCCTCCTTCACTGGGGTCAAGACTTCCTGTATGCCTTTCCACCCATTCCCCTAATTCCCAAAACCCTGTTCAAGCTTCAGAGAGACAAAGGCCGTATGAGTCTCATAGCTCCACATTGGCCACGGCAAGTGTGGTATCCTCTGCTTCTACATCTCTCTCAAGCTCCCTCTCTGGAGTTAGGGTCTGCTCCAGATCTCCTGTCCCAGGAGAACGGAATGTTATGGCATCCCAATCCCCAGTCTCTGCATCTCAGGGCTTGGTTGCTGAAGGCCTAGATCTTCATGACCTTAACCTCCCTCAGCAAGTAAAAGATATTCTTTATGCTTCCAGGAAGTCTTCCACAAGACGCCTATATGCTTTCAAGTGGGAAAGGTTTACCATATGGTGCTCGCAGAAGGGTCTCAACCCCCTTGCGATACCTTTGGAATCATTACTGGAGCATCTCCTTCATTTATCCAATGCAGGACTTAAGACTAACTCAGTAAGAGTCCATTTGAGTGCTATTGCAGCTTCTTTCAAGCCTCTAAATGGACAGCCTATTTCCTCTCATCCTCTTGTAGCAAGATTTATGAGAGGCCGCCTCCTAACTAAGCCTCCCATTAGGCCACCACCTGTGCACAAGTAGCGGGACTTAAACCTGGTTCTTGGTCAGCTTATGAAGCCACCTTTCGAATCCTTAGCTACTACCTCATTGAAATTTCTTTCTTGGAAAGTTATCTTTCTCATTGCAATCACATCAGCACGTCGCATCAGTGAGTTGCAAGCACTAGTAGCTGATCCACCTTATACAAGGTTCCATCATGATAAGGTAGTCCTTAGTACTCATCCACGCTTTATGCCAAAGGTGGTCTCGCCTTTTCATCTAAACCAGGCGGTCTACCTGCCTGTGTTTTTTCCAAGGCCTCATGCATCTAATGCAGAAAGAAATCTTCATACTTTGGACTGTAAAAGAGCTTTAGCTTTTTACTTACAAAGAACACAGCAACATAGGAAGTCCTCTCAACTTTTTGTTGCTTTTGATCCTAGTCATTTGGGACTTCCAGTATCCAAGAGAACACTGTCCAACTGGATTGCATAGTGTATATCTTTTGCCTATGAGAGTAAAAACTTTCCTCTGGAAGGCCATGCCACAGCTCACAATGTGAGAGCCATGGCAGCTTCAATGGCTCATCTGCACTCTGTGTCTATCAACGACATCTGTCGAGCAGCCACTTGGGCCTCGGTTCATACCTTTACAGCCCATTACTGCTTGGACAAGCACTCCCGCCGGGATGCCTTGTTTGGTCAGGCTGTTCTCCAATACCTGTTCCATACCTAATCAACTCCTACTCACCATCCCTGGTTGGATGCCAGAGATCCATGGGGGGAAGGGGAGCCCTTTCACAGGGACACACAACGTCTGGGGTCTCTCCCTAGCATCTAGAAAACCCAGTCCCTCCGGCCTGAGATTGCTGTCCCCAGGTGGGACTTGAACCCCCGGCCCTCCGGCCTGAAGTACCTTGTCCTAACCACTAGACCACTCCTCCACACCATATGTGAAGACTAAATGCCTGCTGTTCCCGGAGATCACCTGTTACAGGTGAGTAACTATGCTTTATTCTTTCTTCTGTTTTTGGCTTTGATGCCTTAGTTGGTTCTTTTGGGTTTAGTGCAGTTTAAAAAAACTAAAAACTATAGAGGAGTTGCTTTGAGGCCAGAGGATCGGAGGATGCGCTCTCGCTCTCTCTCAAATATCCCCTCCCTCCCTCAGTTGAGGGGGTGTGTATTGGAGAAATCCGCGGTGGACTGGGGATAGAGTGGCTCCCGATCCCTATTCAGGGTGAGGAGCCACGTTGACCTGAGGGCAGACAAGCCGGAGGCCTTCCTTGACGCCGAAGCTACAATCGGCTGAGTGCAAGGGGGGAGAGCAGGAAGGAGTAGCTTTCCCACAGCAGAGCAGGGGAAACGCTTCTCTGGAGGCCGTCTCAGCTGTTCACAGGTACTGGGGGCAAAAGCGAGTGCTTTGGTGGTACCGGGGGAAAAACCGCAGTTTCAGTCAGTAGGCCTTGCCACGTGGTTGGGCATGGCAAGCCAGGGGGCAGGGCTTCAAGGTTTCCCGCTCGGCTCGAGCTGCTTCATTGTTATTTTTGGTGGGCCCACCATTTCCGGTGGGTTAAGGAGGCTAACTAATTTTTTCCCTCCGGCTTGTTAAAAAACAAATAAATAAATAAAACAAAGAAAAAAGAGAAAAAAGA
Source organism: Ichthyophis bannanicus (assembly GCA_033557465.1). Lineage (NCBI taxonomy): Eukaryota > Metazoa > Chordata > Amphibia > Gymnophiona > Ichthyophiidae > Ichthyophis > Ichthyophis bannanicus. Next base: position 280,951,697 of record CM066039.1, on the reverse strand, counting down.
CGAACGAAAAGGGACTCTATAAGAAGGCAAAGGGCTAGGGGAGAAAAGAAGCTCTTTCCCTGAAGCTAGGTCTTCTCGGGGGAGGGGGGGGCTACTTTCCTGAGGGTATTGGAGGAGGATAAATCCTCCTGAGGCCACAGAAAAGTGCCAGGGGAAGTATTAAAAGCCTCTGGGACCTACAGTGCCTTGTATGTGGAACCTGCCAGGGGGGGGAGTTTCCGAGGACGGCATGTGCAGGGTTTGTGCACAAGTAGCGTTTTCCATACGGCAAACTTTAAGTGATAGCGGTGCACAACTTGTGGCGCGTTCTCTGTCGAAGGAGGCGCAGGAGTCGGGGGGTGGCAAGCCGCAACGCTGGGTCCCTCTACCCCCCCAGGGTCTGGGAGAGGCAGGGATCCCGGGAATATTTTTGCCTGAGTTTGTTCTCCTGCTGCACCAGGCGTTTTGCCTGTGCAAGATGGCGCAGGCTGGGAGCTCCGCAAGAGTCCAGAGCAGAGCCAAAATGATAGGGAGTCCTCTGGGCAGTGAGCCTGGAGCTATACCTGCAAAAAAGCCCCAGGCCCGTTGTCTGAAGGGCCGGAAGGTGAGGAGTTGGACGTGGACCTCGAGAATGAGGATCTAGAAGAAGGGGAGATTCCCAAGCAGGAGGAACAGGTGCAGATAGTACGTGTGTTCTGCCGGGAGGAGTTGCCGACTCTCATCGTGGAATCCTCTCAAAGCCCTCAATTGTATATATTGTTATTGTATATAGTTCCCCTGTTAGCCAAGTTGAATTTCCTGTTCATATGTAAACACAAAGTACTATTGGAAATGTGGTGTTCATTGTTTACTGTAAACCGCGCTGATGCTGAATAGCGCGGTATAAAAGAGACTATAAATAAATAAATAAAATAAATATGCCCACGAGTGGTCCTTCGGAGGAGGAGGCACTGGAGGATCCTTTGCTGCAGGCGGTTCACAAATTGCAGAAGGTTTTTCTAGTGGATAGAGTGGTGAGACAGATGATTCAGGATGATGGGATCTGCCGGAGACCATCCTCAAAGGTTTGAGGACTATGGCATGCTTCTATCCACTGTTGGACCAGGACTGCAAGTTTTTTTGTCATCCGAAAGTTGACACGGCGGTGTTGGCGGTCACTAAGAAGACTGCAGTCCCGGTGGAAGGCAGTGCGGCGCTCAAGGATGCCCAAGATAGGAGGTTAGATACCTTGCTAAAGCAGGCCTTTGATGTCAATGCCTTCTCGTTACAAGCCTCCATTTGCGGAGCCTGCGTGGCCGGAGCCTGCCTCCGCTGGCCTCAATGGGTTCAGCAGCAAGGGGCAGCGATGGCGGATCAGGCGGGGGAGGCAGCCAGGCTAGAGTCAGGTACAGCTTATTTGGTAGATATCCACTATGACCTCATTAAAGGATTGTTGAATAGTATGGCCTTGATAGTTGCGGCCTGTTATCTCTGGCTGCGCAACTGGGCAGCGGACAGCTCCTCTAAGGCCCAGCTTAGCAAGCTCCCATTCAGGGGTAAACTGCTCTTCAGGGAGGACCTGGGCAAGTTGATTAAGGACCTGGGGCGTCCAAGGGGAGACAGCTTCCCGAAGACAAGCAGAAGCCGAGCTGCCTTCCTACCGCACCTTGCAGCCAGCCGAGGGAATTTAGGTGTTTTCAGACATCACGCTTTACAACCTTTCAGAAGGACAGGTTTGCCACTAGGGGGCAGGAGTTTCAAGGCTTCTGAAGAGCGGGCAGAGGGTTTGCCGCTTCCACATCCTCGGGACCCAAGAAATCACAATAAAGCCAGGGGGATCCAGGCGGGGGTACAGCCCATAGGTGGCTGGCTGCAGGACTTCTACCTCATCTAGGCCCAGATCACCTCCAACCAATGGGTACTGGAGTTATTTGGGAAGGGTATGCCCTTGAACATGCTCGTCCGGTGGGCAACTTTTGTTCAATCCCCTTGCAAAGCGCAGGCCAAAGCGGCAGCAGTTCGGGGCACCTTGGCGCGCCTGTTACAGCTCAAGGCCGTGGTGCTGGTCCCCCGAGACCAATGTGGTTGCGGTCGATACTTCATTTATTTCGTGGTGCCAAAAAAGGAGGGCTCTTTCTGACCTGTTCTCGATTTTAAGCAAGTGAACCGCTGCCTGCAGGTCTCACGTTTTTGTATGGATACTCTGCGCTCTGTCATAGTGGCGGTCAGAGAGGGGGAATTCTTGACCTCTCTAGATTTGACGGAGGCGTATCTGCACATCCCCATATGGCCAGAGCACCAGCGGTTCCTCAGGTTTGCGGTACCGATAGGGCATTTCCAGTTCTGCGCCTTGCCGTTCGGTCTCGCAACTGCCACAAACATTCACAAAGGCCATGGTTGTGGTGGCGGCGGCTCTTCGCTGCAAAGGAGTTCTGGTGCATCCGTATCTCAATAACTGGTTAATTCGGGCAAAGTCCAGGGAAGAAAGTGAGAGAGTATCAACTTGGGTGGTTCAGTTTCTCCAGAGTTTGGGGTGGGTGGTCATCTTTAACAAAGAGCCATCTGGTGCCTTTCTAGGAACCAGAGTACCTTGGGGCACAATTTGACACCCACGCAGAGAGAATCTTTCTCCTGGCACAGTGCGCACAGGGACTGTGCGCCGGTTTCTGGAGAGGAAGGAACCAACGGCCTGGCATTATCTCCAGCTGCTAGGGACCATGGCAGCTACTATCGAACTGGTACCATGGGAAAGGGTGCATATGCGACCTCTGCAGAGGGCGTTGCTCCGGCGGTGGTCTCACCAGACACAGCCGTTAATCTCAGAAGCTCTCTTTCCCTGGAGCCACCAAATGAGCTCTCAAATGGTGGCTTTGCCCAGAGAATCTAGCCAGAGGGATGCCCTTAGAGTCACCTCCCTGGGTTCTGTTGACAACTGACACAAGTCTAACCAGCTGGGGGGCCCATGCGGAGGGGAGCTTTGCTCAAGGTCTCTGGAATGCAGAGGAAGCCAGTTGGTCAATCAACAGGCTGGAGATGAGAGCGGTGCTCCTGGCGCTCTAGAGTTTTGAGGCAAAGTTGCAGGGAAAGGCGGTAAGGGTCCTTTCGGACAACTGTCGGGGGCACTGGCAGCGCAGCCTTAGAGGAGGAGGCCGAAGCGCTGCTAAATTGGGCATAACGTCATCTTTACACTCTGTGGGCAGTGCATGTGGCAGGGGCCGACAACGTGACGGCGGATTATCTGAGTCGAGTGCGAGTGGACCTGGGAGAATGGGTACTCAACCAGGAGATGTTTGTCCAAATAGTGCGCTGTTGGGGCGCTCCAGTGATGGATCTGATGGTGACGTTCCAGTCAGCCAAAGCAGGCCACTTCTTCAGCAGGCAGCAAGAACGGATGTCAGAGGGGTTAGACGCCCTGGTGCAAAAATGGCCTGAGCAGGGGCTCCTGTATGTCTTCCCTCCTTGTGCTCTGGTAGGGTGAGTAGTTCAGAGGATCGAGATAATCCAGATTTGTTCATTCTGTTAGCTCTGGATTGGCCGATGTGTCCGTGGTACACCAGCTTGGTGCGGATTCCGGCAGGTCGCCTGTGGCGACTACCGGCTTGAGAGGACCTGCTGCTGCAGGGCCCAGTTCGTATGCCCCAGGTGGAACGGTTCTCACTTATGGCATGGCCCTTGAGAGGGCGAGATTGAGAAAGAAAGGTTATTCGCCGCATGTAATTTCTATATTGCTAAGGCTAGAAGATGTTCGACGTTGCTCGCCTATGTTCAAGTTTGGTGCATCTTCGAGGCATAGTGTGCAGATAGACAGATTCAGCCTTCCAGAGCTTTGGTTCTGGACATCTTGGCCTTCTTGCCAGCCAGATTCAATAAAGGGCTAGCGGCTAGCTCCTTGAGAGTGCAACTGGCGGCTATTTCCTGCTATTGTGGAAAGGTGCAGGGCATTTCCCTGGGATCTCACACAGACATAGTGCTGTTCCTTAGGGTGGTGACGCTCCTGCAGCCACCATGGAGCTCAGTGGTGCCTGTGGGACCTCAATTTGGTGTTGTCGGCGCTGGTAGGGCAGCACTTTGAGCCACTGAGCATGGCTTTAATAAAGGATTTAACGCTCAACGCAGTGTTTCTAGTGGTCATCTGTTCGGCGTGCAGGATTTCGGAGCTCCAAGCATTGTCTTGCTGGGAGCCATTTCTCTCTTTCTCAAGGGAAAGGATGACCCTGCGGCTGGTGTCGTCCGTCCTTCAGGTGCTCTCGGCCTTTTATTTGAATCAGGCTGTGTCCTTGCCGGTCTTTGACAAAGTGCTCTGCGGGGTCTCAGTTGTGCCTTCTGGATGTCGGGTGTATCCTGCAGTGTTACCTCAAGAGGACCGCGGTTTTCAGACGGTCCGACTGCTTATTCGTTCTCTTTGGGGGACCGCGCAAGGGGGAAGAGGCAGCTAAGGCCTCCATTTTGAGATTTATTTTTATTTTTATTTAACAGTATTTCTAAACCGCCTTATCTTAATAATCAAGGTGGTATCACAGCAAACAATCGGGTAAGGTGAGTGTGTTATACATGCAGTGAGGGTGAAAATTTAGTTGGGTGAGTGTTGTATTGTGTGCTAGATTGGTATGAGCTATGTACAAAGTGAGATGGATCAAGGAGGCAATTGCGTCGGCCTACATCATAGTAACATAGTAAATGACGGCAGATAAAGATCAGTGTGGTCCATCTAGTCTGCCCAGCAATATGGCAGGAGTAGGTGCACCCCTTCCCATGTCTTTTAGAGAGTAGGTGCACCCCCTACCCATGTCTTTGCTTAGTGGTGCAACCACCAGGAGCAGGTGCACACCTCCCCATATCTTTGTTTCTTTGTTTGTTTAGGGGTGAACCCACCGCTCCTCCCCCCATTGCTCCATGTAGGACACCCCCTATTTGTTGAGAAATTAGATGGTTTAGTTTATTTAGATTTAATCTTATTGCTGTAAAGTGATCCACTGTGTCTGTCCCAGGCCACTTTGAATTCCGTCACTGTGTTTGCCCCCACCACCTCCATCGGGAGGGCATTCCAAGCATCCACCACCCTTTCAGTAAAAAAGTATTTCCTGACATTGCCTTTCAATTTACCACCTTGCAGCTTCATCTCATGCCCTCTAGTTTTACAGCTTCCCCGTCTCTGGAAGAGGTTTGTTTGTTCATTATTTCTCTTTAAGTATTTAAAGGTCTGAATCATATCTTCCCTATCCCTCCTCTCCTCCAAAGTGTACATATTTAGGTCTTCAGGTCTCTCCTCATAAGGCTTCTGATGCAGGCTCCAAATCATTTTAGTCATCTTCCTCTGAACAGCTTCCATTCTTTTTTACATCCTTTGCAAGATACAGTCTCCAAAACTACTGAACACAGTATTCCAAGTGAGGCCTCACCAGAGACGTATACAGTGGCACTAGTACCCCTTCCTTTCTGCTGGTAATTCCTCTTTGAATGCAGCCCAACATCCTCCTGGCTTTTGCCACTGCCTTGTCGCGCTGTTTTGCCACCTTGAGATCTACAGAAATAATCACACCGAGGTCTTTCTCCTGCTCCGTGCATACCAACCTCTCGCCCCCTATCGTGTACATTTCCTTTGGATTTCTGCTACCCAAGTGCATGACACTGCACTTCTTCGCATTAAATCTCAATTGCCAAGCATCAGACCATTCCTCCAGCTTTTGCAGATCCCTCCTCATGTTCAGCACTCCCTGGGGGGAGTCCACTCTGTTGCAAATTTTCGTGTCATCTGCAAAAAGACAGACTTTTCCATTCAGTCCTTCAGCAATATCACTCACAAATACATTGAAAAGTGCCGGGCCCAGGACAGAACCCTGCAGCACCCCGCTAATCACCTTCCTTTCATCCGAGTGAGCTCCATTTACCATCACCTTCTGCCGTCTGTCAGTCAACCAATTTCTGATCCAGTTTACCACCTTGGAACCCATCCCCAAACTACTGAGTTTATTGATAAGCCTTCTATGAGGGACAGTATCAAAGGCTTTGCTGAAATCCAGGTAGATGACATCCATCACGTGTCCTTGATCCAGTTCTCTGGTCACCCAGTCAAAGAACTCAATCAGATTTGTCTGACAAGATCGCCCCTCGGTAAAACCATGTTGCCTCGGATCCTCTAACCCTCTGGTTTTGAGAAAGTTCATTATTCGCTCTTTCAGGAGTGTCTCCATTACCTTTCCCGCCACCGAGGTAAGGCTCACGGGCCTGTAGTTTGACACGTCTTCCCTGTCACCACTTTTGTGTAGAGGTACGACGTCAGCCATTCTCCAGTCCTGAGGAACCTCTCCTGTTTCCAAGGATCTGTTGAAAAAAGACATCCTTAAGGGGAAGCCAGTGCCAGAGGGGTTGCGTGTGCATTCCACGAGGGCGCAGTACATCTTGGTACCGCTGATGGAGATCTGCAGGGCAGCGACCTGGTCAACACTGCATACCTTTGCTAAGCATTACCATTTGGATGTCCAGGCGGCGAGGGATGCCTGTTTTGGTTCAGCGGTTCTTCAGGCTGCTTGGTCAGGCCCCTCACAATAGTTGGTACTGCTCTGTTATATCCCCAGAAGTGCGGGACTGGACTGGAGGGACGATAAGGAAAGTGAAATTCGACTTTCTCCAGGAACAAGTAGGAAGTTAGTCCTCACTCATGGGTAATGTTGGCACTGACGGAGCCCGTGCAGAGCAATTCCCCAACATTCAAAGAACGCTTTGGGATTGCTGCCACGCATGCGTGGTCCTCTTCCCGCCCAAAGGTGTCATCTTGCTCAGTCTCACTTTTTCCGTGGAGCCCTTCGGGCGCACATCCTCATCCCTCTGAAAATGTTTTCTTGACTTCGGCCTTTTGGCCTTTTTTCTGGTAGCACTGGTCCTCTCATATCTTCCCCTTCGCCCCTGCTCCAGCTGTGGGCTAGTGGATCCCTTTTTGACTCTCTTTAGTGTTTTTTCTTTCGGGCCCTTTTCACGCCCTTTTTTTCCCTGACCTCTGGCCTCGAGGGTTTTCGACCTTCCAGGAGCCCTTTTTGCCCCATGGCCACTGGTTTTAAGAAATGTGACAGATGCTCTAAAAATATGTCACTCATGGACACTCACGACTGCTGTCTACGATGTCTGGGGGCTGACTACAACTCGGAGCTCTTCTCACTTTGTAAGAAAATTTCCGCTAAGGCCTTGCTAAGCCACAAGCAGAAGTCTGATGACATTTTCCTCAGGGCAGCCCCGGGATCTCCAGTGGCACCTTGCCCTACTGATCCATCACTGGCAGAGTCCCCTGCAGTGATCCTGCGCCCCAGGCATCACTCCGATCAGGGTTCGCCCGGTGGAATGGCGAAAGAAGACAAAGACCTTGAAGTCGCTGTCAGGGGCTTCGGATAAGCGCAAGTGGTCTCACACTCATTCCCTTAGCCCTCCCAGTGTTCCCACGGGTCGGACAAGGAGCAACCTCAAAAGGTACCTCATACGGACACGGAGCCCTCCGGCGATGGTGCCCGGTCTCCTGAGGGTCGTCCTGGTGAGGACCCCCTCTCCTCCTCCATGCCAGACCCGGTAACCCTGGCATCGGCATCGCCACCCACTCCCAAGTGGAAGTCCCGTGTGCTAGCACTGGAGCACAGCATTTCTGCCTTCCTCACTGCCCAGCAGGCGCTTTTGCCCAGTACGGCTGGCTCACGCCCCGAGACCGAGGGTCACCTGACTGGGGTCCCGAAAACTGCCTTGGAAACCCCTGAGAGCTGTGTGCTTCATGAGGGTCCTCGGCACTGGTCTCGCTCGCCGTCCCATTCCTCGGGGGGCGAGGTCTTCCAGAGCCAGTGCCGCTGGCTCCAAGCAGGCCTCGGCAACAGGGTGCGGTGATCAGCCTGACTCCATCCTTCTTGGATCTCTCGGGCTGGGAATCAGACGGGAATACTTCCCCAGAGATCTGCGCCCATAGGGGACCCCCTCTGACCCATCCCCGCCCATCTCGCAGAGGTGGTCATCTCCCGAGGACACTTCTTTCCTGGCGTTTGTGTGGGATATGGCTCGGGCCCTCAATCTGCCGTCACAGACCGAGGAGGAGCAGAGGGCAGAGGACCTTGACATCTTGCAGTACGAGTCTCTGCCCAGGGAGTCTCTTACAGTTCCGGTACCATCCATCCTATTCCGGCTGCTGCTTCGCATGTGGGAAGCACTCGCCTCGGTCCCTATTGTCAGTAGAAGACTTGATGCCATGTATAGGGTCCAGCGCGGTCCGGAGTTCCGGAAGACCCAATTTCCTCACACCTCCATGGCAGTCGAATCTGCGATGCAGAAACAGAAGAGCCTGAAGTCGCACTCTTCGGTCCTGCATGGTAGGGAATCCCGTGTCCTCGACGTCCTCGGGCACAAGGTTTACCAGGGATCCATGCAGGCGTGCCGCTTCCAGGCATACCAATTGTATATGGGCATGTTTCTTTGCAACCTCGCCAAGGAGTTTAGCGGTTATCTCCAGGAACAAGCAGGAATAAGTCCTCACATATGGGGTACGTCGGTACCGACGGAGCCTGCGCGGGAAAGCTCCCCAGCTTCCTAGGATGGAAGCTTTTGGGACCTCCCACTGCACATGCGCACTGCCTTCCCGCCTTCCTGAACAGCTCTCCTCAGTTTCTCTTTTTCCGCGGAGCCAGCAGGTCGTGTATCCTGTCACCGCTGAAGAAATTGTAGTTTTTTGTTTTGTTTCTTTAGACCGCGTACCTGCCTTCCCATACCGATACCGGTATCGCCGGTCTTCCTTTTTCTTTCTTGAAAAATTATTTCTTTTCTTTTATTATTTTTCAGCACTTGGTCACTTCAGTTAGGCCTTCAGGCCTACTTGAATTCTCCACATGGAGAAGCCAGCCCCTGGATTTAAGAAGTGTACCAAGTGTACTGCTGTAATATCAGTCACAGACACCCATGAATGGTGTCTTAAATGTTTGGGGCCTGACCACTCCATTCCGGACTGCCCTTCCTGCTCCCAAATGTCTAAGCGTGGGCTGCAGAACCGGGCCAACAAATTCCATGTGCTGTTTGCTTCAGAGAATCCAACATCACAGTCATCCAGGTCATCATCCCCGGATGGATCTCAGGTAACCAAACCTTCTGTGGGCAAGTCCTCAAAGAGCAAATCTCCTTCAAAGCATCGAGAGGCTCTTAGTTTTGAGGACCCTGCCCCAGCCAAACAGCCCCGGCGGGAAGTCCTACCTTCCAAAACGCCAATACAGGGGCTACAGGTTGACATCGATGGCACGGCCTCGACAGATCACCTGTTGGACTGCTCTGGGGTACCGGCCCATACCGGTACCGACATCCAGGCAGCCGTGGCGTCTATGGGCAATACTGTCCAATCCATGCAGCAGGCCGTCATGGCTTTCATTAAAGCTGCAACGCCATCGGTACCGCTTCCAGCGGTTCCGGGCCCGGTTCCGGTATCGTCCGCCATGCCGGAACCCAGGCCTTCCTCTTCTAAACGCAAATCAGTACCGTATGGGCTTTCGCTCCATACCGCTTCCATACCCGGTACGCCCGATGTCGATACCGATCGGTATGCGTATCGTGCGTTGGAGGAAACTAGAGAATACACCGATTCCTCTGAGGATTTTGTCTCCTCTGATGAGTCTGCAGAGCTCTCCCTTGACCTTCCTGAGGAACCTTCTTCTCCAAAAAGGAGAATGTCTCCTCCAGAGGATTTGTCCTTTCAGGACTTTATTTTAGAAATGGCTAAAGGCCTTTCTATCACTACTTCCTCTGAAACGGAACCAAGGTCAAAAAGATTGGATATTTTAGGATACTCTAAGTCTCCTAAAGAAGCAGTTACTCTGCCTATCCATGAAATCCTTCAAGAACAATTGATGGATTTCTGGGAGAACCCTTTAACTCTGTCTCCTTATTCCCGTAGGTTGGACACCATGTATCGGGTCCCTCCTTCTCCTGGTTTTCAGAAAACTCAATTGCCTCACCACTCCATTGTGGTAAAGTCTGCAATGAAAAAGATCAAGAGTACTAAAAGGCACTCTTCTACACCTCCAGGAAGGGAATGTAAGACACTAGACTCTTTTGGTAGGAAAATCTTCCAGGCTAGTATGCTTATAGCCAGGATTAATTCCTACAGCCTCTATATGGGCATGTTCCTAGGGGAACTTGCCAAGAAAGTACGGCATTTTGCCTCCTGTATCCCTGAGGATAAACAGGAGGACTTCCTTTCTGTTGTGAAACAACTTTTAGATGTTTCTAAGTTCTCCAACAGAGCTGCCTTTGATTCCTTCGAAGGAGCCAGCAGAGCTTCTGGCATTGCTATTGCAGCCAGACGCCTGGCTTGGCTCCAGGCTTCTGATCTGGAACCCTGGGTTCTAGATGGCTTACGGAATCTGCCCTGTACAGGTGAGAACTTATTCGGTGCAGAGTGGCAAGTTAAGGCCACTCAAATGGACGCTGAAAATGCCACCTTAGAGAGACTTTCTAAGTCCACTTCTACTCCCACTAAGAAGAAGTCTTTCAAGAGGCCTTATTATAAGAAGGCCAGATATGCTTCCAATACTGGCCAGCAATCTTCTCAACCTCGTTTTGCGGCTAAACGTCAGCAAACGAAACAAGCAAGAGCAAAGCCGGCAGCAGCTACTGCAGCTCAACAGGCTCCACCCCCTCAGGGGTTTTGACTTGCCCCTAGAGAACTTGCCATTCCTGGTTCTGGACCAACCAGAACCTCTCACCATACCTGGAAGGTTAGCTCACTTTGCTCCCAGATGGGAACAAATCACAACAGAGCAATGGACCCTCTCTATCATCCGAGAGGGTTACAAACTTCATTTCTCCAACCTTCCTCCTCATCACATGGTGAGACCCTTCAATTCTCCATCTCCTCTCCTAGCCCTGTTGGATCAGGAGATCTCTTCTCTGCTTGCCCAAGGGGCCATAGAAGAGGTTCCTCTTCATCAACAAGGGTCAGGTTTCTACTCCCCCTATTTTCTCATTCCAAAGAAGACAGGGGGATTCAGACCAATCCTAGATCTGAGAGAATTGAACAAATTTCTGTACAAGGAGAAATTCAAAATGCTCTCTCTGGGCATTCTCCTTCCATACCTTCAGAGTCAGGACTGGCTTTGTTCTCTAGACCTGCAGGATGCGTATACACATCTACTCATCCATCCATCCCACAGAAAATATCTTCGCTTTCTGTTCAAGGGAAGTCATTACCAATACAGAGTACTTCCCTTCGGTCTCGCCTCTGCCCCAAGAGTCTTTACCAAATGCATGGCAGTCGTAGCCGCATTTCTCAGAAGCATGGGAATTTTCGTATTCCCATATCTGGACGACTGGCTCATTCGAGCTCCAACTCAGTCGCAGGCCCAGATTTCCCTAGACCGCACAAGGAGCCTTCTGCAGTATCTGGGACTGGTGGTAAACCTTCCCAAGTCTCAACTCAGCCCTACTCAGTCTCTAGAATTCATAGGGGCCCAGTTGGACACCACCACTGCAAGAGCCTACCTTCCACTGGTTCGGGGTCAGCGTCTGCTGAGCTTGGCCTCCCAAGCCCAGTCCAGTACTCACTTGACAGCCAGGGAAATGCTACGCCTCCTGGGCCATATGGCCTCCACAGTACATGTGGTGCCCTACGCTCGTCTTCATATGAGAGCAGCTCAATGGACCCTGGCCACCCAGTGGACTCAGGCGTCGGGAGCACTCTCAGACCAAATACAAACCGTCTGTCTTGGTCCCTCCATTGGTGGATATCCACCAAGAATCTGTTGTTGGGGGCTCCCTTTCAGCCCTTGCTACCCCAAGCAACCCTCACAACAGATGCCTCCCAATTGGGGTGGGGAGCCCATCTGCTAACTCTCTCCACTCAGGGCACTTGGTCTCCACAGGAGGCCACCCTTCATATCAACCTCCTGGAACTGCGAGCAATTCACCTTGCCCTCAAGGTCTTCCATACCCTCCTTGCCAACCTGACTGTCCTGGTTCAAACAGACAATCAGGTGGCCATGTTTTACATAAACAAACAAGGAGGAACGGGCTCTCTGTCGCTTTGCAACGAAGCTCTCAGATTATGGGCCTTCGCCAGAGAGCACCAAATTCATCTGCTAGCAGTGTACCTTCCAGGAGTTCAAAACACTCGAGCAGACAGGCTCAGTCGAGTTCTGCTGCCACACGAGTGGTCCCTACACGTGGACCAGATAACCAGAATCTTTCAGGAATGGGGGACCCCGGACATAGACCTCTTTGCAAGTCCGTGGAATGCCAAACTTCCCCGGTTCTGTTCCAGGACTCCGTGTCAGGAAGCTCAGGCCACGGACGCCTTTCTCCTCCATTGGGGTCAGGCGTTCCTATATGCCTTTCCACCCATTCCGCTGATTCCCAAGACTCTGTTCAAACTCCAGAGAGATCACGGCTCTATGATCCTCATAGCTCCACGCTGGCCACGCCAAGTGTGGTTCCCTCTGCTTCTACAGCTCTCCCAGGAATCCTCCCTGGACTTAGGAGCTGCACCAGACCTTCTGTCTCAGGAGGACGGGACTTTGTGGCACCCAAACCCCAAATCCCTACATCTCCGAGCTTGGTTACTGAAGGCTTAAGTCTTCAAGACTTTAATCTTTCTCAACCTGTGAAAGATATCCTTCATGCCTCTAGGAAACCTTCCACGAGGCGGTCTTATGCTTTCAAATGGAAACGTTTTTCCATTTGGTGTGCTCAGCAGGGCCTTGACCCTCTGGCACTTCCTTTGAATTCCCTCTTAGACTATCTCCTGCATCTTTCCAATGCAGGCCTTAAGACGAATTCTGTAAGAGTCCATTTAAGTGCTATTTCAGCATCCCTGAAACCTGTAAATGGACAACCTATCTCCTCTCACCCTCTTGTTGCAAGATTCATGAGAGGCCTGACCCTCACTAAACCTCCCATCAGACCCCCCCCGGTCGCATGGGATTTGAATCTAGTGCTTGGTCAGCTTATGAAGCCACCTTTTGAGCCGTTATTTTCTACCTCCTTGAAATTTCTTTCCTGGAAGGTACTATTCCTAATTGCAGTCACTTCCGCTCGTCGCATCAGCGAACTGCAAGCTCTAGTGGCTAATCCACCTTATACAAGATTTCATCATGATAAGGTGGTCCTTAGGACGAATCCCCACTTTATGCCTAAAGTGGTCTCGCCTTTTCATCTTAATCAAGAGGTATATCTACCTGTATTTTTTCCGGCTCCTCATGCCTCCAGTGCAGAGAGGAGCCTTCATACTCTGGATTGTAAAAGAGCTCTAGCCTTTTACCTTAATAGGACTCAGCCACATCGAAAGTCTTCTCAACTTTTCGTGGCTTTTGATCCTTCACATTTGGGACTTCCAGTCTCCAAGCGTACACTTTCCAATTGGATTGCTCAGTGTATTTCCTTTGCTTACCAGAGTAAAAACATTTCTCTGGAAGGCCATGTCACAGCTCACAATGTGAGAGCCATGGCAACTTCTATGGCTCATCTGCACTCTGTTTCCATTGATCAGATCTGTCGAGCCGCTACCTGGGCCTCGGTTCATACCTTCACAGCCCATTACTGTTTGGACAAGGACTCCCGTCGGGATGCCTTGTTTGGCCAGGCTGTCCTCAAACACCTGTTCCATTCTTAGACAACTCCTGCCCACCTTCCCAGGATGGATGCCTGAGATCCATACGAAGATGGCGAACCTTGACAGGGGATCCCACGCATCTAAGCTAGGGAGTCCCCATATGTGAGGACTTATTCCTGCTTGTTCCTGGAGATAGCACAGTTACTTACCTGTAACAGGTGATCTCTGGGAACAGCAGGAATTAGTCCTCACAACCCACCCACCTCCCCTAGGAGTTGTATCTTTTATTTATCTATCTTCCTGTCCTCTCTCTATTGACTCAGCTATAAACTCGAAACTGAGGAGAGCTGTTCAGGAAGGCGGGAAGGCAGTGCGCATGTGCAGTGGGAGGTCCCAAAAGCTTCCATCCTAGGAAGCTGGGGAGCTTTCCCGCGCAGGCTCCGTCGGTACCGACGTACCCCATATGTGAGGACTAATTCCTGCTGTTCCCAGAGATCACCTGTTACAGGTAAGTAACTGTGTTTTTTCGAGGGCCTGGGTGGGGAGTACCTCCTCAGGTTCCAGACCCTCCTTAGGTCAGTTGCAGACTGCTCAAAATACCTTTCCTGTGCCACGTATGATGGGTTCGAGTCTTCCGCCCGTGTAGCGGGGGCTGGTATCGGAGCCCGATGCCAGGCATGGCTCCAGTCTTCAGACCTAGAGCAATGGGTCCAGGAGAAGCTCCTGGGTGTCCCCTGCCTCGGTGAACAGCTGTTCGGCAAGCCCATGGAGGACAAGGCAGCCGAGATTGAGACGGAGTTCGTAACTCGTACCCGTTTCTCTCGCAAAACCTCCTCGCTTCCACGGAAGAAGCAGCACACCAAAAAGCCTTTCTTCCAGAGGAAAGGGCTCCCTCTACTGGGGATACCCACCATACCCGCCTACCCCTGCACCAACCACCAGCGCTCAGGGCAATGGGGGTGCTCAGGCTCACTGGAAACCCAAGGGGCCCAAGACCCAGCCACCGGCACCACCCCAGCCAGCCCAGACACCGAAAGCATAGCCTCTCGCCCCCCGGGGATGTTTCCACTCGTGGGAGGACGCCTGTCTCTTTTCGCCCCCGAATGGGCGGCTATTACATCGGACACCTGGGTCTTGCAAGTGATTTGGGACAGGTATCGTCTTCGTCTAGACAGACTCCCTCCTCCCCGGCGGCGCCTACTCTGCTGCCCTCGCACGAGGCTTGCTTGCAACAAGAGCTGAACAATCTCCTTGGTCAACAGGCAGTCTAACAAGTTCTGCCACACCTCCAGGGTCAGGGATTTTATTCCCGGTACTTTCTTGTTCCGAAGAGGACGGGGGACCTGTGCCCCATCCTCGACCTCAGGAACCTGAACAAGTTTCTGGTGTGGGAGAAGTTCAAAATGCTATCCCTTGGTGTCCTGCTACCCTACCTCTGGCAGGGCGATTTGGCTATGCTCCTTGGATCTCAGAGACGCTTACGCCCACATTCCTGTCCACCCCAGCACAGGAAGTACCTGCGTTTCAGGGTGCAGGGAGAGCACTTCCAGTACAGAGTGCTTCCCTTTGGGCTTGTGTCTGCCTCGTGAGCCTTCACCAAGTGCCTGTCAGTGGCCACTGCCCACCTCCGGCTGCAGGACATATCCGTCTACCCTTTCCTAGACGATTGGCTCATCTCGGGCACCTCAACAGAGGAGGCTCATCTCTCGGCATTGTGCACGGTCCTCCTCGAGCACCTCGGTTTCCTGGTCAACTACTCCAAATCTCACCTCACACCTGTGCGGACCCTGGAGTTCATTGGCGCTCTTCTCGACACAGAACATACAACCGCCTTTCTCCCTCGAGTGCACGCGGATCGGCTCCGTGCTCTGGCTGCCGAGGTCCAAGGCCGGCCCAGAGTCTCGGCGCGGGCTATGCTATGCCTTCTGGAGCACATGTCCTTGAATGTACATGTCGTTCCCTATGCTCACATGCACATGCGAGCGGCCCAATGGTGCCCCAGTACGCAATGGGCCCAGATCTCGAGCCACCTCCGGGACTCCGTCCAGGTGTCTCGCAATCTAGTCGAGTCCCTAGTCTGGTGGCAGGTCCCCCAGAGCCTCCTTTAAGGCATGTCCTTCCAGACTCATCTGCACAAACTCATCTTGACGACAGACACCTTGCTGTTGGGCTGGGGAGCCCACTGCACCCACCTCTGCACCCAGAGGTGGTGGTCACCCGAGGAATCTCGACAGCAGATCAACCTGCTTGAGCTTCAAGCGGTCTTGATGGCCTTGAAGGTCTTCGAGTGCCACCTGAAGGGCAGGTCGGTGCTCATTCAGACCGACAACAGAGTCGCGATGTTCTACATAATCAAGGAGGGGGGAACGGACTCCCGCCTCCTCTGTCGGGAGCTAGTCCTCCTTTGCTTCTTTGCAGTGCGCTGGAGCATGACCCTAAGAGCTGTCTACCTCCCGGGCCAAGACAATGTCCTCGTGGACAGGCTCTGCAGGCTTCTCCGCCCGCATGGGTGGTGCCTGAGTCCAGAGGTGGTTCGCCACCTGATGCGCCGCTGGGGGACTCCGTCCATGGATCTGTTTGCCAGCCTGGCGAATGCACAGCTCCTCTGCTTCTGCGGGCCAATACCACACCCGAGCAGAATGGCCCCGAATGCATTCCTCCTGAAGTGGACCTCTGGGCTTCTGTATGCATTCCCTCCCACTTCTCTCCTGGTGAGGAACTTCCACAAGATCCAGCGCGACTGAGCCTCTGTGATTCTCGTGGCTCCTTCGTGGCCTCGACAACCTTGGTTCCCGCTTCTACTCTGGCTCTCGTCGGAGCCTCCAGTTCCCCTGGGCAGTGATCCCGGTCTGCTGACGCAGGAGGACGGACGGGTGCTTCACCCTAACTTGGTCTCTCTATGCCTGACAGCCTGGCGGCTGAACAGGTCTCTTTAGCCTCACTGTACCTTCCAGTGGAGATCGTGGACATCCTCCTCACGTCAGGGAAGGACTTGATGAGGCGGGCCTATGCCCTGAAGTGGCGGCGGTTTTCTCTCTGGTGCTCCGAGCTCCAGGTTGACCCGTTCTCCTGCTCCACCCATTGGGTTCTCCAGTACCTTCTTCACCTTTTGCAGGTGGGACTGAAGTCCAACTCGGTCAGGGTTCACCTGAGCGCCATCTCGGCAAACCACTTGCCCATCAAGGGCAAACTCCTCTCGAGTCAGCCTCTGGTCTCCCGCTTCATGTGGGGCCTCCTGTTTTCCAAACCCCCCATCCGGCCTCCCCCGGCAGAATGGGACCTGAACATCGTGCACATGCAGCTGACGAGGCCACCTTTCGAGCCGATGGCAATATGCTCCCTCTGGCACCTCTCCTGGAAGGTGATTTTCCTGGTGGTACTGACATTGGTGCGGCGAGTCAGCAAACCTCAAGCCTTCATGGCCGAGGCCCCTTACACCAGGTTTTACAGGAACAGGGTGGTCCTTTGCACCCACCCCAAGTTCCTACCGAAGGTTGTCTCTGATTTCCACCTCAGTCAGGAGGTGGTCTTGCTGACTTTCTTCCCGAGACCTCACGGGCTTCCTTCGGACATCGGCTTCTGCTCATGGCCTTGCGGAGGCGTTTTTGGCCTACAGGTTCGGTTGCCTGTAGCTGGGGAGTCCCATAAGTGAGGACTGATTTCCTGCTTGTTCCTAGAGAAAGTGTAGTTACTCACCTGTAAACAGGTGTTCTCCAGGGACAGCAGAAATCAGTCTTCACTACCCTCCCACCTCCCCTGATGAGTTGCTGGATTTTTATTCTTCCCTTGCCATCTGCTTGGTATGGCTCGAGCTAAGGGACCTGACTGAGCAAGATGGCACCCTTGGGCGGGAAAAGGACCACACATGCGTGGCAGCAATCCCAAAGGCTTTCTTTGAAATCCGGGGAATTGCTCCGCACAGGCTCCGTCGGTGCTGACGTCATCCATAAGTGAGGACTGATTCCTGCTGTCCCTGGAGAACACCTGTTACAGGTGAGTAACTATGCTTATCTGCTAATTGCTGTTCTTTGAGGAACTGCAGTCAGTCCTGGATCCCTCCCTAAGGACTGTTTCTTTTTTTTTTTTATGTTTGCCTAAGAATGCGACCTGAAGGAGGATCCTGGGAAGTCAGGTAACATAGGGAAATTTAGGAGAAGGACGGACCACTGGTTGCTCATTTTCGCCTTCGGCAAGATTGACCTTCCCCTGGTGTTCTGCGGATAAGTCTCTGCGCCTTTATGAGGCGAAGGGGGGGGAATCCTTTCTCCATGGGTAGTGGTACTTACAGTGTATTCAGGAAAGAGAAGTTTTGTGGATGTTGTTGCTCCTGTGAGTCTGCTTTGTCAATAGGATACTGGAGCTGATGGGCCGTTCCTGCAGTATTTATACTGGTGTCATCAAAGAGTGAGATGCTCAGTCTCCAAGCTGCTGGAAGAGGTACACTACCCCAGAGGTGCGGGACTGGACTGGAATTCCTCAAAGAACACCAATTAGCAGGTAAGTCTAATTTAGCTTTCTGACCACTCAGTCAGCACAGCTGTTACCTTTTATGTTGATCCATGGGCTACACGACTTTATCTGACTTCTGAAGTTTCGTTGGTCCTCTCTTCTTCCTTTTTGGTCCCATACACCTTGTAGGTACTCAATACTGTGCTCCTTTGCGCTCTGAAGGGGTATGACCTGCCCCTTAGGACACGCCTCTTTGGAGCATATAAGGACACCCCTGTGGCCACGTCCTACATGGGCTGCAGATCTTTTAGGCTCCTGTCCCTGACATCACAGGGTGGCGTCTCCAGTGCCAGGTAAGCAATCTTCCAGTACACTCGGGCAGGCAGTCAGCAGTCCTCTGACATTGATTCTTTAGTCCCCTTGAATTCGTCTTTTCAGGCCTAATGAGTTGCCCTTCTTGATTGCCCAAAACTCTTCTTCACACCAGCTTGCAGATGGCAGCTCTGAGGGGACAGTGAGGATCTGCAGTACTGAGCCATGCAGAGAAGTGATCAGAGGCACTAAGCCTGACTTAATGTCTTCAATCTGGCCCTGATTTAGAAGGCATGAGTGGCACCAATCCCGACTAGCTTTCTACTTTCTCAATTTAGCAGCAGTAACAGCCATGGTTGCTTATAGCATTCATTTCTGGTGCATGGAGCCATTGAGCTGCACAATAGAAATTAATGCTTCAATCAGCGCCGTGCTGCTGCTGCCGGCCTGAGAAAGAAGGAAGTTGGGATCACTGCCATTCATGCCTTCTATCACCGGAGCCGCGTTGGACAAAACAAATAGCTTTTGGGTCAGTGGACCTTTGGTTTAACATCTTGCACATCTTATGTTTTGTCATTTAAGATCCAGTGCCTATTCCCCTCATATACACACATTCTCAGGAGAAGAAAGAACTTTGGCTAATAGTAATGACCTGGAAGCCAGTAGGATAATGTGTTCCCTTATCTTGTTAGACTAGTCCAGACAAGTGGATTATGCCCCCCTGGAGTGCCAACAAACTCCACGTAGATTCAGGAATAAAAGTTATCCGAAGATTTATTAAGCAGGCCCACACTAGAGCCATAAATATTGAGTGGGCTTCCTTCCTAAAGAAGAAGGAAAAGACACCAAATGATAAAATTAACTGCCCGATCTATTCTTCACGCTCTCTAGACTAATTTCGGAGATTATTAGACAAGAATGGCATATCATTTAAAGCATTCCTGCATTGGCATGCCAGAACCTGACCATTACATATAAGAGAAATCCGAATTTGACTAACCTTCTGGTTCCCTCTGCCTTACCAGTTTTTTGTCGTAAACCCAAAACGGGACATTTCAGATATGGTTCCTGTTTGGTTTGCACACATGCCATCATCATGAAGGAGGTATTTATACGTCCGAAGACCCGGTCACGGTTTCCACTCTCCAGTTTTATGCATTGCAGCTCTGAAAATGTTATCTATGGGATCAAGTGTCCCTGTGATCTTGTCTATGTTGGAAAAACACATCGCAGTATCAGAACGCAAATTATTGAACATCGCAGTTGCATCAAACGTTGTCTCTCATAAAAACCCTTGGTGAGCCATTGGCTTGAGGCTTCACATGGCCCCTCGGATCTCAACTTCCTGGTTCTTAAGGAAGTGCACCCCCATTGGTGTGGGGTGATGTAGACAAGACACTACTTCATTTGGAACAAGGACTCATTTTTATAATGAATATCTTACACCCTATGGTTCTCAACTTAGATATGGACTTGACATAATTTTTATGACTCCCCTTTCTTCAGTTTTGGGTTGTCTTATACCCAGCTTTTTAGCCTGTGTAGCCCCTGCCCCTCCCCCCCCCCTTTTTTAGTGCTTGGATTCCCTCTTTTTATATGTACATATTTTTTCTCTGGGAACAAGCAGGAAGTCGGTCCTCACATATGGGTTACGTCGGTGCCGATGGAGCCTGTGCGGAGCAAATCCCCAGCTTTCAAAGAAAGCGTTTGGGAATTGCCTCCACGCATGCATGATCCGCTTCCCGCCCAAAGGGGCCATCTTGCTCAGTCTTCTTTTTTCCGCAGAGCCCTTCAGACGCAGTCTGTTTTCTGTCCCGGAAAAAGTGTCTTTTCTTGCCTTTTGGCTATTGATTTTCTTCCAGCTAGCACTGGTACCCTTCCCGCCCGCCCCTGATACCCTGGTATCGGGTCGGCTTTCCTTTTTCTTTATTTTTCTTTTCTTTTATTTTATTTATGGGCATTCCTGCCCTTCTTTTCCCTCGCTGGGAGCCCTAAAGGTCTTCGACCTTGCTGTGGGCTTTTTCCCTCCATGGCTACCAGTGGGTTTAAAAAGTGCGACAGGTGTGGAAAAATTATATCCCTCACTGATATGCAAGACTGCTGCCTCCGGTGCCTCGGCCCAGATCATGACTCGGATGTTTGTGGCCTTTGCAAACTTATGTCCTCAAAGGCCCTAAAAGGCACCAGCAGCAGCATGAAAAATTTTTCCCTGATTCCCCTATGCCTCCAAAAGCCTAGGACCTCCACGCCCTGGGAGGAACGTTCCGAACCCGAGCAGCATCGAGAGGGCCTCGGAGAGGGGGTCCCCCTCGGAGGAACCCAAAAGAAGGAAAATTTCCTTGATGGCTGCATCTCTAGATGGTTCAGAATGGCCAGGTCCCTCACGGGGCCGGTCAAGGAGCCCCGAGCGTCAACCCGAGGCGTCGGGAAAGGAGCGTCCAATGAAGCTCTCTTGGAAGGAGCCGGCTATGGACCGACCCTGGCCAGTGCATCCTATCCTAGTCGAGGACTCCCCTCCGGGGGAACTGGCGTTGGCCCCGATTCCATCGACGCCCGAGCCGTATGCTGCGGAACCACCTGAGCTCACATCCAGGATGGATTCCTTGGAACGCAAGATCATTGCCTTCCTGAAGCAGCAAAGGGCACTAGCATCCGCTACGTCCGGTTCCTCTGCCCTGACCACCAGGAACGCGACGATGAAGTTGACCCCGGAGACCGTGCTGATCCTCGAAGCCCTACAGGCCTGAGTTGATCCTCGGCTGAGGTTCCGCTCGATCTCCCGTTCTTCTGGACGGAGATCATCACCGGCAAGCCAATGAGCGCTGGAGCGGCTCGACCCCTCAGGGCCCGAGGACTGCCTCCATCTGGGAGTCTGAAGACAAGGTGTCTCCGGACACTTGCCTTCACCGGGATGTTCCTTCCGATTCCCCAGCGTGGGAGCCTCGAAGGAGATCTCCCCCCGAGGACATGGCCTTTCGAGACTTCATTCGGGATATGTCCAAAGCTTTGACCTTTCCAACGGAGTCCGAAGAGGATCCACGAGCAGATGAACTCGAAATCCTCCAATATGAGGCCCCTCCTCGGGAAACCTTCACGGTGCCCATTCCTCCCATCCTAGAGCGCCTTATGCTCCGCATGTGGGAGATACCGGCGTTGACACCGGTGGTTAGTAAGCGGCTCGACTCGATGTATTGAGTCCGCTGGAGCCCCGGGTTTCAAAAGTCTCAATTGCCGCATAATTCCATGGTTGTGGAATCGGCCATGCGTCGACTAAAAAGTCAGAAGACGCACTCTTCGGTACCACCCGGCAGGGAGGGCCGCACCTTGGATGTCCTCGGCAGAAAATGCTACCAGGGCACGATGCTGAATGGCTGTACATCAACTGTACAACTGTACATGGGCATGTACTTAAGAGACCTAACAAAAGAGATTGCCAGGTTCTCGGCTGGTCTCTCCAAGGAGCCCTTGCAGCACTTCAAGGGCCTATCCAGAGCCATCAGTGAATGCTCCAAATTTATGTCTCGAGTGGCCTACGACAGGTTTGAGTCGGCGGCCAGAGTAGCTGCGGCGGGCATAGGTGCATGCCGCCAAGCCTGACTACAGTTGTCCGACCTCGAGCAATGGGTACAAGACAAGTTGATCGAGTCCCATGCCATGGGGGGGACCTATTTGGCAAGCCCATGACTGAAAAGGCCGCCGAACTGGAGACTGAGTTCATGACAAAGACTAGGCTCTCTAAGAAGACCTCGGCCCCTTCCCGAAAGAAGGACTCGGGGAAAAAAGTCCTTCTACCCGAGGAAACCCGCTACTTATCGAGGTTTACCCCCCTTATCAGGCCACCCCAGCGCCCCAGCAGGGGCAGCAGGCCAAGGGGCAGGGGCACGGTCCCTGTAAGCAGAAGGCTCCTAAGCCCCAGGCTTTGACTCCGACTCAACGAGGGGGAGGTTTTTGACTCTTACAGCATGGCCCCTTTCTCCAGCGAGACCAGGCAACCTACAGGAGGTTGGCTCTCCCTGTTTGCCCACAGGTGGGGAACTATCACCCCCGATGCCTGGGCATTACAGGTGGTCAAGGAGGGTTACCTCCTTCACCTAGCCTCCGCACTTCTTTCCCGGAGAGCCCTCCCGGCCTCCCCTTCACAGGGACCTTCTCTTGAAAGAGTTGGCGGGTCTTCTCGAGGACAGAGCGGTAGAACCAGTGCCCCATCATCTCAGGGTCAAGGGGTTCTACTCTACATACTTCCTCATGCCAAAAAGGTCAGGGGGCCTAAGGCCCATCCTCGATCTCCACAACCTCAACAGATTCCTGGTGCGGGAGAAGTTCAGGATGCTCTCCTTTGGAACTTTGCTGCCTTACCTCCGCCAGAGAGACTGGCTATGCTCCTTAGACCTAAAGGATGCTTACATGCACATCCTAATCCACCCAAACCACAGGTAATACCTACGCTTTGCGGTGGTGGGGGCCTTCACTTCCAGTACCGGGTGCTGCCCTTTGGCCTTGCCTCGGTCCCCAGGGTATTCATGAAGTGCCTAGCGGTAATTGCTGCCTTTCTCAGGCTTCAAGGGATTTTTGTCTTTCCCTACCTCGATGACTGGCTCATCAGGGGCACCTTGGCCCCTGAGGTGCAGCAGGCCACGGCACGCAATATCCAGGTCTTTCAGCACTTGGGCTTCGTAATCAACTACCCCAAGTCAGCCTGAGACCAGCGCAGGAACTGGAATTTATCGGGGCAAGGATCAATACTCTCCCAGCCAAGGCCTTCCTGCCTACAGACAGAGTCAACAGGCTAATGGCACTGGCCAGGAGGGTACAGCGCCGCCCTTCGGTACCGGCACGACTCCTATTGCGCCTCCACAGTCCATGTCACTCCAGATGCCCGCCTACACATGCGGATTCTGCAGTGGTGCCTCAGGGACCAATGGTCCCAGGCAACGGGGCGCCTCCAGGACAAGGTCAGAGTCACCGGGCACCTGGCACGGTCCCTAAACTGGTGGCAGTTCGCCCACCACTTGCAAGCAGGAATGCCTTTTCAGATCCCTCAGCACTCGACACATACGCCTCACCACAGATGCCTCTCTGCTGGGCTGAGGAGCTCACTGCAAGGGGTTCCGCACCCAGGGCGCCTGGTCTCTAGACGAGAGTGCCCAACAGATCAACCTGTTGGAGCTGTGTGCGATCCATCTTGCCCTGAGGGCATTCTGGAAATCCCTGAGCCACAGTTCCGTCCTAGTCCAGACTGACAACCAAGTCATCATGTTCTTCTTTTTTTTTTTTTTTTTTCAAAACATCTTTATTAAAAAAATAAAGCAAGAATACAAGTTAAGTCCACATCAAGGAAACACTCGCCCATAACAAAACAAATTAAATACACTACAAGGATCCGAAAACTAAATAGCCCAATATACATGAAGAGGAAGACAAGAAAATAATCAACTCATTGTTTCTTTAGCGGACAGAAAAGCCTCAAGTTGTCCGACCTCCAAAAAAACATACTTAACATCTTCAAAAACCAAAATACATTTGCACGGGTATTTCAAAAAGAAGGTAGCCCCAATGGCCAGAGTCCGCTCCTTTAAAGCCAAAAAAGCCTTCCTCCGGACTTGAGTAGTCCGACTCACATCCGGAAATACCTGAATAAGCTCGCCACAAAACATCTGATTTTTCTTTTTAAAGTACAAAGTCAAAATCAAATTTTTATCCTGCAAGGAAAAAAAGAAACTATCAAAGTGGCTCGCTGCGGAATCACATCCATAGATGACTCCAAAAACTGAGAAAGATCTAGGGACTCTGCACCTTGGGGACCTCTTTCCTGATCTACCCCAGGAGAAGACACTTGGTTCTTAGAGCGCAAAGGTATATAATACATTGAGGAAAATTTTATAGCATCTACATCATCAATTAGCAAAATCTCTTTAAAGTACTTATGCAACAAAATCAAAGGAGAAAGGTAATGAGTGCAGGGAAAATTAAAAAAACGTAAATTCTTAGAACGACTAGTATTTTCAAGAGCTTCCAATTGATGGTGAATTGTAGCACTATCTCTAATAAAAGAAGAGGCAGATGCCTCTAAAACATCAAAACGACCTTCCATTTTAATTAAGGACGTCTTATTTTTAAGCAACAATTCATCATGCTCAGAGAGTTTCTGCACCACCTCCCCTGAAAAGGACTCAACCTGGGAAAAAGAAGTGCGAACGGAACCTTCCATACGCACTAAGATCTCCCAAATATCTTTTAAGGAAACCTCCGCAGGCGCTACCGCCTGCGGTGAAACAGAAGAAAATATAACAGGGGAAGGCATTTTAGCTCTCTGTTCTCTTAATGTCGGCAAAACCGAGAGTTCCTGATCAGCTGTATCTGGGGAACCTGATCCGGGTACAATCTCCCGGGCCAGAGAACCCTCCGATATTACTTCCTCCTCGGGATGGGCAACCCCCAGCGTACTTGAGGACGAATCAGACACAGTACTCACGGACACCCCTGACTGATCTTTTTCCAAGGCTGTTGCTCCAGGACCCAAAAGATGACGATCCATTGGTCCCACAAGTTTTCCAACCTTAGCAGGGATAGCAGGAAAGGTCTTTTTTCTCCGCCGGCCCATAGAGGAGGAGCCTGTGATCCCGCCCACTCTCGGCCGCTATTTCAGCGTCGGCCCAGCTTCCCTCCGGTGAGACGCTTGCCTAACCTGTTTCCTGGATCCGGTGGTGCTGTGTAGAGGAGGAGCCTGTGATCCCGCCCACTCTCGGCCGCTATTTCAACGTCGGCCTACCGCGGTACGCGACCCGCGGTTGCGTACCCGTGGGTGCGTGCCCGAAGGGGCGTGACCAAAGGGGCAGGCCACGCTCCTTTGGAGCCCCTTCGGAGCTTTGAGGAGCTTCTTACACGGTCTTAAGTCATCATGTTCTAAGTGAACAAACAGGGGGGCATGGGATCCCATGTCCTCTGCCAGAAAGCGCTGGACCTGTGCTCATTCGCAGTCCAACAAGGCATTCTCCTCAAAGAGGTGTACCTGCCGGGCCACTGCAATTGGCTAGCCGACAGGATCAGCAGACTACTCCAGCCCCACAAATGGCAACTGGACCCTAAAGTGGCCCACAGGCTCTTTTGGATCTGGGGGTACCCGAGGCTGGACCTCTTCGCCAGCCTGGACAACCAGCAGTTGCCCCGTTTCTGTTCCTGGCAACCACACCCCGACAGGGTGGCCGGTGACGCCTTTCTGATCTTGCGATCGGGGAGGTCTTCTGTATGCGTTTCCCCCAACACCTCTGATCGCCAAGACCCTGTTCAAGATTCTTCGTGACAGAGCTTCAGTCATTTTGATATCCCCACGGTGGCCTCGGCAACTGTGGTTCCTGCTTCTCCTGCAGCTAGCGATGGAGACTCCTATCCCTCTGGGGACAGGCTCATGGCTCCTCTCCCAGGAGGGGGACTCTCTCCTGCACCCCAACCCCAGCTCCCTATTGCTGACGGTGTGGCTGCTGAGAGGGTCTCACTAGCTCCGCTCTTATGTCCGAGGGAAGTGGAGGATGTCCTGTTGGCTTCCCGCAGAACGTCTACCAGATGGGCTTACGCCTTTAAGTGGCGCAGGTTTGCGCTCTGGTGTGCGGCTCGGGGAACCGACCCTTTCTCCTGCTCGGTGGCCATGGTACTACAATACCTTTTCCACCTCTCTGACTCAGGGCTCAAATCCAACTCCGTCAGAGTGCATCTCAGTGCCCTCGCGGCCAACCACCATCCAATAAACGGGAAGCCACTCTCGGCACACCCAACAGTATCCCGGTTCCTCAAGAGCCTTCTCCTGTCTAATCTGCTGGTCTGCCTTCCGGCGCCCGAATGGGATCTCAGTGTGGTGTTGGGGCGGCTCACCCTGCTGCCTTTTGAACTGATGGCTACATGTCATCTCCGCTGTCTCTCATGGAAGGTGGTGTTCCTCGTTGCCCTCACCTTCACCCAAAGAGTGAGGGAGCTCCAGGCCCTCATGGCAGAGAGGCCTTATACCATGTTCTACAAGAACAGGGTAGTGCTTCGCATACACCCCAAGTTTCTTCCAAAGGTAGTGTCCTCTTTCCACCTTAATCAGGAGGTGGTCCTCCCTACTTTCTTTCCCAGACTGTAGGAGGGCTTTATCTTTCTACATTCAGCGTACTCAAGACCACCGGAAAGCATCACAGCTTTTCGTTTCCTACGACCCCAGAAAACTGGGGCAGGCGGTGACCAAGCGCACGCTGTCCACGTGGGTGGCGGACTGTATCGCCTGGGCCTATGAGGAAGCGAAACTTCCTTTGGAGGGCCGTTTCACGGCTCATAAGGTCAGGGCCATGCAACCTCTGTGGCTCATTTGCGCACCGTTCCTCTGGCAGACATCTGCTGGGCCACCACCTGGTCTTCAGTTCATACCTTCGCAGCTCATTACTGCCTGGATAGGGAGTCCTAATGGGACAGTGCCTTTGGCCAGGCCATACTCCGTAACCTTTTTGAGGTCTAGGCAACTCCTGCCTTCCGACCCTTCTGTGTTCAGGTTACCAGAGTGCTAATTCCTTCTCAGATTGAGAGTTCTTTCTGCTGCAGCTGCTTGCGGCTCTCGATGAGGGAGCCTTTTATGGCTATGGGTTCCTGGTAGCCTGTAGCTGGGGAGTCCCATATGTGAGGACTGACTTCCTGCTTGTTTCTGGAGAAAGCGTACTCACCTGTAACAGGTGTACTCTGGGGACAGCAGGAATCAGTCCTCACAACCCTCCCTCTTCCCCTTGGAGTTGGAGGAGTCCTGTATTTTCTGTTTTTGTTCTTTGCCGTCTCTAGCTATGTCATTTGTCTGAGCAAGATGGCCACTTTGGGCGGGAAGCGGACCACGCATGCGTGGAGGCAACTCCCAAACGCTTTCTTTGAAAGCTGGGGATTTGCTCTGCGCGGGCTCCGTCGGCACCAATGTAACCCATATGTGAGGACTGATTCCTGCTGTCCCCGGAGAACACCTGTTACAGGTGAGTAACCTCGCTTTATACACATTTTTTTAGATACAGTTTTTACTTCTATGGTACCACCTCCCTGCAGTTCTTTTTCCTTCTCCTACTTTTTAGTATTTTTATTCTTTTATACACCCCACGTTTTTATATATCTCCTTTAGGATCTATTTCACTTCAGTTAATGTTTTATTTGCTTACACACCTGAAATTAAGTTTTTATCATTGGTTTTGATTATATGAATTTTCGGGTGGTTATGATTACTATGTGCAGCATGTCTGCACTGCTCTGGACACAGCAGTGTACACTGTGGTCCTTTTTTCTCCCTCACTTTTTAGTATTCTTATCTCCAGGAACAAGCAGGAATAAGTCATCACATATGGGTACGTCGGTACTGACGGAGCCCGCGCGGGAAAGCTCCCCAGCTTTTCAGATTAAAAGCTTTTGGGGCCTCCCACTGCACATGCGCGCTGCCTTCCCGCCTTCCTGACCAGCTCTCGTCAGTTTTTTTTTTTTTCCCGCGGAGCCAGCAGGTCGTGTTCCTGTCACCGCTGAAGAAATTGTTAATTATATTGTTTTCTTTAGACCGCGTACCTGCCTTCCCCATTCTGAAACCAGTACTGCCGGTCTCTCTTTCTTTCTTTAAAAAAAAAAATATATATATTTTTCTTTTCTTCAGCACAGCTTGGTACTTTGTTAGGCCTTCAGGCCTACACAAATTCTCCTCATGGAGAAGCCAGTTCCTGCTTTTAAAAAGTGTACCAAGTGCAGTGCTGTCATTCCTGTTACAGACAACCATGAATGGTGTCTTAATTGTTTAGGACCTGACCATTCCATAACGGACTGCCCATCCTGCTCCCAGATGTCGAAACGTGGATTGCAGAACCGGGCCAACAAGTTCCATGTGCTGTTTCCTTCAGAAGCATCACAGTCATCCAGGTCTTCCTCTCCGGATGGATCTCAGGTAACCAAAACTCCAGTGGGCAAATCCTCTAAAAGCAAATCTCTTTCTAAAGATCGAGAGGCTCTCAATTCTGAGTTCGAGGATTCTGCCCAGGCCAAAAAACCCCGGCGGGAGGTTCCGGCCTCCAAAGCAATCATGGGGTCACAGGTTGACATCGATGGCGCGGCCTCGACAGATCACCTGTTGTGCTGCTCTGGGGTACCGGCCCATACCGGTACCGACATCCAGGCAGCAGTGGCGTCTATGGGCAATACTGTCCAAGTCATGCAGCAGGCCATTCTGGCTTTTATTAATGCTGCTACGCCCTCGGTACCGCGGCCAGCGGTACCAGGTCCGGTTCCGGTAATGGCTTCCATACCGGATCCGAGGCCATCGTCTTCCAAACGCAGATCGGTTCCGCATGCCGGATCCGGGCTTTTGCCCGGTACCGATCCCATACCCGGTACGCCCGATGTCGATACCGAACGGTATGCGTATCGTGCGTTGGAAGCACATAGAGGATACTCTGCTTCTTCAGAGGATTTTAACTCCTCTGATGATTCTGATGAGTTCTCCCTTGATCTTCCTGAGGAGCCTTCTTCTCCTAAAAGGAGAATGTCTCCACCAGAGGATTTATCCTTTCAGGACTTCATCATAGAAATAGCTAAAGGTCTTTCTATTGCTTCATCCTCTGAAAAGGAACCCAGATCAAAGAAACTGGATATTTTAGGATACTCTAAGTCTCCTAAAGAGGCAGTCACCCTGCCTATCCATGAAATCCTTCAAGAACACTTGATGGACTTATGGGAGGCTCCTCTAACATTGTCTCCTTCTTCTCGCAGGTTGGACACCATGTACCGTGTCCCCCCTTCTCCTGGTTTCCAAAAAACCCAATTGCCTCACCATTCTATTGTGGTGAAGTCTGCAATGAAGAAGATAAAGAGTACCAAAAGGCACTCTTCTACTCCTCCAGGGCGAGAATGTAAGACTCTAGACTCTTTTGGCAGGATAATTTTCCAGGCTACTATGCTTATAGCCAGGATTAATTCCTATAGTCTTTACATGGGCATGTTTCTCAGTGAAATCGCTCTAAAAGTTCGGCATTTTGCCCCCTTCATCCCTGAGGATAAAAGGGAGGAGTTCATTTTCTTAGTGAAACACCTTTTGGATATTTCAAAGTTCTCCAACAGGGCAGCTTTTGATTCCTTTGAGGGTGCTGGTAGGGCTTCGGGCATTGCTATAGCAGCCCGACGTCTTGCTTGGCTCCAGGCTTCTGATCTAGAACCTTGGGTCCTAGATGGCTTACGGAATCTGCCCTGTACAGGTGAGAACTTATTTGGTGAGGAGTGGCAAATTAAGGCCACTCAAATGGACGCAGAAAATGCCACCTTAGATAGACTTTCTAAGTCTACCTCCACTCCTGCCAAGAAGTCGTCTTTTAAGAGGCCTTATTACAAGAAGTCCAGATTTTCCACAAATACTGGCCAAAAATCCTCTCAGCCTCGTTTTGCTGCTAAACGTCAGCAACCTAAACAGGCAAGGTCAAAGCCTGCGGCGTCTGCTACGCCTCAGCAGGCTCAACCCCCCTCAGGGGTTTTGACTTGCCCCTAGAGAACTTAACTTTTCTGGCTCTAGAACAACCAGAGCCCCTCACCATACCCGGAAGGTGAGCTCACTTTGCTCCCAGATGGGAGCAAATTACATCAGAGCAATGGACCCTCTCTATCATCAGAGAGGGTTACAAACTCCATTTTTCCGACCTTCCTCCTTATACTATGGTGAAGCAGTTCAATTCTCCCCCATCTCTCCTGACCCTCTTGGGTCAGGAAGTCTCCTCCCTCCTTGCCCAAGGGGCAATAGAGGAGGTCCCTCTTCTTCAACAGGGGACGGGATTCTACTCCCCTTATTTTCTAATACCAAAGAAGACAGAGGGCTTCAGACCAATTCTAGATCTGAGAGAATTGAATAAATTTCTTTTCAAGGAGAAATTCAAAATGCTTTCTCTGGGCATTCTCCTTCCATACCTTCAGAGTCAGGATTGGCTTTGTTCTCTAGACCTAAAGGATGCGTATACACACATACTCATCCACCCATCCCACAGAAAATACCTTCGATTTCTGTTTCAGGGACAACATTTCCAGTACAGAGTACTCCCCTTCGGTCTAGCCTCTGCTCCAAGAGTGTTCACCAAATGCATGGCAGTCGTAGCTGCCTTTCTAAGAGGCCTGGGAATTTTCATATTCCCATACCTGGACGACTGGCTCATCCGAGCTCCATCTCAGTCCCAGGCCCAAATTTCCCTGGACCGCACAAGGCGTCTTCTGCAGTATCTGGGACTGGTAGTAAACCTTCCCAAGTCTCAACTAATCCCTACTCAGTCTCTCGAGTTCATAGGGGCCCAGTTAGACACCATCACTGCGAGGGCCTACCTGCCTCAGCTCAGGGCCCAACGCCTGCTGAGTTTGGCCTCCCAAGCTCAGTCCAGCAGTCATTTGACAGCCCGGGAAATGCTGCGACTTCTGGGCCACATGGCCTCCACGGTACATGTGGTGCCCTACGCTCGTCTGCATATGAGAGCAGCTCAATGGACCTTGGCCACCCAGTGGACTCAAGCATCTGGAGCGCTCTCCGACCAAATACTCACCTCAAGCCGTCTGTTTTGGTCCCTCCAATGGTGGACATCCACCAAGAATCTGTTGTTGGGGGCCCCCTTCCAACCTTTCTTGCCCCAAGCAACCCTCACAACAGATGCCTCCCAGACAGGGTGGGGAGCTCATCTTTAGAACCTCTCCACTCAGGGCACTTGGTCTCCACAGGAGACCACCCTTCATATCAACCTCCTGGAACTGCGAGCAATTTACCTTGCCCTTAAGGTCTTCTATACCCTCCTTGTCAACCTGACTGTCCTAGTTCAGACAGACAATCAGGTAG
Organism: Ichthyophis bannanicus; assembly: GCA_033557465.1. NCBI lineage: Eukaryota > Metazoa > Chordata > Amphibia > Gymnophiona > Ichthyophiidae > Ichthyophis > Ichthyophis bannanicus. The sequence goes on along the minus strand of CM066039.1, from coordinate 280,920,591 downwards.
CCATGTTCTATATAAACAAACAAGGAGGGACAGGCTCTCTGTCGCTTTGCAACGAAGCTCTCAGATTATGGGCCTTCGCCAGAGAGCATCAAATTCACCTTCTTGCAGTGTATCTTCCAGGAGTTCAAAACTCTCGTGCGGACAGACTCAGTCGAGTTCTGCTTCCACACGAATGGTCCCTACATATGGACCAGATACGCAGAATCTTTCAGGAATGGGGGACCCCGGACATAGACTTCTTTGCAAGTCCGTGGAATGCCAAACTTCCCCGGTTCTGTTCCAGAACTCAGTGTCAGGGAGCTCAGGCCCACGATGCCTTCCTCCTGCATTGGGGTCAGGAATTCCTCTATGCCTTTCCACCCATTCCTCTAATATCCAAGACTCTGTTCAAGCTCCAGAGGGATCACGAGACTATGATCCTCATAGCTCCCCGCTGGCCACGCCAGGTGTGGTTCCCCTCTACTTCTGCATCTCTCCCAGGGATCCTCCCTGGACCTGGGAGCTGCGCCAGACCTCCTGTCTCAGGAGAAGGGGACTTTGTGGCACCCAAACCCCAAATCCCTACATCTCAGAGCTTGGTTACTGAAGGCCTAAGTCTTCAAGACTTTAATCTTTCTCAGCCTGTGAAAGATATCCTTCATGCCTCTAGGAAACCTTCCACGAGGCGTTCTTATGCTTTCAAATGGAAGCGTTTTTCCATTTGGTGTGCTCAGCAGGGTCTTGACCCTCTAGCACTTCCTTTGAATTCCCTCTTGGACTATCTCCTGCATCTTTCAAATGCAGGCCTTAAGATGAATTCAGTAAGGGTCCATTTGAGTGCTATTGCAGCATCCTTAAAACCTATAAATGGACAACCTGTCTCCTCTCATCCTCTTGTTGCACGTTTCATGAGAGGCCTGACCCTAACTAAACCTCCCATCCGACCTCCCCCGGTAGCATAGGATTTGAACCTAGTTCTAGGTCAGCTTATGCAGCCACCTTTTGAGCCTTTGGACTCTACCTCCTTCAAATTTCTTTCCTGGAAGGTTGTTTTCCTTATTGCAGTCACTTCGGCTCGCCGCATCAGTGAACTGCAGGCTTTAGTGGCTCATCCACCTTATACTAGGTTTCATCATGATAAGGTGGTCCTTAGGACGAATCCCCACTTTATGCCCAAAGTGGTCTCGCCTTTTCATCTTAATCAAGAGGTATATCTACCTGTCTTTTTCCCGGCTCCTCATGCATCCAGTGCAGAGAGGAACCTTCATACTCTGGATTGTAAAAGAGCTCTTGCCTTTTACCTCAACAGGACTCAACCACATCGAAAGTCTTCCCAACTTTTCGTGGCTTTTGATCCTTCTCATTTGGGACTTCCAGTCACCAAGCGTACACTTTCCAATTGGATCGCTCAGTGTATTTCTTTTGCTTACCAGAGTAAGAACATTTCTCTGGAGGGCCATGTCACAGCTCACAATGTGAGAGCCATGGCCACTTCTATGGCTCATCTTCACTCTGTGTCCATAGATCAGATCTGTCGAGCAGCCACTTGGGCCTCGGTTCATACCTTCACAGCCCATTACTGCTTGGACAAGGACTCCCGCCGGGATGCCTTGTTTGGTCAGGCTGTCCTCAAACACCTGTTTCATACTTAAACAACTCCTGCCCACCTTCCCTGGATGGATGCCTGAGATCCATACGAAGATGGCTTACCCTTGGAGGGGGATCTCCCAGGCATCTTAGCTAGGGAGTCCCCATATGTGATGACTTATTCCTGCTTGTTCCTGGAGATAGCACAGTTACTTACCTGTAACAGGTGATCTCTGGGAACAGCAGGAATTAGTCCTCACAACCCACCCACCTCCCCTAGGAGTTGTATCTCTATCTATCTATCTTCCTGTCCTCTCTCTCTATTGTCTCAGCTTTAAAATCGAACTGACGAGAGCTGGTCAGGAAGGCGGGAAGGCAGCGCGCATGTGCAGTGGGAGGCCCCAAAAGCTTTTAATCTGAAAAGCTGGGGAGCTTTCCCGCGCGGGCTCCGTCGGTACCGACGTACCCATATGTGATGACTAATTCCTGCTGTTCCCAGAGATCACCTGTTACAGGTAAGTAACTGTGCTTTATCCTCTTTTATACACCCTACGATTTTATACATCCTCCTGTGTTTACTTTTCTGCACACTTTGGACACATACATTTTATTAATCTATTTTTGGTTTTTAAACCCTAGTAGGTTTTCAGCTAGGGTTTTTCATTTCATGTGGGCATTTTATAGACCACGTTTTTGAGACAACATGATGAGTTTTATGCCTACAGTTTTACTTTTTGATTTTACTTTCATTTTTTATTTTATGTCCCTGTGAACTCAATGGAACGTGGGTGTTATTTGGTGCCTACCCCGTAGTGCTTACAGAGGACACCAGGTTAAATGGCATTTAAGTCTATATTTTCTGTATTTTCTGTGATCATTTTACTCAGAAATGTTTTCCTTGTTTGCACAGTTGTAACAAATGTTTTTATCATTAGTTTGATGTCTGGAATTTGCAGGTTATTACTTTTACGTTCAACATGCTGACACTGCTCCGGATATAGCAGTGTGCGTTATATAGATATTACAATTGGTCTTAAGGTTTAAGGTTTAATCATTTGATAAAAACCGTCTTTCTGTAACAATCAAGGCGGTGTACAATAATAAAATACATAAAATAAATAAAATACATAATACATAAAATTTTGGCCAGAGCCAGAAAAGGAAAGGAAATATACAAATTTGTAAAGGACAGAAGACAAAAGTACGGGAGGTACAGGACAGGATACAAAAGGCAGATAGGTACACTAAGGGTAAACTCATACAAAAGGAGAAGGAACGTTAAATGCTAGGGAGAAGAGATGGGTTTTGAGGTTTTGTTTGAAGATGGTATATTGTGATTCCAGGCGGAGAGAGGAGGGGAGAGAATTCCAATGAGCAGGACCGGCAAAGTAAAATGCAGAGAGACGGGTGAGCTGCAGATGGGCACGGGAAGGGGAGGGAAGGGCAAGACGGTTAAGATGGAAAGAGCGAGGTGTATACCGAGGGGAATGGAAGGAAAGAAGATCAGTCAGATAAGATGGAGTACTGGTGTGGTAGACTTTGTGTAACAGGGTCAATAACTTAAACTGAAAGCAAAACGAAACTGGCAACCAATAAAGATTAAAGAGTAAGGGAGTGACATGATCCCGAAGAGTGGAGTGTATGACAAGACGTGCAGCAGTATTCTGTATTCTTTGAAGCCTAGCTACCTGGTTTTTGGGGAGACCGAGAAACACTGCATTGGAAAAATCTACCCGTGACATAACTAAGGATAGCACCAGTGTAGACAGAGCAGAGGAAGAGAGAAAAGGGCGAATTGAGCAAATTTGATGAAGAAAAAAGAAAGAAGTTTTAGTAATATGGGAGATATGAGAACAAAAGGAAAGATCTGAATCAAAGTGAACACCTAGGTACCGAAATGTAGAAACCAGTGTGACTGGGGAATCAGAGAAAGAAGGGGCTAGAGAGGGGGGGGGGGGTTTACTCTGGGTTAGGTGCCATTTTTTGTTGTTGACACTATACAGTTTTTTTTTATATACTCCCATTTTATTGTTACCCCTTGTCAGTTGGTTTAATTTCAGCTGTAATTTTACTTTTATATAATTCTATAATTTGATCCTTGTTTTTATAGTTCATTTATTTATTTTAACAGCTTTTATATACCTCTTTATCCTTGAGTCAAAGCGGTTTACATTAAAACTCATTATTGTTTACATTAAACAATAAACAGTTTTACATTAAATCTCATAACCATTTACATTAAACAGTTTCAAGGGCATGCGTGGCATGCATAGAGGGTTGAGTAACTTTTAACTATTTACATATTTAACTTTCTGTCATATTTAACTTTTTATGTCTTCACTTGTTGTTCTTTCAGTATGACCAAATACTAGAAAAAATTACTCCAAAATAACAAACTAATTCAGAAAAAATAGGAGGGTTTCTTATTCAAAAAACACTTTCAATGCTCGGAAGTGGTCTCAGACTATGCGGCTGCCGTGTTCTGGAGATTGAATGCTCAAAATATCCAGCGGCGCCTGTTGGCATCAATGACACATTCCGGCTTGACTTTTCAAATATTCTCTAAACCCTCTCCCAATGGTGCTTCACATCAGATTATATGTCTCTTATAATATTAAATTGCACACTTAGCTTTCCGTGCAGAAAAACTTTTTTTCTTTTGTTTTCTTAAAGCAAATCATAAAAAATGATTTCTTCTTTCTCCCAACACCTCACATACAATGTCGTGACTGCGTTTCTCTCAACTTCATGAGGTTCTTCAGGGGATATGTCTTAAACAGCCAAGTGTTTAACTAAAAAAGAAACCATTATTAAAACATGTAGAGCTCCCATCTTAAATACTGCATTAGAACTGATTTAAAAGTAGTGAAACTGCAAGCTTAATCAAATATTACAACTAAAATCATACCCAAACTTGACCGAAGCGCTGCACAACTTCCTTAAACAAGCATGCGTTCTTCTTTACTTCTTATATTGCACTCTTTTAATCATTGTTCCCAAAAAATGCCGCGCATGGGCAAACCCTCCCTACCGGTTCCTCTTATACCTCTCCCACTTCTCCAACATGACATTCTTCAGTCATCTCTGACTACTAACCTGTTTAACATATGCCCCATTCAATTTCCGCATTTAACCCATTAGGTATTAAAGTCTGTAACTGAAAAATCCAGCGTTGTTCTCGGAACGAAAGAGTTTGTGCTAATGATTTTCCACTCATCAGAATTTTTACTTGTTCCACACAAAAACAATGCAACGTCTCAAAACTGTGTTGGAATTCCTGGCAGTGAGGGACCAATGGTGCTTGCATCACCTTATGTTTTAAACGGCTCTTATGTTCTAATATGCGAGTTTTAAGAGATCTACTAGTCTTCCCTATATAGAGAAGATCACAAGGACATGCTATTGCATAGATCACATTCTGTGAGCCACAAGTTGTCCGATGACGTAGAACATATTCTTTTTAATGATAAGTAAATTTCTGTAATTCTCTAGTGACAATACAAATAGAACATTGGCCGCACTTATAATGGCCAGAAATTTCCTCCTCACTTAATGCCAGTAAAAGGGGTCGCAAAACTGCTGGGCTCAACCTTTCCTTTAGATTTTTATTTCTATGCCAGACACATCGAATGGATTTGTTCGGTAAACTTGGAACTGCGTTCAAAACATTCATATGCTTAGATATGATCTTTTTAATCTTGAAACTGAATGGAGAATATTGCGTAATAAAGTTGACCATGTCGGGGTCCAGTTCCTTTCTAGTTCTGATAGACCCCAATAGAGCTGATCTATCATTAAAAAGTGCTAGATGGTACGCTTGTGTCACAACCTTAGTGGGATATCCTCGAGCTTTGAAATTATTAGCTAGAGCTCTAGCTTTGATCTTAAAATCCTGAACTTCTGAACAGTTTCTGCGATATCGCAGAAACTGTGAAAAAGGCAGACCTTCTTTCAGTCGAAGCGGATGTGCACTCTGGTAATGAAGCAGGGTGTTCCTATCAATAGGCTTTCGATATATTGAGGTCTGCCATCTAGAGCCCGCCTTACTTATCTGCACATCTAAAAAAACCATATCGGTTGTATGTATGGTGTGAGTGAACTGGAAATGAGGATCCTGAGCGTTTAACCATCCTACAAACAAAAAAAGATCTTCCATTGGGCCCAGCCATAACATAAAAATATAATCGATGAAACGCAACCAAAGTTTAATATTTGCTTCAAATTGGGAGGAAAGCCATATTCTATTCTCAAAATGGCCCATGAAAAGGTTGGCAATGGAGGGGGCAAACGTCGCCCCCATTGCCACACCTGACGTCTGTTGAAAAAGATCCTCTTCAAATTTGAAATAACTCCGAAAAATAGTCAACTGTGTCAACTCAGATAGAAATTGAATATGGGAATCTGACAGATCCCCTCTGCCCCTTAGTGCACAAACTACTGTCTCCACTGCTTGTGCTTGAGGGATGCTGGTATAGAGAGCTGTGACATCTAAAGTGACCAGTATAATGTTCGGGTCCCCAGCCCATTGAGGGCAATCTTCCAAAATCTGTAAAAAATGGGACGTGTCCCTAATATATGAAGGTATATCTATTAGAAGGGGACGTAGAAAAGAATCAATGAAAATGGAGAGTGGTTCCAATAACGACCCCTTGGTCGAAACTATGGGTCGACCTGGTGGCTGCGTTAGGTTTTTATGGATTTTGGAAACTAAATAAAAACATGCCATCGTGGGATAAGCAACATTAAGAAATTTAAATTCTTTATGAGAAATCAGTTTGTCATTTAGAGCTTGAGTAGTAATACGGGAAACCGTTTGTTGAAGCTCTGTGGTAGGGTCAACCTCTAAGCGTTGATAAGATGTGATGTCAGAAAGTTGACGTCTGGCTTCCAGGACATATTGGTCTCTACTCAAGACCACTATTGCTCCTGCCTTATCGGCCCGCTTGATAACAATGTCTGGTCTATCCATCAGGTCCCATAAAACTTGATTTTCTCACATTGATAACGTATTGAAGGACAATCTCCGTGACCGTTCTAAAACTTCTACATCCTTCAAAATTAAATCTCGAAAAACTATCAACACCGGATGAAGTGGACCTGGTGGAGTCCAGGATGACTTAAACGGGAGGGAAACACGACGAGTAGAGACTTCAACTGGATCACACGCAATGGTTTCCCGCAACTCCACAACGGACCTATCTTGGTCTGCAAAAAACATCTTTAAATTCAACTTTCGAATTAGACACTCCAGATCAAGACGAAACTGGAAAGGATCAAAACGTATCTCGGGAACATAAGATAATCCCCGATTCAATAACTTCAACTGATCAGCTGTAAGCAAATTACCTGAGATGTTAATCACTAGATCTTCTTGGGATATCAAAGCGGTTAACGCCGAGAATCCCCCTTCCGTTCGGATTGACGGGTCTGAACCCCCACCTTCTTTTTCTTTTTGCGGGTGTCGTCGCCGTCCTCGCGAAAATCCTCTTTGGAGGCGATAGAGTCCAAAGAACTTAATTCATCTGAAGTTGTTTCAAATGAGACTTGTTTACGAGGCTGTCTCTTAACATTTTTTCTTTTTAAGTCCATCCAGGGATAGACATACCCTGTAGTGTAGTCATCATTATCACGTTTTAATTTTTTAGTTTTCGCTAGTTGAACTTCGATTCTTAATGCATCCAGTTTGGCAATGGAGGGGTTGCCCCCTCCATTGCCAACCTTTTCATGGGCCATTTTGAGAATAGAATATGGCTTTCCTCCCAATTTGAAGCAAATATTAAACTTTGGTTGAGTTTCATCGATGATATTTTAATGTTATGGCTGGGCCCAATGGAAGATCTTTTTTTGTTTGTAGGATGGTTAAACGCTCAGGATCCTCATATCCAGTTCACTCACACCATACATACAACCGATATGGTTTTTTTAGATGTGCAGATAAGTAAGGCGGGCTCTAGATAGCAGACCTCAATATATTGAAAGCCTATTGATAGGAACACCCTGCTTCATTACCAGAGTGCACATCCGCTTCGATTGAAAGAAGGTCTGCCTTTTTCACAGTTTCTGTGATATCGCAGAAACTGTTCAGAGGTTCAGGATTTTAAGATCAAAGCTAGAGCTCTAGCTAATTATTTCAAAGCTCGAGGATATCCCACTAAGGTTGTGACACAAGCGTACCATCGAGCACTTTTTAATGATAGATCAGCTCTATTGGGGTCTATCAGAACTAGAAAGGAACTGGACCCCGACATGGTCAACTTTATTACGCAATATTCTCCATTCAGTTTCAAGATTAAAAAGATCATATCTAAGCATATGAATGTTTTGAACGCAGTTCCAAGTTTACCGAACAAATCCATTCGATGTGTCTGGCGTAGAAATAAAAATCTAAAGGAAAGGTTGAGCCCAGCAGTTTTGCGACCCCTTTTACCGGCATTAAGTGAGGAGGAAATTTCTGGCCATTATAAGTGCGGCCAATGTTCTATTTGTATTGTCACTAGAGAATTACAGAAATTTACTTATCAAAAAGAATATGTTCTACGTCATCGGACAACTTGTAGCTCACAGAATGTGATCTATGCAATAGCATGTCCTTGTGATCTTCTCTATATAGGGAAGACTAGTAGATCTCTTAAAACTCGCATATTAGAACATAAGAGCCGTTTAAAACATAAGGTGATACAAGCACCATTGGTCCCTCACTGCCAGGAATTCCAACACAGTTTTGAGACGTTGCATTGTTTTTGTGTGGAACAAGTAAAAATTCTGATAAGTGGAAAATCATTAGCACAAACTCTTTCGTTCCGAGAACAACGCTGGATTTTTCAGCTACAGACTTTAATACCTAATGGGTTAAATGCGGAAATTGAATGGGGCATATGTTAAACAGGTTAGTAGTCCGAGATGATTGAAGAATGACTGAAGAATGTCATGTTGGAGAAGTGGGAGGGGTATAAGAGGAACCGGTAGGGAGGGTTTGCCCATGCGCGGCGTTTTTTGGGAACAATGATTAGAAGAGTGCAATATAAGAAGTAAAGAAGAACGCATGCTTGTTTAAGGAAGTTGTGCAGCGCTTCGGTCAAGTTTGGGTATGACTTTAGTTGTAATATTTGATTAAGCTTGCAGTTTCACTACTTTTAAATCAGTTCTAATGCAGTATTTAAGATGGGAGCTCTACATGTTTTAATAATGGTTTCTTTTTTAGTTAAACACTTGGCTGTTTAAGACGTATCCCTTGAAGAACCTCATGAAGTTGAGAGAAACGCAGTCACGACGTTGTATGTGAGTCGTTGGGAGAAAGAAGAAATCATTTTTTATGATATGCTTTAAGAAAACAAAAGAAAAAAAGTTTTTGTGCACGGAAAGCTAAGTGTGCAATTTAATATTATAAGAGACATATTATCTGATGTGAAGCACCATTGGGAGAGGGTTTAGAGAATATTTGAAAAGTCAAGCCGGAATGTGTCATTGATGCCAACAGGCGCAGCTGGATATTTTGAGCATTCAATCTCCAGAACACGGCAGCCGCATAGTCTGAGACCACTTCCGAGCATTGAAAGTGTTTTTTGAATTAGAAACCCTCCTATTTTTTCTGAATTAGTTTATTTTGGAGTAATTTTTTCTAATATTTGGTCATTATATTACTCTATAAATTAGACCCGCATTTTTTGTATGATTCTTTCAGTATGTGCATAATGTGCTCAAGATTCCTATGATGTCATGTATGAAAGTCCCCTCGTCTCGCTTTAAATCTGGTTTTTAATTCATCCTGCTGGACCAGTCCATACCAGTGGGTTATGTCCTCCTGTCAGCAGATGTTGGAGACAGAGAAGTTACCAAATGCTTCAGTAAGCGTGCCCTGGCACTAACCACAGGACCCCTAGGGGTCACCTTCAGTATTTCTCTGTCTCCAACGGTTGTCAATGTCTTTCTCCTTGCTCCTGACAGTTTTTTTCCTGTCAGTAGTTCTAGCAAGCCTGCCTTCCTTCTCCAGAGCACACAAGAGGTCCAGCTTCTGATCTGAAGGATCAGTAGAGTTCCCCTTGGCTGCAGGAGAGGGGAGGGAGGGTGAAGGCTCCTAGTCAGGAGGACCAGTTGAGCCTTTCAAGCCCAGCAAGGGAACCTTCAGCATTCCTGGGTAGCAGGACCACTTGTCTTTCCACATTTAAAAGAAAGAAACAGGTAAAGCAGGGAACTGCTTCAGTGCCTTCACAGGCTTTCTGACTGGCTCTTCTGCAGCAGCGATCTTCACAGTGAGTTCTCCCAACCCTCCCTCCTGGACTTCCTTCGGCGATTCTGCCGTTTTTCTTTTTGTGGGGTTGATGTGTGTGTGTTTCGGTAAACTCAGGGGTGAGCCTGCTTAGCCGCTGACACCAACACTCCCTTCCCTCCATTTGGGCTTCCTGCCTGTGCCGTTGGAAATTGTGGCTACCATTTTCTTTGCAGCGCGCTGCGCGAGTTCATGCCTATGGCCTCCATATGCACCTGTTCCTTCCTCGGCGGCTCAGTTTGTCGGGGAGCAGTCCGGGGAGCGATACCATCAACTTTGCTGCATTGTCTGGCCTGTGGCCACAATGCTAGTACCTTGTGGACCGGCTTTGTGCGACATGCACAAAGCACCCCGGAGAGCTTTCCCATGTCAGCCCGGAAGCACAAATCACCATCGCTTCTTTTCCAAGGGAGGGTTTGTCACAACCTCTGTCTCCTTCTACCTCGGGCCCTGCTCTGGACGCAGTGGCTGGACGCAGTGGACACTTCGGGACTCCCCACCACCCCTTTTGCTGCCACAGCAAAAAGCACAGTTGTAGGATGGTACTGATCGTGAATCTGATCAGTTTATGCATCTGTTCCAGCAAGCATAGACTCTCTGGATGTCAGAGTCTGCATCTAGTTCCTCTGGAGCATCAGTCTCTGGAAAGATTTCTGCTGGCAAGGAGCATCCGACTAGGGAGCGCTCCAGGAATGGTACTGCAGCTTTAGATAGGCCCCACACACCTCGGGAGGTGTCATGGGCCTCAGGGGAAGGAGACCTTGTACCTCTTGAGGAGGGCGGACAGCTCTCCACGGAGGAGATAGATAGTATGTTGGATAGAGAGGAAGGGGAATGGTCTCCATTGGAAGACCTGCCTAACGAATCTGAAGAGGCTCACGATGTCCGTCTTTTTATGGAAAGAGGAACTCTCCACACTCATCACACAGATTATGGAGGCTGTCCACATACTGGACCCTTTTGAACAGCCAAAGACTCTGTCTCCCAAGGCGCAGGTGGGTCCCATCATTGTGGGAATTCTCAGGCCCTCTAGGGCTTTTCCCTTCCCGTTGGAACTTCAACAAATGATTTCCCTGGAGTGGGATACCGCGGATGCCTCCTTGCATACAGCCCAGCGCTTGGGCCAGTACTATAGTTGGTCTCCAGCGGACTGGATAAATGGCTTCACTTACCCAAAGGTGGATGCCATTATCACTGCCGTGACTAAGCATACGTCCATCCCAGTCGAGGGTGGCGCTGCCCTGCGCGACCAACAAGATTGCAAAGTTGAAGCTCTCTTGAAGACTACTTTTTCAGCTTCTTCCCTGGCCCTACAGGCTGCCTCTTGCGGAGGTCTGGAGGCACGTGTTCTCCTGCGCTGGATTCAGCTGTTGCCGGAAGATCCTGCCGTGGCATGTTTAGAGTCGGTGGTGGCCTTTTTGGTGGATGCCTTTTTATGACCACCTGCGTTTGGCAGTTCGCTCTGTGGCTGCAGTCACTGTGAGCCGCTGTTGGTTGTGGCTCCGGCATCGGTCAGTTGACGTCACCTTTAAAGCTTGATTTGCACGGCTCCCCTTTAGGGGCAAGCTCCTTTTTGGAGAGGACCTTGAGAAATTTAAGGACGTAGGGGAGGACAAGCCTAAGACGTCCTTTTGTTGTTCGGACTCCACAAAATCTTTTGCTCCATACTCGCGTTTTCGAGATTCTCTGAGATACTGCCCGGGGAATATCACCTCATCTGTGACCTCAGCCAGATCTGGCCCTAGATCGCTGCCCTTTCACAGTCTCCGCTGAAACAAGGATTCTTTCTCCTCCGCCTCTAAGTTCTCCAGAGCTACCCGCTTCTCTCACTGACGGCCTTCTGGCCTGCTCCAGGATGCCACCAGTTGGAGATCGGCTGTCCCTTTATTACCGGGAGTGGGCCAGGATCATTACCAACCACAGTGGGTGCTTGACTTGTGCTTCGGCTATGTGCATCAGTGTGCACAACGCATTACAGATGCCTTCATCATCTCCTCTTGCGGCTCCGCCACCAAGCGGTCAGCTGTAAAGGTCACTTTTCAGTTCCTTTTTCATCTTCAAGCCATCTCTCCGGTACCCAAGGCCGCTATTCCATCTATTTTGTAGTTCTGAAGAAAGACTGTTTTTGGAGGCTCATTCTGGACTTAAAGGAGATTGATTGCTCATTAAGAGTGCCCCATTTTTGCATGGAGACTGCGTCATCCAGGTGGTGCGTCTGGGAGAGTTTCTTGCCTCCCTGGATCTCGCAGAGGCCTACTTTCACATTCACATTGCTGTCCGTGACGATCAGCAATGGTTTTGCCGTTATGAGCCACCACTATCAGTTTCGTGCCTGCCCTTTAGATTAGGGACAGTGCCTCACACCTTCTCCAAGATCATGGTTGTGGTCGCAGCAGCTCTTTGGAAGCATGGAATTCGGGTACACCCCTACTTGGACGACTGGCTCATCTGAGTGAAGTCTCGCGAGGAGGCCATAGATGCCATCTCACACGTGGTCAGCTTTCTCGAAGCCCTTGGCTGGGTAGTCAGTCATGCTATTTGTCTTTCTCCCACTTCTCCGTGGACAGGCAGTCCAGGTTCTCTTTGACAGTGCCACTGCTGTGGCCTGTCTCAACAGACGGGGGCACCAAATGTCCCAGAGCAGCCAGGGAGATGAGTCTCCTCTTTACTTGGGCAGAAATCAGCTTTCAAGCCTTGTCAGCCCAACACATTGCAGGCATGGAGAATGTTCAAGCAGACTTCCTCAGTCATCACTCCCTGGAACCCGGAGAATCGGAATTCACTCCCTGGGCATGTCACAAATGTGTTCGTTTCTGAGGCATGCTGTCGCTTGACCTGATGGCCATGGTGGCCATCCAGCAGAAGGAACATGGGTCCAGTGGTCTGGACGCACTGGTCCACCTCTGGCTGGAGTCGACCCTTCTTTTACATCTTCTCCCCCGTGGTTCATGATCGGGAGGGTTCTCCGCCGCAGAGAGTCTCATCGGCGAACCGTCATTCTGGTAGCGCCCGATTGGCCACGGCAATTGTGGTATGCCGACCTTGTGCGTCATCTGGCAGCAGTGCCATTACTTCTGGGCTCCTGCAAGGGGTTCTTGTGCCAGGGCCCGGTACTCATGGACAACCCAGCTCCCTACTTGCTTATGGCCTGGCTCTTGAAAGGTGCCGCCTAAAGCGCAAGGGCTACTCACGACAGGTGGTGAGTACCCTTCTCAAGGCGTGCCATCCTTCCACCTCCCTGGCTTATGCTAGGGTTTGGCATCTCTTCGAGACCTGGTGCTCAACGATCTGTATCACTGTGGTGCGAGCAAATCCCAGATCTGCTCACCTTTCTTCAAGAAGGGGTTGGTGCTCACTTTCTTATGGGTACAAGTGGCTGCCCTTACTTGCTTTCAGGGACCCATCTTGGGCCGTTCATTGCTTCCCACTTGGATGTCAGTCATTTCCTCCGCGGGGTACGGGTCTTGCGCCCCCTCTATGTCTGGTCTTCCCTCTTGGGATCTTCTTCTGGTGCTTACGAGCCTTAGGAAAGCCACCCTTTGAACCGCTGAAGGATACTACTCTACGTGATCTGTCCCTCAAGACAGCATTCCTGGTAGCCATTGCTTCGGCCTGGAGAATCTCAGAACTCCAGCCCTTTCATGTAGGGGACCCGTACCTGACTACCTGTCCCGGTGGGGTTTCGCTTTGCGTGGTCCCATCCTTTATACTGAAGGTTTTAACGCCCTTCCATCTCAACCAGATGTTTTTGCTGCCTTCCTTTCCCAAAGACCAGGAAGGTCAACGGCACTCTCGGACTTTGATCGGTAGATGTACGCTGGGTCCTCTGGCACTTTCTCAAAATGACGAAGCCCTTTCGCAAGTCTGATCTATTATTCCTCTTTTTTGAAGGCCCTCGGAAGGGTCTCTCAGCTTCCAAGTCCACGATTGATCAATAGATCAAGCGCACTATTGAGTCAGTGTATATTCTGCATGGTCGACCCATGCCAATTGGTCTTCAGGCTCATTCCATGCGGGCTCAAGCAGCCTCATGGGCGGAATGTTCACAGGTTGTGCCCCAAGACATTTGTTGGGCAACTACCTGGTCTTCCTTGTCTACCTTTGTCTGTCATTATCACCTCGATCTCCTTGCCTGTGATGCAGCGCAGTTTGGAGCAAAGGCAGTGACGGCAACTGTTTCTTCCCACCCTACGGTACAATAGCTTGGGTACTTCCCACTTGTCTGGACTGGTCTAGCAGTATGAATTGGAAGGAGAAATTTCACTTACCGTTAATTTCCTTTCCTGGAATCCTGCTAGACCATTCCAGTATCTGCCCTGTGGGCTGCCGTTATTAAGCAAAGCCAAGTTATTAGCCTGCGGGTTCATACCTAACCTACATGATTCAGGCATTGTGCTCTCAGGCACGTATACATAGTTGTGCTCTCCGGCACATGTAAATAGTTCTGGGCGAGTTGCCTTGTTGCATGGAACAATACATTTTTTTCTGCTTTGCCAAGGATATACTGAAGGTGACCCCCTAGCGGTCCTGTGGTTAGTGCCAGGGCATGCTCACCAAAGCCTTTGGTAACTTCTCTGTCTTCAACATCTGCTGGCAGGGGGACATAACCCACTTGTATGGACTGGTCTAGCAGGATTCCAGGAAAGGAAATTAACGGTAAGTGAAATTTCTCCTTGTAATGACGTCCGTTTTCTTTCTCAATCAACAGTGGTTGAGGTACGTGCCTGCCCTCTCTTCCGACGTAGCCAGTCTTCTATCTGTAGATTTGATTCTCTTCTTGGCATTTGTATTTATTAAAATTTTTGCTCCTATCTCCCCTGGTCTGCTGGCCAATTCTTATCTGAATGATACCGTACACAATTTGAGTTACCTTTGGCTATCTAAACATTTCTCTTTTTTTTTTTTTTTACTTTTACGCCTTTTGTAATTGTTACCGGCATGCCCTATAGCCTTTTTCTGAGGTCTGGTGTTACGGCACGGTATGTCAAACACTATAATACAGCAGACATGTATGCACATTATGTAATCATTTTATCTTTAATTATTCACAATCTTGGGTTGCTTTGGAATCACTTCCCTCACTTATTGTCTATTGTGTAATGTGCTCTTTCTCCGAGGGTTCTTAATTGTTCCTCTACCCTGTATAACACTCAATGAAGTTTCCCTTATTTTATTATTCCCCAAGGAAATAGCTAATTGAGTTCCTTTTATCTAGTTTGTTAACTCAGGCGATTATTTTAATGTGTCATCCACAGTTTCTTGTATAGGATGGTGAGTAATTTGGGAGAGTTGGTCTATGTATATTTATAGAATCAATTTTTAATCATGGCTCTATTGTAAGTATTTGTTTTAGTCTTTATTTTTTACTTTTTTAATGGCTTTTATGTCTTATAACCATCATTTCCAACCTATCCTGCTAGACCAATCCAGACTAGTGGGTTGTGTCCCCTTGCCAGCAGATGGTGAGACAGAGAACTCACAGAAGCTCTGTGACAACACCCTTGGTATATAATCTCATACCTCTAGAGGTCAGCTTGAGTATTTTCTCTGTCTTAGCAGATGGTTTATGGTTGATGGTGAACTTCCTTAGCTCCTGATAGATTCAAAGCAAGTCTGTTGGAGCTTCTTTCCCTACTTTTGCCTGTTTGGCACATGGTTATATATATTTTTGCCTTTGTTCAGACAATCCCACTCCATCACTCAGGAGTTCCAGAAGTGGCTACCCAGGAATTCCAGAGGTGCTCCTGGTCAAGGGGATCAGTGGAGCAACTCTGAAGGGAAGTGCTCCTATACATGAGGTACAGTGCAGCCTTCCACATCAGCCTTCATTGAATCTTCAGTAAACCTTCCTTAAAATTTCAGGTCAAGGATTTGACTACCAGGCTTTTCATTTCCTTTATAAAGTTAAGACAAAAACAAAAAAAGACTAAGAACTGAAGACCTACCAAAGGCTGTGGCATCAAAGATATGCTCATTTGTTCTTCTCTGTCGGCTGCCCATTTGGCTTCACAACACTCGGTGCAGGGCAGTGAGTTCTTATTCTTCCCTTCGGGCCTGCCTCCAGCATTCTCTCTCTCTTGGCTACTGCCTTTAGCTCCGGTTCTCTCCCCCCCCTGCTCTCTCTGTGATCCTGCTTGCACATCAGGGCTCTCACTCCTCTTTCTCCGGGACTCTGTTCTCCAGCGCTTCAGCGTGCCAGGTTGCAGCGGTTTTCAGTAGTGGGCAGGTGAATTTTCTGCTGCTCTTCCTTCCTGCAGCTCCCGCGAAAACACCTGGCAGAGCGGCAGCCATTTTGTGGAGGGAAACTCCTTCTGCTCTGCTTTCTTCATTGAATCTTGATTTTTTCTTTAATTTCCTCGGTGCTTACATCTATGCCTGCCTCCCTGCAACGATGCCTAGCATGTGGGCGGAAGCGCAAGAACCTTACCAATAGTCTGTTCCACCTGTGGGGCCTATCCCAGGGACCCTCTTCCAGCATGCCTTTGTCCACTACTGCACCACCAGCTGTTATTCCCTCGGCTTCTCAGCTCTCTGTGGACACCCTGCCTCCACTCCTCCTACCTGGGCACAG
Source organism: Ichthyophis bannanicus (assembly GCA_033557465.1). NCBI lineage: Eukaryota > Metazoa > Chordata > Amphibia > Gymnophiona > Ichthyophiidae > Ichthyophis > Ichthyophis bannanicus. The sequence continues at coordinate 280,904,188 of CM066039.1, read as the reverse complement.
TTTGCTGCCAATGTCCAGCTCAGCCCTCACTCACCATTCCTCTTCCCAGCTTGTACATTCTCCTCAACCGGATGCTGCCAATTCTAACCAGCAATTTGTCATTGTTCCGCCAAGCCTGGGATGCGTGGCACTCTGGTTCCTTGCCGGGGCAACTTCCCACTCTGTCTCCTCAAAGAAAGTATGTCAGGCTCAGTTCGGATGCAGCTCCTGTCACTCTTACTATTCCCCAGCTGCGGGAAACCACCTCGCTTTCGGGGGACTTGCACCCTTTTGGAAAGGATGGTGACTGTTCATTGGAGGACCTATCCCTTCACTCCATGTCTGACAGGAAGGAAGGGGAGCTGTTGCCCTGGAGGAACAACAGGAGGAGCAGGAGACTCAGGATGAGGGGCAAGATATCCAGCTATTCCGTAAGCTATCCCGGCTCTCATCGTACAGATTACCGAAGCCATTCACCTTTCAGAGGCGCTGACTCTGGAGGATGCTACTAGACCTCAAGTGGATCCCATCGTCGTGGGTATCAAGAAGCCATCCAAGGCCTTTCCTTTCCCTGTGGAGCTTCAGCAGATGTTCACCTTGGAATGGGACAGCCCATATGTGTCCTTGCACTCGGCACAACACTTGGGCTGTTTTTACGTCTGGTCCCCGGAGGATCTGGATAAATGGGTGCGTTTTCCTAAGGTTAATGCTCTCGTGGCAGCTGTCGCCAAGCATACTACCATTCCGATCGAAGGTGGAACCACCCTTAGATATCAGATTGACCCAAAGGTGGAGGGTCTGCTGAAAACGTCTTTCTTCTTCCTTGGCCTTGCAGGCAGCAGTCAGCGAAGGGCTTGTGGCATGGGCTTTGCTGTGATCGCTCCAACTCTTCCCGGATGATCTGGCATTTCCTCACCTGGAATCAGTCACCGCATTTATTGCGGATGCCTTCTATGATCTCCACCTTTCTGCATGCTCAGTAGCAGCAGGTATGGTGGCGCGTCGCTGGCTTTGGCTCAGACATTGGAATGCGGATGCAGCGTCCAAATCCCAACTCGCTAAACTCCCCTTTAAAGGGAAGCTCTTCTTTGGCGAGGACCTTGAGAAGTTTGTCAAGGATCTAGGAGAGATCAAGCCTCAGTGCTTACCCGAGGACCATCCAAAATCTAGCTCTAATCGCTCTACAGCTGTGTCCACTTTGTCCTCTGCTTACAAGGGGCGGTTTAGGGATGCATGTCGATACTACGCTGGGAAAACCCGGGGTTTCATCAAACAAGTCTAGATTCCGGACGCAGCCTTTTTGGGGAGTCCGCCATATCAGAGGTATTTACTCCGCCATTGTCAAGTTCCTGGGCTCCTTCCATTGATGGGCTCGAGGTCCATTTCGGGGTGCCCTGTGTAGGAGGTTGGCTGTGTCTCTTTTCCCAGATATTGACCCAAATAACCTCAGACAAATGGGTGCTTGAAGTAGTTTCAAGAGGTTACACTCTGAACTTGACGATGCCCACCCCAGATACCCTCCTAGTTTCTCTTGTGGGTCCTCCACCAAGAAGAGGCGACTGTATAACTTACACTTCAGAGTCTGCCCCATCTCCGTGTAATTTGCCTGGTCCCTCCGGCCGAACGAGACACCAGGCACTATTCAATCTACTTTGTGGTACCCAAGAAGGATGGACCCTTCCGCCCTGTCTTAGATCTCAAAGGGATCAATTGCTGCCTTCCTGTGCCATGCTTCCGGATGGAGACACTCAGGTCCGTCATCCAGGCGGTATGCCCAGGAGAGTTTCTTGCCTCTTTGGATCTTGAAGAAACATACTTTCATATTCCAATCCGCAGGGAACACCAGCAGCATCTGCGTTTTATGATGCTCAGCTGACATTATCAATTTCAAGCCCTGCCCTTTGGCCTCGCCACAGCACCCCAGACCTTTTCCAAGATCATGGTTGTCGTCGTGGCGGCACCAAGACATCCACATCCATCCATATCTGAACGATGGACTCATCAGGGCCAAGTCCTATCGAGAAGTGCTGTCGGCAGTGGCTTGGGTAGTCAGTTTTCTGAGCTGTCTCTGCTGGGTGGTTAACAGGGCCAAGAGTCATCTTCAGCTAACGCAGTCGCTCAACTTCTTGGGTGCTCGATTCGATACAGCAGCAGGCCAAGTATTTCTCACCCAGGTACAGTGCCAGAAGCTATGCGCCCAGTTCAACGCCTTTCAGCGCCTTCCATCTCCTGTGGCCTGGGAATATCTGCAGGTCCTCTGCACCATGGCAGCCACCCTCGATGTGGTGCCTTGGGCCTGAGGGCACATACACCCATTGCAGCGCACCCTCCTGTCACGTTGGTCCCCTTCCACCCAGGCTTTCTGAACTCTGCTGGACCTACCCCCCTCGGTGCGCAGCACCCTCAGGTAGTGGCTTTGCACTCAGATATTACTGAAGGGGCGTGCTCATGGACACACCGCAGTGGATAACTCTCACTATGGATGCCAGTCTGAAACGCTGGGAACACGCTGCCTCAGAAACAATGCACAGGGCTATTGGTCAGCCTGCAAATCCACTTGGACGATCAGTTGGTGGATCCATCTGTCCGCCTCACCCTCCTCTCCTTCCAAACTCTGCTTCAAGATTGCACAGTGTGGATTCTCTGACAACTCAACTACAGTGGCTTATCTCAACCAACTAGGTGGAACCGGGTGTCCTGGGGTAGCCAGGGAGATGGCTAGTCTGTTTCCCTGGGCAGAGCGCTATCTCCAGGCGCTCTCAGCACAACACATAGCGGGAGTGAATTACCATAGCTGACACACATTGGATCCCAGTGAGTGTGAACTCACTCCCTGGGCCTTTGCAACCATAGTGCGCTGGTGGGGGTGCCCAGCTCTGGACCTCATGGCCACATCGGACAACGACAAGATGCCACTTTCTTCAGTCAGAGGAGGGATCCACGGTCTCAGGGTCTGGATGTCCTAGCCCAAACCTGGCCTCGCTCCTGTCTCCTGTACATCTTTCCTCCGTGGCCAGTGAGCAGCCGCGTTCTGCGCAGGATAGAAGCATATCCCGGCCGACTAGTCCTTATGGCACTGAATTGGCTGTGGTGACCTTGGTATGCCAACCTTTGGCCCCTGCTATGCGAGTTGCCCCTACCTCTCACCATGCAACGGGGTCTCCTACACCAGGGGCCCATCGTCATGGAAGACGCCACTCTCTACTCTCTTACGGTCTGGCTCTTGAGTGGCGCCAGCTAGAGCGCAAGGGTTATTTGCCACAGATGGTCGCTACATTGCTTAAGGCATGCGACCCTCCACCTCTAGGGCTTGTGCCCGCATTTGGTGCCTCTTCTCCTGTTGGTGCTCCCGGCAAACTGTTTACCTGTGGAAAGTGGAGGTGCTGGTTATACTTTCCTTCCTCCAAGATGGGTTTGATAGGGGTCTTGCCCTTAACTTGTTGAGGGTGCAGGTCACTGCCTTGACCTGCTTTAGGGGTCTGATTCAAGGGTGTTTCCTTGCCTCTCATCCGGACATCTCCTGGATTTCTGCAGGGGGTCTGCTCTCTGTGGCCGCCAATCGCCCTGGTGGTACCCGGCTAGGACTTTCCCTAGGGCTCTGCGCCTTAGCACAAGTTCCTTTCAAGCAGCTCCGTGCCTCGCCCCTTAAAGATCTCACTCTAAAGACAGTGTTCCTAGTGGTGATCACATCTTCACAGCATATATTGGAACTCCAAGCCCTCTCTTGCGGGAATCCCTTTCCTTTTCATTGGAAGGGGTCACCATTCGTACAGTACCAGACTTTTTACCAAAGGCCCTCTCAGAGTTCCATCTGAATTGGTCTGTATCTCTTCCTTCTTTCTGCCAGGAGTGGTGTTCAGGTCGCAAGTCGATTTTGCATCTTTTGGACATTAGCAGGAGTTTGCGTCCCCTATCTCAAGGTTACTAATCCTTTTCGCCTTTCTGGCCATCTTTGTCTTCTTCTCTGGTCCCTGGAAGGGGGCGGTCGCCTCCAAAGCAACGATAGCACGCTGGATTAAGCAGGCCATTGAATTGGCCTATATTCTCCAGAATAAGCCTGTTCCCATTGGCCTTCAGGCACATTCCAATTGGGTTCAGGCCACTTCATTGGCCAAAAGATCGCAGATCCACCTGCTTGATATTTGCAGGGCGGCAACCTGGTCATCCCTGTCTACATTTTCTCATCATTATCACTTGGATGTCTAAGCCAGGGAAGCAGCTTGTTTCGGAGCCACTGTATTGGCTACAGCTGTTTCTTCCTGCTGACGGTGGTATAGTTTTGGGTACTCCCCATTAATCTGGACTGGTCTAGCAGGATGGGTTGGAAGGTGAAATTTTACTTACCGTTAATTTCCTTTCCTGGAATCCTGCTAGACCAGTCCAGGATCCACCCTGGGCTGCTGTTCTTGCCACCACCAAGAAAGGTTACGTAGTAGGGCGGCAACATAACTCTTCTGCTTATACATACTCTCCAGTTTCGGCCTCATAGCCATTCTCTGTTTAGTGCAGATTCCTCGACCAGGAACATGCTTGGTTGTGCTGAGTTTTTATATTCCGGTTTCAATTATAGTCTGGTAAGCTTGGTCTTGAACTGTTTCTGAAATCCTGGTGCTTGCCAAGATAATACTGAAGCTGACCTCTAGGGGTACAAGACTATATACCAAGGGTGATGTCACACAGCTTCTGTGATTTCTCTGTCTCACCGTGCTGACAGGGGGATACAACCCACTAGTCTGGACTGGTCTAGCACGATTCCAGGAAAGGAAATTAACGGTAAGTAAAATTTTACCACATGTACATGTGTTATCTAATTGGTTATTTTAGTATCAACACATATATATTGTTTTGATTATGGTGTTTCCATATAGTTGTGGTGAAATCTTCTTTATGTTCTTCAGTTGAAATTAATTCTTATTGGTATAGTTTTAAGTGTTTGTTTTGTTTTTAATTGTCAATATTGTTTGTTTTTGAGGTCATTGTCCCCCGAAGAAGGCCATTGGCCGAAACACGTGTCGGGCTGACCTACTGTTTGCTAATAAAGAGTCCTACTTCCACGATGTGGTGTTCTGCTCTCTTTGTGCCTGTTGACACTGCAAGGTCGAGTGTTCCCTTGTTTCCTTCATTTGGGTTTGGACAAGGGACTGACCTTGAACTCTTTGAAGGTTCAGGTGGTGGCACTGTCCTGTTTCCAGCACAGGATTCATGGGGGGCGGGGGGGTGTTCCTTGGCTTTGCATCAGATGTAGTGCAGTTCTTGAGGGGGATTAAGCACCATTGTCCCCCTTTTTGGGTGCTGTTTCTTCAGTGAGACCTTGCATTGGTGCTCGGAGTTCTGATGGGTCCTCCCTTTGAGTCCCTTAAAAGGGATTCCTAGGAAGAATCTAACATCAAAGACTGTCTTTCTGGTGATATGTTCCGCTCACCACATTTCGAAGTTGCAAGCTCTCTACTGCAGGAATCTGTTTTTGAGTCTTCAGAGGAATCTATTATAATTTGTCCGGTTCCATCCTTTTTTCCCAAGGTGATATTGGTGTTTCATGTAATTATATGGTTTCTTATCTCCAGGAACAAGCAGGAATGTAGTCTTCACATATGGATATCATCCGTACCGATGGAGCCTGCGCGGGAACGCTCCCCAGCGTCCAATAGGAAAGCTTTTGGGAGCATCCCACAGTGCCTGCGTGCTGCCTTCCCGCCTTTCCCAACTGTCCCTCTCCAGTTCTTGGTTTTCCGCGGAGCCAGCTGGTCGCACATCCTGTCACTGCAGAAAATAATTCCCTTCTATTCTTCTTTTTTTGTGGTCGCGTCTGCTTTACTTCGACACTACACCGGTACCGCCGGTGGTTCTTTCTTTTTTTCCAGCAAAAAAAAAAAAACTTTCTTCTGGAGTCTCTTCCAGTTATTTTCTCCTCAGGTGCCACATGCCATTTTGGGCACTAGGCCCAACGTTTTCCTTTAAAATGAAAAAACCCGCATCGGGTTTTAAAAAGTGTTCCAAGTGTGGCGGTACCATCTCCATCACTGACACCTATGAGTGGTGCCTCAAATGTTTAGGTCCTGACCACTCTATTTCCGATTGTGTTGCCTGTGGGATGATGTCGAAAAGGGGCCGGCAGAACTGAGCTGCTAAACTTAGCACCCTTTTTCCCTCTGATGCAGCCTCTGTGGCATCGACGTCTTCCAGGGCTTTGTCTTCCTCCCATGGATCTCAGGTAACTAAACATAAATCTAGCCGGTCCTCAAAGGGTAGAGCTCCCTCTAAGCATCGAGATGCCTCTGGCGTGGCCCTTGAGGGACATTCACCGGCAAAATTGCCCCGGCGGGAGGCTTCGGTTTCCAAAGCACTAACGGGGCTCCAGGATGTTCTCGAGGCCTCAACCTCGGCAGAACTACTGTTGCCATGCTCTGGGGTACTGGCTGCTTCATCCAGTACCGATACCCAAGCATCAGCAGCGTCGATACACCAGAGATTCTTGGTTACTGAACGCAGTCTGGCGGCTCTTCTTGAGGCCTCGATGCCCCTGAAACCGCTTCAGACAATTCAACTGGTACCGGCACTGACTGCACCGACATCGGCAGGTATTCTACTGGGACCGAGTCATGCTTATCCATCCAGTATCGACAAGTTGGTACCAGACCCCTCCGATGCTGACTTTGATCGGTACCGGTAGCATGCCTTGCACGATCACCCGGATCGGAGATACTTTGAATCCTCGGATGAGTCTGAAGACTCTGAAAGCACTGCCGATACCAGAGTACTTCTTCCTGAGGATTCTTCTTCTCCTCAGCATAAGATGTCTCCACCAGAGGAGATGTGGCTCAAGGTCTTTCCATCACAGTGGTTCCTGAAAAAGAGTCTAGGGCAAAGAAATTAGAAATCCTACAATACCCTAAAGCTCCCAAGGAGGCAGCTACCTTACCTATTCATGAGATCTTGCATGATCTCATGTTAAGGATGTGGGAAACACCTCTAACCATATCTCATCACTCTCGAAGACTCGACACCATGTATCGAGTTCCTCCTTGTCCTGGGTTTCAGAAGACTCAATTACCACACCATTCCATGGTGGTGGAATCAGCTATGAGAAGGATCAAGAGTGCAAAAAGGCATGCATCTAATCCTCCAGGACATGAGTGTAGGACTCTTGATGCCTTTGGATGTCAAACCTTCCAGGCTTCCATGCTTTCTGCTAGGATCAGTTCCTATATATTATATATGGGAATGTTCCTTAAGGAGGTCACGGGAGATTTAGAGCTTATGAGCCCTCTCCTTCCTGATGATAAGAGGCAGGATTACCTTGCCCTTGACAAACATGCTCAGGATGTTTCCAAGTTTGTGAATCGTGCAGCCTTTGACAGCTTTGAGTGCATAAGCAGAACCTCGGCTATTGCCATAGGTGCACGTAGGACTGCCTGGCTCCAGGCATCTGACTTGGTACTTTGGGTACAGGATAAACTAGGGAATATTCCTTGCACAGGAGAGAATCTCTTTGGCAAGATTTGGCAGGAAAAAGCTAATGAGATAGATGCTGACAATATCACTTTGGATAGATTGTCTAAATCTACAGCTTATCCTGCAAGGAAAAAATCCTACAAGAAACCATTCCTCAGTAAGAAGAAGAGGTTTTATCCCTCCTATATCCAGCAGGGACATCATTTAGGTTAGTCTGCCCAAAAGGGACAGCAGCAACAACCTAGGCAAACAAAAACAAAAGCTGCTAAGTGTAAGGGTAGGAAAAAGGAACCTACCCTTACACTAAGCCTCAACCGGCTCAGCAGACTCAGCCTCCACAGGGGCTTTGACTCCTATCTAGAGAACTTTGCCTTCCTGGCCCTGAACGGCCCAGAGCCTTCCACCATTCCAGTAAGGTTATGTCATTTTGCCCCCAGATGGGGGCAGATAACAGCAGAAAATTGGACTGTCCATTGTAAGAGAGGGGTACCAGCTTCATTTCCTCAGCATGCCCTCTCCTACAGTTCAATTCTCAGATCTCTCTCAGCAACCAGTTAGGTCAGGAGGTAACTATGCTTCTTGCCCAAGGGGCAATAGAAGAGGTACCCATTCTCCAACAGGGTACAGGGTTCTACTCCCCCTATTTCCTTATCCCAAAAAAAACAGGGGGATACAGACCTATTTTGGACCTCGGAAAATTGAACAAATTCCTGTTCAAAGAGAAATTCAAGATGATTTCTCTAGGAACTCTGCTGCCATACCTTCAGAGTCAGGATTGGCTTTGTTCTCTAGACCTCAAGGATGCATACACTCATGTTTTCATCCATCCAACTTAACAAAAGTTCCTTCGCTTTCTATTTCAAGGGAAGCACTACCAATGCAGGATTCTTCCTTTTGGCCTGGCTTCAGCACCAAGGGTGTTCACAAAATGCATGGCTGTGGTGGCAGCATTTCTTCGCACCCTGGGAATATTCGTCTTCCCTTACTTAGACGCCTGGCTCATTCAAGCCCCTTCAGAGCCAGAGGCCAGGGTTTCTCTCTCTCGCACAATGCGCATCCTTCAGTATTTGGGACTTGTCATAAACTTCCCAAAATCCAAACTTGCTCCCACTCAATCCCTAGAGTTTATAGGAGCTCTGCTGGATACCAGACAGACAAGGGCCTACCTTCCACAGCCCCGCTGCCTTCGCATTGTGCAGTTAGCTTCCCAAGCAGTGCTAAAACCTCACCTCATTGCTCAGGAAATGTTACAATTGCTAGGCCACATAGCATCCACCGTGCATGTGGTTCCTTATGCTCGCCTCCATATGAGGGCAGCCCAGTGGACTTTATCCACTCAAAGGACTCAGGCGTCAGGTTGCCTGTCAGACAAAATAGCAAACTCAGATTGCCTTATTTTGTCCCTCCAATGGTGGCAATCACCCTAAAACCTTTTGGTGGGGTCCCCTTTTCAGCAACCTCCACCCCAAGCCACTCTAACAACAGATGCCTCACAGGTGGGTTGGGGAGCCCACCTGCAAGGCCTCTCTACCCAGGATACCTGGACTCCATAGGAGACCTATCTACATATCATTCTCCTGGAACTCAGAGCAATCTTCCTTGCTCTTCGAGTATTCCACACCCAGCTCAGCTACAAGATAGTCCTAGTTCAAACGGACAATCAAGTAGCCATGTTCTGTGTGAACAAGCAGGGCAGAACAGGCTCTCTGTCGCTATGCAACGAAGCTTTGCGACTATGGGCCCTCGCCAGAGAGCATCAGATTCATCTCTTTGCGGTGTATCTTCCAGGTATTCAAAACTCTTGGGCAGGCAGACTCAGTTGAGTTCTGCTTCCACACGAATGGTCTCTCCATGCAGACCAGGTGGCCAAAATTTTCCAAATTTGGGGAACCCCGGACATAGACCTCTTTGCAAGTCTGCTGAATGCCAAACTTCCCCGGTTCTATTCTAGAATTCCGGCTCAAGGTTGTCAGGCCAGGGATGCTTTCCTCCTCCATTGGGACCAGGAGTTCCTGTATGCCTTTCCACCCATTCCCCTAATTCCCAAAACCCTGTTCAAGCTTCAGAGAGACACAGGTCATATGATTTTCATAGCTCCACATTGGCCACGGCAAATGTGGTACCCTCTGCTCCTACATCTCTCTCTAGCTCCGCCTCTGGAGTTAGGATCTGCTCCAGATCTCCTTTCTCAGGAGGACGGGATGCTGTGGCATCCCAATCCCCAGTCTCTGCATCTCAGGGCCTGGTTGCTGAAAGCCTAGAACTTCACGGTCTTAACCTTTCTCAGCAGGTAAAGGATATCCTTTATGCTTCCAGGACGCCTTCCACAAGACGCTCTTATGCTTTCAAGTGGAAAAGGTTTGCCATATGGTGCTCGCAGAAGGGTCTTAACCCTCTTGCGATACCTCTGGAATCATTACTGGAGTTTCTCTTCTTTTGAGTGCTATTGCAGCTTCTTTCAAGCCTCTAAATGGTCAACCTATTTCCTCTCATCCTCTCATAGCGAGATTTATGAGAGGCCTTCTTTTGACTAAGCCTCCCATTAAGCCACCACTGGTGGCATGGGACTTAAATTTGCTTCTTGGGCAGCTTATGGAACCACCTTTTGAACCATTAGCCACTACCTCCTTGAAATTCCTTTCCTGGAAGGTCATCTTTCGTGTTGCAATCACATCAGCTCGTCGCATCAGTGAATTGCAAGCATTGGTGGCTGATCCTCCTTATACAAGGTTCCATCATGATAAGGTAGTCCTTAGGACTCATCCATATTTTGTCAAAGGTGGTGTCACCTTTTCATTTAAACCAAGCAGTTTACCTTTCTGTATTCTTCCCAGGGCCTCATGCCTCAAATGCAGAAAGGAATCTTCATACTTTGGATTGTAAAAAGCCTCTGGCCTTTTACTTACAAAGGACACAGCAACATAGGAAGTCCTCTCAGCTTTTTGTTGCTTTTGATCCCAGTTATTAAGGACTTCCAGTCTCCAAAAGACCACTGTCCAACTGGATTGCACAGTGTATATCTTTTGCCTATGAGAAGAAAAACCTTCCTCTGGAAGGCCATGTCACAGCTCACAATGTGAGAGCCATGGCAGCCTCTATGGCTCATCTTCACTCTGTGTCTATTGACGACATCTACCGAGCAGCTACTTGGGCTTCGGTTCATACCTTCACAGCCCATTACTGCTTAGACAAAGACTCCCGCCGGGATGCCTTGTTTGGTCAGGCTGTTCTTCAACATCTGTTCCATACTTAATCAACTCCTACCCACCATCCCTGATAGGATGCCAGAAATCCATGGGGGGAAGTGGAGCCCTTTCATAAGGGCACACAATGTCTGGGGTTTCTCCCTGGCATCTGCAGCTAGGGAGTCCCCATATGTGAAGACTACATTCCTGCTTGTTCCTGGAGATAGCATAGTTACTCACCTGTAACAGGTGATCTCTGGGAACAGCAGGAATTTAGTCTTGTGACATAGTGGGTCCTTCCAGCCCGTTAGATGAGGCTAAAAAGCCAGGAACAGGAGTAGGGCTGAGTTGTAAACAAAAGCACATGGCTCCTGGTTACTTAGAAACCAAGCACAGAAGCAAGAGAAACGCCCGTGCTACCATTCAGGGAATGAGTCACGAGCTAATGCAGGACACCTGCTAGGTGGTGGAGTTGAGCACTGCCCTAGAATTCACCCTGATAAAGAGAGTTCAGTTGAGCTCATGGAGTTAGAAGAAGGAGAAGACGGGTTTGGAGAAGGAGTAGGAGCTGAGGCATGTGTGCTGGATAAGGAAGCTAATGAGAGCTACGGTGAAGACAGCAGTGCCAGGAAACAGCCAGAGTCTCTGTGGAAGCGTGAGACAGAGTCTTTCTTCAGGAAAAGAAAAGAAACCCCAAGGGAAAGATATAATAAGGGCAGAGTGGATTACCTGCAGTATCCCGGGGAACACAGAAGTGAAAGGAAGCCAGGAAGGCAAGTGAAATCTTCTGTGCAAGGCTTGGGTTGGGAACCTACAGCCAGTCCAAAGCCACAAAGAAAACCTCCACCAGCTAGGCTAAAAGGTAAGCCAAAAGGCTGGTATAAAAATACTTACAGTGACTGTATTTACCCAGAGGGTTGGAGCTGGGAAGAGAATACCTGTGCTGATAACGTTTGTGAAAGCCAGTATTTAACTCGGGAATATCATGTGAAACCTGAAGCAGTTAGAAAGGGCGTAGCATTAGGAGTGCCGTTACAAACATTTCCTTCTAGCCAGGAAGAGTTAATGGACTTTGAACCTGAATGTGTGAATATTGATGAAGATATCATGGACTGTACGTTCTCCAGGACCAAGCAGGAAGTCAGTCCTCACATATGGGTGACGTCGGCACCGACGGAGCCCTCGCGGAGCAATTTTCCCCAGCTTTCAAAGAAAGCCTTTGGGAATTGCAGCGCACATGCGCGGTCCTCTTCCCACCCAAGGGTGCCATCTTGCTCAGTCTTCTTTTTTCCGCGGAGCCCTACAGACGTTGCCTGTGCATCCCCGCAGAAAAGTTGATTTTTTTCTCTATTTTTCTTTTCCCGCCCGGACTCGCGACGCCGGTTGCGAGTCCGTCCCTTATTTTTCGGTTTTTTGTCCTTCGTGACAGATTTCGCGCCTTTTTCCTTTTTCCCTGGCAGCCCGGTCATTCGACCTCGCAGGGGCCCTTTTTCCCCCGATGGCTGCCAGCGGTTTTAAAAAGTGTGACCTCTGTAAGAAACTCATGTCTCTTACAGACACTCATGACTTCTGCCTCCGCTGCCTCGGCCCAGATCATGACTCCATGATCTGTGAGCCATGCGGCAAAATGTCCTCAAAAGCGTTGAGGAGTCGGCAGCACCAGCGGGAGCGTATCTTCTCTGACTCCGGCCGGGCTCGGACCTCGTCAGAGGCTTCGACGTCTCGGGACTCTGGTCCTGAGCATCGTCGGAGTTCCTCTGAAAGGGGGTCTCCTACCCGGGAACATCATCGGAAGAAGAAACCCGCGAGGGCGGGATCGGTGGACGCTCCTGGTTCCTCGAGGGCCAGGTCGCATAGCCCCGATTCCCGTCCCGGGTCCTCGGAGACGGAGAGGCCGTCAAAACATCCTCGACTCGAGGTGGACTTGCCCGCTCACGTGAGTACTGTTGTCCTCGTTGACTCGCCTCCGAAAGACCCAACGTCGTCGGGGCCCGAGTCGGGGGCTGCTGGGTCTCCTGAGCTCGGACTCAGGTTGACGGCCTTGGAGAGCAGTCTGACTGCCTTCTTGGACCAGCAGCGGGTATTGATCGCTGGCCTCGCCGGTGCTTCTGCCCTAACCGCCGGGACGTCGACCTCCAAATTGACACCGGAGATCGAGCCAATCCTCGAGTCCATGAGGGCTCGAGTCGATCCTCGGTCAAGGTCTCCTTCGGCCTCCCGTTCGGGACCGAGGTCGTTGACGCCGACTCCCTCGGCGTCGGAGCGGATAGCATCGGTGCCCGCCCGACCGGAGCTGATCGACTCCTCCTCCGAGGACTCGGTCTGGGAATCTGAGGACGAAGAGTCACCTGGTTCCTTTCGGACTCGGTGTGTCCCTTCGGACTCCCCCGTGTCCGAACCTCGGAGACGGTCCCCCCCGGAGGATACCCGGTTCTCGGACTTCGTGAGGGATATGGCCAAGGCCTTGGCCTTCCCTGCGGATCCCGAGGAGGAGCCTCGAGTCGAAGAACTTGATGCCCTCCAATATGACTCTCCCCCGAAGGAGGCCTTTATTGTACCGGTTCCTCCGATGCTGGAACGACTTCTCTTCCGCATGTGGGAGAGCCCGGCGTCGTCGCCGGTGTTAAGCAAGCGGGTCGATTCCATTTATCGAGTCCGCAAGAGCCCCGGCTTCCAAAAGGCACAACTACCGCACCATTCCATGGTGGTGGAATCGGCCATGCATAGACTAAAGAGTCAAAAAATGCACTCCTCGGTGCCCCCTGGTAGGGAAGCCCGAAGCCTGGATGCCCTCGGTAGGAAGTGCTTCCAGGGCTCTATGCTTGCTTGTCGAGTCCAGACATACCAGCTCTACATGGGCATGTATCTCCGAGACCTGGCTAAGGAAATAGCCGGGTTCTCTGCTGGTCTCTCCGACGAACCTTTGCAGAGGTTCCAGTCCTTGTCTTCTGGTATTCGAGAGTGCTCCAAGTTTATCTCTCGAGCAGCCTACGATGGTTTTGAGGCGTCGGCTCGAGTAGCTGCGGCCGGCATCGGTGGACGCCACCAGGCTTGGCTTCAGACGTCCGACCTCAAGCCCTGGGTACAGGACAAGTTGGTCGATGTCCCCTGCCGAGGTGATAACCTCTTTGGCAAGCCCATGGATGAGAAGGCTACACAAATCGAGACGGAGACTCTCACTAGGACTCGTCTCTCGAGGAAGACCTCTGCCCCTTCTCAAAAGAAGAAGGCCTCGGGGAAAAAGCCCTTTTACCCGAGGAAAGGTGCTGCCTATAAATACTACCCTCACTATCAGGCCTCAGCGGCTCCCCCACAGGGAAAGCAGGCCAAGGGATGGGGTAATGGGTCCCGTAGGCAGCAAGCCCCCAAGCCTGCACCACCGGCCCCTGCTCAGCAGGGTGGGGTTTTTTGACTTCCTCAGCATAGCCTCTCCCCCTCAGCTGGTTTCTTTCAGCACAGGAGGCCGGTTGGTCCACTTTGCCCAAAGATGGTCCAACATCACCACAGATACCTGGGTACTTCACATAGTTCAAAAGGGTTATCTTCTTCACTTTCACCAGGTACCTCCCTCCTATTTTCCAGGGGAGCCTCCCCGACTACCTTTGCACAGGGACTTACTACTTCAGGAGTTAGCAAGTCTCCTTCAGGAACAAGCCGTGGAACCGGTGCCCCACCACCTGAAGGGCCAGGGGTTTTACTCCAGGTACTTCCTGATTCCAAAAAGAACAGGAGGCCTCAGACCCATCCTGGACTTGCGAAACCTCAACAAGTTCCTTGCAAAGGAAAAGTTCAAGATGCTTACCCTTGGAATCCTGCTGCCCTACCTCCAGCAGGGAGACTGGCTATGCTCCTTGGATCTGAAAGATGCATATACTCATATCCTCATTCATCCGGACCACAGACAATATCTCAGATTTGTTGTGGGAGGAAATCATTACCAGTACAGAGTGCTGCCCTTTGGCCTATCCTCCGCACCCAGGGTGTTCACCAAATGCCTCGCAGTGGTGGCGGCTTATCTCAGACTTCAAGGTCTGTTTGTGTTCCCATACCTGGACGACTGGCTCATCAGAGCCCAGTCTTCCCACGAAGCCACTCAAGCCACTCATCGCACGGTGGCTCTGCTCCAGCACTTGGGTTTTGTCATAAACTTCGCAAAGTCCACTTTGCTCCCCTCTCAAAATCTCGAGTTCATCGGCGCCCGGTTGGACACACTTCAGGCGCGGGCCTTCCTCCCTCTGGACAGGGCCAAGCGGCTCATGGATCTCGCCGGCCACTTTCACAGCAATGCGCTGGTCTCAGCCAGGCACTTTCTGCGACTGCTCGGCCATATGGCTTCCACGGTCCATGTGACCCCCAATGCCCGACTGAACATGCGTCCTGCTCAGTGGTGCCTTCGCAATCAATGGCATCAGGCCACGGGGAGCCTAGCGGACTCCGTACAGATCTCCGACCAGCTGGTCTCTTCTCTACAATGGTGGCTTCATCTGCCAAACCTGGTACTAGGAGTGACTTTTCAGCCCCCTACGCATTCTCAGGTCCTGACGACCGATGCTTCTCTCCTGGGTTGGGGAGCACATTGCCAAGGGACATGTACTCAAGGCCTCTGGACTCCTTGGGAGTCTGCTCAGCAGATAAATTTCCTGGAGCTCAGAGCCATCCGCCTAGCGCTCAAAGCATTCTCTCACCTGGTTTCTCACCGGTCGGTGCTGATACAGACAGACAATCAGGTTGCAATGTTCTACGTGAACAAACAGGGCGGAACAGGCTCCTTCCTTCTCTGTCAGGAGGCACAAAAACTATGCTCTTGGGCAGTCCACCACGGCATCATCCTCAAGGCTGTCTATCTCCCAGGTCAAGAAAATTACCTGGCCGACAAGCTCAGCAGGATCCTCCTGCCACACGAGTGGAGGTTGGATCCGCTGGTGGTTCAGAGGATCTTTCTCAAGTGGGGCCTCCCCACCATGGATCTGTTTGCCAGTCCTCTGAACCGACAGCTGCCCAGATTCTGCTCTCGACAGCCGCATCCTCTCCGGTTAGCGGCGGATGCTTTTCTAATTCCATGGTCCACCTGCCTCTTGTATGCCTTTCCTCCCATGCCACTGGTGTCTCGGACACTCTTCAAGGTTCTCAGAGACAAAGCATCGATGATCCTAGTGGCTCCCCGGTGGCCGAGGCAACCTTGGTTCCCGCTTCTGATGCAGCTAGCGGTAGACACTCCTCTTCCACTGGGATTTCAACCCGACCTCCTGTCGCAGGATCAGGGGACTCTCCTACACCCCAATCTCCAGTCCCTTCATCTGATGGCCTGGCTGCTGAAAGGGTAGTCCTTGCTCCTCTGCAGCTACCTCCAGATGTGGAGGAGGTCGTCTTGGCCTCCAGGAGGCCCTCCACCCGAAAGGCCTATGCTCTCAAGTGGCGTCGGTTCTCCGTCTGGTGTACTCAGCAGTCTCAAGATCCTTTCTCCTGTTCAGCATCAGTGGTCTTGCAGTACTTGCTCTCTCTCTCCAACCTTGGACTAAAGTCCAACTCGGTAAAGGTCCACCTCAGTGCTCTTTCTGCGCATCACATGCCGGTGGATGGTAGATCTCTTTCCAGCCACCCTCTGGTGGCTCGGTTTCTCAGAGGCCTCCTTCTCCTTAAGCCACCTTTGCGCCCGCCAGCCCCGGACTGGGATCTTAATGTGGTTTTGCAGCGGATTACCTGTCCGCCTTTTGAGCCTATGGCTACCTGTCCGCTACGTTTTCTTTCCTGGAAAACCTTGTTCTTGGTGGCCCTCACTTCGGCTAGACGCGTTAGTGAGCTGCAGGCCCTGGTTTCTGATCCTCCTTACACTAGGTTCTACAAGAACCGGGTAGTCCTACGGACTCACCCTAAATTTCTTCCCAAAGTGGTTTCCCCTTTTCACATCAACCAGGAGGTGGTACTTCCAACCTACTTTCCCAGGCCACACTCCAGCCGAGCTGAAATGGTCCTGCATACCCTGGACTGTAGAAGGGCATTGACCTTCTACCTTGACCGTACGCGGGAGCACCGAAAGGCTGTTCAGCTCTTCGTGTCTTATGACCCCAACAAGTTGGGGCTCCCTGTCTCCAAGCGTACTCTGTCCATCTGGATTGCGGACTGTATCGCTTGGGCGTACGAGGCTGCCGGCCTCGTGCTGGAAGGTAGAGTCACAGCTCATCGTGTTCGGGCGAAGGCTACATCGGTAGCTTACCTCCGCTCTGTTCCATTGGCAGACATCTGCCGGGCCGCTACTTGGTCTTCAAGCCAGACTTTTGCAGCCCATTACTGCCTGGAGAGGGAGTCCCGCAGGGACAGTGCTTTCGGACAGGCAGTCCTCCGTAACCTCTTCGAGGTATAGGCAACTCCTACCCTCCGTCCCGGATGTTGGGCTACCGGTTGGAGACATATTCAGAGAAGATTCCTTTCTTCTGTGCTAATGACCTTGAGGGAGCTCATTTTTGTGCTTAGGGTCTCCGGTAGCCTTAAGCTTGGGAGTCCCATATGTGAGGTCTGACTTCCTGCTTGGTCCTGGAGAAAGCGTAGTTACTCACCTGTAACAGGTGTTCTCCAGGAGCAGCAGGAATCAGTCCTCACAACCCTCCCTCCTCCCCTTGGAGTTGCAGTTATATGCTTTCGTTTTTGCTAATTTTTGCTGTCTTTTAGCTATGTCATCTGACTGAGCAAGATGGCACCTTTGGGCGGGAAGAGGACCGCGCATGCGCGCTGCAATTCCCAAAGGCTTTCTTTGAAAGCTGGGGAAAATTGCTCCGCGAGGGCTCCGTCGGCGCCGACGTCACCCATATGTGAGGACTGATTCCTGCTGCTCCTGGAGAACACCTGTTACAGGTGAGTAACTACGCTATATAGCTTGCTAATGAAATAATCTCATTACGCTGAAGGCATGTTTTGAAAGAGAGAGTACAGCACTACTAGCATTGGGAAGCAGAGAGCTGTGAAGGAGCAGCATTGTTATGTTGGAATGCTAGATATCAACCTGTTTATTGCTGAAGTAAGCCTTTTCTGTTAAAGAACCTTTGATTTGTCCTTATGTCAGTAAATACCTGGTTTGTGTTACTTTGTTCATGGTGAAATCCACCCTGGGAGGGGAAATAAAATCCTTTGGTTGCTTAAACCACTTTTCCACAACTGCTCCTCATTGATTCAGTGAAGGGGAAGACCCACTCACTTAACCTCTACTCACTTATATACGGGGGTTTAAGGAGAGCTGGTGACAGTCTTCACAACCCACCCACCTCCCCTAGGAGCTGTATCTCTCTATCTATCTCTTTCTCTCTTTCCCTCTCTCTTTTGTCTCAGCTTTAAACTCAACTGGAGAGGGACAGTTGGGAAAGGCAGGAAGGCAGCACGGAGGCGCTGTGGAATGCTCCCAAAAGCTTTCCTATTGGACGCTGGGGAGCGTTCCCACGCAGGCTCCATCGGTACCGACGATACCCATATGTGAAGACTAAATTCCTGCTGTTCCCGTAGATCACCTGTTACAGGTGAGTAACTATGCTTTCCAGCTGATCAATGTCAATGGAAGGATAAAGACCTCAGTCTGTACGTAGCGTTGTGTGCTCAGATATTTGAAGGTCATGAATTTCTTTCGTAAATCGGACAGACTTTGTTCTTTTTGGTGACACCCAGAAAGGGGAAGCAATGTCCAAATCCACCTTGGGGAATTGGATTAGTAAAACCATTGCCTCCACCAATATTCTGTGGGGCAAACAGATCCCAGACGGTTTATGTGCTTATTCTACGAGAGTGCAAGCTTCTTCCCGGTAGTTTCTCCAGTAGACATTTGCAGAGCGGCCATTTGGATGTCTTGGCATTCCTTTTGTAAAGTATTATCACTTGGATGTTCAGGCAAGGTTGGCGGTAGTCTTGGGAGTGGAGGTCTACAAGATACTTCCCACTAGTCTGAACTCTTCTAGCAGGATAGTAAGGAAGGAAAAATTTCCTTCCCTGGAATTCCGCTAGACTGGTTTATTCAGCTGTATCCTTGATTCACCATCCTCTGAATGGTTTCTGTATTGCATTTTGGGATGGGTTTTTCACATGAAAGTTCAGGTTTCCCTAATCTGTTTCCTCTGGAGTTTTCTGGCCCTGCTGGTTCAGGTTGTTTTTCTTGTATTTATATTCCAATTTCTTCTTAGGGCTTGTCATTGCAATACTGGAGTATGTCCCTAGCTATACCAATTCTTATATCTGTGATGGTCCTGGAAAATTCTAGTATTTCTCTGTCTCCATCTACTGGCAGGGGAGCATAACCTGGGTGTCTGGACTGGTTTAGCAGGATTCCAGGAAAGAAAATGATCAGGTAACTAAACTTTCTCCATTTTCTAACATTTTTGTTTTATAATTGTATTGATTCTGCATGCAACGCACTGGCAAACAATGTAATACTATAAATTATTGCCAAATGTTATCATTTGCATTTAGTTTAGATGAAATGATGACTAATGTCTGTGAAAAAAAATCTTGAATGTATGTTTGTTCCAAAACTTTATATATCACTATTCACAAAGTATCACAGTGGTTTACAATGAATTAAAATCAAATAGACTTAAAAAGTGAAGGAAAGAGAATAGCACAGACAAACAAAATACCGAACTGTAGTCAGTCTTGAGATCACGTCATTCCATTAATTAAAAGCATGCTCAAAGAGATGATTTAAGACCAGTCTTAAACCTTGGGAGGGGAAGTGTTTTTAAGGTTGAGAAGAGAATTTGAAAGGAGGGGAACTAGAATATAAAATGCAGAATTCCAGGTGGATTAATGGATGGCATTAGCTGATGGCAGCATTTATCATTCAGGGAATCATAATGAACAACCTGGGGCATATGGAATAAGAACATCAGACAGCTGCAGAGGTAATCTTGAATGCATGGTTTTAAAAGCAAGGAGGATACTCTGAAGTTTAATTCTATAGGACACAGGTAGCCAGTGGTTGCTTTTGAGAAAGAGACTGTCTTTACTGTACCATACAATTACACTCTCAATTCTCTAGGCTGTTTCACTTTTGATCTCTACAGCTATTTTTCATGAATTCCCCTTCACATTGAGTTCCAAGTGGGATATAGCGGTTATAGTGATATAGCGGAAGGACTGTCGGGTAAGGTTTGCCTTTTTGCGGATGATACCAAAATCTGCAATAGAGTAGACACCCAGGAAGGTGATCTAGCTAAGCTTGAAGAATGGTCTAGAATTTGGCAGCTGGGATTTAATGTTAAAAAAAAATGTAAGGTCATGCATTTGGGCTGCAGCAATCCAAGGGAGCAATATAGTATAGGGGGTGAAGTACTTTTGTCCACTAAAGAAGAGCGGGACCTAGGCGTGGTTGTGTCTGATCTTAAAGTAGCTAAAGAGGTAGAAAAGGCGACTGCAAAAGCCAGAAGAATGCTTGGGTGCATTCGGAGAGGAATGGCTAGCAGAAAAAAGGAGGCAATAGTGCCTCTGTATAAGTCTTTGGTGCGACCTCATTTGGAGTATAGTGTGCAATTCTGGAGACCGCACCTTCAAAAGGATGTGAACAGGATGGAGTCGGTGCAGAGGATGGCTACTAAAATGGTTAGTGGTCTTCATTATAAAGCATGAGGACAGACTTAAGGATCTTAATATGTATACCTTAGAGGAAAGGCGGGATAGAGGTAATGTGATTGAGATGTTTAAATACCTCCATGGCATAAATGTTTAGGGGGAGAGCCTCTTTCAATTGAAAGCAAGTTATGCTACGAGGGGACATGGGATGAGGGTGAAGGGGGATAGATTCAGGAGTGATATGCGGAAAGAGTGGTGGATCCGTGGAATAGTCTCCCAGTGGAGGTGGTAGAGATAAGGACAGTAACTGAATTCAAAAAAGCATGGGGCAAACACAGAGGATCTCTAAAGGAAAAAGGGGGACTGTTGTAATTGTTGATATGGAAGGACAGACTAGATAGACCATGTGGTCTTTTTCTGTCGTCATATTTTTATGTTTCTATAACTAGCAGATGAGATGTTGGGACATCTTGATGTGAGGCTAGGAAATTAATAGTTGGTATAAGAGTGTTTTTAATGCTAGAATCTGTGTATGAGGGGAAGATTAAATTTGTAATGAAGGTAGTCTTTAGAAAAAACATCCATGATGTTTATGGCCTTCAGCTGCTACAATGCTGAAGAGTGGCGAGTGTGCTTATTGGGATTCTAGGGAAGCCCTGCTCCGAGGAGGCCACAAGTTCCCAGTGTGAATACGTCTGGGTTTTGGATCCAGCATTTTCAGTTACCCCACCTGAGGAGCCTGAGAAAGAAGAGGGCAGTGAGGACAATCGGTAGCCTGCTTGGCAGTGTCTCCCCTGAAGAAGGTGAGCTGTCCACTTCAGAGGGGGATGAACAGCTGGTCATCCATCTCTTCTGAAGGGAGGAGTTGGCATTCCTGATTTCACAGGTTACTCCGACCCAGCAGATTTTGGATGCTGTGGTGCTAGAGCCCTTAGAAGGGGATCCTATCCTGTAAGGTCTTAGAAAGCCTTCCAGAGGCTTTCTTTTCCATAGTGTGCCCTCTGATGCTTGATTTTGGTGGAGTGGTCTTTCCCAGATATGGTACTCGGGGACATAAAGATCATGGGCAGGCTTTATCCACTTCCAGTCCGAGATTTGGTGGCGCTATTTGGGGTTCCTAAGATAGAGATACCAGTAGCTGCAGTGGTCTGTAGAACAACCATTCCAGTGGAGGGAGGCAGTGCTATCAAGGAGTCCCAGGACAGGAAGGTGGAGATGATGCTCAAGAAGGCATTCCCGTCATCAGTACTGGGGGTGAAGACTGCTATATATGGCAGCTGTGTCACTCAGACCTTGCTACTCTGGGTTTAGCAACTCCCAGAGACCATCTGCCTGCAGTCGTGAATGGTGTATCTTGTGAAGGCCCTCTGTGATTTTATTAATATTTCCTCTATCATGGTAGCCTGGCAGTTGCTCTGGCTCTACAGCTAAGTGGCGGACACTGTCCTGAAGACTTGGTTCAGTAAGCTTTTATTCAAAGGAAAGCTTTGTTTGTTTGGAGAGAATTTAGAAAACATTAAGGATCTGGGAGAGGTTGAGCCCCAGCACTGCCCAGCATGGCTATTCATTTACCCAGGCGCAGGCCAATTGAGCTCGATTCTGAGACATGAGGCAGCCATACTCTTGGTCATTTGTTTTGGGCTAAGCACCAGCCCTTTTGCAGTTCAAAGAAACCTAGGGATGCTGGAGTTGGTGGCTCCTGTTCCACATAGTGAGGTCTAGTTTGTTCACTTTAAGATAATCCCAGCTGGTGGTGTCTGTGGTTTGTTTTATCCAGATTGTGCCAGGATAATCCTGGATCAGTGGATCCTTGAGGGTGATTCAGTTGAGTTATGCCCTAGCGTAAGCCAACCCCATTTTCAATGCTTTTATGGTATGTCGCTGCAGTTAAGCTGGCAAAATCTTGATGATACAGACATCTCTGGAAAGGCTGCTCCATCTGGGGGTGATGGTCCCTATTCTGTTTGGAGAGTGGCGTTACAAACAATTGTCAATTTATTTCATGGCTGTGAAGCGTGAGCCAAAAAGAACCATTCTTAATTGAAATGCCATCAGTGGTTACTTACAAGGTCCCCAGTTTTGTATGGACACCTTGTGGTCCATGATTGTGATGATTTGAAAGGGAGCGTTCCTACCTCTCGTCAGTGGACTATTTGGAGGCCTATCTCACCATTCTGATCTGTGAGCAGCATCACAGGTTCCTGTGTTTTTAAGTCTGGGTTCAGCACCCTTTGTTTTTGGCCACAGCGTGAAGAATTATTTCATGGTTATGGTGGATTCCTGGCCTTCCTGCACAAAGAGGATGAAGGTGCACTCTCATCTAGACTATTGGCTAATCAGAGTCAAGTCAGAGCAGGACAGCAGAAAGTCCACTGGTAGGGTGGAACCAAATGCTGGAGGTCTTCGGATGAGTGATCAATTTGACTTATTTCTGTCTGATCTCTTCCCCATCCATCGAGTGTCTGGGTGCTTGCTTTGACACCAGGGGAGGAGGGCAAGGTGTTTTTGACTTTGGGGTATCCATGAGCTTCACTCAGATCCAGAGTTTTCAGGCACAATGGGCACCTAGAGACTTGCATTATCTTCAGCTTCTGGGGTCAGTGCCACCCACTTTTGACTTAGTGCCTTGGATGAGGGCATATATGAAACATTAGCAAAGGGCCCTTCTGACACAATAGTCATCTCAGTTATACAATTACAAGATTTGCCTGGACATTCAGTGGCTGCTTGATCTGGTGGTGCTCTTCCATACATCTTATGAAAGCAATGGATCTGGAACCCCAACTGGATAGTGGTTATCTCAAATGCAAGTCTGCTCCCAGGTTGCTTATGGTTGCTAGCTTGTCCAAGAGATGGTGTGGCAATCAATTGATTTCATACCAGGGCAATCACTTTGGCATTGATGTATTTCCTGCCATTGTTGAAGGAGGTGGCGATGCACATTTTCTTGGACAACGTGTCAGCTGTGGCATACATCAACAAGCAGAGAGGTACCAGGAGCTCAGGGGTAGCTCTGGAGACAAAGCTGCTGTTTTGGTGGATGGCGCAGTATTTGCAGTTCATTTTGATGGCGCATGAAAATGGTAGACCACTTTCCTCAGCAGAAACATCCTGGATCCAGGAGAGTGCGAACTTTGACAAGAAGTCTTTTGGCAAATAGCGGAGCATTGATGAAGCCCAAGCATGGATCTGATGGCCACGCACTGCAGTGCCAAGGCTGAAAGTTTCTTCAACTAAAGAAGGGAGATAAGTTCCTCTGAATAAGGTAGCTACTTACCTGTAGCAGGTGTTCTCCATGGACAGCAGAAATTAGTCCTCACGTATAGGTGCCCTTTGCATGGATGCTCTCCAGCTTCTATTGGAAGCTTTTGGGAAGCTCCACCACACCTGCGCTCCTCCTTAATGCCTGCTGCTGCGACACTATCATGATTCAGTCTGATAACATAACTGTAGCAGAAGACAACTCCGTGGGGAGGGGGGAGGATTGTGAGGACTAATTCCTGCTGTCCACAGAGAACACCAGCAACAGGTGAGTTAACTACCTTTTCTCCATGGACAAGCAGGGATGAGTCTTCACATATGGGACTCCCAAGCTACAGGCTACCGAAAACCGAGGAGGTCACTGAGAAGCCCAACAAGGGCGAGAGGCCAGAATAACTCAACCACCTACTATGTACAAAAAGAGTGAATTTCTCTCACCCCCCCCCCCCCCCCTTTTTAGCCTGGACAGAATAGAATGGACCTAGGGAAGATGGAGTTGGATTCTAATCACCAAACAGATTCTGGAGTTCAGATTGGCCGAAGTTGCTGTCGCGTCAGGAATTCCCGCCTAGCAGTTGTATTATCATATAAAGATAAGTTTGTTTTTGTATTTTGGTGAGCTTGTTTCACAGCTTTCAAGGACATTACATGCGTGACATGTCTGTTTTAGGAATTCTCATCACAGTCAAGCCATGTTCAGTTAAGCCATGCTTTGAGAGATTGCAGGTGTTTTGAATTCCAATTTGATACAATTGAAAAACAATTTGTTTTGTGATGTGCCAGGAGTTTTTTTAGAGTCATTGTTGTTGAGAGGTGTGGCTTCGAACATGTGAAGCTTGTGCCAGTTCACCTCATTGGATTCTGAGACTCTCCTTCCATGTTTATATGCACATTTCTACAGACACCTGATGTGATTACGTATGCATTGGTGGAGTGATTTTTTTTTTGAGGAGCCAGTTGGGCATTCTGGGGCTTCTTCTGATGCTGCTGTTGGCGAGGGACCTGTTTGGGCTGGGGCCCAGGGAAGTACTATGCCTATGAGAGTAGTAGGTCTATTTCTAGCCCCATGCTTGCCAAAGAGATTCATTCCTTAGTACAGGACGTTTGCCAGTTTGTTCTGCACAGATTGCTCTAGGTCCAATAACTGGAGCCAGGTGAGCCTATGGGTGCCAGTGCCTATGGCAGCATTCCTAGGTGCCGTTTTAAAAGCATCTTAGGTAGCCCTTACCATGAACTTAACAGTCCTTGCTATGGGCCACCAAGGCACGATATTGTTCCACTTTCTATGGGAGCATAAATTGGGGCAGGTCATCTAGGTCGCACATGATGTTCTTCAAGAACATACTCTTGTAGAGCTGGTAAGAGGCCACATGTGCGATGAGCATGGAATTCTGATAACACCATCTCCCTAAAGACTCCAGTTTCTGAACCTCCCTCTCTGGGAGTGCCAAAGAATGAGTCTTGGTACTCTTGATCCTCTTTTTAGGGCGGATTCGATCACCAATGGTGTGGAAGCTGAGGCTTCTCAAATCCAGGAGCCTTCTGAATTCTGTAGATAGTCAAACCTTCTACTAATCGGAGGTACAGCAAGGAGGTTCTCCCACATTCTCATCTGTACCCTCTGCAGGATGCAGTGCACGGGCACTGTCATTGCCTCCTTAGGGGCCGAGGAGTACTGTAGGATCTCCAGCTCTTCTGCCCTGGGCTCCATATAAAATGGAATGGTCTTAGCCATATCCGTCAGAAACTCTTGGAAGGTCATGTGAGGTGGAGAAGGGTCCGACGAGAGCTCAGTGGACCTTTCCTCTGGCAGGTCTTCCTATTCCAAGTCGGTGACCCAGCCTTCTGAGTCAGACTTCGAAAGGAAGTCAAAGTACTTCTGAGTCTCTGCCTTGATCTCCTTTCTGCTTCAAGGGGATTGGGAGCAATGATGCACCGATGCCCTTCTAGATTTCGAGGGTGCATTGGACCCCAAGAGGCTAGATAGGGATATCAGCTGGGCAGGCACCGGTGTCTGGGTCCTTCGATACCCTAATGTCAGTGCTTCTCCTGCAGGCAGTACATGCGTCTCTAATAATGACTGCATGGTGGCCGATGTTGATGTAGTCAGCGCTGAAGCCTTGGCATGCTGCATTGCCAGCCGTGCCGCAATGCGTTCCTTGAGCGCTTGCAAAAGGTGCTTCTCCATGGCTGCCAATACTGAAGGCTGCAGGGCCTGAGCAACTTCAGTCAATGTACCCAGTATGTTTACAGAGATTTTGGTGGCTGGATCTTGGCTCTCAGTGCCCCTCCTGGGGTATGAGTTCTCCTTCCTTTGGGGCACCTTCAAGGGGCACTCATGCAGACCCTTATCACTCTCAACACCATGCTTTGATGGGCTTCGATGCCGATGCACCAGAGTCTTCACCTGATGTTCAGCATGGTCACCCCTCAACATCGAAGAAGACGTGGCAGAATCCTTCCTCATCTTCAGGTGGAGATCAATTGATGGCCAATGCTCCAGGGCACTACAGGTGCTTGGCTCCGATTGAGCTCAAGAGCTCCTGGATGTCGAAGCACTACCAGTGTCTGATGCAGCCTTGGAAGCCATAGAGACTGATGCATCGATGTAGACGGATCGGACTTATGAGAGTCAAGAAGTGATTTGCGCTGCTTCCTACAACCCTTGAGTCCTTTTTGTCATCTGCAAACAAATTACAAGAAGAGGGCTGATGATCGGGTCCCAGTTAACTGTAGGCACCAATTGTGAGTATCTGTGACAGATATGATCCTAGAGCACTTCCTAAACCTTCTGGTGGGTTTCTGGGACATGTCGTCTGGGAAAATAGCCATGGCAAAATCAAATGACTCTATGACAAAGACAGAGGCCCGGTCAGAGCACCGGTACCGGAGAGATCAAGACGCTGCAGTAAGATAAAAATATACAAACGGGGGAAGAAAAAATAAAGGGAGAAGAGAACCATGACGGCAAGCGATTAGGTTGAAAAATCTGAGGCAAAAAAAAAATAACGTTAGGGGAAAAAAGTAATTTACCAAACAGAGGATGTCTGGAATGTGTCCGTAGGGCTCCGCAGAAAATGAAAGACTGAATCAAGATGGCGCCACTGCGGCAGGCGGAAAGGAGGCATGCAGGCATGGTGGAGCTTCCCAAAAGCATCCAATAGAAACTAGGGAGCGTTCCCACACTGGCTCTGTCGCGGATGTCAACCATATATGGAGGAGTGGCCTAGTGGTTGGGGCAAGGTACTTCAGGCCGGAAGGTCGGGAGTTCAAATCCCACTAGAGGACAGCAACCTTGGGCCGGAAGGACTGGGGTTTCTAGTCCCACAGGTGCTCCTTGTGATCTTGGGCAAGCCACTTAACCCTCCATAGCCCATGTTCCCTGTAAAATAGTTATCTCCAAGTTATAATGCCCTGTTCAATGTAATTTCAGTTTGTTCAATGTAAACCACACTGATGCAGAATAGCGCGGTATATAAGAGAATATAAATAAATAAAATATATGAGGACTTCCTGCTTGTCCATGGAGAATTGTTGCTGTCATTTAGCTTTGGCCCTGGTCTGGCCTACTCTACATTTTTCGCGTATAGCCTCTGATTGTTTGGGTCATTAGGAAGTTAAGGATCACTTAGCCTCAGTGATCTTTGATGCTGTGATTTGCCCAGGTGTCTTTGGTAGCTGAGTTTTTTTGTGAAGCCATAATGTTTGGGGAAAAAAATGGATCCAGTAGTTACAGCAGCGTTGATTGCTACAGGGAAATGCCAGCAAGTTGGGAAGGCTGAATGCTGGAGTGCAAAAGAGAGGAAGCCAGGAGTACTCCTTCTGACAGAGGAACCTCTTCTGCTTCTCTGTGGCCATGGTGGTCTTTGGCAGAGACCTGGTTTTGTGGGAGAATCCGGATCCATTTTGGCTTATGCCTTGGCCCTTGAGCGATGCAAGTTAAAAATGAAGAATTATTCTGTGTCCATGATTACTGCTTTGGAAAGAGCATACAAGAACTCAACCTCCTTGATTTACATCAGCATTTTGTGCTTGTTTGAGAGATGGTGTCAGGATTATGGACCCTTGCCATGGTGAGCTGAGGTTATTTCCATATTGGCCTTCTTTCAGAGAGTTTTGGAGAAGGGGCTGGCCCTAAGTTCCTTGTGGATGTAGGCAGTGGTGCTCATGTGTTTACAAAACCGGCTGCAGGGGTCATTCACTGCTGCTTCATCCAGATATGTCTCAGTTTCTCTATACAGTCAAGCAGGATCTCAATCTACTTATCAGTGTTTTGCTAGGGGCTCCCTTCGTGCCTCTGAGACACACTGTTTTGAAGAATCTGAATCTAAAGGTGTGTTTTTTTTTTTCTCACGATTTGTTTCGTGAGCAACATCTCTGAGTTACAGGCCTCTCTTGCCTCAATCTGTACTTAGTGATTTTTACAAGAATCTCTTCTTGTATCTGGTTCCTGTCTTTTATCTAAGGTGGCTACTCCTTTCCATCCAAATTGGTCTATTGGTCTATAGTTTTTCCTAAAAGGACTATTGAGATCTGGATGGGGATCTCCATTTGCTCGACCATCAGAGAGATACCTGATGATGACTAATGCCTTTCACCAGTCCAACAGGCTGTCTTATTCAGCAGGCCACAGAAGAGGAGATAGGTGTCCAAGGTCCCCTTATCCAGATGGATTAGGGAAGTAATTGCCTCTGCATATTTGCCCAAGGAGCCCCAAGTACTGGAAGGAATTCAGACACATTTGACTAGGGCCATGCTGCCTGCTGGGCAGAAAACAGAGCGAGCACACCAGAGATTTGTTAAATGACTACCTGGTTAGCTTTGCATCCAGTGTGCAGGCAAGGAAGAACTCCACACAGGGGCAGCAATCCTTATGGAGGCCTTGGCTTCCTCCCTCCTAATTTGAGATGGCTTGGTTACTTCACACATGACGGGACTGGTCTAGCAAGAGGTTAAGGAGGGGGAAAGATATACTTTTGTATTAATTTCCTTTCCTTGAGTCCTGCTAAACCAGTCCTGAACTCCCCTAGTAAAATGGCTACTATCAAAGAGGAATTGTCCCTCACTTAAAGATGTTTGTTCAGTTGATTTTTGTAAGCGCTTCCTTGGGTCATCCGCTTCCAGTAGAAGGAGAGGAGTGGGGACAGAGGGGATGTTCTAGTTATTAGATTGTTTTTGTTACCTTTCTTGGTTACCTTAGCTTTGATATTTGTTATACTGGCTAGTCTGGGTCTGCATCACCCCTTTATAGTACAGATATCTCTAGAAAATCTGTGTTATGCCTCCATCTGTTGATTGGGGCTCACCTGATAGAAAAGTGCAGACACTGCTTACCGTTGACTTGGGGTGCTATTTTATTTCCATGAAAATCAACTGCCCAATCAAAGAGTGCAATAGTCTATATGTGTATAAGGGGAAATCAGGGACAACATTCTGTTGGGGGAGTAGAAGGGTTGAAGGACAATGAAGCCAGACACACAGAGTGATGTGCATAAATTGTTTCAGAAAGAGCTGTTCAGATCTCAGCTTACTTTCTGTTCATCTCTTTCAGCATGCAAGACAATGCTGAGGTGGAAAAGCCAGGCAATGACAGGCAAAGCCTGGACCCAGAGATTGTCCGCATGGAGTCAGAATCCACCATTGGGAGCTGAAGTGCTGAGCCCTGACTACTACTGTGTTCCTTAGACCCAGGTTTTGTTCTGTGGGCGTTCCACTAGGCCATATGCTTCAGAAAACTTATTACACCACCTTCTATATGAGAAGCTGCATTGGCCTGTCCAGTCTCCTCTTCCTCCTTCCCCCTCTATTTCCCTGCCCCATGGAAGCAGAGAATGTGTTATTTTATTTTTTTCCTCCGAGGCTCTGTGATGTCTGTATTTGTTCTCATTCAGATTTTTTTTCCCACCTGATTTCTTGTGAAACCAACTTGCAATGAATATAAAAGTTTTTTAATGAAATAATACACAGGTTTTTCTGTCTTACTCTTTATTAGCTAGGAATGGGGGTGGAAGAAGAGTAAAAAAATTAAGTTTTATAAGTGGTAATCTTTACCTCCAGTGAATGAAATGCTCCGTGGAGCCTGCCACTATTATGGTGTGATGGGTTTGGTTTGCACAGTAGGAGTTTTAACAAAACTACAGTGGAATCTTATTTAAGTAAAACTCATGTTAAGAAGGGAAAAGCAGCTGCTTAGCAACCTTAAAATAAGAGCAGAAAGCACTCAATTTCAGTATAAAGTAGTAACAAATTGGTTTTATCAGTTACACTGTCTTCTGGCTCTGGGCCTGACCCTTTTTAGCAACATCGCCATAGTTCTAAATTCTTTGAATGTTTTATTAATGGATCAGCAAAGCAGTGATTCTTTTTTTTCTCCACATAAGACTTCCCCTGTTCAGCCATGGCATGAAAGCTTAAATGCTGTTTTTTTTCCTCCTTGTTCACTGGCCATTGGTGCATTCCCTGTGCTGGAAGCCTTATCTTCTATGATAAAGTTTGGGTCTTCTCTGTTGCTCCTGCAAGAACTTGGAATGGGAGACCACCCAAACTTCAGAGGACTATTGGTTATGTCAATAAAATCCTGAAAGCAGGCTTTTCTGATAGATAGTATCACTGCCATAGCCAATAAATGCTGCTGTTCCTTCAGGAGATAATGAATAATTGGGATGAGACATAGTCTAATGACATCAACTCCTAGCAGAGGATAGCAGCCACGTGAACCAAATTTATGGAATTACCTGGCTGGCTTCCTTTCTGTGTTATGGGTCATAAATATTTTGTTAGAATTTAGATCTTACTTAGAGAAGCATCTTGTCTTAATGCTTGACGTGCAGTAATTTTTTCCAACCCAGTGAAAGTTGGAAAGAATCATACAAAAGGAGTCGAGAATGTTGAGGGCAAAATAACTTTTATGAAAATTTAATGGAATGGAATGAATCTTGGGCATGTGAAGAAAAATTGGTAAACAAACATGAGGTGCAAAAATGGGTCAAATCAGACTGTGGGTTTCCAGAGTAATAAGCCCTCTCCCCCCCCCCCCCCCCCCACCGAAAAAAGCCTGGCCAAATGCATTTATTTCCAGGAACAAGCAGGAATGTAGTCATCACATATGGGTATCGTCGGTACCGATGGAGCCTGTGCTGGAACGCTCCCCAGTGTCCAATTAGAAAGCTTTTGGGAGCATCCCACAGCGCCTGCGTGCTGCCTTCCCACCTTTCCCAACTGCCTCTCTCCAGTTCTTCGTTTTCCGCGGAGCCAGCAGGTCATGTTCCTGTCACCGCAGAAAATTGTTGTTCTTTTTTGTAGTAGCGTCTGCCTTCCTCAACGCTTTACCGTTACCGCCTGTTTTTTCTTCATTCTTTCTTTTCTTAAAAAAAAAAAAAATGAGTTCTTTTCCCGGGTTTTTTTTCCAGGTGCACGTGCCTTTTTGGGCCTTAGGCCCAGGATTTTTTCCACGATGGAAAAACCCTCCTCTGGGTTTAAAAAGTGCACCAAGTGTGGCGGTACCATTTCTGTCACCGACACCCATGACTGGTGTCAATGTTTAGGTCCTGACCATTCCACCTCGGAATGTATGGCCTGTGCCATGATGTCCAAGAGAGGTCGACAGAACCGAGCTGCCAAGCTCAGTACCCTGTTTGCCTCTGATGCAGCTTCGGTGGCATCGACGTCTTCCAGGGCTTCGTCTTCCTCCTGTGGATCTCAGGTAACTAAACATAAGTCTAGCTGGTCCTCAAAAGGTAGATCTCCTTCTAAGCATTGAGATGCCTCTGGCGTTGCCCTTGAGGATTCTGTACCAGCAAAATTGCCCCGGTGGGAGGCTTCGGCTTCCAAAGCATAATCGGGGCTCCAGGATGTTCTTAAGGCCTCGACCTCGGCAGAACTACTGGTGCCATGCTCTGGGGTACCGGCGGTCTTCTCCGGTACCGACATCCAGGCATCGGCAGCGTCGATAGACCAGAGAGTCCTGGCTATTGAGCGCAGTCTGGCGGCTCTCCTTGCGTCATCGACGCCCTCGGAACCGCGACAGACAATCCGGCTGGTACTGGCACCGACCCCGACATCGGTACTGGTACCGATGGCATCGACATCAGTATCGGTGTCTGCATTGCCGGTACCCAGTCATCCGATGCCTTCTGGTACTGATACCCCGATACCGACTACTCCTGGTACCGACTTTGCTCGGTACGGGTATCAGGCTCTTCAAGAGCATCCGGACAGACGGTACTTCGAGTCCTCAGACGAATCTGAGGATTCTGACAGTTCTGTCAATGCAGGAATGCTTCTCCCAGAGGAGCCCTCCTCCCCTAAGCGCAGGATGTCTCCTCCAGAGGATATTTCCTTCCAGGATTTTATCAGGGAGGTGGCTCGGGGTCTGTCCATTACTGTGGCCCCTGAAACAGAGCCCAGAGCTAAGGAGTTGGAAATTTTACAATATCCCAAAACTCCTTAGGAGGCAGTTACCTTGCCCATTCATGAGATTTTGCATGATCTCATGTTAAGAATGTGGGAGACACCTCTTACCACCTCTCCTCATTCTCCCAGACTAGACACTCTGTATCAAGTCCCTCCTTGTCCTGGTTTCCAAAAAACTCAGCTTCCTCACCACTCTATTGTAGTGGAATCAGCTATGAGAAGGATCAAGAGTGCAAAGAGGCATTCCTCTAATCCTCCAGGACGTGAGTGCAGAACCCTGGATGCTTTTGGACGTCGTGTCTTCCAAGCTTCCATGCTTTCTGCCAGGATCAGTTCCTATAGACTATACATGGGAATGTTCCTGAAGGAGGTCACAGGTGATTTAGAGGCTTTGTCCTATTCTTCCTGAGGATAGACAAATTGGGAAATATCCCTTGTACTGGTGAGAACCTGTTTGGTAGAGACTGACAGGAAAAGGCCAATGAGTTGGATGCTGACAACTCCACCTTGGATAGATTATCCATGTCCACAG
This sequence comes from Ichthyophis bannanicus, assembly GCA_033557465.1. Lineage (NCBI taxonomy): Eukaryota > Metazoa > Chordata > Amphibia > Gymnophiona > Ichthyophiidae > Ichthyophis > Ichthyophis bannanicus. The sequence goes on along the minus strand of CM066039.1, from coordinate 280,871,824 downwards.
CTGATCCTGCTAGAAAGAAATCTTTCAAGAAACCATTCTTTTCTAAAAAGAAAAGATATTATCCTGCTTATGCTTAGCAGGGACAGTCTTCAGGTCAGCTTGTCAGAAAAGGTCAGCAACCACCCAAACAGAAGAAAGCAAGGACTGCTAAGCCTCAGCCGTCCCAGCAATCTCAGCCTCCACAAGGCCTTTGACTTTCAGCTAGAGAACTTAGCCTTCCTGGCTCTCGTGGGACCAGAGCCTTCCACCATTCCAGGAAGGTTATGTCACTTTGCCCCCAGATGGGGGCAGATAACAGCAAAGCATTGGACACTCTCCCTCATAAAGGAGGGGTACAAGCTTCATTTTTCAAGCATGCCCCCTCCCACAATAATAAGGCAGTTCAATTCTCCGACCTCTCTCATCAACCTGTTAGGTCAGGAGGTCATTATGCTTCTTGCCCAAGGGGCAAAAGAAGAAATACCCATCCATCAGCAGGGTACAGGTTTTTACTCTCCCTATTTCCTTATCCCAAAGAAAACAGGGGGTTACAGGCCTATCTTGGACCTCAGAGAATTGAACAAATTCCTTGCCAAAGAGAAATTCAAGATGATTTCTCTCGGAACTCTGCTGTCATACCTTCAGAGTCAGAATTGGCTTTGTTCTCTAGATCTCAAGGATACGTACACCCATGTTCTCATCCATCCAACTCACGGAGGGTTCCTTCGGTTCCTTTTTCAAGGAAAGCACTACTAATACAGGGTGCTTCCTTTTGGCCTGGCCTCAGCACCAAGGATGTTCATGAAATGCATGGCTGTAGTAGCAGCATTTCTCTGCACTCTAGGGATATTCGTCTTCCCCTACTTAGACGACTGGCTCATTTGAGCCCCAACAGAGTCAGAGGCCAGGACTTCTCTGTCCTGCACAATGCGTATCCTTCAGTATTTGGGGCTGGTAATAAACATCCCAAAATCCAGTCTAACTCCCACTCAGTCTTTAGAGTTCATAGGGGCTTTGCTGGATACCAGAAGGGCAAGGCCTATCTCCCACAGGTCCGCTGCCTTCGCATGGTGCAGTTAGCTTCTCAAGCAGTGCTAAAGTCTGATCTCACTGCCCGAGAAATGCTACAACTACTAGGCCACATGGCATCTAGTGTGCATGTGGTTCCCTATGCTCGCCTCCATATGAGGGCAGCCCGGTGGACTTTATACACTCAATGGACCCAGGCATCAGGGTGCCTTTCAGACAAAATAGCAAACACAATTCGCCTTACTTTGTCCCTCCAGTGGTGGAAGTCCACTCAAAACCTGTTGCTGGGGTCCCCTTTTCAGCAACCCTTACCCCAAGCAACTCTAACAACAGATGCTTCTCCGATGGGTTGGGGAGCTCATCTGCAAGACCTCTCCACCCAAGGCAACTGGTTGCCGCAGGAGACTCATCTACATATCAATCTCTTGGAGCTCAGAGCAATCTTCCTTGCTCTTCGAGTGTTCCACACCCTGCTTAGCTGCAAGACAGTCCTCATTCATACGGACAATCAAGTAGCCATGTGCTACGTGAACAAGCAGGGGGGAACAGGCTCTCTGTCGCTTTGCAACGAAGCTTTGCGACTATGGGCCCTCGCCAGAGAGCATCAGATTCATCTCCTGGCAGTGTATCTTCCAGGCATTCAAAACTCTTGGGCAGACAGACTCAGTCGAGTTCTGCTTCCACACGAGTGGTCTCTGCATGCAGACCAGGTGGCCAAGATTTTTCAAATTTGGGGAACCCCAGACATAGACCTCTTTGCAAATCCGTTGAATGCCAAACTTCCCCGGTTCTGTTCCAGAATTCCGGCTCAGGGGGCTCAGGCCGGGGATGCTTTCCTCCTTTATTGGGGTCAAGACTTCCTGTATGCCTTTCCACCCATTCCCCTAATTCCCAAAACCCTGTTCAAGCTTCAGAGAGACAGAGGCCATGATTCTCATAGCTCCACATTGGCCACGGCAAGTGTGGTATCCTCTGCTTCTACATCTCTCTCAAGCTCCCTATCTCAGGAGGACGGAATGTTATGACATCCCAATCCCCAGTCTTTGCATCTCAGGGCTTGGTTGCTGAAGGCCTAGATCTCCATGATCTTAATCTCCCTCAGCAAGTAAAAGATATTCTTTTTGCTTCCAGGAAACCTTCCACAAGACGCTCTTATGCTTTCAAGTGGAAAAGGTTTACCATATGATTCAAAGACGAATCATTTGGAGCCTAAGAGCTTGTCCTATATGCCTAAAGTCAGCTACCATGCATGAAGAACTGACTCTATTAAGGAAAGACCTAGCTGCCATGCATAAAGAAGTGTCTCTACTGAGGGAGGAACTGGCTGCAATGAAGCGCACCTCTTCTAGGATACAAACTGAACAAAGTCCACCACCGCTCCCACAAAGAATCAAATGCCCTAGGAACAAATGGATCACAGTGGGTTCTGCTAGATTGCGACCTGTAACACAGAGACATCCTGTACATCAAGAGATATCCCTGCATAATGCCTTCTCTGTCTTGGCTAATGAGGATGCCCAGTCCAAAGAAACTGAAGAGCCCTTAAATGAGTCAGACAATGCCCAATCCCCTGCTAAAGCACCAAATATGAAGAAAACCTCACCAAACAGAAAACTACTACTACTTGGAGATTCCATCACCAGAGGCACTAACTTGGGAACACAGTTCAAAGGAGAGAAGATAGTCCTGTGCCTACCAGGCTCTTCAGCCAGCAGGAATACAAACCAAGTTGTTGAATTACTTAGCGCAAAAAGTGAACACTCTGAACTTGATGTTATTATCCACTTAGGCACAAATGACCTGGCTAGGAACAGTGCCTCCACAGCCCAAAAGGACTTCCAATCTCTGGGAGAGAAACTCAAGCGCATTGTTAACACTGTTGCATTCTCAGAAGTTCTACCTGTTCTTGGTAAGGGGACAAAAAGGCTGCATCACATTAACAGCTTTAATACATGGCTCCAGAGCTGGTGCAAACAAGAAGTATTCAGATTTATTGGCAACTGGGACAACAGATGGACCAACAAGAGACTATACTGTGCCAATGGACTACATCTCTCTGTCGCAGGGAAAAGAATCCTAAGTGAAAAATTCAGGCAGTATGTGGATATGCATTTAAACTAGGAAAAGGGGGTGACAGACGTGGAAGGTCAACATCTGCATGCCATCCCCAGCAAAAGCAGAACACCATCAGAAACAGCCACACTTTTAAACCACACATCAAAAGCATGTGGGAAGAAGTAGGCAGAACAAAATCAATGCAAAATACACACAAGCCAGGAAAATGCTGGAAAGCAATGAGCACAAATGCTCGAAGCTTAGCCAACAAAATTCCAGACCTGGAAGCCTTAATGGTGGAAACGAATTTGGACTATGTGGCCATTACAGAAACATGGTTTAATGAATCGCACGATTGGGATATAGCCATAGCTGGCTATAATCTATTCAGAAGAGACAGAGAAAATGGAAAAGGAGGTGGAGTAGCCTTGTATGTCAAAAGCAATATTAAAGCTACTGAAATGCAGGGAACATGGGGAAAAGAAGAAGCGCTCTGGATTGCGTTGGAAAGAGGAGATGGCAGTGTCATCCATATTGCTGTAGTCTACAGACCTCAGACTCAAATTGAAGAGAGAGACAATGAATTGATTAAAGATATTGCCAAGATAGCAGCAAAGGGGGAAGCGATCATATTGGGTGACTTTAATCTACCTGATGTGGATTGGATTACTCCTTCTGCACATCTGGAAAGAAGCAAAAAGATTGTGGATGCTCTCCAAGATGCATTATTTAGACAAATGGTGATGGAACCAACCAGGGAAAGCTCAACACTGGATGTAGTGCTCACCAACAGTGATAGTGTTTCGAATGTCTGCGTGAGTGCCCCTGTGAGCAACAACGACCATCACACGGTGTGGTTTGAGATAAAAGCCATGGTACAGGCTAATCATAGCAAGCTCAAAGTCCTAAACTTCAAATACACTGACTTCAATAAAATGGCAGAGTACTTAAAGGAGGAGATGACGGGGTGGAAGGAGATAAAGGAAGTGGAATTGCAATGGGCTAAACTAAAGAAGGCAATAAATGGGGCAACAGATAAATATGTAGGAAAAATAAATAAAAACAAGAGGAGAAGGAAACCTATTTGGTTTTCCAAAGAGGTGGCTGCTCAAATAAAGGCAAAAAACACAACTTTTGCAAAATTCAAAAGCTTGCAAACAGAAGAACACAGAAATGAATACAGGATCCAACTCAAAGAGTCTAAAAGAGTAATAAGGATAGCAAAATCAAAGGCAGAGGAAAGGATGGCTAAAGATGTTAAGGGTAGCAACAAAACTTTCTTCAGGTATATTCGGGAAAGGAAGAAGATCAGAGTTGGAATTGCAGGACTCAGAAGTGGTGGGAAAGGACTCGTGGAAAGTGACACTGAAAAAGCGGAATTGCTAAATAAATACTTCTGCTCTTTTACTAAAGAAGATCCTGGAGATGGACCAGCTGTGACTCCCAAATATAAAAATGGGAATGAAGTAGATACCACACCATTCACAGAAGACGAGGTGTTAGAACAACTTGCTAAACTGAAAGTGGACAAAGCCATGGGACCGGATGGGATACATCCTAGGATACTGAAAGAGCTCAGAGAGGTTCTTGCAGGACCGTTAAAGGATGTCTTCAACAGATCCTTGGAAACAGGAGAGGTTCCTCAGGACTGGAGAATGGCTGATGTCGTACCTCTGCACAAAAGTGGGGACAGGGAAGAAGTGTCAAACGACAGGCCCGTGAGCCTTACCTCGGTGGCGGGAAAAGTAATGGAGGCGCTCCTGAAACAGCGAATAGTGAACTTTCTCAAAACCAACAGGATGCAAGATCCGAGGCAACATGGTTTTACCGAAGGATGGTCTTGCCAAACAAATCTGATTGGGTTCTTTGACTGGGTGACCAAGGAACTAGATCAGGGGCATGCGAATGGATGTCATCTACCTGGATTTCAGCAAAGCCTTTGATACTGTTCCTCATAGGAGGATTGTCAACAAACTCAGTAGCTTGGGGATGGATCCCAAGATGGTAAACTGGATCAGAAATTGGTTGACTGACAGACGACAGAAGGTGATTGTACATGGAGCTCACTCGGATGAGAGGAAGGTAATTAGCGGGGTGCCCCAAGGTTCGGTCCTGGGTCCGGCACTGTTCAATGTATTTGTGAGTGATATTGCTGAAGGACTGAATGGAAAAGTCTGTCTTTTTGCAGACGACACAAAAATTTGCAACAGAGTGGACTCCCCCGAGGGAGTGGTTAGCATGAGGAAAGATCTACAAAAGCTGTAAGACTGGTCTAATGCTTGGCAACTACGATTTAATGCGAAAAAGTGCAGTGTCATGCACTTGGGTAGCAGAAATCCAAGGGAAATGTACACGATAGGGGGCGAGAAGTTGGTATGCACAGTTCAGGAGAAAGACCTTGGTGTGATTATCTCTGATGATCTCAAGGTGGCAAAACAGTGCGACAAGGCGGTGGCAAAAGCCAGGAGGATGTTGGGCTGCATACAGAGAGGGATTACCAGCAGAAAGGAAGAAGTACTTATGCCACTGTATAAGTCACTGGTGAGGCCTCACTTTGAATACTGTGTTCAGTTTTGGAGACCATATCTTGCAAAAGATGTAAAAAGACTGGAAACTGTTCAGAGGAAAGCGACCAAAATGATTTGGAGCCTGCGTCAGAAGCCTTATGAGAAGAGACTTGAAGACCTAAATATGTACACTTTGGAGGAGAGGAGGGACAGGGGAGATATGATTCAGACCTTTAAATACTTAAAGAGAAATGATGAACAAACAAACCTCTTCCAAAGACGGGGAAGCTGTAAAACTAAAGGGCATAACATGAAGCTGCAAGGTGGTAAATTGAAAGGCAATATCAGGAAATATTTTTTCACTGAAAGGGTGGTGGATGCTTGGAATGCCCTCCCGAAGGAAGTGGTGGGGGCAAACACGGTGACGGAATTCAAAACAGCATGGGACAAACACAGTGGATCCCTTTTACAGCAATAGGATAAAAACAAAATAAACGGTACCATCTAACTTCTGAATCATATAACGTCTCAACAAATAGAGGTGTCCTACATGGAGTGGTGGGTTTACCCCTAAACAAAGACATTGGGGGGGGTGGCCTGCACAGAGTGACAGGTGCACCTACTCTTGCCATCTTGCTGGGGAGACTAGATGGACCATGCTGGTCTTTATCTGCCATCATTTACTATGTTACTATATGGTGTTCGCAAAAGGGTCTTAACCCCCTTGTGATACCTCTGGAATCATTGCTGGAGTATCTCCTTCATTTATCCAAAGCAGGACTTAAGACTAACTCAGTAAGAGTCCATTTGAGTGCTATTGCAGCTTCCTTTAAGCCTCTAAATGGACATCCTATTTCCTCTCATCCTCTTATAGTAAGATTTATGAGAGGTCTTCTTCTAACTAAGCCTCCCATTAGGCCACCACCAGTGGCATGGGACATAACCTGGTTCTTGGGCAGCTCATGAAGCCACCTTTTGAACCTTTAGCTACTACCTCCTTGAAATTCCTTTCTTGGAAGGTTATTTTTCTCATTGCAATCACATCAGCACGTCACATTAGTGAGATGCAAGCTCTAGTAGCTGATCCACCTTATACAAGATTCCATCATGACAAGGTAGAACTCATCCACACTTTATGCCAAAGGTGGTTTCACCTTTTCATCTGAACCAAGCGGTCTACCTACCTGTGTTTTTTCCAAGGCCTCATGCATCAAATGCAAAGAGGAATCTTCATACCTTGGACTGTAAAAGAGCTTTAGCCTTTTACTTACAAAGAACACAGCAACATAGAAAGTCCTCTCAACTCTGTTGCTTTTGATCCTTCTCATTTGGGACTTCCAGTCTCCAAGAGAACACTGTCTAACTGGATTGCTCAGTGTATTTCCTTCGCCTATCAGAGTAAGAACCTTTCTCTGGAGGGCCATGTCACAGCTCACAATGTGAGAGCCATGGCAGCCTCAATGGCTCATCTGCACTCTGTGTCTATCGACGACATCTGTTAAGCAGCCACCTGGGCCTCGGTTCATACCTTCACAGCCCATTACTGCTTGGACAAGGACTCCCACTGGGATGCCTTGTTTGGTCAGGCTGTTCTCCAACACCTGTTCTATATCTAATCAACTCCTACCCACCATCCCTGGTAGGATGCCAGAGATCCATGGGGGGAAGTGGAGCCCTGTTCAGGGGCACACAACTTCTGGGGTCTCTCCCTGTCACCTAAAGCTAGGGAGTCCCCATATGTGATGACTACATTCCTGCTTGTTCCTGGAGATAGCATAGTTACTGACCTGTAACAGGTGATCTCCGGAACAGAAGGAATTTAGTCCTCACAACCCACCCACCTCCCCTAGGAGTTGTATCTCTCTATCTCTTTCCCTTTCCCTCGCTCTCTCTTTGTCTCAGCTTTAAAACTCAACTGGAGAGAGGCAGTTGGGAAAGTAGCACACAGGTGCTGTGAGATGCTCCGAAAAGCTTTCTAATTGGACGCTGGGGAGCGTTCCCGCGCAGGCTGCATCGGTACCGACGATACCCATATGTGAGGACTAAATTCCTGCTGTTCCCGGAGATCACCTATTACAGGTGAGTAACTATCCTTTATGGGAAAAGGAATTCCAGCATTCCAGCTTTGTATAGCATAGAAATTTACATAGAGTGAAACATAGAAGTTAGGAAATTCCTACTTTAAAACTGCTTTTTACTGTTCTGTACTCTCCCCACCACCAAAAACAGCCCCTCCATGCATCTGACACATCACACTGCACATGGCCGCTCCAAAAAATACTCCCTTGCAGCTACCCTACCACTCTGTCAAATGACCTCCATAACTGCCTCATCCTAAAAAAACATTCTCCTGCCATCTCACCACCTCTCCCAACCCCCAAAATCTGGTGCCCCACGATTGCTTCACTACCTTGCCAACTGCCCCACCTCAAAAAAGCTCCTGCCATGCAACTGTCCTCCCTATCACCTTACAAATTTCCCTTGCCCCCAAAACTACATTCCCCAGAACTGTCCCACCACGTCCAGTTACCCCCCAATATGTTATATTTTGAAGATGTGAATAAACAGACAAAGGTGAGTCGGTTGATATAGTGTATCTGGACTTTCAGAAAGCCTTTGACAAGGTCCCTCATCAGAGACTTTTGGCAAAACTAAAAAGTCATGGGATAGGAGGCAGTATACTATTGTGGATCAGGAACTGGTTAAAAGATAGAAAGCAGAGGGTAGGGCTAAAGGCTAATTTCCCAATGGAAAAAGGTGAATAGTGGAGTATCCCAGGGATCTGTGCTGGTTCCGCTGCTTTTTGACATATTCATAAATGACCTGGAAAACGGAATAACGAGTGAGGTTATCAATTTTGTAGATGAGAGAAAACTATGTAAAGCTGTTAAAAACCCAAGAGGATTGTGGAAAATTGCAAGAGGATCTTGATAAATCGGAAGACTGGGCATCCAATTGACAGATGCAATTTAATGTGGACAAGTGCAAAGTTATACACCTAGGAAAGAACAACCCAAATTATGGTTACACGATGCAAGGTTTCACACTGGGAACCAGCACCCAAGAAAAAGATTTAGGCGTCATTGATAACATGTTAAAAACCCTCTGCCCAGTGTGCAGCAGCGGCCAAGAGAGCAAATAGAATGCTAGGAATCATAAGGAAAGGAATGGAAAATAAAACAAAGGATATTATAATGCCTCTGTATCGTTCTGTGATGCGACCACACATTGAATATTGTGTGCAGTTCTGGTCGCTGTATTTTAAAGAGGATATAGCGTTATTAGAAAAGGTACAGAGAACAGCCACCAAAATGGTAAAGGGGATTGAAGGATACTCCTATGAAGAGAGGCTAAAAAAGGTTAGGGCTCTTCAACCTGGAAAAGAGACGGCTGAGGGGAGATATGATAGAAGTCTATAAATTAATGAATGGGGTGGAACGGGTAAATGTAGATCGATTGTTTACATCATCAGAATATAAAAAGACTAGAGGACATGCAGTGAAGCTACAGGGTAACCTATTTAAGACTTATAAGAGAAAATATTTTTTTCACTCAACGTGTAATCAAACTCTGGAATTTGTTACTGGAGGATGTAGTAAAAGTTGTTAGTGTAGCTGGGTTTAAAAAACCTTTGGACAAGTTCCTGGAGGAAAGGTCCATAAACCATTATTAAAAGGAACCCAGGATATCACTGCTTGACCTGATACAAGCATTGAGGAACCTGTGTCTTTTGGGGAACTGCTAGGTACGTATGACCTAGATTGGCCGCTGTTGGAAACAGAATACTGGGCTTGATGGACCTTGGTCTGACCCAATATGGCATATTTTATGTTCTTATGTTCTAAATTGTTCACATATTTGATTCTCTTTGCTGTTTCTAGTGTGAATGCTACTGACTAAATTGCACTGATTTCTATTGGTTGTTTTTTGTTCTCCAAGGTAATATCTGTTTCTAGTTGTTAACTAGGAACATACTTGCTGCCCAAAGTTTAGGGGGTGCTGTAAGATATGCCCAAGACTTAGGAGGTTAGGATCTGAGCTGGCGCTACCATTAGGCCAACTAGAACCCCATCCTTCCTGGGGGGTGGGGGGGTTGACCATTGCCAGCACTGCTGCCCCTCACTGGGGCAAGCAGCGATGGCAGTGCTTTTAAAACAGCACCGAAGCACCAGAGTTAACTTTCTACTCCGGCACCATGGTGCTGTTCCTGCTTCTGCCCACTTCTGATTCCATTTCCTGTTTGCATAGGGGTGGGTTATTTCCCTAAAGGATTTGACACTGGAGGTGGTATTTTTGATCATTGTTTGCTCAACATGCTGGATCTCCAAACTGCAGGGTTTGTCCTGTAGGAAGCCCTATTTGATGATTTCTCTGGAGACAAGCAGGGGGATGCAGGCACACTATGTTGGTGACATCCCTGACTGAACTTTCAGTTCTGACATAACCCCTGCTATCTGTGGGAAAACACCTGTTAGAGGTAAGCAACTATAATCTCCAGGAACAAACAAGTATATAGTTTTCACATATGGGTGACATCGGGTACCAACGAAGCCCGAGTGTGAAGCTCCCCAGCTACCAATACGAAAGCTGTCCACTGCACCTGCACTGCTGCCTTCCTGCTCTCCCAACTCCCTCTCCTCAGTTCTTTTTCTGCAGAGCCAATGGGTCACTACCCTATCACTGCAGAAAAGAACTTCTAAAACTTTTCCTTAACCGTTTTGCCTAACCACAACAGTATTGCTCGATACTAGTCCCTTCATCCTTTTGATTATTTTTTGTTTCTTTCCTAAAAAAATAAAAATAAATAACCTTAATTTTTTCCTCAGGGTTCTTGTGCCCCTTGGGCCTTGCCCACCATCTTAAGATGGAGAAAATCTCCAGTGGTTTAAAAAAATGCATCAAGAGATCCAGCACCATCTCAATTACCGACAAACACGACTCGTGTCTGACGTGTTTTGGTCCCGATCATATTCTCCAAGACTGCTCCTTCTGCAAGCAGATGACGAAGAAGGGCCTAGGGAACCGGGCCAAAATGTTTGGGGAACTCTTCCCTTCAGACTCATTGTTGTTGGCCTCTACTTCATCCAGAGTATTGTCTTGCTCCCACCGTTCGAAGCACTCCAAGAAGTCGAGGCACTCAGAGAAGACTAAGAGAGACACATCTCCTCCAAAAGATAATCAAAAAATATTGACTCCTCTGAGAAACTGAAGGAACCAAGAGAAAAGTCCAAGGACTCCTTGGGAAAGTCTCGTGAATCCAGAGAAAGATCCTGTTTGACACACTGGGAATTGTCCCGGACTTTCTCTGAATCTGGTCATCGGTCCAGGCATCCCCGGCGGGAGGACTTGTCCTCCAAAGCCTCGATGGGGATTCAGGAGGCACCCAAGGCCTTAGCCTCCGGAGAGTCCCCAATGCCTTGCTCTGGTATGGTGGTGCTCATCCCCGTTCTTTCATTGGACCAGACGCAGGCTACCTTCCTGGATTTAGCGTATGCTGTCCTTGGAATGGACCATAGCTGCTCTTCTGGTGGCTTCAGTACCATTAGCGCCAACAACTCTGGGAATGCAGCTGGGAGCATCAACCTTGATGACTCCATCCACTCCGGTGCAACGGGTGGCATCGATCTTGCTTTTGTCATCGATGCATCGCGTACCCAAGATATCAGTACCGGGCCCGGTGTCGGCATCGACCACAGAACCTCTCTGGTCTGCATAAAGATTAGCCCCTGAGGACATTGAGGAACATCACCTCTGTTCATGTCGTTGACAACGGCGATACTCTCTGGCATCAGATCCAGACACTTCAGATTCTGATCACTGATTCCTCGATTCCGATGGCCTCCAAGACATCTTCTCGGAGCCCTCGCCACCGTCAATTAGTACTCGCCGTAAATCCCCTCCTGAAGACATGTCCTTTCAGGAGTTTATCCAAGACATGGCAGCTGGTCTTTCCATCCCGGCAGTATCAGAACCGGAACCGAGAGCAGAGGAACTGGAAATCCTCCAGTACCCCACAACCCCAAAAGAAGCTGCTATCCTCCCGGTACACTGGATCCTACATAATCTGATGCTCAGGATGTGAAGATCCCTCTTACAGTTTCTCCCATAAGTCATCAGTTGGACACCATGTACAGAGTGCCTGAATGCCCCGGCTTCCAAAAATCACAACTCTCACACCATTCTATGGTAGTGGCATCGGTGATGCGCCTTATAAAAAGTGGGAAAAATCATGCATCTTTCCTCCGGGCAGGGAATCGAGGAATCTCGATTCCTTTGCCCCTCGCTCCTTCCAAGCATCAATGCTATCCAGTAGGATAAATTTGTACATCCTTTACAAGGGAATGTTCTTAAAGGAGCTTAATAAAGACTGGGAGGGATTTCTCCCTTTTCTTCAGAGGAGAAGTGTCCAACTTTCCATGCTGTCTTGGCTCACAGCCAAAATGTCTCTAAATTCGTGAATAGAGCTGCTTTTGATGCCTTTGAGTCATCAAGCAGGGCTTCTTCTATTGCCATAGGTGCAAAGCATCTGGCTTGGCTCCAAGCTTCTGACTTGGAACAATGGGTCCAAGATAAGTTGGGTAACATCCCCTGCACTGGTGAAAACCTGTTTGGGAAGAACTGGTGGGAGAAGCAGGAGAGCTAGAGATAGATGACACAACACTCAAGAGGCTCTTTAGAAAGACTTCTGATCCTTCTAAAAAGCAAGCACCTAACAAGAAGCCTTTCTACCCTAAAAAGAGGAGATTCTATCCTTCATACTCCCAGCCAGCCTACTAGACTCCACAAAAACAACAGGGTCCTAAACAGACTAAAAAGCCCAGGCTAACCAAGCCACAGCCAGCCACTAAGCCAACTACTGCTACATCTAGTTTTGACTCCTACATAGGAAGCACAGCCAGCCTTCTCCTTCACATACCAGAGCCCACCACTATCCCAGGAGGACTCTCTCACTTTGCTCAACACTAGCATGCCATCACCACAGAGCAGTGGACGCTCAACATAATCCAGAGAGGTTACCAACTAAACATCCAAGCGCTTCCTCTTCACCATTTCAAGGGAGCGCTTCATTCCAAACCTCCCCTGGATGCACTGCTCAAGCAAAAGATAAACATTCTCTTTTCCCAAGGAGCCGTAGAACCAGTTCCAACAAACCAACTGTTCAAAGGCTTCTACTCTCCCTACTTCCTCATTCCAAAGAAGTCAGGAGGCTACAGACCCATTCTCGACCTCAGAGAGCTAAACAAATTCCTCGTCAAAGCAAACTTCAAAATGATCTCTCTGGGGACCCTTCTTCCCTACTTACAGGAACAAGACTGGCTTTGTACCCTAGACCTCAAAGAGGCCTACACTCACATTTTGATACTTCCAGACCACAGACGGTATATTCATTTTACTTGTTCAGGACACCTATTACCAATAAGGGTCCTTCCTTTCGGTCTGGCATCTGCACCAGGGATCTTCACGAAGTGCATGGCCATCATAGCAACTCATCTCCGGAGCAGCAAAGTCTTTGTCTTTCCTTACTTAGATGATTGGCTCATAAAGGCAGACTCTCTCCTGGAGAACTCTGCTCATCTCGACAAAAAACTCTTGCACTTCTGCAGTACCTTGGCTTTGTGATAAATTTCCCAAATTCTCCAGGACCAAGCAGGAAGTCAGTCCTCACATATGGGTGTCATCGACGCCGATGAAGCCCCAGCGGAGCATTTCCCCAGCTTTCCATGAAAGCCTTTGGGAATGCAGGCACGCATGCGCGGTTCCCTTCCCGCCTAAAGGTGCCATCTTACCTCAGTCTCTCTTTTTCCGAGAAGCCCACCGGACGTGTGTCCTGTCATCCCGGATAAAAGTTTGATTTTTTCGGCGATTCTCGCTATTTTTCTTCTTCGGTTCGACGCCGGTTCCCCTCCCGCCGGGTTCGGTACACCGGTGTCGAGCCCGTTTCTTCTTTTTCGGTTTTTGCCCTTCGTGACTGGCGTTCGCGCCCATTTTTGCTTTTTCCCTGGAAGTCCGGTCCTTTGACCTTGCGGGGACTCTTTTTTCCCCGTTGGTTTCCAGCGGTTTTAAAAAGTGTGATCGGTGTAAGAAGTTGTTGTCTCTCACCGACACACACAACTGCTGCCTTCGGTGCCTCGGTCCTGATCACGACCCTAAGACGTGTGGACCATGTGGGAAGATGTCTTCCAAGGCACTGCGAAGTCGCCAGCAGCAGAAAGAAAGGCTTTTCTCTGACTCAGCCTCCGGCCGGGCCCGGACCTCGTCTGAGGCCTCAACATCTTGGGATTCGGATCCCGAGTGCCGTCGTGGCTCCTCGGACAGGGGATCCCCCGACAGGGAACGCAAGAGGAAGAAGCGGCTCGTGAGGGCGTCGTCGGAAGAGGTCCCTGGCTCCTCGAGGGCCAGGTCTAAGAGCCCCGGGCCCGTGGAACAAGAGAAGCCTGCCAAAGTTCCTCGCATGGAGCTGGAGTCTGTTGGACACGTAAGCCCTGTAGTCCTCGAGGACTCTCCTCCCAGAGAGCCGACGTCGGGCCTGGCACCGCCGGGGCCCGAGTCGGTGGCTGCTGCGTCTCCCGAGCTGAGTCTCAGGATGACAGCCTTGGAGTGCAGACTGTCTGCCTTCATGGAGCAGCAGCGGGCACTGTTGGCCAGCCTGTCTGGCGCATCTGCCCCGACCACTGGGACATCGACATCGAAGTCGACCCCGGAGACCGAGCCGATACTCGAGACCATGATGGCTCGAGGTCGACCTCGGTCGCGGTCTCCCTCAACCTCCCGTTCGGGACCGAGGGCGTCGACGCCGGTGCCTCCGGCGTCGGGGCGGGTGCTCCCGGGCCCCGCGGGGTCAGATCCTGACTCCTCGACAGACGAGTCCGCCTGGGAGACGGAGGATGAGGAGTCCCCCTTCAAGACTCGGTGCGTCCTGTCGGACTCACCGCAGTCTGAACCCCGGAGTAGATCCCCTCCGGAGGATACCTGGTTCTCGGAGTTTGTCCGGGATATGGCCACCGCGTTGGCTATCCCGGCGGACCCCGAGGAAGAGCCTCGAGCCGAGGAGCTCGAGGCCCTGCAGTACGACTCTTCTCCGAAGGAGGCCTTTACTGTCCCGGTTCCTCCGATGCTGGAACGGCTCCTCTTCCGGATGTGGGAGGCACCGGCCTCAGCGCCGGTTTTAAGCAAGCGAGTCGATTCGATCTATCGACTCCGGAAGAGCCCTGGCTTTCAGAAGGCGCAGCTACCACACCATTCCATGGTTGTGGAATCGGCCATGCATCGCCTGAAGAGTCAGAAGATGCACTCCGCGGTGCCCCCCGGCAGGGAGGCCCAGAACCTCGATGGTTTTGGTAGAAAGTGCTTCCAGGGCTCGATGCTTGCTTGCCGTGTCCAGTCTTACCAGATGTACATGGGCATGTATTTACGAGACCTGGCCAAGGAGTTGGCCGGGTTCTCTGCTGGTCTCTCCGGGGAGCCCTTGCAGAGATTCAAGTCCTTGTCCTTGGGGATTCGGGACTGCTCCAAGTTTATGTCCTGCGCCGCCTACGATGGCTTCGAGGCTTCGGCCCGAGTTGCGGCAGCCGGCATCGCGGCTCGACGCCAGGCGTGGCTGCAGTCATCGGACCTCGAGCCATGGGTTCAGGATAAGTTGGTCGATGTCCCTTGCCAAGGTGAGAACCTTTTTATTTATTTATTTATTTATTTTATTTAACAGGTTTTTTTATACCGCCTTTTCCTTCAATCAAAGCGGTTACAAAGACATACAAAGGCTAAACATAGGCAAGGGAAGTGAAAGATGGGATACATAACATGGTGAACTATTACAAAAAACACAATACTGAGATGTTACAATTAATATGAGTTAGTTAGGTGTCATAGCCGTAGTGCTCAATGAAAAGAACAAACTTCAGTTGTTTTCGGAATTCCTTCAGTTCCTCAATTGATCGTAGGTCGGGGGGAGAGAGTTCCATATTAGAGGGGCCGATAAGGAAAGTGCTCTTTGTGAGGTGAGTTTACAAACTTTAGTGTAGTTACTTGGGGTGCTGAGGGTGTCAGCTGTGGTTTTCCTTCTTGGTCTTTTGCTGGTGTTAGGGAATAAGAGGGCTTGGAGACTGATTGCTGAGGTCTTATGTCTGATTTTGAATATATTGATGACCAACTTGTATCTGATACGAAGGCTTATTGGGAGCCAGTGGAGTTCTTTGAGGATTGGGGTGATGTGGGCTTGAGTTGAAGAGCCGGCGATTATTCTGGCAGCTGTGTTCTGAGCCATCTGCAGTGGTTTGAGTGAGTGTTTCGGGATTCCGTTGTAAATAGGGTTACAGAAGTCAAGAATTGGAGTTATTAGTGCCTGACAGACTGAGCGGAAATGTTGTTGGGAGAGAAGGGGCTTCAGGCGTCTAATTATTTTCATTCTGTAGTAAGCGCTTCTAACAGTTTTTCTGATGTGGGATTGAAGGTTGAGTCGTTTGTCAAGGGTTACTCCGAGGTATCTTACTTCGTCCTTTAAAGGTATTGTTGTATTTTTAAATTTAATAAAAGGCGGGGGGCTGAAGTCAGTGTTTCGAGTAATGATGAGAGCCTCTGTCTTGTTATGGTTCATGGCCAGGTTGTTGAGCGTGAGCCAGGCAGACATGTTGTTGAGGCAGTTTGTAATCTTGTTATATTCGGGGCTGTTAAGGTTGACTGTTGTGTAAATCATTATGTCATCAGCATAAATAGTGTAATCTATTTGATGGGCAACAATGATGTTGCAGATTGGCTGGATAAATATATTAAATAGAAGAGAAGAAAGCGCAGAACCTTGGGGAACACCTTGTTTAATCTTAGTGGGTAGAGAGGTGATGTTATTAATTTTTACCTTGAACTGCCTATCAGTTAAGTAAGATTTAAACCAGCTTAGGACAGTGCCGGTAATACCAATGCTTTGGAGTCTGGTTAGTAAGATACCGGCAAGCCCATGGCCGAGAAGGCCGCACAGCTCGAGACCGAGCACCTTACAAGGACAAGGCTGTCTAGAAAGACCTCTGCCCCTTCTCACAAAAAGAAGGGCTCGGGTAAAAAGCCCTTTTACCCAAGGAAGGGCACTGCCTACAAACAGTACCCACAATATCAGGCTGCCCAAGCTGCCCCTCAGGGTCAGCAAGCCAAGGGGCAGGGTAATGGGCCCCATAGGCAGAGGACCCCCAAGCCTCCGGCCCCTGCTCCCACTCAGCAGGGTGGGGGCTTTTGACTCCTTCAGCATAGCCTCTCCGTCCCTGCTCTCCCAACCCTGCACAGGAGGTCGCCTCGCTCTGTTTGCCCACCAGTGGCCACTCATCACTGGAGACAGTTGGGTATTAAGCATAGTCCAGAAGGGCTATGCACTACACTTCCAGCAACTGCCTCCTCCATACTTTCCAGGGGAGCCTCCAAGGCCTCCCCTGCACACAGATCTTCTCCTTCAAGAGCTCCAAGGTCTATTGGTAGACAGGGCGGTGGACCCTGTGCCTCCCCACTTGCAAGGTCAAGGGTTCTACTCCAGGTATTTCCTGGTACCCAAAAGAACCGGTGGTCTTCGACCTATTCTGGATCTCAGAAACCTCAACAAGTTCCTGGAGAAGGAAAAGTTTAAGATGCTTACTCTTGGAACTCTTCTGCCCTACCTCCAGCAGGGAGATTGGCTATGCTCCTTAGATCTAAAAGATGCATATACCCACATCCTCATTCATCCAGACCACAGAAAGTACCTCAGGTTCATTGTGGGAGGAAACCATTATCAGTACAGAGTACTGCCTTTTGGCCTCACCTCCGCTCCCAGAGTCTTTACCAAATGCCTGGTAGTGGTGGCGGCCTACCTGAGAAATCAGGGAATCTTTGTCTTCCCCTATCTGGACGACTTGCTCATCAGGGGTCAGACATGCCAGGAGGCCAGACAGGCCACCCTCAGAACTATTGCTCTTCTTCAAAGCCTGGGGTTTGTAATAAACTTCGCAAAGTCCACTTTGCTCCCCTCCCAAAACTTGGAGTTCACAGGAGCAAGGTTGGACTCGCTGCTGGCAAAGGCGCTCTTGCCAAAAGACCGAGCCCAGAGACTGATAAACTTAGCCAACCAGTTTCTCCTCAGGTCGCTGGTCTCCGCCAGACTCTGCCTAAGGCTTCTTGGCCACATGGCTTCGACAGTACATGTGACCCCCAATGCCAGGCTCCATATGAGGCCTGCACAGTGGTGCCTACGGACTCAGTGGTCACAGGCCACAGGCAACCTCAAAGACAGGATAAAGGTGTCCAGACACTTGCTGCACTCCCTCAGATGGTGGCTACACCCACCCAATCAGTTGAGGGGAGTACCTTTTCAGAGTCCTGCGTTCACAGTGGTCTTGACCACGGATGCCTCCCTGCAAGGCTGGGGGGCTCATTGTCTAGGCAAGTGCACCCAGGGCCTGTGATCTCCCTTGGAATCTGCACAACAAATCAATCTCCTGGAACTCAGAGCTATTCGGTTAGCCCTCAAGGCTTTTTCTCAGACCCTGGCTCATCAGTCTGTCCTAGTTCAAACAGACAACCAGGTAGCCATGTTCTATGTGAACAAGCAGGGCGGAACTGGGTCCAGGCTCCTCTGTCAGGAAGCACAGGACCTTTGCTTGTTTGCTCTCAGACACAACATGCTCCTCAAGACAGTATATCTACCTGGCCAGGAGAACCACCTGGTGGAAAGGTTGAGCAGGATTCTGCAACCCCACGAGTGGCAGCTCCATCCTTTGGTAGTTCAAAAGATTTTCATGAAATGGGGACTTCCATCCATAGACTTGTTTGCCAGCCCTCTAAACAAACAGCTGCCAAACCTCTGATCCAGGCAACCGCATCCTCTGCGGGTAGCAGCAGATGCTTTTCTGATTCCCTGGTCTCAGGGCCTCCTGTATGCGTTTCCTCCCACGCCCTTGGTGGCCCGAACTCCATTCAAGATTCTTCAGGACAAGGCCTCAGTCCTGCTGGTGGCTCCCAGGTGGCCCAGACAGCCCTGGTTTCCACTTCTCCTTCAATTGGCAGTGGATCCCCCTCTGCCTCTGGGGTTGCAATCCGACCTTCTCTCTCAGGATCAGGGTACCCTTCTGCACCCCAATCTCAAAGCTCTAAATTTGATGGCCTGGAGGCTGCAAGGGTAGTTTTGGCGCCCTGGGGTCTACCTCAGGAGGTAGAGGAAGTTCTCCTGGCCTCTAGGAAACAATCCACTAGGAAAACCTATGCTCTTAAATGGAAGAGGTTTTCAGTGTGGTGTCAGTTACGTACAGAGGATCCTTTCTCCTGTACTGTGCCAGTAGTGCTTCAATACTTACTGCACTTATCCAGTCAAGGTCTTAAGTCCAATTCTGTTCGGGTCCACCTCTCAGCTCTAGCAGCTCACCACTCACTGGTGGAAGGACATTCTCTGTCGGTTCACCCCTTGGTGTCCCGGTTTCTCAGAGGCTTGCTCTTGCTCAAGCCTCCAATCCGTCGTCCTGCCCCTGAGTGGGAGTTGAATGTGGTCTTGCAACAACTGACTCGCCCACCTTTTGAGCCGATGGCTACTTGTCCACTACGCTTCCTGTCCAGGGAGACACTCTTCCTGATAGCCATTACCTCGGCTAGGCAAGTGAGTGAGCTTCAGGCCCTGGTTTGTGATAGGCCTTACACCAAAATTTATAGGAACAGGGTAGTCCTCAGGACTCATCCAAAGTTCCTTCCAAAGGTTGTCTCCTCTTTCCACCTCAACCAGGAGGTGGTTCTTCCAGCATTCTTCCCTAGGCCTCATGCAAGCCAGGCTGAGGCAGTCCTGCATACCCTGGACTGTAGGAGGGCCTTATCCTTCTAACTTGACCGTACGCAAGGGCACAGAAGGGCTACTCAGCTCTTCATATCTTTTGACCCTAATAATTTAGGGTTAGCTGTGTCCAAGCGTACCTTGTCCATCTGGGTGGCTGACTGTATCACCTGGGCTTACAAGGCGGCTGACCGTATCACCTGGGCTTACAAGGCGGCTGACCTTCCTTTGCAGGGTCGGGTCACGGCCCACCGTGTCAGGGCAATGGCTGCCTCAGTGGCTCATCTCCGCTCTGTACCGTTGGTAGACATCTGCAGGGCTGCAACTTGGTCTTCAAGCCAGACTTTTGTGGCCCATTACTGTCTGGAGAGGGAGTCCCGTAGGGACAGTGCTTTTGGCCAGGCAGTACTCCGGAATCTCTTTGAGGTTTAGGCAACTCCTGCCCTCTGTTGGGCTACCAGTGGAGATTTGTGTCAGTGAAAAGCCTTTCTTTGATGCTGGGACTAGAGGGAGTTCTCTTGTTCAGCCTGGGTTCTTGGTAGCCCAGAGCTAGGGAGTCACCCATATGTGAGGACTGACTTCCTGCTTGGTCCTGGAGAAAGAGTAGTTACTCACCTGTAACAGGTGTTCTCCAGGAGCAGCAGGAATCAGTCCTCACAACCCTCCCTCTTCCCCTGGGAGTTGCAGTTGTACATAGTTTATTTTTCATTTTTGTGTGCTGTTCTTAGCTATGTCATTTGACTGAGGTAAGATGGCACCTTTAGGCGGGAAGGGAACCGCACATGTGTGCCTGCATTCCCAAAGGCTTTCATGGAAAGCTGGGGAAATGCTCTGCTGGGGCTTCATCGGCGTCAATGACACCCATATGTGAGGACTGATTCCTGCTGCTCCTGGAGAACACCTGTTACAGGTGAGTAACTACTCTGTCTCAACTCACTCCAACTCAAAGGTTGGAATTCATAGGAGCCGTTCTGGATACAATACAGTCCAGAGCCTTTCTCCCTCTGGATCGCATGAACAGGTTGGTGCAACTAGCCACCCACATGCGCCAACAACAGACGGCTATGGCTCGATGCTTTCTATCCCTCCTGGGACACATGGCCTCCACAGTACATGTAGTCCCTTATGTGAGACTTCACATATGGCAGTCGCAGTGGACTCTCTCAACCCAGTGGACCCAGAACACAGGGAGCCTTTGGGATGTCATCCAGATAACACCACCCATGGCCGAATCTCTCCTGTGGTGGTGCACCCCAGCAAATCTTCTCATAGGGTCACTTTTTCGGACACCCCTACCTCAGCATACACTGACAACAGATGCCTTCAAGCAAGATTGGGGAGCACATCTAGATTCCCTTTCCATACAGGGCCTATGGACATCCCAGGAATCCATGCAGCAGATAAACCTCAAGCTTTGGGCAGTTACGAATGCAATCCAGGTTTTCCAGCACCACCTCTCAAACAGTCAAATCCTAGTCAGGACAGACAATCAGGTGGCAGTGTTTTATATAAACAAATGGGGGGGAAGGCTCCCTCCCCCTATGTCAAGAGGCCTGCAAATTTTGTGAATTCGCCATCCCCCACCACATGCACCTCTGTGCAGTTTACATCACTGGAGAATCCAATCTCCTAGCAGACAAGCTGAGTCGGATCCTACAACCCACAAATGGTCTTTAGACCCAACAGCAGCGGCAAAACTGTTTCATATCTGGGGAACACCACTGATAGATTTCTTTGCCACTCTGCAGAACACTCAACTTCCTCAGTTCTGCTCCAGAGTTACGTCCAAACTCAGCCTAGCGTCAGATGCCTTCATGATCTACTGGGGTCAGGGACTCCTCTATGCATTTCCTCCCTTCCCCTCATCTCAAAGACCCTCCTCAAACTACATGCAGACAAGGGCTCTGTGATTCTCATAGCCCCTCGTTGGTCCCGTCAACCCTGGATTCCCCTTCTGCTTCATCTGATGCAAACATCAACAATCCCACTGGTTACCAGACCAGGTCTCCTATCTCGGGACAACGGAGCACTTCTCCATCCCAATCTGCAGTACCTTTGACTGACAGCATGACTGCTGAGAACATAATCTTCCAGGACCTGCAACTATCTGCTGCTGTAAAACACATTCTCCTTTTCTCCAAAAAAACTTTCCACCAAAAAGACCTATTCTTTCAAATGGCATAGATATGCTTCATGGTGCTCTCAAAATGGTCACAATCCATTTGAAACAACAGTACCTATGCTCCTTCAGTATCTTTTGCATTTATCTTCTATAGGTCTTAAGACAAACTCAGTGTGAGTGCACCTTAGTTATGTTTCAGCTTTCTATAAGCCTGTGGAAGGCAGACCCTTCTCCACAGCTCCTCTGGTAGCACGTTTTATGGGGGGTCGTCTTCTCACCAACCACCTATTCAACCGCCACCAATGGCATGGGATCTCAATGTGGTACTAGCTCAGCTCCTCAAACCGCTGTTTGAGCCCTTAGCAACCACACAACCACGATACTTATCGTGGAAGGTTTTATTCCTCATAGCCCTGACATCGGCCAGGTGCATCAGTGAGCTGCAGCCTTAGTGGCTCATGCTCCGTATACATGTTTTCATCATGTCAAGGTCGTTCTTCAGACACACCCCCACTTTCTTCCGAAAGTAGTATCACCTTTCCATCTTAATCAGTCAGTAATCCTACCGGTCTTTTTCCCAATAGAAGACATTAGTCCTCCCAGCTCTTTGTCTCCTTTGATCCTTCTCACCTGGACCTTCTAGTGACCAAACGTACACTATCCAAATGGATAGCAAACTGTATTTCTTTCACATATGACAAAGCAGGTCTTTCCCTCACGGGACACATGACTGCTCGTAATGTCCAAGCAATGGCATCCTCTGTTGCTAACCTCCATTCAGTAGCCATTGATGAGATTTGCCGGACTGCTACACGATCCTCTATCCATAACTTTGCAGCACATTGCTGCTTGGACAAGGACACCTGCCAAGATGCAGGAATCATGTTGGTTCCTGTGCAGTTGTTTTGTGGGGTGCCTCCACAGTTGACCTCGGCATCAGAATTCTTCAGAGTGTATCTGCAGATACCCCACTGGAGTTTCCTTCATGGAGGGGGAAAAAAGACCATGCCCCCCATCAGTAGGCCTGGCAAATTAAGCATACATTCTTATGCTACATCAAGGCCCTTGTCTTTACATGGTCTTCAAATGTTCCTGCTTTCTCCTGCTCCCCCCACCCAGCCTTCAAAATGGGGCCACTTGGCAATAGTGATCATAGCATGATCACGTTTGATTTAATTAGTGGAGGGGAGGGGTAGTAAGGAAATCCACAGTACTACCTTTTAACTTTCGAAAGGGAGACTGAGAAAATGAGAAAAATAGTTAAGAAAAACTAAAAGGAGCAGTTGCAAAGGTTAAAGACTTACATCAAACTTGGGTGTTTAAAAATACTATCTTGGAAGCCCAGACCAGCTGTATTCCACGCTTTAAGAAAAGTGGAAGGAAGTCCAAAAAACTGCCAGCATGGTTTAAAGGTGAGGTCAGAGAGGCTGCAGTTGCCAAAAAATGGAAATGGAAAAAAGAGCCAAATGACGAAAACTGGAAACTGCACAAGCACTGGAAAGTTAAATGCAAGGCATTGATAAGGCAGGCAAAGGGAGAATTTGAGAAGAAGCTTGCTGTGGAAGCAAAAACACGTAATAAAGACTTTTTCAAGTACATTC